>BSDF01000001.1:23021408-23621408 GCA_027925045.1 Hypotaenidia okinawae | reverse complement strand
TTATTTATTTTTTATTTTTCTTTTTTAGGTATATGGCTTTTGCACTACATATTTTGTGCCCAGTATGTTGGTTAAACTTGTAAAGACACCAAGGTCAAGGCTGAAATTCAGAATAGAGATGAACTTGTTTTTGTCAGGATCAATTTGTGGCAACAGCAGTTTTATCAGCAGGGTGTAGTAACTATGGCAGAGGACTGTCAAACTGCCAGTTGAGTCTCTGGGAAGCCTATTATAGAGCGATTATTATAACAGTCCCATCATCTTGGTTTTGCTGAAATATTCTTGTAGAAAAGTGAGAAAATAATTGATGTACAGAATGCAGAGATAGAAATGACTTGTCTTTGAGGGTGTACCTTCACAATAGATCCTCTACCTCCCTCACCTCCCTGTGTAAAAATGACTGAAAAGGCATGAGCAAAAAGGTGAAGGCACTGGAGAAAAACCAAGACCCTTTCTTCATTATTAGAGACTGAAAACTCTGATAGAATCCTGTACATACTGCACAGACCTCAACCTGAACAGCAAAAAAACGCCCTTCTATAGTGCTGATAAAGTTACATCATTTATAGCAGCCAAAGAAACTGAATAGTACTTAGAAAAGTTTTAAAAATCTCTGAGAGGATGATAGGGGGAGAAGAGTGCAGACCAGAGAAATGGAGGAAGGCTGGTATCCAAAGCCATAATTGCTAAACAACTGGAAGTACTAGACAAGTGAGAAAAGGACATATAGAAATTAAATAACAGAAGGGCTGGCCCAGCAGATAAGGCGTAACTTCTGTGTTCACAGTGGTTTTCTATGACCACACACATGCACTGCCCACAGAAAGTTCATTCCAAGGTCCTGCCTGAGGTCACTTCCTTGTGATTGCACAAGAGGCAGAAATATTTCATTTTCTGGTATTCTCCCTTTGGCAAGCAGCTTTCTTTGCAGCAGCTTTGAAAATACCACACAGCAAGGAATGTACATAGCAGATGCCTTAGAAGAGCACTGAGTACCATGCACTTCATGCACCATTCTTTTCTCCTAGGCTTCTGCATTGCAAGTAATCTAGAGGAAAGAGGGAGAGAAGGGAGTAGAAAAGGTGGTGGGTTTTTTCCCATCTGGCTATCTTAAGTTTTCTAAATACCTCCAAATGCCACTGTCTGCAATATAGGTACATATCTGTAAATAACATGTCAATAATTACATGTAGATGTCCGACTATCTCAACTTGCATGATGTTTAGATGCAGAGTGAAAAGATTTTCAATGATTAGTGTGTATTTTTAGCCCCTGAATTGTCAGGATATTCTAGTTTGAATTAAAGGAAATTTGTAGCAGAAGCTTCTAAAATGCTAACTTGTTTTGTTGGTTTGTTTGGTTTTGGGGTTTTGGGGTTGGTTTTTTTGCTTTAAACCACATTACTTGTCACAAAGAGAGATTTTCATTCAATAAAAGTAAAAGCAAGAATTCTTCAGTCTTCTTTTGGCTCAAGAAGACCATGTCATTTTCCAAAATTAGGCCACAATTCATGGTCAATGTAAACAAAGAGGGTGAGGCTCAAAGTAACCTTCATATTTTTTCTCTCTCTTTCTAATCTATTTCTCTAATTATTTCTTATTGGTTTTGTGTGATCATTTTGATTTGATTATCTGCCTTTAGATATAACTTTCCTCTATCTCCCTCAGACAGACACTTCCTGCGCTGCAAAGATATGCAGCTCTTTCTGGATAGTCAATTTACTGCCATTACAGTAAACACATCAATCTTCCAGTATTAAATCCTGCAGCTAAATTGTAGGTCTTGTCAGAGATTTGGAAATTTTGTTACTGATGCATCCAGAGGGAGGATCAAGTTTTACTTGATGAGTTCTCCCTCTGCCATTTAGTTCAAAGTTCCTGGTTGTGTCAGGTAGGTTAAAGTTCATTAAGAACAGCGGAAAAGATAGAAGGTGCCAGCCTTCCCACGTTGTATTGCTAGTATGTGGGCATGGAAGGGCATGTTTACCAAATGTTCCCATCCTTCCTTCTATTGTAAAGATTGAGAAGCACTAGCAACCATCGTCTTCTCCATCCATCTGTTAAATCTGTCTCATTCACCTCCCAAAAATAGGTGCTTCCATTGAAACTGGTCACAGACAGCACAGAAGCACAGTTATGAGAAGAAATATCCTATCTTCTTGTGTATTCCACAGACGGATTTGGTTTGTAATTTAAACTGTAAAAGTGAGTTGAGAAAGTTCATTTCCAGTCAAGCCCAGGTTTTTTTGTTTGTTTTGGTTTTTTTTACGTTTATTTGACTTTGTAATGCATTTGGAGGCATAGGGTTCGAAAGGATGTGCCTGAGAAAAAGTATTTCAGGCCATGTTCACAATTTGAACCACTCCCTCTGTCCAAAGCAGGATGAAAGATGAGGTATAGAGGGGATCAGAAACTGATAATAATAGAAAAGTACAGCAGGATCATGTGATCTCAGCTAAGAGAGATGTTAAAATTAAATTTAGTTAGGAATGCTGAAAACATGGGCAGAATCAGGAAGAACAGGCCAACTTGAATCATGTAGACAGAAAGGCATGTGCACAATCCTGGAGTATGCACAGCTTTTTTGCATCAGTTGAGGTCAGAATCCTTTTATGCTGTTGCACTTGGTTACCCCTTAGGACAGAGAGTGAAAAACAAGGGAAAAAGACTGTATAGGGTGTGGACATACCTCATGTATTGAGCAGCTGAAAAAAAGACCTCACTGGTGATCCCACAGGGTCAGCACAGAACAGCAAGGGCAAGACTTGACAAGTGCAAGATCACAGATCTTTGTCCCACGGTTCCCATGCTTTATATCATATTAGCCTTCATAAAAAAGGCATATGGCAGTAAGCCAAGATCATCTTCCCCCCACTCCCCCGACTGCTTTAAAAAGAGCTTTTCCATTTGAGAGAAGTAACAGAAACAGCAGTAAAGCTTCACCAAAGACAGGCTGGCTCCCAAATTGAGGATGTAAGAGAGATAAGGTGACCTTCCTTGAGAAGAGCAAGGCATATGTCTGAGCAAAGGAGTGACAGGGAAGTCTATTCAGACGTTGCCAATACCCTGGATATGTATGGCTACACTGTGCCTCTCAAGCACTTCATTTTAACCCACCCCCACATATGAAGACTGACCTCTAGATTTAGTAAAAAACAATATTGCATAATAGCATTAAAGCAATGTGCTGTCAAGTATCCCAGTCAATTAAGCCCAATGTTTGCAGTTCCCCTGGCAACCTAATCCTAGGGTGTGTGGATATTTCAGCTCTTTCCATACTGCTAAATAAAACAAGGGCAAGGAACAAGCTTGAGCACCGGCCTAGCCGGTGATCATCCACACTGTTCAATTGTTAGCATGCTTCCAGGCCACTTTGGCTTATGCCAGTTCTTTGGGAAGTGATGCCTAAGCCTGGCTGTAAGGATAGCCCCACATGGGGATCGATTCCAATAGGTGGTATAGACACCAATCATCTTCCAGTCACCCCAGCTTTGTGTCTCCTAAAATTCCTTATGCAGTATCCTAAACAATGTATGAAAACATCATACATTTCATGTATGAAAACATCATTCTGAGGAGACCCCAGCACATGTTCTTTTTTTCAGATGCTTTGTTCTGAGACACACGCTCCCCTCACACACACATAACCACAGAAAATAGTTATGATTTTGCCCTAGAAGGTTACCTTTCAAGGTTTGCAGGAAGACAAACAGTATGTAGCATAACTGTGACTAGGCAGGGCCAGAAAATTGTTTCTGTCTCGTTTAGCAACAGAGACATCAGGTATGCACCTCTGCAGAAAGCTCAGCGGTTCCACAGAATATTATGACAATAAAAAAGCTAAACCACAGCTAAATTTTGTAATAAAGGAAAACATGGGAAAGGGATCCTCTTCTTTTCCTTCATGCCAGGGCAGCAGCACCATGATTTTATCTACGAAATACTGGGAATCTCAAGGGAAGGCAACAAGCCAGTGCTTTCTGTAATTGCTCCACAACCACCTGTGGGCCTTGCGCGCAGATCAGTGCACTGACAGCTCACTAACTTCTGTATGAACAGACGGAGTAAGCAACAGGGGATGAACACGTTCCTCTATTAATCCTGCCAGCACCATTGTTTCTATCTACCTGCCATAGTGGCTGAAAATGGAGGTGGGCTTAATTTAGACTGAGGTGCAACTTTTTGAAGATGAAAAAGATTGACAACAGGTATATGAAAAACACAAATCCTGCGTGCTGCCCCTACATGCCCATACCTCCAAAGCTAGTGGGCAAAGTGCATCCCCAGACTCCTCCCCTGTATGGCTCTGTATTTCATTCTCCAAAAGACCTAAGACTTCCATCATGGACCCGCAGATTTTAATTACTTTTAAAAAAACACTTGCCTTATAAATGGACCAGCAGTAAAAGTACTTCAAGACATTTCCAGCAAGAGTTAATCTTCCCTGGAATTCTGACTTGGCTTAAACTCAGAATCTGTGAGTAGAAATCATAGCTCTCGGCACCCAAACTTCATTATCATAACAGAGATCTAAATCCACGCAGCCCTCTTCTGTGTTCTCTACCATACAGTGCTGTGTCCTTGCACTGCTATTATTATTAATGGTCTTGTTATTCTGACTTTCAACTGCTTCTCAGTACAAATTTGTTCAAAGGCCACAATTAGAACTGGGGACCAGTACACCGGGGCATGCACAGAAATCCTCACGCACACAGAAATTCTTTGGTTCCTGTTCCAAAAGCTTATTATTATAATTAAGATTTATATTATAAAGGTAGTTAGAGATGCCAGACGAAATTGGGGCCCATTATGTCATAAATACCTCCACTGCATAAATACATAGTAAAAAGCAGTTCTTGACTTGAAGAACCTGCAGTCGTGAGCTTCAAGCAACTGCAAGTTGAGCAACAAAGTTTGGGTCACACCCAGCTGCAGTAGGAGATTAATGTCATTGCTATCAGCTGTGTTATTTACTCTTGCCTCCACATCGGGCTGAACCATGCCTAATTAACAAAATGCATTCACTTCATGAGATAATAAAATGACAGGAAGAAAGGAATAAGGATACCTGTTCATATCAGATATTTTATAAAGGGTGGCCAAGGGCACACTGTGACAGGTTCATCCTTGACTCTTTTTCAGCTCTTCTCATGGAATTATTTCCATCCACTATGATCCATCAGAATGGCTCTAGTACATATGTATTTAATAGCAACCTTTTCCCTCCTATCCCAACACAATAACCCACTATTTGAGGATCTTCCACACTTCTTGCTGGCATGTAGGCATCATACTGAAGTGGCAGCAGGGTGGGAATTTCGTTTGCTAAATACAAATCATGGGATATTTTTTCATGACATTAAGGCTTCTGAAATACCACTAAGATTTGCCTGTTGCTTGAGCTGTCAGTTTAGTTGTGTCTTTCACTTACCTCAAGTAAATAGTTTCTTATAAATAGCGAGCCATCAGTCTAGAGATCTGTACATAGATATCTAGAATGTCTGCATCTATAAATGGAGGAAAACTGAATTGAGTTTGTGTCTCCTGTTTGGGACAGAGTTGGTGAGCCCTTTACCACCACACGCAGATGATAATGATGATAATTGCTCTTAAAGGTCATTTCCTCAGAGAATCTCTGTGAATGTATTCGGTCACAAAGGAGAGAAAGGAAAAGTAAATGGACCATGCTAGAAGGTTGTGAATTTCCTCTTTCTGGGGGATAACTGGATTTTATTTGTCTTTTTGGATGACTTTTGCTTAATCTTGCATACTGAAGGTATGTGAGTGTCCAGGGCAACACTGTATGTATTGATTTCCTGCAGTGTGCTTACCTGATTTTACAGTTGCAGTAGTTACCTGACAATAGAGTTGGCCAAAATGCATATTTGATTGACATTACCAAACCTAAAAAAACCCAAACTGACACTGAACATTGCCAGCAGTGAACACTATATAATGCCTAGGTAAACAGGAGGAATATAAACATAAGCACAGAAACAAGACATCCTACTCTCTGTGCTAACTCCCTCAGAGTATTGAGATTAAATATTTAGGCTTTGTACCAAAAAAGGGCCCTGTTCCTCCTTGAAATACCTACCTTGATGACTCTCTCTCTGCTGTAGAACCAGCAGCCATGGGGTCACTCACCCTGCCTGCCTTTCCAGTGCGATCAGGGCCAGAGAAACCAGCTAACAGTGCAAGGAGTTGTCTGAACAAGCTAGTGCCAAAAACATCGGAGACTCCTGCACTTGTTCTCACCAATACACACAGAGAAGGGCAATTTTTTTATCTTTTAAAATTCATAGCCATGGCTCCTGACATACCCTGCCAAAGCCCTGCCAGGGTTTTTCCTGTCCTCAGCACTCTGCTGACAATTCATTTCTCTCTATATTCATGTGCATGACCAGAAATTTGAACCCTGCTCTTCTAACTAAGGAAGGTTCTGTCCTCAAAGTTATAGGGGATCTTTGGCCAGTGCCTTTTTGTTCAACTTAGCATATTTTTGTCCTTCAACTTACTCAATTTTGAGAAGAATCCTTGGTTATTCATTGAGTGTTAGAGACAGATTCTGTTACAATTGTAATAAGGCCACTTACACAGAAAGTGTAAGAAAATTCCTGAGCTTGACCAACAATAAGGTAAAAATACAAACTGGAGGATCAGTGATCAAAGCAAAGGCTCACCCAATGGATTACTATGGCTGAGGAGTCTGGCTATATTGTTCATTTTTATCTAGACAATTCAGGAACTAAGATTCTAATTCAGATGGGTATTTGTCAAAAATACACAGAAATACAAGAGGAAATGCCTGATTGTAGAGAAGGAAACCTAAGTACCCTGCCCTTTCAACACAGTTGTCATTTCTCATCATGACAGTATATTTCCGTCTCCTATATCAGCTGACAGCAGAGTAGGAATTTCGGATTTCAGCTTCAGATATCTCCATCCTTTTGTACACCTAGCCTTAAGACAATCTATGCAAGGCACTTAGCCTTTTGGTGCTAGTACAGCTAAAAGGCTTAGTCATGGTCTGGATTAAGGACTATCATCTACAATTCCAGCTGACCTGCTGAGGGTGATTCATGACAGTGGGATATTCCACAGACATTTTTAAAAACAGACCATGAAAAGTGAACACTGCAGTGAGAACAGAATTCCTCCCCTGTTTGGGAGAGAGAATACAAACTGCCTGACTACCTGAGTGTGTTGCAGTGTTTACTATGCTACTGTAGGTGCCGAGTTGGCTGATGGTGTGGGAGGTATTTGCAATGGAACAAAATACAATGAAATAGGACATTTATCGTCTCTCCCAGAAACCTGAGATTCACCAGTACTTTTTTTTAAAGTGTATATTAATTACAAAGAAATGTTTAATATACTACAATTTTCTCTCTGCTGCCAACACCTCAATTATATTCAGTCTTATATGTGCCTGCAGCCACAGGCATGTCAATACTACACACTGAAGGAAAAAACAAATTCATGTCTTATTAACTTTGCAACTGTAGCCGCACCCATTTCACACCTGAATTTCTCAGCCTCCAGGCAGATTTCACTTACGCATTTTCAGTAAAATCCACTGTGTAAGAGTTTGTTTCACCATTTAGGCTCTTAAGCATGCTGTTTCCTTCTTTAGAAATTTGTATTTGTGCGGTCAGTGGAGGATCATCATGTAATGAACCTTCATCTCTTTCTTCCAGAGTTAAAATCTTAAGAATACTGTGCATGATATAAAGCTCAGGTTGCGTAGTCTGATTTTTCTTCTGATGAAAATTCAGGAGTTGTCATTCAACAGCTTCACACATTAGCTTATCATGTGCATTTAAAAATGAAAGCAACTGGTTCATATTTTTAATTACTTCACTTTTTGCCATACTCTGTAGTTAGACAAATTCACACAACTGACATCCATTTCTTTTTGTTTCCCTATGTTCAGGTGAGACCTGACTCACTTGATGTTACAATTTATTTGCATGAGGAGGTACTTAAATACACAGAAGAAAATCAATGGTAGGAAAAAATACAGAAAGTGCTTGGATAAGCCAGTTAGGACTCATAGATACTATTGACAATTGCTTATTTGATTGATAGCGTACTGAACTCTCTACCTCTTTTTAGGTTATTCAGTGTGACACAGGAGAGTGCAAGGAAAGGATACTGCAGAAGCTGCCTGCTTTCTAGGACATCCTAGGTGGGTGGGACACTAGTCTTACCAATTGAACATGTATATTTGCATCCCCTCAGGCAGAAGCAGGTTGAACATTCAAGTCTCCCACAGTTCACTTGAATTTTCTAATTGCCTAGCTACTGGATAGGGATGCAGCATCACTATTCCTTTCACTGCTTGTGCAAGGCCTACCAGAGACCTTCAGAAAAAAGCTCTAATAATTTGGCCAGCTAGGTGAATAGGTTGAAGAGCATGCAGTCCATGGGTTTCAGCAAGAATGAGGTGCCTACTGTCTCAGTATTGTCAACATGACCATTCTCACAAAAATAGTTCTAGTGTGCGGGGATGTGACAGATGAACACTTTATGCTTTAGATGTTTTTAGACCCAGACTACATTTTAGTAAAGGTTTTGGAAGTGAAAGCGCCAGACTTAAGAACCTGCACACAAGGCAAACTGACATCGGTGTGAGCACATTCCACTTGCTAATTGATGGGAGACATGGTGATGCTGGAAGGTAGGCCATTCCCCTCCTCCCCCAATATGATCAACACAAGTTATCCTCAGCAGAGGACAGTAATCAGCAAGTGCAAAATAGGAACTAATCTTGAACTAAGAGATCCAATCAGTCTATGAAACGTGGGTGCCCACCCCACAGGAAGGCGATTGTGTCCTCCACTAGCTCATTCCTGTTGAATTAATAATTTCTATAGCTATTTCAAAGGGCTGTATTCTGAGGCAATGTAACTCTTTTAGATACTTTTCAGGTATACTGATGTTTAGGGGAGTCATGACTTTTCCAGGGTGATGTAATATTTTTCTGATCTATATCCCCCTGTGGATCAGTTTCTTATATAAAACAGTGTATTTCTGTAAACCTGCAAAATCCTCAAGAATAGAGGAGACATCAGGAGATCAGGATCTAAGTTGGGATCTGTGGAGTTTCTGTTGTAGATACTTTTTTATGGATTTAACCAAATACCTTTTGCTTTCAAGTCAAATTTGGTATTGACATGATGATTGGAACTAAGACTACTGACATTCATGCAATTGGAGACTTTGTGCATATGTTGCCTCCACTATATAGTGAGATCTGGCATGAAGGTTAACTCATGTTTTGAAAGTGCTTCCTAAATGCTAAATAATAATGGAAGTTACCATAATCTGACTAGTCTCTTTGTTCTTTACATCACTTTTATTTTTAGTTACTCATCAATGTTCTCACGCTTCCTTTTCCTTTTCCTGAGACATCATTATGAAACAACTATTTAAGGCAACAGATTGCTCACAGATCCTGAGCAAACCTAACACGTGTAAGAATAGTTCAGGTCTCTGTTTTTCCCATTTGTTTTTAAAACTACCTGCATTCGACATGTACCGGTCTCTTCTTTTTGTCTGCATCTCATGTCCAAGCACTTTAAAGCATAAACCAGAAGGACATTGCCTGAGCTAGTAGGAGGGGATGTAGGAAATCCTATACTGGAGGCACAATTACAGGAAGCTGACACAGCCATTAAGATGTTTAGAAAAATCAACTGAGAAGAAAGTGTTTATGGTATGGTGCCAGGTTAGAGAGAAGGAAATGGTTTGTATGCAGGAATGAATTTCAAAAAATAAACATGAAAAAGCACAAAAACAGTTGAGTTCATTTTTACCTGAAAACAATCTTGTGACTTTCAAGATGGTCTGTTGCATATTCACCTGCCTATTCACCTGCTGTAAAGGAGGTAAACAGAGGACAGGTCTTTCCAGAGGGGGATTCCCTCAAAACTGGGGATACTGCCAGAAGGAAAAGAGCTGTCAAAACCTTGTACCCATCTTCATATGGCCTGACTGTGAAAAAGAATGTGGCTCAAGTGCATTGTATTCGGACTCTGTCCAAGTGGCCCATTAGGAGCTTTTAGTCTCTGGCATAATTTCATGCTGCCTGGAAGTCTTACCCATAATCTGCACTAGTTTAATAAATGGAAAGGCACATGTGGCTTAATTCCACACCTTCAGAAGCTTTCTAAAGCTATGGTTCTTTTCCTTGGTCTCCCAAATTTTGTTGAGTTGAAAGGCATTGAATTTGCATACTCTCAACAAAGACCTGAATTTTAAAAGACAAAAACTTCATGCTCATGAGGCATATTCCCATCCCCTTCCTGACGGCAATACTGGCCAAAAAGTCCATGTTCCACCATCAAAGAAGAATTTATCATATCCTTCCACCTTGGAGCTTGCATGTGTGACAAGTCTACATTTGCTTCATTTCTACAGAATCACAGAACTGTAGGGGTTGGAAGGGACCTAAAGAGATCATTGAGTCCAACCCCCTGCCAAAGCAGATTCCCTAGGACAGGTCACACAGATAGGTGTCCAGAGAAGGAGACTCCACAACCCCCCTGAGCAGCCTATCCCAGTGCTCTGTCACCCTCACTGTGGAAAAGTTCTTCCACATGTTGGTGCAGAACTTCCTGTGCTCCAACTTGAAGCCATTGCCCCTTGTTCTGTTTCCACAGACCATTGAAAAGAGGCTGTCTATTTCCCCCTGTGTCCCACACTTCAGATGTTTATAAACATTAATCAGATCCCCTCTTAGTCTTCTTTTCTCAAGGCTGAGCAGCCCGGGTTCATTCAGCCTGTCCTTATAGGGGAGATAATACAGAGTGCCAGAGTACACAGTCCAGGGCTAAAAGGTGGTGGAGGATGGACACAAGCATGTAAAGGGACAGCAGGAAGGCCAAGCCCCTTGTACCCTGGCAAGCAGACAGAAAATACCTTATGAGGACTGAAAAATCTTCACAGGAAGCAGAAATATATTACAAAAAGTGTTGAGATTGACATCTACATCTGGGCCTGGAAGGCAATAGAGGAAATGAAAAGGAATGAATGACTGTGGCTTAACAAGAAGGAGAAATAAGAGTAGAAGCACTTGGCTGTTAATTAACACAAAATTAGAAAACATTGTATGGAAAGTAGGTGGGGTAAGAGGTGGAGAGACAAGTTCATCAAAGAGCTGGGATGTGGAAGGGCCATTGGGACAAGCTGGTCTAGAAAGCTGGGTTAAGGAGGAGGGAAGTAGAAAAGTGAAACAGATTCTGGGCAGCAAGATGAAGTCCAGCTCAGTAAGTTTTCTGATAGAAGTGAAATAGATGAAGCGCAGAGACTGAGCTAAAACATGGTGTAAGGAAAAGGGAGAAAGGGATGGATTGAAGAGGGAAAGAGAGTTAAAGTGGGAAAACAGGCATAAGAGTCAGTGCTAATTAAAAATCGCCCTGTTCCATAATCTTCAATGGAGCCTTACTGCTGTCAGCCCTGCTGTTATAAAATGTCTGTGAGACCCACACGCAAAATGTCAGCCTTGTACGGTAATTAACGATGTCTGCACGGAGGACTCATGTATAAATTCATAGGAATTAAGTCTGAGGATACCATTGATTTCCAAATACTCAAAAAGGAATCCATTCTTGACTTAAAGACAGGAAAAGACAGAAATGTGTAATCACTGTTGAAACAAACGTCAGCTCATGGCTTTCATTACATATTCACCTTTTTTTAACTTCCATCATGAGTGCTTGTTATTTCTCTGCTAGGATAAAAAAGAAATCTTTTCCATACTATTGTTTCTCACAGCTAGGGTATTTAAAGTCTAAAAACAAATCACTGTTTGGTAGTATTTAAAAGCTAAACAGATTGAGCCATTTAGGTTTCTCACAGTTTTCAGATGGTAAGTCATGTTTATTGCTATCATTTTCACAAAGCCTTTCCATTTCTGGTGATAGCAGTTGGGATCTCCTGTCATTTCAGTGCTGCTTTATTGAACTAACCTAATTATTGGGTTAGTTAAGAAACTGACATCCTCTATAAATTCACACCTTTATTAAGTAAATATTTAAAACAATTAGTGATTGTTAAGACGACATCAGTGGTCTTCACGGGTAGATCTCTAAAAATTTGCCATTGTAAATAGAAAAAAAAGGGTCATAAAAAAATACCAGGTCTGATTTATCAAGCTCTATACTTCTGCCAATGTCACCAACATGATATACTGGTCCTTGTATTTGACTGTAAAATAAGCATTAAACTTTAAATGTATGACCATTCCTAGGAGTCGCACCACTTCATTAATTCCTTCTAGCATAACATATATACATATACAAACGTTCAGTTCAGTTGCATTCTGTCTGAAATGCAAGAAAAATTCTTAGGAGAGTTTTATCAGGATTTATCTCCATTTTAAACTTTATAATATATTATAGTACTCTTTATGCTTACATAATTGTGCAGTTAATCTAAAGTTATAGCATGCACTTTATAGATAAATTGATTGTCACTAATGACTAAAGTCATAATACAGACCCAGACTCTCAGTTCATTATAAGAAATAATTCACCTCGGAATGTTCTTATCTTCTCCCTCTCACAAGGAAGGCACATAGTCTGGCATTTCTCAAAGGCAAGAGAGCTAACCACCCATGCGCTATTCATACTGAAAACTACACTTCTGCCTTTATCTCTTCATTAAGCTCAGTGCTATATGTTTATGTGCATTTCTCCCTTTTGGGGATTTATGGTATAACCATGAATATATTGTTATAAGTCACTTGCTTAGCCCACCTAGCCAGGTTTTTATGTGGAATTTCAGGTTCTCAAGTGTCCTGCTTAACCTTCCCAGTGTCAATTTGACAGTGTTTGTGACTTTTTCACTTTTCCCTTTAAAAAAAAAAAAAGGAGGGGAGGGGGCATTACAGAACTTCTGCATATTTTAAATTAAAATAATGCTTTTATTGAGTATTAAAATTGAGTGAAAAATGCTAGATGTTTCTGTACCATGCCAGTTAAGCAACCTAGAATATATGCTTTATGATGCAAGCTATTATTTTTTGAAGGAAGGAAGGATTTTTGTGTGTGATGATACACAATGCACAGTAATTTATTGTTAAACATTTAGATATGTAAAATGCAGTGTATTCATGCTTCTTTCTAGCTAGACCTTGTCTTTCCAACAATATCTCAGTTCTGTGTTCATTATCTTTTGCTTTATTGCTCTCTCTAGTTTTGGCTGTTAGAACTGCAAAAGTAAAGATTCATGTATTTCCCTTTAGAGCTTTGCTGTTTGAAAAGAGAAAGCATTTTCTAGAAGCCAGAATATTGCTTATAATAAATGTGGGCTGTCATGTATCACAGTGTGATAGCATTTAGTAAATACAGGAGTTTTATTAGTGACTATCACGTGAATAGTAAGTCTAGGTCATTTTAATATCCTGCTCTGTGAAACCAACATGGATAATGTCAAGGAATACGTCATTCACCCAAAAGATTCATTCAAGAACAGGCCAATAGGGCAACAAAGACTGGTACTATTCAGGAGGCAAAAGAGAGAGCCTCAGGCGTACCCCAATCGTGACACAGTTCAGAAGGCTATGCCAGGGTCAGAGAGCTCCATGGAGAGGTCCCTGCTCCCTTTGCTCATCAGAAAGTGGCAGGAGTGTAAGAAATCTGTGAACTCAAGAAAGGCCTGTTGCACAGAAATATGTTATTTTGAGTTAGCTTATGGAAGCAGCAGGGGAGGATGGGAGGTGGGGTGTGCTTTCCATTGGGTGTTGTTATTTTCAGAGGCCAGTTGTATCCCCCAACACAGGGCAGGAGAACCCTGCAGCAACCCTTGGTCACCCGCAGCATCTGAACCCCACTCTCCCACAGTATTCAGTGTGCTCCCAGACTGCCCATACAGCAAACAGAATATGTAAATTGTCTGACAGTGATAGCTGAGAAAGCAACAGAGCAAGTGCTGGGTTATCATAGCTGTCCAAGAGCAAACACAAATGTAGTAATAAACTTTTGGATTTTTTCAGTCTGTATGGCTGGCTGAAGGAACATGACCCTCCCTAATCAGGATTCATACCCTTAAATACCATCCTGTCTTTTCTCAAGAAATAGCTTAAAATGTAGAAAAAGCTCCTACTTTTAGTCAATTGCTTGCTAATCATCATACCTCTCCTGGGGAGGGAGAACCAGTTCAAATATTTCTTGCAGTGATTTGAACATTGTTTTACCTTAGGAGACAGTACAAAACAACCAGCTACCCAGTGTGATGGTGTGCATTCTTTCTTTTGAAGGTGATCTATTTTGGATGAACAAATGAAGTTTTTGTCAGATCTAAGAACAAAGGCAAAATCCCATGGGTTTGGACACTTGCTAGGCAAAAGCTAAAGCTAATTTCTAGACCCTATTCTGGACAATGCTTTGTGTCAACTCTGAAACGAATTCTGAATCCTGTGAGTCTGCATCCATCATCGATAAGGGACATTTAACCACTAAGTCTTACATGAGGCACCTAAATCCCATAGATGAGCGGGTATTTTAGACATCCCCTGCTTTGCATTGTGAGCGACCTGCCACACAGAGGAAGAAGGTGCCTAACTTGGATGCTGTAAGTTTTTCAAATAATCAGTTATTAAGTCATAGAACCAGTCCATGCTGTATCTGAGGCTCCTTTGTGAACCTAAGCCCTACAGACAAGTGATGGTAGAAACATGAATGCCGGCAGAATGTGACTGTTCCTGTAGTTCAAACAAAATGGGGTTTTGTGGATGAATAACCTGTACTTCAAAGTGCAGGGAAATATGGTAATACCGAGGTCCTCTTGCAGATGTAGCTCTGTCTCTAATTTTTATACTTCAGGGTTAACACAAAACGGTATCATGCAATGATCATTTAACAAACCCTTTATTCAACTTGGGAATTAGAACTTCCTCATATTCAAAGTGTATCTGGACTTTTGGACTTCAGTCGTTATGCATTATTACAAAGGAAATTGATTCTACAGACACTGAGAGTAGATATGTTGTGTTCAAGGAACAACAAATAAAACGGCTTTTAATATTTCAGATACCCTACTCCAGAAATTTGCAGTACATCTGATGAGAGGAATAAACCCAAACTATCAAAGTTGTGGGTTGGTTTATTTTTTCACTGGAAGAGTTAATGAAATTTTGAATTTAGCTTGTTCTTAGGAATTCATTGAGAAAACTGGATTAATTATTTATTTTACCTAGAGGTGAAGCAGAATTTGCTCGTCCACATACCGAACAACCAATGATCGCTCAAAAAAATAACTATCAAAATAAGGAGGTACTGAAAGCTTTTACCAACCAGAACTAGATTTTCAGTTTGTCTCCCTTTTGGAAATCTTAAGTAAGAACTTGCTTGTTATATACTTCATTAATGAAGGATTCTGTAAATACACCTCTTACTATTTTGGGAAGATATGGTATGGTTCATTCCAGCCAAAGTCAGGCACAACAGAGCTGCTGTCAGTGTGATTACAGCAGGTATTAGTACTGCAACCAGGTGCAGAAGCTGCTGCACCAGAGATGAGGAAACAAGACTTCCAGTTCACATAAGTCTAGCACTATGAGCTTTGAAGTCCCAGTTCAGTTCCCAGGATATACAAATGAGCCCTAACAACACTGCGCATGGTGGATGGCTGGTAGTTTAGTTCCTTTTACATTTGTATAAATATAAATCAGAATGATGAGTCAAGTAATTTTCAATAAAGGATGATCCATAATCTACTTCAACATTGTTCACATAAATATTGAAGATAGAATTATTTTACATTACTGCTGATGAAGTAATAGTTTTTCATAGTAGCTGCTTTTCATTCACATCAGCAACAACTGTATCTTTTATTTAACAGTAGAGCTTAACGGGAAGAATTATGGTCATATGCACTATGATTAAAATACCCCTCTGCAAACAGAAAATGTAAAGTAAGGCTGCCAGCATGGCAAAAAAAAGCTGATATTGCAGACTTTTTGCTCTGCCCTCCACAGCTTAAAGGCTGATGTTGTGCTTAAAGAACAAGGTGGGAGAGTCACAAGTTCATGCTTCTGACTTCTCCTTCTGTTTTACAGTTTTGACTGACGCTGGGCAAGGAACTGGAATCCTCAGAAGAAGGGGGAGAAGTTCTCCTGAGTCTTTGATCAGTCCTTCAGTCTTTTTAATTGAGTTCTCCACCTCTAATATTGGGATACCAGTATTCTTTTGACTAAGTTTTTAGCCACTGAAAGGGTAAACATCCTACCTAACTTGGACATGTGTCTTCATTGCAAAATATGCACATAAACTAATTTAGGCTACTTGAAATATCTTCTTAAGTTCAACTCAGGCACCAAAACTAGGTGCCTAAGGCAAGAGCTGTCCCCCTCATTCAGGCACCTAAATTAGGAGCTCAGGTTCCTGGAGTCCTTAGAGTTCACAGACATATACTGGGGCATTTATATCGATGTAGTGGGAGAGGCACCTCATTCTCCATTGACCCCAGGAAGCATAGAATGACTGCACTCCTATCACAGGCAATCGGATTGCCTGAACTTTGATGATCTGGATCTGGATCAGAGTTTTGCACTGAGCCAATGGAGGATATTATTGAGGTCATGTTGGTACACCATGTAATCTAAAATAGGTACAACTAAACAAACCCGTAGAAGGAAACATATCATCACTGAAATAAATTAGAATATGCCCACCACCTCTCAGATTTAGAAAGGAGTTTACTTACAGCTATTTCCCCTGCCAGATCTGGTGTATTTACTTAAGGGGTTAAATATGAGGTTTTGCTCTACTTTACTAGTAAGGAAGGAAAGAATGTCTTTTAGAAAAACTTTTTCATGCCCTTCTCTTATTCTTGCTTGTACATTTCAATGGCTGTTGTCATATTTTCCAGTCTTAACATCCCCTTGAGTAATTATTGCCACACAATTAAGAAAACATTTAGAATGGAAAAGTCATTTGTTAAAGAGTTTCACTCTAAACCACCGGTGTACTCCTGTGGTTTGCCTGATAACCTTTCCCCTGACAGCTTGCTGGGATCTGATGACTGTTTAGGTTCATTTGTCACTAATTCTTGAGCTGAATTGCGTGCGACCTGACCTTCAAGTAGTATAATTTCTTGCTGAAATGAACACATCTTGACAGGTCAGGAGGGGCCAGATTGACAATCCTTAAAGCACAGAAGACATATTTACTTAGTTTAGAGCGTAGAGCCTTTTCTTACTATTTTTCTTCACAGTTTGATGGGTTAGCCCATAGGATATTCTGTCCCAAGTTTGGATTCTGTACTGTTCCTGCTACATTCTCTGTGTAATTTACAATACATATCAAGCAAGCTAATGTTTTAGCAAAAGCTCTAGATCGCACTTAAAAAAACTACCTCATTCAGAAATCAGAAGATAATTTAAGTAAAAAAATCCACGTGCAGAGTGTTGGTGTGCAGAATACTATCCGGAATATATTTGATATAGTCCCAAATGATCATTATTAGAACCGTGCTAATGGATATTCTAAAAGGTACGTATTAACAGATATTCCTCGTGGTGCTAATGAAAGGTTACAAGCCTAAC
Organism: Hypotaenidia okinawae; assembly: GCA_027925045.1. NCBI lineage: Eukaryota > Metazoa > Chordata > Aves > Gruiformes > Rallidae > Hypotaenidia > Hypotaenidia okinawae. Next base: position 23,603,855 of record BSDF01000001.1, on the reverse strand, counting down.
TCCTCCTTCCACCCCTCTCTGCTGCTGCAAATCTGGCATCGATAATGGAGTTGCACAAGAAGACAAAGAAAGATACAGAAAGGTTGGGCTATAATGGGAGACTGTAAAAATAAAAATGATCAAATAATAAAAGGTAAATCTGCTTTCAGTTTAGCTCTTCTTCCAATCTTTAATAATAGTACGTAATGTCGTGCACAGGTGGCTAATGCTGAGCATTGCTTAAGGTATTGAATTCCTCTTCCCTGTCTGTTAATCACCTGGGTTTAGTATTTTAGTTTTACCCTCAGCTTTACACTTCTTATTGTCATTCTAAAAGCTCTGCAGGACTCCGCTGTACTTTGCACGCCTACCACTGTCAAGCAGCGCTTTGCCTGCATTCTGTTCCACTGTTGTTTTCCACCTCTGTTTATTTCACATCCTGGGACAGATGTTCCTCTTTTTTTTTTTTTTTTCATACGGTACCTTTTGTAAAGAATAACCTCAGTAGAACCTTTGCATGAATGTTTCATGAACATCTAGCATATATTAGGAATTAGTATTATCGGTGTTGATATCCAGTGTAAATATTCTAGAGCTGTGTGCTGTGACTGATACTTTACACACCTTACGTAACAGGGTGAAACAGAGTCAAGCAAAGAAAACACACATCTGTGCAAGTGATCCATAATCTGTTGCACGGCGTAGCACAGAGAAGCTTGCTAGGACTTCCAGAAGGATGGAAAAAACAAGAATTTAAATGCTTGTTTTTTAATTGAATTTGAAATTAAAGGGGATTTGAAATTCCATGTTGTCTGTTCAAAAGGAAATACAGCAAAGAATGATCTGAAGTACTGATAGGCATTAATGGGACTCTCAAAATCATAATTGCTTCTAAAAATGTTCTGAAATGTCAATAAAAATGTTTGCTTGCAGCTGTTTAAATTATGTGTTCCGAAACTAAACAATCTGGCTTCATTAAAATTAGTAGAAAGCAATAGTAATGCAACTGTTATCAATTCATAAAATATAACAATAGTATGACATCACCCAGAGTAGCAAGTTAAATTTCAGCTGTGACATTATCTTGGAACAGTAACTGGTACAGCAGTGTTTGGACTAGATAAAGATAATTACTTGGAGCTACAGGAAAACAAAAAAAAAGATATCTTCTTAGCAAGGGATTGGTATGTTACAATTAAAAAAATTAATTACTGGCACTCAGTGGTGAAAGCAGGCCTTCCTCTTTCATCTCTTCTCCAAAATCAAGAATCAAAGGACAATCACAGATTGTCATCCATCTCATTTAAAGCAGACAGGTGGAAGTAATTTTTTTTACATAACACATAATTAATGGTATTTTTCAGACCATTGCTTCAAATTCATACATAGCAAAAATTTAACAGGAATTTTTAAAGCATTAGACAGTTAGAGAGATAAAAAGAACATTCAGTTATATAGGTGTGTGAGATTATACACACACGCAAGATATTAAAAGAACTTTATTAAAATTGCGACATCGTCCTTTCAAAAAAGTTGGAGAATGCCAATATTAAAGTTGCCTGCATAACATTAATTCAGCCTTTTATGCGTTTGATTATAATATAGGCTTAAGTTAAATGATCACATCCTTTTTTCCCACAGGACTTCTGCCTCATTTCAGTCATGCTACAGGGACATGTCCAGGCAGAGTCAGGCTTATCTGCCTACGCACACAGCAAATCAAGTGTAAAAAACCCCAAACCTAACAACAATTTAAAAAAAAAAAAAACCCAAACCAAAAAAACCTCTGGTCCAGAAGCTGTACAGTCATGTTAGCAAAGTACTGCATTTGATTTAATATGCCTGGCTGCAAGGAGGCACCACAGCTGGCTTGCTTCTGGCCCCGGGAATGCAAGTGCAGTATGCAGGGCTATCTGCAGCTGGCCATGTAAACCTGCCTGCAGTTATATCTTCCCAGAGCACTTGTATGTCTTCATTGGTAGGTGCAGATTTTTAATTTTGAGAATATTAAACTCAGCAGTGGTCTCTTAGGCAACTTACATTTTCCCTTCTTTAAATTCATTCAAGGCAAAACAGCTTTACAGACTGTTTTAATGAGTGACTAATTACTCCAGGGAACGTTGCACAAAGTGGCTAGCATCTCTGAACAGGTTTTTTTTCTCCCTTCTCCCCGACTTCCCCACCCCCTTCTGGTTTTAAAACAGTCCCAAGACGACGATACCTCCATTACTCTCCCTCTTACCCCCACGATCCTGCTGCAGAAATCATTTGGACAGGGTGCAACAGGCAGTGATGTGCAAGTGCTCCATACATACCATTAGAGTGTCTGTGAGTATTCCAATATCCTGTAACATAAAGTATCCAAATGACTTCAGTGTAAAAATAACACATGACAGTTTTTCACCTCAAAAAAATTATCTCTGTTTAGTGCTAGCCTTAGAACTGCATGTGGTAAATATGTGAAAAAAATCAAGGCTATTTAACCATGTTACCAAATAGCTAATTTGCAGCCCATCTTGATTATGCAAAAAAAACAACAGCAGCAAAAAGGAACATTTTCAAATCCATACAAAAAGTTTAGAGACAGAAAAATTGCCCTTTTTAAGAGTTGATTATTTTGAGTTTGAATAAATCCACAGAAGGGGAACACTTAAAGGAAAGTAATTGCAGTACACTTCCAATTCTGTCAAAAAAACCCCACCCCAACCCACCTACATAACAAGTCTAAAAACTTACAGCTGAATGGATTAAATTATATCCCCAAACCAGGAAAAATATATGACGTCTCAAATCCATTTGTAAACATTTTTCTGGTTTCTAGTGGTGTAAATCCAAGGTAAATCTCCTGACTCAAGTGAAGTTCTTCAGATATATTAGTGCAAATATAGTGAGAATCTGGCATGAGAGATCAAAAAACCTCTTTAAGGAAACAAAATTTAAGAGTTTGACATAATGGATTATTCTGATTACTATTATTCTCCTAAGGGCTACAGTGGGCTAGGCTGATTAATGGCTGGGGAATGCAACATGCACTTTTCAAGTTGTTCTGCATGCTTACAATCCACTTAGCTTGTATTTTCAAGGTCCTCTTAAGCACATATTAATGCTTAGACCCACTAAAACACGCATGCCCAGTGTCCACCTAAAGAAAGTTTCTTCAGATCAGTTTCCAGAAAAGAGTTTTACTTGGAGTAATATTTATAAAACATTGCAGAACTTGTCTGTGAGGGTAGGAAACTACTATGAACGAGGCATTTGAAACGCAAGGGAATCTGATCTCGGTTCTCCAGCTTACAAACAAAATGAATGGGAAAAATAATCTTCTTCATTGATATTTGTGTTATAATGACAGCAGCTCTTAAAAGAAAAAAAAATCTAAAAGAATAAAATACCATATAAATCAGAGTGAGGAATTTATCAGCAGAGGGATGATTTCTCTATATAGACATTACAGCAGCACTAACGTGAGACCTCCTTCAGGCTAATTATGCTGGGGAATTTAACTCGTTCCAAAATCAACACTGCAATTATACAAGATAAAAATACCCTGAGGTGGTCCATTTAACCTGGTTCCTATGGGCAGAATGGAAGCTAATGTTTTAAGTTAGTGTCTAAGCAGAAAGACAGAAAGGATGAGATAATAAGGGCTGGGTGAGGTGTATGCTGAGTCAAGGCAATCCAACACATAGAGGAAAAGTGACCATAAAGGCAAAGCCATGGGAAAAAGCAATATGAGGTCAGTTCAGGTGAGTAGATGGGGAGGTTCTGTATAAGGCCCCAGGTGAAAAGGGAGATAGGTGAGCTCTTAAGTGTCGGGCAGTTGCAGCCACAGAAGAGTTTAGAAGGTTATATATTGAGGACTGAATAATAGACCAGCATAAAAGTAAGGTTTTGGCATGTAACAGTAGGCCTGGGGCATTCATGGATTTACATGAGGAAATCAAAGCCCCGATATAATTAATTTATATGCCAACTAAGTATTAACTAGGGCACTCATAGTATCTAGACAACAAAACTGACCAATTGAAATGTTTCTCAAAACTTGCTCAGAAAATGATAGAATTTAATAATCCTGACACCCATATACAAACAGGTATTTCTAACCTCCTGAAAATGGTATCGCTGCAGCACTCTCACTCTCACTAGCTTGTCTATTAGGCAGCATGGGGTTATTTTTCCCTTTAATATCTGTCCATGCACAAATTCAGACTTTTGTAACATGTGGAATATGTGTAACCCTAATGCCTTAATTAAGGATTCTTTCTATGAAAATGAAAGTTAGGAGAAATGTGCAAATATATGGCCAGTAAATAGCTTTCTCTAAACAAGCTTGCTTTATTTTCCAGACATTCTTGGTTTAGTTATGTCATATTCTTTTCTCTCTCTTTGTATAGTTCTAAACCAGGATATATGTAATAGGTGTCAGTATGACCATCTTAAAGAAAGGATAAACTAAGTCAGTCAGTACTTCTAGCACTGATTATTCATAGATGCCCATGAAAGCTTTCTTTGGACAGGCAGTTTCAATAAAGTTTCCACTCACATGCTGCTTAAGCAGACTCTGACAAGAAGACTAAGTCTGGTACCATGTTCCTAACATGGTAAGTGGTTTTTGTTCTAGGTAACACTCTAAATCTCAAGGTGATTGTAGCAAATTCAATTTCAAAAAAGCTTCTGACTACATATTCTCAATCACAGGCTGATTGTAATAATGACTGTGGTGCTCAATCAAATGGTAGCTGTAACATATGAATTATAGCAAACTTGCTGACAGAACACTTCTCCATAACACGGTCACGCTCACTGTGTTGTGCTAAGTATGCAGAAATAATAAACAATGAGTAATAGTAATCTTCAGCATAATAATCCACTTACTAAACTGGATGGGTTGTTTTCTCACAAAGCTACACTTTTTAATAATTAAGTTGGGACCATTAAATGGTTCCAGAGAAAGTCGTGTCATTTTTAATTCTACTTTAAGAAGTATTCTAGCCACCCATACAAGAAACACCTGCCCTTCTTTCAAATACAAAGATTTTTGAGCTTAGAAAAGGTAGGGAGATGAAAAAACTGTACATAATTAGGTTCTCTGTTGAGACATTCACAGAACAAAATGCTGTAGGATCGACTAATGTTATTGTGACCTGCTCTTTCTGTATTGAGGATACTTGAAGAGGTCCTTCTGCATGCTAGCTATCCACTTGGCATTCTTTGCAAATATCAAAGTCCCTGTGAAATCAGTGGGAGCAACGATACACAGACAGCTGATCTCACCGATTTAAGAATACCCTTATAGCTTTTCTATCACACTACATGGCATAAAGTGCATTGGAGTTTGACAATACTTCTGCTTAAAGGGATTATGACTTTCAGACTTCAACCTTCCCCAGTTAAACAACCACCCTATGGCAATGGCAGCATGAGTTTATATGGAAAAATAATATTGGGAAGTATTTTCTCTATCCCTTATGTTCATTTAATGTGATTTAATGGTTAGAAGGAAAGGAAGCCACACCATACATTCTGGTGTGCTCTTTGCAGATCACTGAGTGCAAATTGAAAACAACTGTTCTAAATTGTGTCTGATTTGCAAGAAATAAAGATCCTTATCTTTTTGAATTCTGATTACTTACTGGGTTGGGGTTTTTTTGCATGTCTTCATCAGAGGAAGCCAATGTCAGTAGCATATCATACACTGGAGCAAGGAGATTAATCTTACATGATACTAGACTGTTTCTGGAGTAAGAAGACTGGACCTGTTTCATTTTAAATGTACCTTAAATGACTAAGATTAAGTATACTAAAACATGGTACAACTGAGTATTTGCCTTGGCTTCGCAGAATACTAGTACTACAGAGATCACAGTTTAAGAGCTGCTGGTACAGCATACTTATGTTAGGAGGTACTAATATATACCTTGAATTCAGAGTAGTAAGGAAATGAACTAAACTGATCAAATTATGAATAAGATTCCTTAATTAATAAATAAGTTTGTAATATTTTCATCTTTAATTTTTTCTGTTGGTTTGAGTTTATATTACTTGGTTGTCATTTGCAACTCATGACTGAAGCATCTGTGTTCTTTATAAATGTAAGCTTGAACTTTCATTTCAGATGCAAAAAAGAAAGCAGCTTAATTTTAATTTCAACTCACAAAAATCTGCTTTCAGCGATGCAACCTTTATTTTTCATATTTTTATAAGCAATTTTTTTAAATTTTCGCAGCAATGTTAATCAAACAGCTGAATCACAGTGGAAATACCAACAGAAACTACAACAGGATTTGAAAACCCTTTTGGTGTTCCTCCCTTCATTTAGCACAGTTGATTTAAAGCTTATTTACCCCTGGCTGCTTGTATAATGCACCAACCCACTCACACCAAGTACTCACAACTGTCTAGGTGTGAGCACTTTGGAACTTCTGCTGCCTAAGAAGAGTCAGTTTGACCTCAGATGGAACATTCAGAACTTTCTGAAATGTAAAACTCTTTAAGTTATCTCAAATTGGGCAACCATCAATCCTAAGCATTCAAATTCTGGGGTTTAATGATTAAAGTTTACATTTTAGTGTTCAAACAACTCTGTTAAAAGAAATAACTGGGTCAAACAACAAAAGCATAGTCGCCTCATAGACTGGTTCCCCTTGAAAAGGGAAAGGAGGGAGAGAAGAATAACAAGGGTGGGGCAGACTCACCTTTCACTGCTTTTCTGGAGAAGATGGACTTGTTGATAAACTGTTCTTGTGGAGAGATGAGGAGAAGGAGATCCAGTGATTATTCTCATGTGCTGCAGGTAGCAACTGTGGTTCAGAAAGACAGAGCCTTCACAAAGCCATTTGGTGGAGGCTGGGGTATGCAGGTCAATGGAATGAGTAAATGAGACAGTAGAGCCTATCATCATTATATAATTTATCCTGTAACAGTTAACCTTAAAAAGTATTAGACTTGCACTCTCCTGTTCAGACTAAAATGTCTCTATCACAGCAGCTGATATATGTCCAGACTGACCACGCTTTAAAAACAGTTTCACCAAAAAGCAGCATACAAATATTTGAGAACCAAGAAAAAGGGTTCAGCTCCCATGCTTTATTTTTCTTTATGGCCAGAGAAAGTGAAACTAGGACTACAACTAAGTGAGTTGTAAACTGGTTGATCAGTAATTAACCTGCCTAATAAAAGTTTTGGCATATAAGTGTGTGGAGAAAAAATGTACAAGTAGATTTTATTATAGCTTCCTCATACTTCCTTGGGCTGCTTCCTGTCTTTTTCAAATTTCTCCTGTCTCCTTTAACAGCTTCTAGCTTCAAAATTGCTGCCAAAATAGGCATTAAAAATCCTGATTTATTTATCTGCTTAATGTGTACAGACATTGTGATTATAGTTGCTACTTTCAACAGATGCTCTCCAAATATCTAGATAGTGGAGACAGTATGCTTTGGCACATTTTTTCTTATCCTTTTGGAGAGGGGAATATCACCTACTCTGCAGCCCAATCACAGGACTCCAGTGACCTTTTTAGGATGCTTCATTTACCAAGAACAGTAGGTGGCAACCATGCTCCCTGCTCTTAGTAACAAATGCCCTTATAATCCTGCCTCCCATAGGTTTGCACCCTCTACCTAAAGGCGGAGCTTTCTCAAAACCTGACGGCAGGGTAGGTGAAATTGAATGGTAGGGATCTTTGAAGACAAGGACTTGAACCTGAGTCTGTGCTGGAAAAGTAGGCATTAGAAGAGGTTGTTGCCTGATCTTTGTATTTCTGCTCTCTTTCTGCCTTCCCAGCCTCACCATAATAGTTGTAGCCAAAGTTGATAATGTTCTGTGCACTTCACTGTACTGTCACCCCCTTCCTTCTGCTCCCTCCCACTGACCAGTGATATGTTACCTCAAATGTAAGAAAAGGAATGAGCTATGTTCCTGTCAGTCTGCTGTTCTACCCAGCTCCCTAAGTTGTCTGTTCCTAAAATTGATCCACATGTCATAAGTATCATGAGACAATGATGACGGACAGTGTGGAAGCTGGCATGATTTTCCATGGGAAACTTACTACATATTGACATCCCCAGTATTGCATTCATCAAGAGACTATAGGTCTTTATTAATCACATAGGTAGTGGGATTGCATCCTCAGCAAGTTTGACATCAAGCTGAGTGATACAGTTGATATGCTTGAGGCAAAGGATGACATCCAGAAGGACCTGGAGAGACTTAAGGAATGGATCCATGCAAATCTCATGAAGTTCCACAAGGCTAAGTTCAAGATTCTGTGCCTTCATTAGGGCAGTCCCCAAAATCAATAAATACTTGGTGATGAAATGATTGAGAGCAGTCCTTCAGAGAAGGACTTGGGGATACTTGTTGATTGAAAAATTGGACATGAGCTGGCAGTGCACTTACAGCCTAGAAAGCAAATCATATCCTGGGCTGCATAAAAAGCAGCGGGACCAGCAGATCAAGGGAGGTGATTATCCTGCTCTACTCCACTCTCATGAGACCCCACCTGGCCAACTGCATCCAGCTCTGGGGTCTCCAGTAAAAGACAAACATGGGTCTGTTGGCATATGTCCAGGAGAAGACCATGAAAATTATCAGAGACCTGGAGTACCTCTTCTATGAAGACAGGCTGAGAGAGTTTGAGTTCTTCAGCCTGGAGAAGAGAAGTCTCCAGGGACACTTTGTTGCATTCTTTCTATTTATAAGGGGGCTTATAAAACAAAACAGGGTGACAACATTTAAGAAGGCATAGTGACAGGACAAGGGACAATGGTTTTAAACTGAAAGAGGGTAGATTTACATTAGATATTAGGAAGAAATTCCTTACTGTAAGGGCAGTGAGGCACTGAAACTGACTGCCCAGAGAAATTGTGGATAATCCCACGTTTGCAAGTGTTCAAGGCCAGGTTGGATGGGGCTTTGGGAAACCTGATCTAGTGGAAGGTGTCCTGGCAGGGGGGTTGGAACTAGATGGGCTATGAGGTCCCTTCCTACCCAAACCAACCTGTGATTCCATGATCTAGTAGTACAGGCAGTGCAGTAAAGAAAATGTATAGAAATAATATGGAAATTCATTGCCACAGCTGCAGCTTTTCTTTAACTTGTTTGGTATGGGCCAAAATTACAACGGTCTTTAGTCACAGTAAGCAAAATCATGTTCATAGAATCATAGAATGTATTACGTTGGAAGAGACCTTTAAAGGTCAGCTAGTCTAACCCCAATTATCTTGTAATATAAAAGATTATCTCCAGTGGGGTTTACCAAGGAGTTTCACAGAAATATCTAGTCATAGTCATGCATCTCCTGGTGTTTGAGAGCAAATCCTAAAATGGTCCCAGAAGTACAGCAGTCTTACTATTCTCAGTGTATTATTACATTTTCCTGTAAGAATCTATTTTTATCTAGTAATAAACCCATCTTTGGCCCATGACTTGGTGATGCTTTAAAAGAACTCAGTGAAGTTCGCCATGTTTCTGTGAACACCAGTAATTGTGGAAATGTTAATGCTCTAGTTATTCCTTGTTAATGACTACAATTAAAGTGTTATGCTGCACATTATGTTAGGTCTTAGGTAAATATAAATTTTTTATTAAGTTCAGAAACCAATGATACTGGATTCATGTTCTTAATGTCTGAGACTACAAATGAGTGAAGGAGCCAGGAAATTCCTATTTGATCTGTATGCAGGAGTAAAACCTCTTATTAGACAGAAAAAGCAGAAGCTTTCATTGCATCCATCATGCACTCTCAGCCTTACCTGGATTTTTATCTATGGTGCAATAAAACATGTTCTTTTTTTTTTTTTTTAACAAGTGTTGTACAATGTGTTGCAGAAGTTACTCTAATACCCTAAATGCAACCATCAACCACCATGTTAGACTAGCAAGGCTGCCATTGACTACTGCTGAGCTTGCACCTACTGGCAACAGAGGAAACACCACTGGTGCAGCTACTGTATTTGCATGTAGTTTAGGGTTTGCCCTCATTTCTTTTTACCAATTTGACATTGGCTAGAGGGTCCCAATTCCTAAAAGTCTTAAAATTAATTAGGTCAATTATTATCTGAAACATTTAATGGACTTTTGAAGAAAAATGCAGTAAATACATCAGTGATGTCATAACACGTTTTTATCTTCTCTTTACCAAGACAGGGGTCCAAAACCAGTTTTTCAGTTTATTCACTTAGTGGATAGATATTTTTGTGATTTACTACATCTTTTCACAGCTTTGTTCTGCAATCTCTTTGTCGTGATAAATATTTTTCTCTTAAGAACAGACACTAGAGCATCTGAGAAGGACAAAGTATGGTTTAACTGCGAGAACATTTAGCTACATGAGGTAATCTATTTGCATTTCCATACTTAATTTTAAAAGATAATTCTGTTAAAAATAGTGTGTATTGTCTAAAACTGTAAGCAAACAGGTTATGATCACAGATGTTACCATTTCTTCCTGAGGGGGAAGGGAAATATTAAACATCATTTAACGTATTGGAATCTGAGTTATTTTATTAGTTCTCCCAGCATTAATATGTTGTCTAATGTGAAGTACTTACACAGCAGCAGACAAAACACAGACATTGCTCACTCTGCTCCAGTTAAAATATTGCTAAATATATTGCTTTTTTTTAGGTTGCAACAAATACCAGCCCAGGACTCCGCTGTACAGAGGATTGCTCAAGCCATGCAGCAGAATTTGGATTCACTTTACCTCATCCTCACTAGCTAAAAGAGGGACAAGTGGTCTACAATTGTTATTCATATTCCCTCTGCAGTGAAGGAAGAGAAAAAAAGAAAAATCAGGTTTCATTAATTCACAGAATCACACAGTCACAGAATTCCACCTGTCTCATACATATGTGTCCTGGTTTCAGCTGGGATAGAATTAATTTTCATCTTAGTAGCTGGTATTGTGCTGTGGTTTGGATTTAGTGTGAGAATAATGTTGGTAACACAGTGATGCTTTGGTTGTTGCCAAGTAGTGCTTACACTAAGTCAAGGACTTTTCAGCTTCTTGTGTCCTGCCAGCAAGAAGGCTGGAGATGCACAAGAAGCTGGGAGGGGACACAGCTAGGACAGCTGACCTAGACTGGCCACATTTAATGTACAAACTTGGGGGAGTTGGCTGGGGCAGTGATCACTGCTTGGGGCACTGATTGGTAATTGCTTCACTTTTGCATCACTTGTATTTATTGGGGGTTATTTCTCTTCTTATTACTTTGTCATTAAAAATTATTGTAATTTATATCATTATTTTTATTTTATTTTAATTATTAAACTGTTCTTATATCAACCCAGAAGTTGACTCACTTTTATGGTTTCAATTCTCTACTCCATCTCACTGTGTGGGGGTAGTGACCAAGTAGCCGCATGGTACTTAGTTGGCAGCTGAGGCTAAACCACAACAATATGTTACTCTAAAGTGTCTGTTTATCTCTGTCAACTATGCAAGTCTAGTTTTACTCTTAAGTTTTAGTTATCTAAATTATCAAAGATGAATCACTTGCTAATTTACAATCATTCTATTTTTTTATTAAAACAAATAGGTGATAAAAATAGATGTTGAGAAAAGTGGAAGCCAACATGATCAGCAGTCAAAAAATATTTACAGGCCTGAAGCTAAAGCATAAAGTATATTATTAATGCAAGAGCAGCATTGTCTGCTGAAGGATTCTTTTTCTTCATTAAAATGCATGAATTGATTTCCTACATCTCGTAGAAAATACCCAACTACTTTGGGTTGTCAAACATTTATTTCAGCCTATCTTTTTTTTTTTTTCCTTAAACTTACTCTCCTGATTACTTCTTTCCTTCTCACATAAGTTCCTGGTTTATGCAGATGTCCTCTCCTCCCCTATTTGGATTCTTGGTGAAACTTACTCAAACGTTAAGAGCACAGGCTCCAAGTCCCTACACAGAAGTTCTGAAATGGCTTCTCATGGTCCACACCCTCCTGAGTTGAGGTAATAGTCAGAAGTGTCCTGCAGATCCTCCCATAGGCCCAGGTTGCTTCTCAATAGCCCTTAATACCGAGGCCTTCCTTGGTCTTGAATAAAGTGTCTTCAATGGCAAATTAAATTATTTCCCACCCTATCATTTCATGTTCACTGTCTTTTTAAAACAGGAATTCTGAAGAGTTTTAAAATTTGCTTTTTTGGGATCCCATTAAAGGGGCTAACCTCACAGCTTTCAATCCAGATCCATCTGTAGAAAAGTAAAAAAAGAACAACACCCCACTCCAATCCCACAGAGCTACCCTCAACATCTTATTCTTGAAAATAAAAAGGAAAGCAAATAAGAATAAAAGAAAACAAAGTTCAATATTAAATGCTTTGTTGGTATGAAGCATTGGCTTTGACTCTATTAGTGTTTAAAGCTGCCAAGAATTTCAGTTACAGTTAATTCAGTTCAAAGCACATGGTTTACATTTTTTTTTTCTCAGTAAGAACAACACAAGTTAAGAAAAAGAAACAAGTTCATCCTTGGAATAACCCCAGATCCCAATGTTCTGGATTTGATCACATTTATTAATAAATAAAAATTTTAATGGCAAGATCCTATCTTTCAATACAGGTCCTTCTTCCATTTGGTGTGAAGTCTTCATATTTTATTCATTTCTAATGCTGTTCACAAAAAAGGGTTAATCACTGGCAGCTGCTAAGCCTCAGTGGCAGGACAGATAAAGCAGTGAAGAGAGCAGAGAAACAAGAAAAGAAAAAATAAAATTAGGAGAAACAAAGCAAATAAAATAATGACTGCTTAAACCAAGAAGGAGCTGTAGAGCTGAGAGGATAGTCTTGTTCTTTTGTTTGTATATCCAGTCACATTTTCTGTATATGTCTTCCAATATCTAAGAAATTAGTGTAATTGGAATACCCAACTGTGCAGCTATCCATATACAAGTGCACATGATGTAAGAGAAGAATAGTATTTTAGAAGAGGTTTTATCCTGAAATCTTTTAGTCCCTTTTCAGCAGAAGCCAGTTGCCAAGATAAAGATACTGTCCCAAAAGGGCAGTTTCAAAATTGGTATTTATAACACTATCCAGTGGTTTTCTGACAGGATTAAATGTTCACTGAGTACAAGGTCAAGTCTACAAAATGAATTGACTTGTGACCTACTTAGGATTTCAAATTGCTCCACCAAGGACAGACAAAAGGTTAGGTAGTTCTTTGCATGTTGCCTTTTAACTTCATAATCATGCCTCTGTCTGAAGTTTCTGGACTTCATTAGAAAGGAGGAAAGAAAACTGTAACTGTCTGTTCCTTTCTACATTTCACAGTGTCCTCGTCTGACCAACTAGCCTCCAGTGCCATGGTGCTAACAGAGGAATGAAGTCCTGAGAGTCTGTAGACCCCAGTGGATTCCACCATTTTTATTTTAACTATCTTTTCATGAAATGACCAGTATACAGGTTGCCTCAGCCCTTTAGTATCTTGCTGTAGAACCTAAATAAAACACCCTATGCATACTCTCTGTCTTGACCAGAGCTTGGGAGAAACTGGACACAGAGTTAAGCAGGGCTTTTGCAGGAACGTACCGTATCATATCTCCTAGATATTGTGAAACTAAAGAGAGGCTTAAGTTTCAAGCTTTATAGATGAATGCCCCTTAGCCAGAACCAATGTTGTATTTAAATCTTTTCCTCTAGGCAGTCAGGGAATACAGGAATTGTCATTATGCTGACAAATGGTGTGCTCTGGGTGTATTACCACATGCAAAGATGAATAAAGTCTGAGTTATGTGCTGCCAAAACCTTTGTGCCGTTGGAGTATGGACAATAATACTAGAATCAGCCACTGTTTGGTCTACATTTAGGATAATTGACTCAGATACCCAAATAAAATCCACTCAGGAGAACATAAATCTATTTGAAAGTTACATTGGTTAACTGTATTTTTTGTTTTCATGGTTATTCTTTTTGTGGTATTGCACATCTTCCCATCTCTCTCTAGAGAGTTATGTAGTGACAATATGCATTCCAAAACTGTTGGAAGGCTTTGTGCTAACAATTATGTTCCATTTAAGAAAATAACTGTGCAAAGCAGCATTGCCCTTCCATAGAAAGTTTTAGAGATGCCTTTCTACATGGAAGTCCACTATCAGATGCACCAATTGAAAAGCAGGAACAGTTTGTGCTACCAGCACTGTTGTACAAGATGGAAGAGTGGATCTGAGCAGACAAAATTGTGTTCTCTGCTTTGCTCAGCTGTCAGAAGAACAACTTGATAACGCATATCGTGCTTATGCGCCTAGAAATATTTTCACCTCTGTCACTTTTTGAGGATAATGCCTTCCTGAGCTACTGTTTGGATATTATGTTCTCATACGCATCTATGGTGTGAACATAGGAAGTTATTATTTAAAGCTGAAAATGCTTTTTCCAGTTAGATAAAATAGATTGCTGTAGAGAAAAATCCAGAATAATACACCCTTCTGAATGAACCAACTTATTTTTCCATCCCCATATCACCCTCAATCTCTGAGGGAAAATCTCACCTCAGATGTTCCTTATGTATTAAAACATGTAGATTTGTGCATTGTCTTTTGATACGAGTCAATATATGCAGCTGCAGAAGTGCATTGAATTAAGTCTACCAGAGCTGGGGTCCTTGGGCTGAACAACAGGAAAAGCTGGATTTAATTTAATAGTAAATGATAGCGTTGATAAGAAGGAGTATTCCATTTTTAGAAAAATATTTTAGCATACTGGTTTGCATCAACTGAGATGATAGGAAGAAAACACTACACAAGGAAGAAGTAGGTGAAAGAAAGTGAAGTAGGAATTACTGACTGTATGATTAAGTCAAACGTAACAGTGGTGAATGCTTGAAGAGTTTTGTTGTGCCATTTGTATAAAAAATCTGAAGAAGCAAATCTAGGCACTCTATATTGGCTTGAAAATACAGATTAGCTTCTCAGTCCTGCTCCACCTACCTGTAATTTTACTTTGTCTTTTAATGAACATGAATTACAGTCCTTCCACAAAGGCATCATTCACGCCATTGTAACTGCTATGTTGTCACTCCGTGCATTTAAGACTTGCAGTTCCCATTTTTATGGACTGCCTTGCTGACTGCAGTAAGGTACATCGCTTTACTTGAGTCTTAAAGCCGAGCCTTCTTCAAATACAGGCAACACAAAAGATTCCTAGGAGAAAACAGTTCTTTATCTAACTGGTGGCGGCATTTGGTTGTTTTTTCTCCTGGTGGGAATGCCTGTCTCAAACTCAAACAGCACCCATCCTCTTCGCCTCCAGCCCAGGCTGCCTGCACACAGACGCTGTGTTTGTCAGTTAATGTAATACATGCTACAGAAGCCAGAGATTTCATGACTTTCTGCTTGAGAGAGCCTGGGGCAGCCTCGCTAGAGACTGCATAGCATGTGCAGAAGAGACCAGACAGTTCAGCCAAAGGCAGGCATTCACGTACTGGTTATACAAGTGCGCGGCATAGTCTGAGCAGCTTTATGCTAGCCCCTCAGAACAACACAGTTTTGTATTGGTGAATATTGGCTATATTAGCTATATCAGTTCAAAGGTGGTGTGGTGTGGCACCGGCGTACTTCTCTCACAAGTAGCACGTTACATCCAGCTTGCCCTCACAGAAACACAACTGAACGTAGTGTAAAAGAAAGGAAATCGAGAGCACGTATTATCAATGTAGATTATCTGGGACTAATCTAACACATGGAGTATAAGGCCTTCTGTGCTAACATTTAAGCTATGAGCATCTGGTCTTGGCCATATTTGGTCTACTACCAATGAATGGCGAAATCTGTCATCTGTGGATACCCTAACAGAACTAATATCTTCCAAATAAACGTCCGAGCAAAATAAACGACCAAGGCAAAGCTCTGCTCGTTGCACTGCTCCAAAAATAGGTGTACGTTAAAATAGAGTCAAGTGTTATACAAAGTGCCCTGGCAACAAGAACTAATATTGCAGTGAGTTGTAAGTCCCAGGAATGCAAAGGGAGTTAGGCAAACAAACTGAACTGCTGAGTTATAAACATAGGCTGCTGCTGCAGCAGAGAAGGGCAATAACCATAATGAAACATACAATGGAAACCTCAGTGTACTGCAAATCTAATACTCTACCTTCAGGCAAAATATCACAGAGGAAATAAAAGCCTTGAAACATTTAGAAAAAAAAGAAGATGGGGAACTTCAGCTGCACCAAAGAAGCACAGCAAACAGAGTGGGAACAGTTTCCAGAATGTGACAGCAGGTAAAGATTTTCTGGTGATGGGGAGAAGGAAGAAGCTTTCTGCATTGTAGTCTCTACTCTTGCTTGTCAGGTTCTCACCAGCCAAGGCGGTATAAAATTTCACCTCTGGAGATGTACTGTGGTGATACATATATCCCCCTGTCTTTTTCTGTGTCTGCATCTCTTCAGTATATGTTCCAGTCATAAAAATAACATAAAACACTGATTTGATGGAAGTAAAAATTCCGTCCAAAAAATATTTCAGATTTTAAAAAAAAAAGATTATTCTTATTACAATGGAAAAAACAAATCAAAGTGTTTAATCCCCGGTGCACTTTCTGTATGTGGATCACCTGGCCAGTTACGAATTTTGCATTGGAGAGAAGCAGAGTTACACTAATTAATTTCCTGGCACCCAATTTGTGGTGGTACATAGCCCTCTTTTTGGAGATATTTGCTTGGCTAGACTATGTCCAGGAACACCTATTTACACTAACATATTTTAAATCTGGATAGAATGAGATCTTTGTGGCTTCTAGCTCTGCATACCTGAACTTCTGGGAACCAGGTAATTTTAATCCTCCCTGATAACTGAGTGATTTGTTTGGAAAAGCCAAACCAAGACTTGGCTTTCAGATGCAATCATTCTTCCAAAGATCCTTGTGAACTGTGTTGCTACTGACCTAGCTACAGGTTTAAATACTGATATATCTTTACAAAAGTGTCAGCATTTTCACTTTTCTGTTTTTCTGTCGTTTTACTATTTGCTCTTCACAATTAATGAAGAAGAAAATAAATGGAAAGTTAGCACAACAGGTGTTAAAGTTTGTGTCAATTTAGAAAAATTAGGAAGAAGCAATAATTGTCAATGATGAGAATTGCAAGATATCTACACATCTTTCATTTCTGTAAAAATACACAGGTCAAATGAATTTTCAAAAATAAGAGAAGAGTGTGGGGGGAGGCTACCTACTTCCCCACAAACTACATAAAATTCATTAGTGGTAGTATACAGGAATACAAATATTAGGTTACATACATATATTTGTATTTCTATAAAGCACAAAAAAAAAAAATTAGTCAAAAATCAAAGATAAAGGACTATTCTACTAGTTTCAGGAAATTATATACCTGTTCTGCATGAGAATTGTGAATGTAAGCAAGTAGTCTGGATGTTATTATGATTATACTAGGTAGAAGTTTCAAAAATTATTTGCTGCTTGTCAACTTCATTTCAAAGGGTTTTTTGTGGTGGGTTTTTTTTTTCCCTCATTATAAATATCCAAGACCTATCCATCATTCTTTGGCATTTGAAATGCATTAGATTTATTTTCGAGCCAAGTATGCTCTTTTCCTTCTCAATTTTCAAATAAACTTCTCTTCAGAGCATAATCAATGTAAATGCAAAAATTGAAGTTTATCTCAATCATCTCTGCTCCCTGTATTCATACAAAAGGCCAGTTTACCTGCTTCTGAACAGAAATGCTTTGAATTCCTTTGCAATGAAGACATACAGTCATACCACTGCCTCTACAAAGATAAAACCAGGAAACAGATAACAACTGACATTTTTATTGTGATGTAGCATTTAATGGCTTATCTCCATGCATCAGAAAACCTTAACATATATCACCTTTTTCTTACCTCTGAAAAGTACGGCATTCCCAAGAATAGCAGGGTAGGGTTTTTTTACCACCATTTCAGATAAATTAAAAACCTCATTATTTTCTAATAACACAAGTGATTCAGTGTAATTTTAAAAATTTATAATGATTTCTGCCTCATAGTAAAAGTACTGGATATTTCTGTGAAGAAATCTGAGTCCCCATTATTCTCAGTGCCCCTTTCTTAGGAGAACTCAGTTATCTATAGATAATGAACTAGTTGCAAGTTCCTTATTGTATTCAATCTGTCCACACAGAAAAGTATCAATCGATTTTATGAAGGATCTTGTTTGAAATGACACAGATTTCAAAGGTGAGCTCCACAGATCTGTTGACAGAAAAAGGGCTTCATGGTCTAACTTGCATGACAGGGACATATGACATTTCAGAGTAATTTGGTACTGAACTAAATCACATGCATTTGGAAAAACAAAATCTGTGCTGGTTTGGCTGGGACGGAGTTAATTTTCTTCCTTGTAGCTGGAATAGGGCTGTGCTTTGGATTTGTGCTGAAAACACATAATGCAGTGATATTTTTGTTACTTCTAAGCAGTGCTAGCACAGAGACAAGGCCTCTTCTTCTCACCCCAACCCATCAGTGCATGGGCAGTGGGTGCACAAGGAGTTGGGAGGGGACACAGACAGGACAGTTGACCCCAGCTGATCAATGTGATACACCACACCATATGACGTCATGCTCAGCATATAAATCTGGAGTAAGAAGAAGAAGGAAGGGGGAACACTTGGACTGATGGCATTTGTCTTCCAAAGTAATGGTTATGCATGATGGAGCCCGGATTTCCTGGGGATAGCTGAACACCTGACTGCATCTGAGAAGTAGTGGGTGAATTTCTTGTTTTGCTTTGTGTTTGTTCATGGCTTTTGCTTTACCTATTAAACTGTCTCGTGGACAAAACTAGTCCATGAGTTTTGTCACTTTTCCCCTTCTAATTCTTTCCCCCATCCCACTGCAGGGAAAGGAGTGAGCAGCTGTGTGGTGCTCAGTCGCTGGCTGGGGTGAATGATGACAAAAATCTAATTTTTTTTTTACATTAACTAAAAAATATTTAGTGATGAAGAAGGTTTATCACTTGAACTCTTCTTCAATTGACCACAATGGTGATGAAAGGTACATATGTTGATTCTAGAATCTCTCTGCCTAGTGTTAACTCATAGTCACTGCTGTAACTTCACCTAATAAACTGAAAAGCCCTGTTACTAAATTAATGATTAAAACTTAACATTCTTTGTAGCAAACCAAGGAAATTAAGGTTGATTTCCATATCTGGAATGTTTTCACATCCTTTTAATATTTTCTGTGGATCTTCTTGGAAACTTCTAATTTATTTACACACCCTAACATTGAAAGTACATGACCTGGCACATTTTTCTTGTCAAAGTATCCCTAGAATGAAATGCCACTATCAAATACTTTGGCTCCTTTATTTTTTTGGAACATCATTCAAGGACCACACCTAAGTTTGTTTTTAAACTGTGTTTTAGGTACAATATGTGCTTTCTCCTCAGAAATTTTGGAATATTTGTACTCATATATGCAAACTGAAAGCAATTCTAACTTCAGGGTGGTGCTTCCAATTACTTTTGAGAAGTCACACAGCAGTTGCTGTGTTGTACTTTTTATTTTTCACCGTTCGTGTCACTGAAACTGATAATATCCTATTACGAGGTCCACAATCATCAAAAACTGCCACTTCAGGTAACAAGGGAAAAAGCAGGCAGTGTCTACTTTGGTCCTGTAATAGACCCTTCAAGACATTAAGAAGATCATGCTTTAAAGCTAACTACTAAAAAAAAAAAAAAGAGAGAAAACAGATATTTAAAGCATTTAATGAACAAATAAACCAGTAATTTTTCTGGAAAGTATTTCAAATGAGGAAATCAAATACAGAGATTTAATTTATAATGCATTGTGTATTTATGAGCATAGCCAGGACAGCTACTTTTGTTTTCAGAAACCAAGTCTTAATAATACTGCAAGAAAAGCAGCTCCTGTGAACTACATATTCCACTTAGGGGCAATGAGAACAAATCATATCTTTTGATGAATCCATTATTCTGATCAGATAGAAGAAGAATAATTTAAATGAACATACAAGTACAAGCAAAAATGGAGAGCTTGACTCTGGATATGAATATATAAATTATTTGTAAGGCAAAATAGTTAAGACTTTTTTATTCTGTCCTCCATTTATTTTCTTAAAAGGGAAAAATAGTACTGTTCTTACTGAGATCACGTTGTTTCAGAGGATTAAGAGAAGTTTCCTAAGGTCATTTCTGTAACTCGCAGAAGTATTAGTAACACTTAATTAATAATAGTCTCAGTGAAAACAGATTAAGCCAACTGCATCGAGTTTCTAGCAATCAGTTCTTACATTGCTTCTGGCTCCTTTGGGATGTTGTTTAATGTTATCACAGACACATTTAACTGAGGCAATTTAGTATTTCCCATAGAGAACACAAATCCATTTGCATTATTATCACAAAATGAAACCTTATTTCAATAACATTTAACATAATTAAAATCTGTGAAAATCGAGTGTAGATTATATTCTGAAGGTAATAAAGGATTAAGTATTAGTGACAGTTCTTCTCATTGAACACATAAATATCTTTTTCTAAAAGTAGCTAAATGACCCTGTTTATGATTTGCATTGGTGGAGTATTTTTAATGTACTGTTGGCATCGGATGTAGGTGTGAAGGTGTTGGCAGCAAGGGAGCTGCAGCAGGCGCCCTCTGTGTGAAAAGCCAGGGGCTGCTCCATGTCAGACATGGTTGGGTCCAGCCAGGTCCAACGTGGACCCTCCACAGGACATAGCTGAGGCCCTCAGCCAAGCTGACAGCACTTCTGAGTAAACATATTTAAGAAAGAGCAAAATACTCCTTAGGAGCAACATACTCCTTAGGCAGTGAGGACTGAGAAAAAAAATACAGGTCTGAGAAGGAAACGGAGGAGGTGGGAGGTGCCCCAGGTGCTGAGGTGGAGAAGGTGCTGATGCTCCTGAGGAGAACCATGGTAGGGCAGGTATTTTGCTGTAGTCTGTGGAGGACACCAAATCACAGGAAGTGAGTATGCCCCAAAGGAACTGTGGCCTTCGGAGAGGAGCCCACACTGGAGAACGTTTATCCTGAAGGAATGCAGCCTGTGGTGGTGCCATGCTGGAGCAGGGAATAAGTATGAGGAGGATGGAGCTGCAGAGACCAACTGCTATGGACAGATTGCTAGCCCCCATTCTGCTTCCTCCTGTACTACTCAGGGCTGGGTAGAAGAGTCAAAAATGAAGCTAAACAAGGGGTGCGGGAAGGTGTTTTAGTTTTTGTCTTTGTTTCTCACTTTCCTACTCTATTTTTAATCATCATCAATAGTTTAATTTTCCCCAGTAGACTCTGTTATGCCCATGATGGTAATTGTTAAGTGATCCCCCTGTATTTGTCTTTACCCACAAGCATTTCCATCTTTTGTCTCCCCTGTCCTGTTGAGTATGGTGAGTGACAGAGCAGCTGAGTGGGTGTCTGTCAATCTACCATACTGTTGTATAGTTATTTTTCCTGCACAATGGTTTTTGATTAGTTGGGCTCAATATACAGCTTCTAAAATACATTCCAATGTAAAAATCCCACTGAAATAAGTACTTCTGGTGTGCACTGAAATTAAAAGGCAGAAAAGATGGCACAATAATCCATTTTTGGATATGGCTTTCAGATGATGCAATGAGGCTGTCTTTTTTTTTTTTTTTAGTTTTCCCCATTTCTTTTGGAAAGTAATTAAGATTGCTTTTTCAGAATTTAACTAGTGCAACCAAAGTCTCACAGAAGTGCATGATTTATTGCAATTTAACAGTAACATGCACAAGTAGGGAGTTTCTAGTCATTACAGCATATGCATGGCACTAGTTCACATATACATCAATATAAAATTGAATTTAGAAGTTCATGAAAATACAAGCCTGTAAGAGGGTGGGTGCTCAGATTCCTGTTTTGTATGCAAACACATAGATGAATGGTTTGTTACTGATTAATGATTTTACAGGATCTGTATGATGTAACAAAATTTCTCTGCATGCAACCACAGTACAAACTAACAGCTTATAAAAGACCACAACTCATAAGTTACAAAGAATAAAGTGAAGACAATAATTTAGTGAAATCGAGTTAGTTGAGCCAAAAATATAGTGCCTTAAATAATGTTTAGCTTTTCAGATGCTGTTTATGGTCATTTCAGCTACTGTGACAAATTACCTCAACTGGAAAAAAAAAAGAAAGTATGTTTTATCAACAATATGCATCAGATGCAGCCATGATGCTCTCCTAAAAAGAATAGCAACTTTATTAAGCTGAATTACCACAAAGTTCTTAGTTTTGATTATAATGATCTAGAATATTTACAACTGTTTGGATTGCTATTGTTCAAGAGCATAGGAATTGAGAAACAAAATCATGAAAAGCTAATCTAAACAGACATCTAAATGATGGTTTTAGGAAGGTATGTTGTGGATTTGCTGAATGAGATTGCACAAATCAGATGTCTCCTGAGTTGTGAATATCTAAGCACAGAAAAATGGAGACACTGCTTTGATAACAGAGTGTAATTTTTTTTTTTTCATGCAGATATTTTTTGAAAGAGTAAGAGAATTCTCTGGCAAAAATCAATATGATATATCTTTGATACTCAGTGCTGCTCTGATGAGAACATATATAAAGAACATGTCTGTGGTCAAGTCATATACAATGTAGGTAGCTGCTCAAAGGTTATGAATAGGTTTTAATTAGATACAGGCACTTTCACTAACCCTGGTTAGGTAAGTTGTATTGTCTTAAAAAAATCTTATGTTTGATACTTACTTGAATTCAGACCTTACTTGCTAGGGAGGAAGTTATGCTATAAATGTAAATATTTATAATCTCTGAGAAACTTTTATCTTCAAGAAGAGTGTTTGTAGAGCTAAAAGAGGACTATAGCTACAAAGGAGCCACCAACATTTTAGAAATTAAACACAAAAGCACTACTGGCCCAACTCCAATGTGCAAAGGATATGACACATAGCAGTAATTACTGGAGTGGGATTAAACACATTAGCTCAAGGTGCATTGGCTGGTTGGTGTTAAAACGGGGTAGCAAATTTTAGACCCTTTCAAAATCATCATGTGAAGATGCATAATCATCCATACATTTTAGAACAATACTGAATGTATTTCAGGGAACTAGACCAAGAGTAGTTTTAAAAACACTCTTCTAATAAAGCACTTCCATGAGAAGTCTTGCCTGTTGAGAAGTCCCAGAAAAGGGCAGGTAGTTTTTATTTGTAAACAGCAGGCTTACTTTGTACACTGACCAGTCTGGTCACTGGAGGAGCTCAAGTGTCCTGCAGGCATTGCAAACTACAGTTTGTAATTTACCGCCAGAGAGTCTAATTGTGTTTCGGTGGCTCCTACCTGTTAAGGCTTGCCTAGCCAAGAGACTTAATCCTACTGAGACTCTTAACTAGGGTGTATGAGAGGTAGCAAGCATAACACTGGTATTGGTTATCAAACAGTGAAAAATAGAGTGTGACTCACACAGCAACAGGAGTACAAAGATTACAACATCCTGCTTCCCCAGGCAAGTACTTTGGTGTTCCCATTACACTGTGCCACACTTTCTTGTAGTGGTTACTGCCTTCTTTCAGCTTTTTATCATGCTCTTCTTAACTGGCTATTATCTATACATTAAGCATACAGTAAAACACCAGCAATTCTTATCATCATACATTCAGTTCATGCACTAGCCACAAAGCAGCAAATAACAAATTATTACATTTCCTTGTATACATATACCAATTGTGCAACATCCTTTCAAAGGGTGATATAACTCAGGTCGTAAATACTGTCATTCACTGAAGCTCCTGGACACTGACATATAAGTCAAATAATTTTTAGGTAACACATATTTCACTAAACTAGATTTAATTTGATTATATTATTCATGTAATCCAAATCCTTATGCTTTATGTTGTTTTCTGCTTTTAACATAGAAGTTCTCTTGATGCCCTGAATTTTATTTCATATAATTAAATTCTGTATTCTTCAGATCATTGGCAACAGTCCAAAATCATACATAATTCCTTAGCAGAAGCTTAATTTTTACAAAGTAGGGTAATACAGGCACAAAGAGACTCTAAGAAAAAACAAAATGGTTCAGGGCTATAAAGTACATTTGTTATCTGCTGCCCAGCATGTTTGATACACCATATTTAATGAAAGACAAGCCTGCCTTAGAAAAGATAAGCACAACTTTGACCTGATTCAATAGGCAGTAAAAATGTTTGTAGCACAGCAAGATAGTATTTGATTATAACCAAAGATTAATATTTCAGCCTCCTTAAATTGATTCATATTGAATGAGCATATTCCTTACAGAAAAATCATTTATTTTATTTTAAAGAGTCCACACTGAAACAGGCCTTTTAATCTATGGAATGCACTAGTGACTGTAACTGCTCTGAAGCAGTGTTCCCTTTTATCTTTGTAACTTATTTAGCTTTTGGTGGAAAAAATAAATAGAATAATTCCACTTTCCCACTACTAGACTGTCTCCCTTACCTCATGTTATTCTCTTTCATATAATAGTTTGTGTCTTCATTGACACATCTCTTTACATTCATTTAAACTAAACACACAAAGGACTACCTTTGTGTTTTTAGATTCACCATCTTCCCTGAAGAGAAGCTTAGCCTCATTCCAAAACAATGGGAGGCAGCAGCCACCTTCAAAGCAAATACTTTAAGGAACACACTTTACCAAATACAATTAATTAACTCTTGGTGAATAAGAAATTCCAGTTGCAAAGCATAACCACAAGAAAAAAAAGTCTGAATCTTTTAAAATCAAGCCAGCCAGAAAACATATTCATCATTTGAAAAAAAAATATATATTTTATAGGAAGTTTCAAAATCTATAGTAATTTTTTTCCAATTATTCACAGCAAAATCATGGTGCTTAACCTGTCCACAAGACTATGTTTTGTGTAATCAAATCAGTGTGTACCAAATGTAACCTCAACCCCCTCCACCCCAAAAAAACCCCAGTCAGCTGTTGATATATGTCTCCTTGATACAGCAAGTAGTATCAGTAACGGAAGAGGCACACCCTGACTTTATTGATCGGCAGCACAGGCACAGCATTCACAGCTTTGTTTATTCTAGCACTTAGCAACCACTATCCAAACTTATGCTGAAAAGGTACTTTAATTGCTTATGGAAGAGTAAAGAGTGCTCCTTCCACAAGCAGTACTGATCAACACCTTCATCTTAATGAACTGACCATGTGCAGCTGTCACCTTCCATTACTTAATTGATTTCAAGGCTATGAAAGACTCTTACTTGCATCTTCAACCTGTCCAACATTGCAAGTTGTGCGACTTACATGATGCAGTTACTGCATCCAGCTCAAAAGCTATGGATGAGCCAGAGCATCTTTCTTTGAATCACATGCGACCTCTATTTAAAAGTTTCTACCGAAAAAAAAAATCCATGTGACATCTTTGTAAATTTCTCCATGGACCTCCACTACTGACAATTGTCTGTTATCTTTATTCTATTCTTGGTTTAGATGTTGTCTTGTCTGCTGGATTGAAGAACATGAGCAGATCTATTATTTATCATTAGAAGATAGATTAACTTTACCAATTATTATATCATACCATTTTTTTTCTCTGATAGGAGATAAAACTCATAGTAGTTTAGATTTGTCATGGCGTTTTCTTAATTTCTGAGTTTTTAACTTCCTTTTTAAACTATTAGTTCACTAATTGGCTAAAGTATTCCAGTTAAGCAATGCCAAGATGAGCGATATAAACCAGTCTTGTTTCTTTTTACAACATGTTCCACTATTTCTATATCCAGTGGCAGTCTGAGCTCTTTTCAGTGCTCTGAACATGTGCTTCCACTGTGACCCTGGATCCGTTTAAGTCTTTGTATTCTGTATTGGGTGAATATACTCTCACCTGGTACCTCCAGCAAATTGTCCTTTTTATCCAGAGCACAAGCTTGCAAATGGTTGTATTTCACACATGCTTGATAACATCCAGCTTGTTAAGTATTTTAAATTGTTATGCCTGTTGATTTGTTTTTATAAGTGTTTGCTATTGTCACAGTTGCAACTTAGTGGTAGTTTCATGCCATGTATTTGATAAAACACGTTGAAAGTGTTGAACTAAGACTAAGCTCTTGCAAGACCTGTAATTGCAGGTCTGTAATTTGTAAGCTATTGAATTTATGGTGTTGCTCTAACATTAATTTATCCAATGAAAATGTAGTGCAGTACCACAGCTCTTTGTATCTACGAAAGTATCTACAAAAATGCATCAATGCCTTTTAACCTTGTAAGAAAAAGATATCAAGGTAGATATGTGACTAATTTATAAGACAATTCTGACTGGTATTAATTAGGTTACCCCTTTCAATGTTTTATTAATAAGTCCGAGACCACCTCACAAGATTGAATGTCTACAAGTCTATGGGTCCAGATGACATGCATCCCAGGGTCCTGAAGGAGCTGGCTGATGTGGT
The DNA here is from genome assembly GCA_027925045.1 of Hypotaenidia okinawae. NCBI lineage: Eukaryota > Metazoa > Chordata > Aves > Gruiformes > Rallidae > Hypotaenidia > Hypotaenidia okinawae. Next base: position 23,577,445 of record BSDF01000001.1, on the reverse strand, counting down.
TGCCAAGCCACTCTCCATCATATTTGAAAAGTCGTGGCTGTCAGGAGAGGTCCCTGGGGACTGGAAAAAGGGTCACGTCACTCCCATTTATAAGAAAGGGAGCAAAGAAGACCTAGGGAATCACAGGCCGGTGAGCCTCACCTCTGTGCCTGGGAAGATCATGGAACAAATCCTCCTGGATGACATGTTGGAGCACATGAGGGATGAGCGCCTGATCTGGGACAGCCAGCACAGCTTCACCAAGGGAAGGTCATGCCTCACCAATCTGGTGACCTTCTATGATGGAATGACAGCATCAGTGGATTAAGGGAAGGCAACCAATGTCATCTACCTGGACTTGTGCAAGGCCTTTGACACAGTCCCCCACCACATCCTTATCTCTAAATTGGAGACATGTGGGTTTGGTGGGTGGACCATCCAGTGGATAAGAAACTGGTTGACCGAATGTAGACAAAGGGTGGTGGTCAATGGCTCTATGTCCAGGTGGAGGTCGGTGACAAGCGTGGTCCCCCAGGGGTCTGTCTTGGGACCTGTGCTCTTTAACATCTTTATCAATGACATTGATGATGGAATTGAGTGCACCCTCAGCAAGTTTGTGGATGACACCAAGCTGAGTGGTGTGGTTGACACCACAGAAGGAAAGGAAGCCATCCAGAGGGATCTTGACAGGCTGGAAAGGTAGGCCCCAGTGAACCTAATGAGGTTCAACACTGCCAAGTGTAAGGTGTTGCACCTGGGCTGGAAGAATCCCAGACATCTATACAGACTGGGAGAAGAGCTCCTTGAGAGTAGCTCTGCTGAGAAGGACCTGGGTGTCATGGTGGATGAGAAACTTAACATGAGCCAGCAGTGTGCTCTTGCAGCTTGGAAGGCAAATGGTATCCTGGGCTCCATCAGAAGAGGGGTGGCCAGCAGGGACAGGGAGGTGATTGTCCTTCTCTACTCTGCCCTCGTGAGGCCCCATCTAGAGTACTGTGTCCAGATCTGGGGCCTGCAATACAAGAAAGATGTAGAACCCTCTCTGTGGCAGGGGGGTTGAAACTCTATGATCCTTGGGGTCCCTTCCAACCCATACCATTCTATGATCCTATGATTAAGCACTCTCTATTTCGCCTTTAATCACAGCTGGATGTGCAGGCCTGTAAATACCCATATCTTTTGGTTTAACTATTCAACAGTTATTGAACAGACCAATCTCTTCAATGCCTTACTGACAACTTTTTCTACAATTTACTAAGGAAACAAATTATAAACTTATGAATCCTTTCTTTCCTATTACACATTATAAATTTATTTTCTTTTATACTTTCTGCCATAACTTTCTCTTTGTACCTTTCATCATGATCTGTTTCCCATAGTTTCTAGTTTCTGGTTGATGTTCAGCAAAATTACATTGTCCCATCTTCCACTTGTTATGAATATTTTTGTTCATTTCTTCATTCCCTCTATAAATACTAAGGGGTTTTGTTTAGTTTCATTTCTTTGTTTTTGATAAGAATAGTCTTCCTAATGGTGTGATAACAAGCTTGACAGCATGTAGTAAAATGCTTTTAAGTAGTATCCAAGTGCCATCCGTATCTCGCTAAATCCTTTGTACTATCTGATTTAGGTATAAGTGGGTTTTAGCTTTATGATATTTTACTTTTATGTGTCCTATTCTATATGCACATTGTAAATGTGACTCACTAAGTCATTATGACAGATGAGGGAAGAGTCTGCTTGGCATGAAGAGAAGGTGGTTTTGTGGGGACTTCATGGTATCTTTCCAATACCTAAGGGGCAATTATTAACCAGAGGTGGGTGACAGGAGAACAAAGAAGTTGAGATGCTGACTTTACATAAGGAAAAAGCAACACTATGGCACTACCCAAGGATTGGAAGAGGGGGCCAGAGAGGTTGAGTAATCTCTGTCCTTGGAAGTTTATCTGACAGGATGAAGACCTGAGCAGAATAGATCATGCTTTAAGCAGGAGATTGGATCAGAGACCCTCTGAGGTCCCATCCTGCCTGAATTATGCCAATTCCTGTGATAACTCATAATTCTGTCAGTATTTATTTTTAACTCTGTTCGCAGTTCCATCTGTCTGTCAGAATGAGGCTTATGTTAGCATTCCACTGAGTTGGTTATGATCATGCTTCAGGTTTCAGCTTTAAGAAAACAGAGATGTTTAGAAATTTTAAGAATGCTTTGGAATTAGCCGCATGAACCTCCAGTTCCTTTAATTATGAGTAGATTACCTACTCAAGTTCAGTAAATATGTGAATGCCTTTTCCAGCCTTCCTCTGTGTTGTTTCTTTTGTATAGCAGATAGGTTATACTTTATACTATAAAATCACCAAACTAAAATTTAAGAACTTATAAAACTGTAACTTGTCAATAGCAAGGTGTGGTAGAGTCACAAAATGAGATTTATCAGTTGTGTTAATACCGTGTCAGAAAAGCTAGGGTAACATAGGCTGAGAAATACTCTATAGACACAAACCACGTGGTTAATCAGTCCTACCACAGTCCTTCAATACTTATGTCACTTGACTGAAGTCTGTTTCTCTGTCCTGTAAGCCACAGGCTGGCCAATACTGAACAAAGTGCAATCCTCTGCACTGAATGCTATATCTATAAATCTTTTCTGCTGACATAATGAGGGGCCAGATGTCCCAGATTCACTTCTCAGAGCTACTAAAGAATTTTGTTTTCAGGATTTTGAGACTAAATTATTAAAAGAGAAAATAAGTGCTTGGCTACAGGCTTTCTACTCAATCTTCTTTTTACTGATAAGAAAAATGCCTGAGCATGCACAATTTTTTGATAACGTACAAAGCTAACACCTTAAAAATTATTATTCCCACAGTACTGAGGTTTTTAGTGTGGTGTTAATGTTGACATGTTAAAGTTACTTTAAATATTCATGCCAATGATGATTCCTTTGATTTCATGTCAGAATTCATGACTCCTTGTCATGAACAACCTCAGTAATATGCCTGCAGCTTGCGAGTCTTCCCATAAAACCAATCACACCAGCAATCTCATTTTGAAGTTGGTATTAAAAGCGGGACAGGGTAGTGTTCCTCTGTTACCATAATCCAGACAGAATTTGCTGCATACAACTGAAGCACAAAACTTTTCCTGTCACTTGGTTTACCAGTTGAAATGTAGACATCTGGCTGGACTTGGCCTGCAATTTTGCAGGATTTTGTCCACAATACACTACTGTAGTAGTCATTGATTCCCCAGCTTTTGACTTTGATATTCAAAGCCTGCACTCAGCATATATTTTCTGTTTGCACCCTGGAAGTAAGCTGAAGGGGATGTTGGTATAAAGTACAGCTGAAATCTGTGTTAATATAAGAAAGAGGCAAGAAAGTATGTCTTTGCCACAGCATGCAGAGAAGCACACCCTCAGCACTTTCTAAATACACATTAACATCTTGGCTAATGTTATCTCCCTCTGTTTCACTACCTGGATCTTCTTTTCAGCCACCTTTTTATATCTTTGTCTCTACTATATGGAAAAACATAAGCCACTGCTTTTACTTGTGGGAAATAAGGAGTGCATTGTGTTTAGTGTAGCATAGATACACATCTACCTATTCGCATTACTCTCAAAGCATTCCAAACCAAGGAATTGGTTTCATTCTGAATCTCATTAAACAGTAATAGGTAGCATGATTTGTTATGCAAGACAACATAATTTTTATATCATTCAAACCCTCTGATTCAGTGTGTCCTGGTTTTCAGCTGGGATAGAGTTAATTTTCATAAGAAGCCAGGAGAGGACACAGCCAGGACAACTGACCCAAAATAGCCACAGGGATATTCGATACCTTATGACCATAGGCTTAGTATACAAGAGGAGGGAGCTGGCCAGGGAGGAGGGATCACTTCTTGGGCATGGGCTGGGTGTTGGGTTCTGTGCTGTGAACAAATTGCCGTTGTGTATCTATAAAGAGTGAAGTTCTGCAGGAGTCTACACTTACAAACTAGAAATTAAAAGACATATGGAACATGGTTACTAGAGGATCAAATATGTTAAAATTTTAGGCCCCAAAATTTTAGGCAAACAAATTTTGGCTCCTAAATGTCTTCTCTACCTAAATTCTATACTGTGGATTCTTGTCTGGCAAGCTTTTGTAGTGGTTAGCCATGTGATGTTCTCTTCTGTATTTTTATTTGTGTCTTCAGTGACAGTACACTTCTTAGTAGACAGGCAACACCTTTTGTACTAGAAAGCTGCTCATAGTAGCAAGCCCATACTTAGAGATAAATTGTTAATTATTTTCATTTTTCTGATGTGGAATATATGTACATGCTGTTTCCACCACAAATTTTAATTAATCCAAATCAAATTTCATATATGAGCTGTCAGAGGAAATGCCCAACCCATTTGTGAGAATAGTTACCTAATGTAATGTGAAGAAGCCTCTGCTTGCTATTATTTTGTTTAGCCATCATAGGTGTTTAATTACATTCTTTTGATGTCAGTAAAATCATTTAACTTCCCCTGAAGACATTGAAAGGCAACTGCTATATTGAAAAAAGTATTTTCCCATGCCACAATTTGAGTTTTAAGCTACTTATCCAACACATAGGTGTATTTTTAAAAGTTCAAAGTAAGTTTTACGCTCAAGTAAGAATTCAACCTTCACATTTTGCTTTTAAAGTATAGTCAGCCATGCACATAACAAAATGTATGTTTCCATAACAAAGAACCCCAGAGCTGGAGATATATTTGGAAGCTGTTATAATGGTGCAATTTAAACCGATTTTCTTTCCTTAAGAATCTTGTTATATAGATACACAGTAGAAACCAGAGCATAGCCACACAATTTATAACCATATTTGAAATTTAGCAGCTGGGTCAGAATATTTGATGATGTATGAAGCCAAGAATTTAGTTTGGGTCCATGATGTTTTTAATGTCCAATTTAGAATTAAATTCTTTTGAAGCTGTAATTTTTAAAATGGGTCTACAAAAGAGAATGTTCTGTGACTATATTCAGTGATAGAATACTCAGGAGCAGAACACATTGCCCTGTTGTTAATTACCATTAACCATTATTCAGACATTTCCTGTGCTCTGTGTCCTATAGAATTTTATACTTACATGTTTTGTACGCTAGCGGAGCCTGTTATAGAGAGGTGCATAATTAATTAAAAGAAAGTATTCTGGTATTTTATGTCCATTTTTTCTGATATCATGTAAAATGTTTTTGTATGGTTATACCATGTTTCCATCACTGTTACAACAGAATGTGCACACACTGTCCTTTGAACAGCAGCTGTCAGCTGCAAAACATGAGTATGATACCTACAATATTCTGCTACCTTTTTACCTATTTGTACTAAATGAAACAGAAAATTATATATGCTTATTGCCCACTACTATAACCTCATTCTTCTATTTTTAAAATATCTAAAGTTTGGAAAGTTTAATAACTTCAATGTATTTGCAATATTTGCTTATGACCAGTCATCTATAACTCTTAAAAGAAGTATTTGTGCCTTACCATTTCTATGCAGCTTTGGTTTCATCTGGGCTAAAGCTCTGAGAGTGGTAATATTGAAGTATATCTAAGTAAGAGCTGGAAGAATATAGTTTCAACACACTGTAGACAAACCATCCTACCCAATATTCCTTTATATATATTTTTCCATTGTGGTCTATCCAATAACAGTTGGAACAATTATGATATTCATTTCCACTATTATACTGTTTAAAAACATTTTACAGGCACGTAGATATTATGGATTTTTTAATTTTATGAGCTGTCTTATAAATTGTGTAAAAACCAATGGTATCTTTCACTGGTCATTGTTTGTTAAAAATATCTGGCTTTTAATCCGTACCCTTCAAATGACATTGAGAACACCAGTGGAAATTTCATAAGGGTTGGATTGAATTGAAACAATTGAAATACATAACCAAGACCTCACTGAAGGAATTCAAAGGTTTTTGACAGATTTGAATCCAACCCAAATGCAACTTAGTCAAAAAACTGTTTCCTCAACTAAGTAGCTGTATAGTCATAAAACTGCTGCCATGTTGCAATAGCAACATGTATTAAACCATGTAAAGCTTTTTTTGCTATTAATACCAATATAGAAAGAAAAATTCATCTTACTTATTTACAGGTGTTAAAATATGTCTCAAGTGAGCATGGTGAAATTCTTCATTCCTTTCCATTAACTGTAGAGGACACCTAGACATCTTAGAGTAGGTCACTAATTTTTAAGCACTATTATTATGTGATATGCATTCTCTATTCTACAAAGACCTTGACATAGGAAATAACCTGCAAGAAGCAACATTAACTTTTTGCTTTTGTAATTTTTATCGCTCATTTAATGTGATACTCTTATAAAATACAAAATTATAATATGTAACATCAAATAACAGTAATGTTAACATGTAGAAGGAATGAGAACAAAAATTCTGTCTAGTGACATGGTCCTCTTTCTGGATATGTTATAATTATCATAATAGCTTACTTGATTTTAAATACAGCATATTCTACTATTAAATATTTCAGTGTTCTGTAAAAGTATTTTCCATTGAAAACCATTGAATGAGTCTCATTGCACGTGTAATGCCATGTGTATTAGGCAGTTAGTTCCTGTGCCAAATAAATTCATCTAGGGAAATTCAAATACACAATGCTCTGCATGTTTTTTCCCAGAAGTTGTTCATGACTGGCAATTATAATCGACTACAAGCTATGAAACTTGCATTTAACATTATTTTATTCCTCAAGTTGTAGAATTCATTCCACTGGGACTAAACCTCAACGTAAATTCAGAAGGATGAATGGCATTATACTTTCCCATTATAACTAGAAATACAAGGTAAGTTTACTCAATGTAAATAATATGCGCTTATCCAAAGCTCCAAGTAGCCTAACAATTAACACAATACATAAAATAACATCAACACAAACAATTGGAAATTCAGCAAACTGAGAATATACAGACACTCCGTTCCAACCCCTTGTCTTTGTAGGATATAAAGTTCCCAACACTTTTTTTCCTGCTCTCTCAGCATATTATGTTTTGCAACCTGAAACTGAAGATTATTGTATTCAGGCAGTTTCAGAATTGGCTGGTGCTAGAGGTAAGGTTTGCATTTGAACATTTATTCAGAACACATCTGATTGTGTGTATGTGTACAAGAAGAAGGGGAAAGAGAAGAAAGGGAAGGGAGAGTGCAAATAACGCTGTATTGAGTTCTCTGCTGGAATCAGCTGTGGTAACATGGCATTGGCTGATAAAATATTTTATAGGCTTACACGATTTATAACATCCTAAACAGCTACTCGAAGCAGTGTAGACCTTAGAAGATGGGAAGCGGCCTGCCTCCCACAGTTTGATGGCTCACTGAATTGACTGCTGCATTCATTATCAGTTTCAGTCCCTGGCTGTCTATATCAGCTTTTTGCAATAGTCTAATTTCAAAGTAGCAAAAGGATAGAGAACAGTATCAAAATGAGTAGCAAAATGCCTTAAAAAAATGGCAGCTCACTAACCAAACACAGGTCATTACAAGCTTACTGAGCAAATATAAATAAGATCACCAAAGAGAAGGTAGGAAGTATAAAATTGTCTTAAATTCTATTTTCAGGAATTTTAGTAAGCAGGAGCAGACTTCTATTTTCAGTCATCTTCTGCTTCGTTTTTCTGCATCTGTTTCCATAACTCATTATATCAATCTCAGTCTTGCTCTAAGTTTCAGATAAGTTTCTCCCTTTCTATGCCTCAAGCTCAGGTAGATAATGACTGCAGTCTGTTGTTGCAATGTACAAGCCCCAGCTAGGAGACAACATAAAAGCATCTTACTGGTAATACAATTTCCTCTGCCTCCTAACAACTGCCCTAACAATGTGAAATACAGAGGAAATCTGGAATTTGTGCTTAAGACCACTCCAGGGAGAGACTGTTAGCTGAGATTCATCTAAGGACAAGAATGAAGAATTATTCTGTTTGCTTTTGTTAAGGTCTTTCAGTGCATGATGAAATTCATGAACAGATCAGCCACAGATTTTATAAAATATCACTGTGGACATCTGATCATTATCTGTTTCCTAGAGGAAAATCTCTGTTGTTTGTATATGTCTTCCTGATACAAATGTTTTCAATGAAAACCCATTTTTATAATTTCTGAACAGTCAAAAAACTCTTCCAAATACAAACCAAACCATGGGCGTGCCTGACTAATGCTGAGTCAATGCTAGCTCAAGATACACAGAGCAGTCACAGTTTGTGTTTATGGTTGACACGCTAATGATGGGGGCTAACACAGTCTCAATGAAGATCAAGGTTCTTTTAAAAATCATTTGTTATTTTAAAATACTGCCACAGGTAAAATAATAGTGTTTGTGAATGAAGCTCTGATGAATGATTGCTCAGCAGTCTGACTGGATAACAAATTGGATTTTTTTACAGAGTGTGATTAGCTGAATAAAAGGTGAAGTGCCAAGACATTTAATTTCTAAGGTATCATGAAATAAATGTAAGACTATTAATACAACATGGCATCACTGGACTTGTTACTATTCTTGCCACACTCCTTGAGGATATGTAATAATTGCCTTTTGAGTTTTAATATTCATTTGCTCATTCGTTTTCACAAAAGTATAACTCTGCTTTTCTTGCCAGGAGCTGATGATGGTAACATAGGCTGGTCTTAAATATCAAGGGTTGGACTAAAAGTATCAAAACCAGTGACTAAAGCCCTAACCAGAAATCTGAGAAAACAAATCACTAAGCAAGACATGAATCCTCTCTTAAAAGCATCTGCAGATAAATAAAAGCAACTTTACTAAAACCGAGTGACACGAGAGCGTTAGGGTTAATGTTAGAACAAGACACAAGAAGAGGTCCACCATTTGCCTATCTTACAAATAAAACAATCACTCTGGTGATGTCTTGGGCTAAAATCCACTGTATCTGATATCCTACCTTCCAGAGTCCATGTCCAGTAGACAACTGGTTCCTTGAACATTCCTCACTTTTCTAACTTAGCACATTCAGAGCAATTAGTTGTTCTTCATGTCCCAGACATACACACCAGCCAGTGTGTGGCTGGCCATGTACATTCCCTTGGGAACATGCTGACTACCAGACATGCCATCCTAGCAGCAGCACCTCAAGCAACTGCTGCATTTAGTTGCAATGACAACTCTGTTCAACAACACCGGCACCTGAGCTCTGCATTAAATTGTTGCTTGCATCTGAACAACCTGGAGGCATTCCACCCAATTCAAACATGGGTCTTGGAAAAAAAGAACCTAGTTCAGAAGCCAGTCTGATTTAACATCATCCTATGGAGGTTCACTTTCTTTAAAATAAAGAATGAGGTTCAGGATTTTAAACATATTGCCACATTCTGGGCAGGGCTCATACCCACATATGGTTCTCGCACAGAATACATACCAGCAGGGACTTCACTCCTCCATACAAGATAAAAGTCATGTAGTATTAACCAGACACTCCAGCACCTACTGCTCACGGTTGTATATCTGAGTTTAAGGTTATGATGAGGTCAGTTCTGATGCTCACTAGTTGCACAAAATTTTCTTACTCCTACTCCAAAGCTTTAAGGAATTAAACAGCCCCAAAATAGCCAAAATATTTGAACTAGTATAGCAAGTATCACTCACACAGTTTAGAGTTTTTTCACTTTTTTCATACAAAGTGGAGAAATAAACAGGAGGAACTCCTACATGTAATCCTGATATAATGATGTGATAATTTATTTTGAAATATGATCAAACTGCTCAACTAAAATTAATAACACTAATTTACATTTGAAATGGGAAAAATCCGTGTTCCCGATTCTGTTCTTAACAAAACCACTGTGTGTTAATGAATGTTAAAGATAGTTGAACTCTGTTGTACTTCTCCACTAAATAGAAAAAAATAAAGTGATTAGGTAATGTGGTAAAATGCAGTTCTTTATGGACACCAATTAAATGCACAGGAAGAATGGCAGGTAGGGGAACCCAAAATCCTACCCAGACCCAGCCCACAAACCCATCACAGGAGACCTCATTCCATCAAAGGCCCATGTACATGAGCACAAAGATGTGATGCTAGGAATAGGAACCCAGTTTATGAGCTCAGGTAAATGGGCACTCTGGCCCCCTTCCAGGACTGTCCTAAGAGCATCAGTCCCATTGTCCATGTGTGAAATCAATCAAAAATGAGTGAACAGAAGGGTTATTGCCTAGGGGTTTGAAGCACAGTATGGTATGCAGAAGAGGAGTGTTCTGTGATTGCACAAGACATTATGTGATGTTTAGAGGTAGAATATAAGATAGGAAAAGGGAGGGAGGGATCAGCATAGTTTGAGAAAGAACAGATAAAAAAGGAATAAAGTGGTAACTGGGCTGGCAGACATAGACAGTGGGTGGTCAGTGGTCTTGTCTGGCCATACTTTGCTCATGTGTCTGGGTGACAGCCTCTGGAGTGGGACCAAGAGACCCATGTGCCCATGGTGCAGCACCCAGAGTAAGTGTGGATTTCCAAGTGTGTGTGGGCACCAACCAGCCTCAAGCTGAACCTGCTGGTGAGTAGGTGAAGTGGCCCAGGAGCAAGGACAAGGAGGGTCTGTCTCCAAGGATGAGACCACAGGAGGACCTGGCTACAGAAGGGATCAGGGGACTCACTGCTGTCAGAGGGGCCACAGGATCCATCGGAATGGAGAAGGGGGCCTCTGAAGACAGGATCAGCTGGTGGGCTGTGTGTTTGTGTATGTGTCTGCAGCAGCAACTGGAGTGGAGCTGCAGACATGGGGGTCTGTTTGTCCAGGTGCCAGCAGCTGGGGGTGACTGTGATCCAGGAGTTGCTACTGGGTTGACTGAATGTTTGAATCCAGCTGCCAGGTGGGTCCACCTTGAAACGGGTATTCCTGCTCAGCCAGAGAGCAGAGCTGGATGAGGCCATTGGTCTTGTTTGAGCACTGAACACGTCTGTCTGTGTTGTCTGCATGGCTGGCTGTACATTACTGTGTGTTTGTGGCATTGTACATGTGTGACTATGTTTGTGTCAACTGGGAATACATGACCAGCTTCACTAACTGGTGGAACCTGGAGGTGTAGAGCTGTGGCAGCGGTATTAGTTGGGCTACTGGGTTTGGCACTTCTCTAACACAAACTACAAATTTGGTAGTAATGCCTGCTTAGAAATATTGCATCATAAGCCAAATCTCTAGATTAATTTATTTTATATGTATACATATATATATATCCCTAAATAATTACAGTGGCTATTATAGAATAAATAAAAAACATTATCAGTTACAAGCTATAAATTAACATTTTGTTAAATACATAATAGCTTTGGGGTTTTTATCAGTTTTTCTGCCTTTCCAGCTGTAAAAAAGAAAGATGACAGGATAATTTCAGCTTTTAAGGATTCTTGCTGTTCTACTGTTTCTTACGTAGCCAACACCAGAGGGACGCTGCCCACACAGCCTTGGGGAGGTGTGCCAACAGTTAAATGAAACACAGCTCTACTAAACTGAATTAAAAAAAAAATAAACATTTCCAGATGGACCAGAGAGCCATTGGAGGCTGGTGAGATGTAGATATTCTCTAAGATTTTAGTCTTCAATGGTGATGGAAATGGAACATCTGAATAGCTAATATAAGGACATCAGCATTGTCTAAACCTGTGTTCAGACTTGACACACATGCTATAAACTAGAAAAGTCTATAAGAATTATCTCTTTGACCTTTTTTTTTAACACCCCCCCCCCACACAATAGATGAAACAAAAATCACTAATCTACTCTCATTTTTTTGTTTTCTCCTTCCACAGCCTCAGTGCCAACTTATAGTGGTTTAATGTGGACCACAGAAAGTGTCATATGGATGCAATACAAATAAAAGTGTGATAAATTTCTTCTTATTATTTGCAACCCCCTTCAACTTTAGTTCCATGTTGCCTTTTCACAAGAAAAGCTATTCTGGCTTAAATAAATTTCAGAAGATAAGCAAAATTAAACATGTGCTGATTGAAACTTAGTTACTAGAAGGCAGAAGAGATTTTCATTCAGTTCAGTGAAATTATTTGATTCAGAAAATTAACTATGCAAGTTTGCCCTCAGTTGAGTTAAGAAAGACAACATTTGCATTCCACTGAATTATTGCTGCCCATGGTAAAACAGCTCATCCTCTACAGTAAAGCAGCCTAGGAGTTACATTTAATTGCACTGATTCCATCCACATCGCTTTGACTATTGCAGACAGTTGATATAGCCAAAGTCCCAATAATTCAATGTTAATTTTTACACTTCTCTTCACAAATGGAAGTGGTTTCTTCATCTTCTGACATGACTCTCATCAAGCTAATATTCTCATCCTTTTAGGCGTTTTTCTATCTGTTTTGTGAAGCTTCAGATGTTCAAAGCCAACAGAGATGCATCTATAAACCCAAGCCTTTCATTTTTGTTTTGCTTACAGTATATTTAAACAAAAGCCTCAGAAACAAAGGTATCTATGTCAAAGTTTTCTCTGCTTCTCCTCCTTTAGTTAAAGCTTGCAAAACTCCCAGTTACCTTATTTTAGACTGACAAATATCTAATAAAAACCAGGGGATTTGACTTGAAAATAAATAGATGCGCAGAAGAAAAAGAATGGATACAGAGAGTGGATTTGGCTCTATCTCTGCAGAGAAACCATTCTAACTCTACTGCACTCACTCTTTTCAGCTTAAAGACATGAACAGCAAATTTTACCTTGGCACTATGGATTCAGAAGTAGCAAAATTAAGAGCTCCTGATTTGGATTCATTTTTACCACCCTTTGGAGTTGGAGAAGGAAATTTATCCAGAATGTGATTTTCAAGGCTATGTAAAAGATCCAGGAATGCCAGGACCTGGTGTTTCCTGGCATTTCATATTTAAGTGACACTCAGCAACTCATGAAAGCCCTACTCTTGGTGAAACTATATTTCGTGCATGAGTTATTGCACATTTTCTTAACTACGAAGGTTCAAGTTACTATTGCTATACTACTACGATAATCTGGTAACTTCTGGTACCTATAGTGGCATAGGAATACATTCCAGTTGTCTAGGGGCTTCCCAAACATACAGGGGCCCCTGTTTCAAGGGAATTGTGTTATAGATGTTAAGATATAACAAATGGATGCAAGTGTAGGAGTATAAGGTCATACAATATAAGTAAACTTAACATCATCTCCACTGCTGCTGTAAGTTTCTTACGCCATCGTGACAAATAGGAATTTGAAAGAAAAACATTAAAGAGAACAATTAAATGACTTGGGGGATTTTTTGGGGAACTACACATGGGAGAAACCACAGGCATTCTTTTTAAAACCTAGTAAAAACCCCATGCTCTTTAATGTTTTTATAAATGATCTGGATGCATGATTCAAATGTAGATGAAGTAAATTTGCTGATGATACTAAACTAGGAGGAGCTGTGGACCCCCTTGAGGCTAGAGAGGCATTACAGAGAGATCTGGATAGATTACAGAGCTGGGCAATCACCAACAGTATGAAATTTAACAAAAGAAAGTGCTGGATGCTGCACCTGGAATGGGATAATCCTGGTCATACATAGAAATTGGGGGATGAGAGGCTGGACAGCAGCCCCACAGAAGGATATCTGGGGGTTTGGGTCAATGGAAAGTTGAGTATGAATTAGCAGTGCAGCCAAAAGGGCCAGCTATGACCCAGGCTGCATCAAACACAGCAGAGCTAGCCAATAGAGAGAGGTGATTGTCCCACTCTACACTGCACTGGTGCAGCCTCACCTCAAGTACTGTGTGTAGTTTTGGGCACCTCAATGTAGGATGAGCTATTCGATTGTGTCCAGAGAAGGGCGACCAAGATGGCAAAAGGTCTCCAGGGCAAGACATATGATGGGTAGCTGAGGTCACTCCGTTTGTTCCACCTGGAGAAGAGTAGGCTGAGAGGTGACCTCATAGCAGTCTACAACTTCCACAAGGAAGGTAGTGGAGGGTGAGGTGCTGATCTCCTCTCTCTGATGACCAGCAATAGAACATGAAGGAAAGGAATGAAGCTGTCTCAGGGGAGGTTTAGGTTGGACATTAGGAAGAGGTTCTTCATTGAGAAGGTGGTTGGTCACTGCAACAGGTTCCCCTGGAAATGGTAACAGCACCAAGTCTGTCAGAGTTGAAGGACCATCTGGACAGTGCTTTTAACCATATAGTTTAGTGTTAGGTCATCCTGCAGGGAGCAGGGAGTTGGACTCAATAATCCTTATGGGGAAAAAAGCTGCAGCACTTGCTCACTGAAAGTCGCAGATGATATTTTCTATCAATGAAGTGGAAAGGGATAAAATCAATGCTAGTTTTGAAAGCTAAACTAAATATCTTATTTTGATGAAAGATGCAAGAGTAGGTTTCAGGCTACAAAGCGACACATGACATTGGCATGGGTATAAGCTTTACAGCAGGACCCAATAGATGATAGCAATTGTTATGCAAACCACAGATTTATATCAGTCAATGTCAGAAAAAAATATGTTGTAATAAATAAAATGTTATGTTCTATAATTTTTACTGCTGGATGTGTAGAAAAGGACTTACAGGCAGAACTTCAACCACTTGATAGCATCAGAGAATTAAATGGTCCTTTGTTAATTTGAAATCTCATCAATAAAAAATAAAAGCCACAGAGACAACCTGACAATAATATAGGACACATCCTTCAGTCTTTCACAGTGGAAATCCTAAAGACCAGCTGCAACATGCTAAGCACATTTTTTTTTTAGTTTGGCAGAGTAGCTCAAATCTATTCAAATTACCAGCAAATGCACTTAACCAAAACATTTTTTTCCTTTTTTCTTGTTATTTTTCTTTCTCAGAAAATCCTTTTACACAAATACATGGAAAAAGATGAAGATTAAAACGTCATTCTGTCTCATCCATTTATTCTCCATTTATTTGTGACTCATGCATGAGTAATAACTTTTGCTAAACAGAAGAATGAGTGGTAATATTTTCCCATGTAGCAGTTACCTGAGCATTAGCAGAATCCCTTCTTAACTCCACCAGATGCATATCTTCTAAACTGGAAGGGTATGCTTGTCCGGCTCTTTGATGCAAAATAATTAGCACCAGACTTCCTGAATGAGAACATGTCCTGTGGAAACAGAGGGTGGGTCCACAACATTACTTACATAAAACGTTTGACCTCTTTGTGTTCTGAAAGTTCATCTTCCAGAAACTTTCTGAGTAAACTGCTATGCTTTTTCCTATAAAATTCTTTAAAAGACACCTTTAGAGTAGCTTTTGAGCTGAGAAATTAGTGTTCTTCAGTAAAGCATGTTCCAGTTAAACGACAGCATCTTACTCTCCACATTTTTCCTCAATCAATAAAAAGATTTTTTTCCATAGATACCATTTCTGGGTTTTGGAGTGTATTTGACCAGTATTTTTTACAAACATATTATGAAGGCATGATGGACTCAGATACCTGCATTAGTTAAATCAATTTATCATTGTGCTCCTTTTACAGTAAATGGGTCAGTTTCAGAAAGTTACTGGACAGAAATATAAAAAAAATGGGCTTGCTCTCAGAACCAGGTGGACAGACCAAGCAACATAGTCTACTTGTGTATTTTAGAAGGAAGTTTCTCTGAAAATTTTTAAATACTCTGAGTGACTAAGCGTTCTAGAATGGCATCTCTCCGAACCAGCATACTGAGCCAGGAGAAGCCTTCAGAATACCTGAAGCTAAAGGGTGTATTCCAAGTCCTTCCCCTTTTCCAGAATTAGTACTACCAGGAGGTAAAGGATAATAAGACGTTGGAAGGGATCACATCTGACTATCAATCAGGAGGGAGAAAAAAAAAGAGTTAGATTTTCAAATCAGAAGGAAAGGAGCTGTTGGACACCAAACCAGGCTAATTCGAGTTGCCAGACTCCCACAGCAGAGTCTGCTCTCAAAGTTTATACTTGCATGATATAGCACTGGCATTCAAAAACTGTCTTGTTACTCAGCAAATACAAACACAACTTAAACTGCCTTGAGCTACCGAAGAGCCACGTGACCTTGTGAAAAAGGCAGAGAGCTTGGGTAACACACTCTCCCTCGCAGCAGGGCTGATTTGGTCTGGTAGCGTTGTTAGTTACACCATCTCTTGGCTTTGGTTCCTCTGGAACAGGAGCAGGGTGAGCTTGTGTCTCTGGAAGTGGCTGTACTAAATATGCCCTACAGAATAAAAGCAAAAAGTTAGTTCCTTCAGGAGTCCTGAAAACAACTGTGCTCAGTAGACTGTTCCCTGAGGTAGGTTTTTGGTGCTCCAGGAATTTTTTAGCACCTGAGGGAGATTTCTAGGATGTCAGGCTTAGGCATGAACATAAATCAGGTTTTAGAACCTGAAGATCTTTCTTAGAAGTGATCTTAGAAGTAGTCCTATTTACTATAATGAACCATGTACTGAGTAAAATACTGGATGGCCACTTTTAGAGGTATCAGCCATCCTACACACCGAAAGAAGATGGAAAATATGGAAAAAAGCTATTTAAACAGCTAATTAAAGACTATATCATCTGATACGTATTCATCGAGGAGGAAGGAGGATAAACGAAGTTTGGACTAGCTATCTTGATCTGGTTGTTTCCTGATTTCTCAGTATAATGAAGAACTAGTGCGATTTTAGAAGTTGTAGGAATAGGAGAACTTGAGGCTGAGAACCTGCACTGTGCAGGGAAAGACACCTGAATAAAACACACACAACAAGAAAAGAACACAGAAAAAACAAGCCACAGACAAATTTAACTAAAGCAGAGGATATTAAGACAGGACAAGTGCCACCAAAGTGACAACAGTTGATTTAAATAGAAGGGCATACCTCCTTACTGTTCTCCATTTCAGTTGAAGGCTAATTAATGAAACCACGTTATATATGTAAACTTTTATTTTGGGCTTACAGGTTTTATTATATCAACAGCTATCTCAGGAAATTAATAATGGTGACAACCCACTACAAAAAATGTTTTCAGAGCAAGAGAATCATTGCAATATCAAAGGGCAAGTCTACAGTTTTAATCAATATAGTACAAAGATAAGATTGACATATAATAATAATAGTAACAAAAATGAACATTAAAAAGATATTTAATGATGAACACTCTACGTTAAATTTCTCAACAACGTTTTCTGACTCAAATCTAGACGTCCAAGCAATTATGCAGGTTCCCCTCACTCACACATGGCATACTTCCACAGACATCAAACTGAAAACTCAGCAGTGTTGCAACAGTGTTCCTCAGTACATGTATTTACAATAGGAAGAGATACAGATTAGAACACTAACAATTTCTGTTTTGTGAAACTTTAATGGCATCTTATTCTGAAGAGCCACCCATTCACACATCACCAAGATTTTGCAACAAGAGACTGTCAAATCAGACAAAGGTTTTAGGCATTAAATAGTTGATTTCTGCTGCTTATTCTTTTTGTATTATAGGGTATTTAAAGAAGGCCCAAATCTGCAGAGTGATTCAGAACTCATAGATTCTCCTGAATAAAGAGCAGTAACGACAGATAAACTTTTTGTTAATTTAGACAATCAATAATTCAAATATTGTCCTGTTCAACAACCATTTGCCTTACCTGCAATATATCAAGACTGTCAAAGTCATGTATAAGTACACCCAGGAATACTTCAAATAGGAGAACTATGTACTTGTAGAGATCTTTTTACAGAATGCCATGAGAGATCAGAATCTATTGCTAGAAGATAAATATCTTAACAGAATTAAACTATGGAAACCTCTGATCTTCTTTATTTTGTTTCTGATCTTAGTCCAGAAGCTTGCTATAAATGTGTGAAGTGGTTCATTCCTCTTGGAATATCTTGGAAACATCATGACCTTGTCTTTTCAGTCTAATTTTGAAAAGTGATTTACTCAAAGCCCTTAATATACTTAATGATGATAATTTAATAATTCAATAATGATAACAAACCCTTTCATATATGCTTCCAAAGGTTTTTGCATTCTTTCAGTCTTGTAGCTGTAATTTTTGGATACTCGGTGTATTTCTGGCTGTAGTTAAAGAACTGTTTTGGAAACAGCTCCAGAGCTGGGGTTTTTTAGTGTTCATGTACTAAACTTCAGTATTATGGATATGCATTCCTGTCAGTTTGGAATTTCTAATAAACAACCTTGCTCCACACAGTTACAGTGTAACATGGAATAGAAAGAAACAGAAAAGAATCAAAACAGAAAGGTGTTCTAATTCCTGCTATAAATTTTTGCATTATTATTACAAGTCCATAGGTGAAACAAAAAGGAAAACTCAAACAAAAATGTGCAAGCCTTTCTGCATGGTGACAAACTTGGCAGTTAACAAAATGTATTCAAAGCATCAAGATGGAGCTTTCTTAAGCATTTGAAGATTTTCCAACCTTTACTAGGACGTTGCTAGAAGAGTTCCCTTAAAAGTGCAAAGGTGTTATGTCACACCCAAGTGAAATGATGCAGTGCTAGTGGTTGCATGTAAAACATTAAACGATGACAAGCAAGCTCTTGAATATTGTTGGACTGATATAAGTGAATTATTAGATGTATGATTTTTTTCCTATTCAAAGAAATACTCATCAATTAAATCAATTAGCAGACTGAAGACAGCATAATGTTGGGTTTTCAGATAGTTTTTTTCAAGGGAGAAATATCTTGTCAATTAGATCAATAATGAAGAAAATGAAACTCTCTCACAGAAAGTCATGCTGATATTTCAATTGAAAAAAAAAAAGAAAGGGGGGGGGACGGGGACGGACAATGACTCTTTTTAAAATTTTTTTTCTAGTTACATGTTGCAAAACTTAGAAAATATCTGTGAAACATTTCTTCAAGCTGATCCTGCTAGCTGCCATGTACCATAAGGCACAGAGATTATATAGATGAGCCTCAGCACTTTCAGGACAGTCTGCAAGCACACATTGCCTGTGTCTTATAATCTTCCAGTGATACAGGACTTGATATCTGGAACCATAAACAGAAGTGGCTTAAATAGGACTTAACAGCAAGTCAGTTTTACAGCTTGGGCAGAATTCAGGAGATCGTGGCTGCTGGATAGGGGTTCAAACTATTACAGACTATAACCTCTCTCTAAATCACAGAGAGATTGCTATCAAGCAAAAGGTGATTCCACAGGTTAAAACAGATTTGGGAATTTCATTCTTGTGTCACCTGTTCTGACAAGTTACTTACTCTTTCATATCCACCAGCTGCCAAAATGAGTGTTGAAATTCCTGGGGGCTAGTAAATCTCTCCTGCAAATAGAAAGAATGGTTATAATCTATATCAGATTTATATATATATATATTTTTAAATAGGTGTTTTCAAATGAGGTGGATGACATGCTGAAGGAACAATCTCATTTAATTCTGTTTGAAAAGAAGAAATTAAAGCATTGCCTCACCCTTGGAACTTTCTGGGATACTGCTTAAGCAGTGTGTCAGAGAAATGAAAGTTGTCCAGCAAAATGACCAGGTTTGGTGGTTTGGGATTTTTTGTTTTTTATTTCTTCCTCCCCAGAAAAAGTATATCAATAATATTCAGGGTTGCAGCCACCAAGGTCAGGACCCGTCTATAAAGGACTACCACAAACATACAAACAAGCTTTGATACTGCTTTCTCAAAAGGTTATTCAACACACTGCTCTGTTTAGGTCATGCCACATTAAAGTCTGAAGTCCCTTCCACAGTGCTAGACTCCTTGTTTCAATCAATCACCATGTGATACTGAGAAAACGCAGTCTTCACTGTTACTCTTCATGGAGCAAAGACCCCACAATCTCACAGCAGTCTAATCATTGAACTAAGATTGGCTACCCATAGGGAAAAAAAAAAGAAGAAGAGAGAAAGGAAAAAAGAAAACCCAAGAGGGATAGTTCATTTCTTCAGGGCAAACGATAGCTACAGCAAACAGCCTTACGGGCTCTGTAAGGATACCAAATCTCTACACCTTCTACATTAGGGTAAGTATACAAATCTAGATAAAACACCTACACGCTTTCCCTTGTCTCAGTTTCCTCAGTAGTTTGAAACACTTCTTTGATCTCAGATTAGAGTACCCTAGGGTGTTTTTGATCTCTGCCCCTGTAGCTCATGATTCCTGGTCTGTTCCCGTCTCACTTGTGTATCCAGTTTTCTCCTTCTGGTGTTTTCCCCTTCGTTCTCAAACACACCTTGGTCAGTGAAAGACTACTTCACGCTGTCTTGAGAGCTGTTTCTTTATTATTTTCCTCTGTGGTTTGATCTTAAATACTGGTCACCTTTTCTAGAAGTCAAGAGGATCATGCAGGCAGGGGTCTTCTGAAGGCTGTGGCTCACTCTCCAACAGTGAAGAGGAAAAGATAACACAAATAGATCCCAGTCAAAACAACTTCATTTTGTGTACAACTTGGAAGTCTTCTCTATTTTATTCAATGTATAAAGAGATTACTTAGACAGTCATGGGCAGATGTACAAATTCTGAAATACTCTTCGTAAAATTGGGAGATTTGGAAGAGTTCAGTTTCTTGATAAAAAGCTGCAAATTTCTAGAAAAAGCAAATTATGTTTTATGAGGGTTTTTTAGACAAAAATAAATTTGGACCAAAACACACATTCAATAAAATGCCCTAATAATGGAAGAATTAGTTACACACACTTTGTTTTCTAGAGTTGTAAAAGTATTTTTAAAGATATAAAGCATATATTTTTGGCATGAAGCAGACAACATAAAATTTTGAGAAACTTCTGGAGAAATTATAAGGAAAGCAGCGTAACCAGTTTACTCCTGAGTAACAAGGAGTCAAAGCAATACCACTTTTGGAGTTGTGGGGAAATCTAATAAGATGTAAGATTTATTGTTTAATAATTAGGATAGCAAAATAAGAGTGTTAAGTTTATTACTGATGCTGTAAAATATGGTGAGTTTAAAGTGCAGTTTTGAAAACAGCATTTATAGTCTTTTGAACAGATTGATAAAAGGCCAAGAGACAACTGCAGTGGTAACAGTGCATAAGGATCCGAATAAGACTCAGGTAGTTACACATAAATTTAGATACTGGAAATAAATTATTGGGAATGTTGCTAAGTTTTCTATAGATTTTAAATACTCTATAGTTCTGTAGTAAACAGAACTCTAGTTCTGTAGTAAATATACCTTAAAAAAACATATATGTGAATCCAAAACAGCAGTATTGCCAACTATAATAAGTGAAAAAGGGTTTAGAAAGAAACATAAACATCTGACTGTCTATTTTACTTCAAAATTCAGGATGCAGACATTAAGCAAGAGAAGGACATCAGCATTATCACTTACAGAACAGACATCACAGAACACCAAAGAAGAATTCAGGGGTATGTTCATATTGAACTAGGAAGGAAAAATAAGGAGAGGAAATCTGTAAATTAAAAATACTGAAAAGTTTAATTTCTGACAGATTCAATTTTTTTAATAATCCAAGATAAACTGATTTGTTTTTAAAACGGTTATTTTTCTTCTTTTCCCTCATATCCTTAAAACACTTTAGTGGTTCTTTAGTAAGTTTTTCCTTAGATGGAGTCAGCTTTAGGATTAAAACCAGTTGCACAGGTATCTCAGTTCTTCATCTGTAAATTTCCTACAGTGTTTCTCGTTTCTCTTGCTATGCGTTAGACTTAGGTGTCATTCAATTTTCCTTATGAGGTCAAAATGGCTACAGTACACCCTTTCTTTGGTGAGCTAGATCTAGTTAACTTGTAACCAGGTATAATTGCCATAATAAACAAGAAAATTTTTGATGAAGTCCTTGATACTGCAATGGAGTTTTCTTCCAAGATACCTTTGGCATGTCACAGTATACTTATAAAAGACCTTTTTTTTTTTTTGAAGTTATGCAGGAATTTTATCCTTTCTTTTTGTCTACATAAACACATTTCAAAAAGCCAAAAGATATTGCCTAGATAGGTGCAATACTTTCTTTATTAAATTTTGAAAAGGTATTCACTATCTCTTAACATTTTTGTTTGTTTTCACTTCACAGATGTGTAAACTCACGTTGGTACCAGCTGAAGTCTGCAGGAGGTACTCCCAAACTGGGGCTGAGGATGGGATACCTTTTGGAATTGATGGGATAAGATTTATTATTAGTACAGTAGAAAATAATTTAAAGGCAAAAGCATGAAAAATGCTTTCCAAATCAGCTTGTAAAATGCATTGTAAGGCATGGAGTCTAAGTTAAATAGGAACACAGAAAAGGCATTGCTGGGTGGGAATGTAGCGACGGTGCTTCTAGTATGCGTGGGAAAGCAGACACAGGACTATTGGCTAAGAGAAATATTTTAATGTCCTTTGATCAAAATGAAAAAGGAAAATGGTTAAATAATTTTTGAATTTAAAATACTAATAAAGTGTCACGAAGATGTGGGGTGAGAACATCCTGTGCTACAAAATGGATTATCTTGTTATTCATAATCATAGGCAACTGTTCATTACTTTGCCAGTCTGCACTCTTAATTTGGTTGAAACAGTCTGAGATTTTGCATTTATACCCTGGAGAGCTAATTTTCCCTCCAGGATGCCCCAAAAGTTTTGGCAGTTGCTAGTGCTTTTCCTGCCCCTCCAGGAAATGAATGAGTTGATGAGGACTGATAAGGGTAACTATTTGCTGCTCCCTTGAACACTGACTGGGCTGCAAGTTACTTGTTTTCCTGGATGGGACAGGAAGATGCACCATCCCATGGTATCAGTGCTTTTCCCACAGCCATCTCATTAGACCTCAGCAGCTCAAGTCTGTCTGGAATAGCTTTCAACTCCCCTCCTGACTTCACATCCAGGCCAGAACTTGCATACCTACTTTAGCATGAAAAAATGTCCCCAGATGAAATATTGGTCATTTCTCTCCAAGTCTTTCCTCGAGTACCTCCTCTCCAGCTATTTCTTCTCTACTGGCAAGAAAACAAATATTGTATTGCAGTTGCCTTAGTGATTCATTTTAATCTTGAGAGACAGATTCGGCAGTTCAGATTCACAAGCGGGGCTCCTAAACAGGACACCTTATCTGTTCAGCCATTATAATCCCCTGGACAGTTATCTAAACGTCAGTTGATTTCCCATTCCTGTATTAGAAAACAGGCTGTTTACACAGCCGTGCCAACAGTATTAGACTACTTGCATATGAACCACTTGAAAACTGACATCATAGAAGAACCTTATATCCTTTTAAACACTTTAACAATTAACACTTAAATGCTTACATTTGAAAACAGAATTGTTAACAAAATGCAAAAAAAAAAAAGAAATTAAAATGTAAAGGAAAGTTAGACAATATCCATTTTGGCAAGTGCGGTTTTAGACTAAATTGCTAGAAATCATTTTCATCAAGAATACTTCTCCCCATTGTGCATAGTTGGCTACTGAGAGAGAGGGCATGGGGCTGCAGAAAATGGCTGCTGGAATCTTCTACAAGCCTCCTTATAGCACCTCTGAGAATCATATATAGGAGACAAAGACTCCACCAGAACACTGAGTGCCAGGAAGACCACAGTGTTGGCCCGTTAAGGGCATTGGGATCTATATTTGCATATAAATGTGAGCAGTTGACAGACACAAAAGGCCGGGAAGGCTGGGGGAGGAGGTGCCCAGGTGCCCTAGAGATGAGATGCCCCTGCAGCCTGAGCAGAAGCACGTGGAGTAGTCGGAGGAGAGGACCCATGGAGGAGGCAGAGACCCAACCTGCCCGGTGGAGAGGCTCCACGCTGTATGGAGCCGGTGGAGACATAGAGGAGATGCCGTGACTTAGGTTGGGATGAGCCCCTGCCAGCACAAGTGACCTACAAAGATGAGCCAAACAGGTTTGCTGGGAGAGGCCTATAGCCCCGTGGAGGACTGAGACTGAGAGACACTGTGATTTATTGCTGCCTGCCATAGCAGAGATGAAGCCCGGTGGGACAAGGTTTGCCTTGGAGAAAGTTCTTGGAGGACTGGCTCTTATGGGTGAGATCCTATGGTGCAGCAGGGGGAGGCTGTGTGGAATGGATGCCCCCATCCCGGCCGAGAAGGAAACCATCTTGCAAGGGACTGATCGAAGCCCCAATCTCCTAGTCCCTCCTGCCCTATCCTGTGCTGCGAGCATGGGGGAAGGAAGGGACCAAATCATGGCAAAAAGGAAGTCTGCTTTAGAATGGAGGGGTTGGGGGAAGGTGTTACCAAGACCCCCATTTCCCCAGTCCCTGCCCCTCCTGGGCTGCGAATGGGAGGGAAGAAGGGAGAAAATTTCTAACTAAAGCCTGCTAAGGAGGGAGTGCTGGGGGGAAAAGTGTTTGCCTGGTTGCATTTGGTTTAAGATTGTTGGTTGCACTCCTGACTCTTTTTTTTCACTGTTTTCTCTTAAGCGTAGTGTAATAAATTAGATAACTTTCTCTTCAGCACTCTGTGTTGAGTCTGTTTTGCCCGCCTCATTAACGAGTTTGACTCTTGAGCAGCCCAATTATATTTTTCTCCCCTGTCCAACTAAGAAGGGGAGTAATAGACTGATTTTGGTGGGCGTCTGGGCTTTAGCCAGGGCTCAACCACCACACTTCTGAAATAGTCCAGAATAGCCTAATAAAGATTTTATTTTTTTCCTTAATGAGAGAAAGACTATGTTTGGATGGCCTTGACTAAACAGGTGTTCCCTTCCAGATCACAGAAAAATATTCGCAGTGCTTTTTGACAAGCCCTCCTCCTGATTTGAATCAGTTGCTAAAATCACAATCTTCTTTCATTTCTTACATATAAATAGGAAATCAAATGACAAAACCACCAAGTTACTTAAAAATAGCAACTATATAGATGGTAATTACATGGTACACAGTTACACAAACTACAGTTACATGGGTTCAGTGTAGCCTTTACAAAACCAGTGGCCTACAAGATACTCCTTATATTGCTGCCTCCTTTGAACTAGCAAACTAGTAAACTTTTCCCCTTACCTCTTTATAAACTAAGCCTGTCAAACCAAATAAAACCATGAGCTCTCAACTTTTGCAACATTTGTAGAATTTTCCCATGAACTTTTTTAATGTTTTGAAAAGCCATTATTATTACACCAAAAAATAATCAGAAGGAATGTCACAGAACTGTGCTCTTCCAACTGAGACCTTTGCCGCAGTCCTTCTTACCACTGTTGAAATTCCACTCCCTTTAGGGTTCACAACAGTATTATGGTATTATGATGAAAACTGTAAAATCAACATAGTATTTTAAAACTGGGTTTAGAAAATTACATTTCCTAAATTATGTTATCTACTTAAATGCCTACACCCCCAAGTTGTAAGTCTTTTGTGCAAGTGAGTCTACATTAGAGGTCATAATTTTGGAGATAATAGTTCTACAGCAGACAAGACTGGAAAAAATCTCTCTTGGACCCTAATTAATGAAAAAATTGAAGTGAATGATATAAGCAATTTCAATAAAGATCTTAATGCTACCTAAAAGCACAGCCACGAGCAAATACAGCCTTTTAAAATAAAGATTCACTTAACATCCTGAATCTGTAGTACTTAAGTCCATTAAAAGGGAAAAAAGCCTGAAGAGAATTGCTTAGCGCTAACAGAAGAATGCAAGATACTCCAGATCAATAAATCATAAATCAAAAGGAATTAATTAGGAAGACAGATGGAGTATCTCAAACTGAGTACTCCAGGCACCCAAACAAGACCTTTTTCAAAAACAAACCAAAAATAAATCAAGGAAATGTATACAACTCTGATTTCAAGGTGAATAACTGATTATTAGTTGCAGCACAATGGAACACTGCAAGAGAGTAGCACAATTTTAAAATTCATAAATAAGACATGAAGCTACTTCTGTTTACAGAAGCACCAAAGGAGCAACAGCAGGTTGAAGAGCAAATCTTGCTCTCACACCTACTTTTACATTGATTTTATGAAATCTATGTGGGAATAAGGAGAAAGTTGCTTTATTTTCTGTTTTACAAAAAAGTTACAGTCTTACGTTAGTTGAAACAGACTCATGATGGTGCACTAATGGTCCTCTCACAGAAAATATTTTCACACTACTTGACTTCACAATACTACCCACTTCAAATTCACATAGGTGAAGTAGCCATCATATTGCTCATGAACAAATGAATTAGAAAACATTAATGAAATTAGAAAATTAAAGACATGAGCAGACAAACAAGTTGTTTCAAGGTACACCAATGCTTGAATCTTTGCCACATCAGTTTCATTTCAGGAACTACTTTTATGCAATGTTCTTACCCTGAGGCAAATGCTAGGAAGGTTATTCCTCTCTCCAAAGGATATGCTCTCTCATGTTTCCACAGGGTGAGAATATGCAGACTGTTTCCGTGGAAAGGCCCTATTGTAAATTAGAACATAGTTTCACTTGGGTAGAAAAAAAAAAGCAAGCCCACCCATATTCTTAGATTTGCTGTTTCAAATAGACTTTTGACAGCTGAGAGCTAATGTAGATAAACACAAGCCTGGCAGATGAGTTCATGTCTGTCTTCTAAGACAATGTTACCTTGACCATTGTGTCACATAGAAATGACTGGGACACAAATACTGCAGGGATCAGCAATACATATTTGAGATCATGACACGTTTCCCACAGAAATATTTAATTAGTCACAAAAAAATAACTAAATGACACAGTCTTACTAGATCAGTAAGTTCTACCTCCTGTATAATCCAGACTACAGAACTTAATCTAGTCAGTCTGTTACAGGTATCATAACTGGCATTTATCCAGAGTGTAATCAATAAAGGCAGTCTGTTTTTATAATATTAAAACTCTAAGAGCTGGGAGGATTTGTAATAGTTCATTGCACTATATTTAAAAAACACAAGCCATATTCTTAGGTAGAAAATAATATCACTCTAAGTTTCAGTAATAGGTATAGCACAAACCAGTCTCTTCCACATGAGGTAAGTCTTATCAAGTTATTGCTTGATCACATTTTTAATAATGGGATCAAACTGAGGTTCTCAGTATAGGACAGTTTTCTAGTATTAAAATATTTTAAATGTTTTTCTGCTATGCCATCTCCAATTTTTATTACAGTGTTTTAAAGTTAACTTTTTAAATGGGTAACAATACCAAATATACTACTCCATGATGGGTGACAGCTATGTTGCAAATGTAATTTCTTCTTCAACAAATTATTTTTATTTCTATAATTGCTACATCTGGATATTGATTCCTCCCACCCCCCAACATGCTGGCAATTTGTTCCAGAATGTTTGCCTAGTCTTTTTTACATATAGCAAGAAACAATTTGGAGGACTGAGAAGAGGAAGACTTGGATATTCAGAAATTTCAGACAAGCAATTCCAGTGTGTATGATCAGCTAAGAAGTACTTCTTAAACAATTGAGGAACTGTTCAGTGGAGGCTGGAGGCATAAACAGATCGGAGTGAATAACCAGCTTTTCAGGACTAAATGAAACATGAATAAGTGGGGGTTGCCCATACAGGGCTTTGGCTAGAATTTGGGCCACCTTCTACATCGTATTGACAACCATCTATTAATATGAAGTAGGAGTATAAAGCTATAAAATGCACAGAGAGGAAATGTAATTATGTGTAGGAAAATATTATTCACATGTGCTTAGAGCGAAAAAAAGGGGTTCCACAAAGACTAAGCTGGGAGGAGAGGAAAGAAGTTAGGTGGGAATAGACAAGTCACATCGATGGGCTGTGCAAAAGTGAGCTGCTGGCCTTTGTCCAGTTTCCCATTCCACAGCTAAAAATGTTAGAACTTCAACCTTCTTTATGCAACATTTTTATGGTTTGACATGAAAAGGTCAACTGGGTAGATGTGGAGCAGGCACTATGACTCTTGCATAAGGACGAAGGATTATACAAAGTTGTGGAACATTAATAACAAGTTCAGGCTACTTGTAGCCTCATTCATGCTATCTTCTCTCTCAAGTTATTAAGCCTTTCATCTACAAGGTTATTAAGCTTTCCAACACACTTAATATCCAGTCAAAGGTGAAAAAGAAGTTTCATCCTGAATAATAAAAATAAAATTAGACATCCTGCAAAGTAATTAATACCTTCCCACTAGGCCTCCCACCTCACAGAGAGCATGTTATTGCCCAGAAGGTGGATTCGTGTGTTAAACTCATTTTTACAAGGAAGACTGACGACAGACCCTTATTGCTTGTGTTGTTATGTATTCTCAGACTTTTTGATTAAGTTAAAGTAGGTAAGGCAACTATGTCAATTATAGTTTTTAAATACCAAAGTTATTTTCTTTATTTTTCTGTAAAAGTACTTTTGATCTGCTGCATGAAAATCACACTAAACTCAGCAAGTTGAGACATACTGTTGCTAAGTCTACAGCAAAGTCCCTAGGCTTAGTTTAAAGTATTTCCACCATAGTAGAATTTTCAATATTACACTTACTTGCTATAAAACAAATTAATTACTTTTTTACAATGTGTTAATTATTAGCACAGGTAGAATTTTATTTGAAAGGTCACATTGACAACCTTCTAACAAGTCATTGCTTGACATTGTTCTACATTTACTGGTGTAGTTATTTTTGTAAACTAGTTATTTTCTAAGCCTATATTTAATTACATTCCCTTCATGAATTCAGGCCAGTCTAGAGCCTCTGTAGGTATGACATAATCTCAGATATAAACTTGACAATGTACTTATATTCCCATTATAACTCTACCAAAATATAATTTTCTACAGAGATAAGAGACTGACAATCACTAGTGTATTTCCAAATTGACGAGGTCATTTGTTCTCTCCATATAAAAGCATTGGAATACAGGGCTAAGTATTTAGTGAGAGGAAACCATTAAAATTAATCAGAAATCTTATTTTATAAAAATAATAAAGGTTTCCAGAGTCCTACTGCAATTGCTTTCATTTCATTCTAAGAAAAAAATCTTTAATAAATTATTTAATTATTAATCTTAGCATTTTCTTTTCTGAGCAGTTTTATTTTTTTTAGGTCTTTTAACACATGTATACAACTGTCCTAGTAAAAAAAGAAACACAGATAAAAACCTAATGAAAAAAACCCGCATTGGCTATTTTTAGATTTGTTTCTGTGGGGGAAGAGTTCTAATTTGTAGCATTTGAATAAAAACATGGGGGGGAGGGCTGAGCCAGTGTTTTCCCCTTTAAACAAAAGAATATATTTCCGGTTTCCGTTTGAAAATCAAATTATCAATAGACAGAAAATGTAATTCAACAAACATCTGCTTTTCTCCTCTTAGATCAAATTGTTTAAGTAGAAGAGAAAGTGATTGTGAAGCAAAGCAGGGGGAGCAGGTGCTGATAGCAGGAATGGGTTTTCAAGAAAAGAATATTTTAGGATGGGCAACACTTCTCACCTCATTCTCCTCTGTCACCTTCGTTGTGAGAGCATATTATTTGCTGCACTCAAACTTGTTTTGGAGAATTTGTGTTGGATTTAGCTTTAAAGCATAGGCCAGGACTTTGCACTTTGAAAACTGCTTCCTTAAGGACACAACCAGTGTTCTTTACTCAGTAGTCATTGTAACTAGAAACCCACGCACCACATTTTAAAATGAATCTATGGGAATTATACTATACATATGTTCATTCATAAATATGGAAAAAAATTAATATTATAGGCTTGTTTGTGTTTTCTATTTTATGGCACCTTATAATGAAGATATTTACATTGCTGACCTTTAAATACTTCACCCTGATACCTAATTTCAGAGGATAATTTCCCTGGGCTATCTGTGCAGCTAACCAAAAGAATTTGTGTGGAAGCCTGAAAGATCATAAAAGGGTCAGCTATTGCAGTCCCTGTTTTGGGGAGATTACTGTAGTCTAGATATACTGTGGAAGATGAAGAGAATGGCACCCCAGGCCAACATCTTAGTTCTACAGTACTCAATGTGACATTAGAAAGAGTGGCCTGTGTCAGAGTTTCAAGGTCATTCTGTCTTAAAATCTCTCTTAGTTTTCATATTTAGTGTGTTCTGACTTACTTTATACCTAGCAGAAGGACAACCATATATTTTTCATTGTGATAATATTTGCTGGCAGAGTACTAGACAACACATTAATTTAGTGTATTAAAATTTATATTTGAAAGTCTTACTGAAAGTACATTTTTGTGAATGCTGTTCAGACTTGCATCCAGAAAAGAATTTAAATTCAGTTCTTTCTTAGATTTTAAACATTTCTACTATGATCATTAGCTACATAAATGCAAGTCCTTTTTCACCTCTGACATTTCTTCGTTTAAAATACTTCTCATCATTTTTCAAAGAAAATGAAATACAACTTACCATATGCTAGCTGCTAGCTAGAGACAGAAATTTGCTCATGTCACATACAGAAATATTTTTGAAAAATTGTGTAAGGAGAACCTCTCAGGCTGTAGATCTGAGGCTCACAGTGTTCATGACTGAACTTTTCAGCTGAAAGCTAGTTCTGACTTTACTCAGTACCATGAATGAGACCTTGGTCTTGCTTTGCATCACCTTTGTCAAATTCACAAAACTATACTTCTGAACTTAATGGTGGGTTTTTTATCCTCACATAAGCAAGAATTAGTTACAAATGAAAGCAAGGTTGCTGCGTGTCATGTTAGAGACTGTGGTGTATTGAACAAGGGAGTTAAAGTTATAGCTCTACCTATTCATATCATACTTCCATGAAACTTAAGTTACAAGCAATCTACTACTTCTGTTACTGAAGCCAAAGAAGTTGAAAGAAAGGTTTTTCAAATAAAAATGTGTTTCAGTTTATGTCCTCCTTACTCCAGATACGACATACAGAGGCTAATAAATGCTGTTGTGTTTTAATATTTTCCTCTTGGGTAAGTGTTAGATATATGATAACAGTAATAGCCCAGCATCAAAAGTATATGCTAAATAAACATGGAGTTAATTTTCAAACACATAAAAATACTTGAGGTGTTTTGTCCCTCATTAGTTATTTCATCTTCTTCAGTTTAGCTAATTGTAGATGTCCAGAGGCTTATACAGGCTTATTGACTTATCAAAGGTTTTGCAAGAACTTGTTTAAAAAGGGTGTTGGTATTATATACTTTAAAGCTTTTTCTCATTTAATAATCCTGAACATGACAGCCAGCTTTGGTTATGCAAACAAGACTCAGAGCTTTGTTTCATAATATATTCCTCTGGTTATTATTGATAGCAAATAGTAACAGCTTCTCAAATAATTTTTCTGCCCTTTATTTTTCTGCATTTCACTACTAAATGATTCAATTACCTTTTGCCTCTTTTCCTGTTGCTGTCACACAAGGACTTTTTCTTTCTGGAAGGAATCAGTGTTCTTAGCTGGTCCCTGCTAGTACTTTTTGGATCTGTGTAAATAAAATAAAGACCAAAGCTATACATTCTCTTGCATACATTGTAGTTAGAACAGGACAACAGATATCAAAGAAACAAGGAACATTTAAGTATCATCTAATTCAGTCAGTTGCTCCAAGGCTAAACCCACTATCCTTAAAAACACTCCTGATGCATACTCCTCTAACCTGTTTTGGGAAATTGTCAATGACATAAATTTTATTTTTGTTACCAAACAATTCATTTGGTGCTTCTAACAATTAACAAATCTTTCTGCTTTTAAGTTCTTGGGCACTGCCAGCTGGTCTCTGTGATCAAGTAAGGACTATGATCTGTTGGTAGTGGAAGTGCAGATGAAGCAGGGAAAACCAAAGACATAAACCCTAAACAGCTGCTTGTGCAACACTACCTGCACTGGGTGGTGCACAGCAACACACCTGTCCCTTTTAGTGACAACTTTCTAGAAATCTCATTTGTCCTCTCCTCATCCACTCCGCAGTAAGACCAGTGGACATGACATGAGAAAAGGGATGTCACCAGGGATATCGTCATGGATGGACCCCTTCCCTTCCTCCATTCTCCTCAAGAATGGGATCAGGTCAAGTCATGCAGCACAGGGACTCTTGCAAAACGAGTTGTGGTGAGTACATTGGAGTAAGTACTCTTGTACCGGAGCAAAAAGATATTAGAGGCTGAAAAAACTGTTGGTATGTAAGCTTTGCTTCAGGGACACCCACTGAATGAGTCATTGAACAGGTCTGACAGCCAGGAGATGAAAAGCAGCAACATCTTTAGGCAAAGGGAGAAAGCTTCATGTAAGTCTTGCTCCCCTATGCTTCTCCCTGCCACTCCCTTCTTGCTGATGATGCCAAAAGGGAATTCCAGGCTGAGCCCAACAGCGGCTGGTGCAGTGGGAACACCTGGCTCTTCCTCCTGGTGACGAAACATACCACATCCCCAGCCACTGCTGGTCAAAAATGGGCCACAATGTCCACACATGAGGGACTGTCTCAAAGAATGCTTGGGCAGCTGTCAACAACTCATTCTGCCAATGACCACCTACATCCATGGATGTTTCCAATGGCACTGAATGTCACCACATTGTGTGTTCTCTGAAACAGTAGTCTTGAAAGAATTGCTATTTACTATGATGAAGCTGCACCGTGGTGATTGTAACCCCAGTTCTTCTCCAGCATGGTCCTCATGCATGTCTATGTCTCCCTCTTCTCACAAACGCAAGTGTGTGACAGTCTTCTTTACCTCCCTTCCTTCACCAGGAAATGTTTGTCCATAGTCCTGCCATTGCTCCTGGGGTTTTCCCACTCAAGTCTGTTTTGCTGGTGGTGTTTTGCTTGTGTGTGACTTTGGCTTTATCTGTTAAACTGTCTTTAATCTCAACCCACAAGTTTTCTCACTTACTCACTCTGAAGAGTATCAGATTCTCTCCCCCATACCACTGTGAGGGGAGTGAACGAGCAACTGTGTGGTGCTTCATTGCTGTCGGGTTAAACCTCAATGATACTTTTTAGTGTCCAACATGGAACTCAAAGCGTTGGAGATAATGACAAGTTTGATTGGAATGGGCTAGCCTGAATTTACAACAGTTGTTGTTGTTTAGAATCTAGAACTTGTTGGTTACTACTTTTTACTTTCACTGCTCCCTGTACCGCTGTACTGCTTATCAACTCAGTGTGCTGTGCCTGGGAGCATTTTGATAACAGCATCCGCCATGCCTCTGGCCTGACAGATGGCCAAAGCTTTGCTGATGTTTTTCTGCTGCTGTTCTGCACAGGCTGGAACTCCAGTGGGACCCTGAGTCAAAGGGACTGTGACCTGAAGCCCCGGTGACCATGAATAAGTCCACGTCAGATCAGG
This sequence comes from Hypotaenidia okinawae, assembly GCA_027925045.1. Classification (NCBI taxonomy): domain Eukaryota; kingdom Metazoa; phylum Chordata; class Aves; order Gruiformes; family Rallidae; genus Hypotaenidia; species Hypotaenidia okinawae. The sequence continues at coordinate 23,544,277 of BSDF01000001.1, read as the reverse complement.
TACATCTCAAAGCATCTCTGACTGTGGTTATGTCTATGACACAGAAGGTATACATCTGAAGAGACTGTGGCCCAAGGATAAGTCCACACTTGAGAAGGCACACCTTGATACATCTGTGGCCAAGTCTATGCTGCAGCAAGTACACCCTGAAGCATCAGTGGCTGTGCACGGGGTTAAACCACAAGTTCTTAACCAAGCTATACCAAGCTGTTAAAGGGCAGTCATATAATTATTTTGTCATGAACACATCAAGACCAAATATAAAAATATTTAATCATACATCTATTAATTTATCCATATTGTCTAGCTTTTGTGTATTATAAATTTCTCAATCTTTTGAGCTTTCTGTAAATATAATTTACTGGAATATCAGCAATATATAAAAGCTAAAATACAAAGGTCACAGGTTACACTCACTTAAGAATTCCAATGTTTTTGAGAAAAATAAGTTACTATGAAGGCCTGAGTAAGGGTAGAAACATGTACAGAGTATGTCAAGAAAAAGGCTGTTAGACTTTCTACATTGCATATAATCTTATATTACTATGAAACTTGCTGAAATAAAATGTAATAGTTCCAGCTTTATTAGAACTACCATTATCAGATCCAAATGCATATAACTATGCAGAATTTTGGAGAAGAAAATATGGATACAAGATTCTTGTCGAGATGTGCTGTATGTCTGAAAGACACCATGTTCAACCAATTATATGTGAGAGATTTGGCAGCAAAAATACTAGCACAATTCGGGTTTCACACAGAGAAGAACAAGTTGCACTGCAGGGAAGTAAAAATTACTTTCTCCATTACTGTGGAGATACTACATGCAGAATGAAGTGTGTGACAGAAAAATAAATACATGGACAAACTGGAAAGTGTTCAGAGAACCGAAAAATTTTAAAGTGCTTTAAGGAGGAAGACTTACAAGAGGCAATTAATGGAGCTCTTTTTTAATGGCTCTTTTTAATTCATGGTTATTATTTATGTCTAAATGCTAAGAAACAAAACCTCAGCTAGTATAAATATGTGCATTTTATTTGAGAACAGGCTAGCTATGCTGATTTATAAGACTGGAGGATAAGGCACTAAGACAAAAAAAAGACTTGTATTAAAGTATAATAAAAAATCTGTAAAGAACCATTACATTTTAAAGCAGACTCTCAAAAGAAGTGGAACAATGTAGACCGCAGCGACTAAGAAAGTGAAAAGCGTTATGAATTTTAATTCTTACTGGCATAGATGAAGACCATCATTGATGTGACAGTGGCTTTTTCTTTTCCTAATTAAACTTGTGGCATCAAACAAAAATACTGAATTAGACAATTTTAAGGCTGTGATGTGTTTTTCTTACTTTTGTACACATTTCTAGATGGCAATAAACACCACAGATTTGTGGTGTCTGGAATTATTATTCTGACATTTATACAAACAATAAAATATCATCATGTTTTAGAAATACACAATGAAAATATTTTAAAACGTTACTCAGCCACCCTGTCTGATACCAGTAAGTATTCTGCACAGAAGCACTGTGGTTTGCAAAATATGAGTTCTGACACGTCCTAAAAGGATATCTCTCCCCCCTTGTGACAGTCATGTCAATTAGTCGTTTATATTATGTTGCATATGTACTATGATCTTTTTGACTTGCTGCCATTCCAGCTGGCAGACTCACAAGTTTGGAAGACATTATCTCTCTTACTCAACTCACTTTCCTTCCTCCCTGCCCTTATAAAATACAATCGTTCTCTACAAAATGGAACAGATGCAACAGGAGAGACTGAAAGGATAACTCTATGCCACCATGTCAGCACAAAATTCCGTCTCACAGTTGAGTTCAAATTCTCACATTGTGCACACTGGTTGTCACTGAATCGAGCTGTGAGCTCAAGGGTAGCTGGCTGAGCAATAAGCAGAGCCTTGCTCCAGAGTGTTCGGCAGAGACTGGGCCATAGGAAAAGCTGAGAATCAGATCTGATTGTTCCACATCGTGGAAGAGAATTTGGACTACTCTGCGCTTGAGCAAGAAGGTGGGGGAGGTACCACTGTGCACAGGGCTAACTGCAAGAGGTATAGTCTGGAAAAATCACCATGAGTTGTGCTCTGAGGTGAAGAAGTACAGAGGGGTGCTTTGGCAGATGATACCAGGTGAGCACAGCAAACATCTGATCAGTCCTGTCAAGACTGTGGCAGTTCTAAAGGACTGGTACCCAAAAACATCACTCAGGAGAGGAGAGGAAATGTAAACACACACAGTTGATGAACAGCTGAATTTTTTAGCCAGCAGGTGATCCTGGTTACAGTGCTACCAGGAGAATACTTGTGTAAGTATTTACATTTTTGTGAACCTCTAGGTAGGTAAAAAAGGGAAAATTTGAAGTAGGACCTATGGAATGTTTGAAGTCTGGTGCTGGGACAGGTTAAGATCTGTAACTGCCATTGGGGCAGTGTGGCACAAGGAAACAGAAACTTCTGAAAGCCTGGAAATAAGAGAGACAAGTCTCTCAAAGCATTGGGGAAAGGCAAGATGCAGCAATGAATGGGAAAAGAATGTCATCTGAGGAGCTGAAGAAGCATTGGTGAGGAGAAATATGGGGTCTAGAAAGAAAGACTACAAGTAGAAGACAACTGTAAAGAACAGGTATGTAGATGAGAACAAAGCCAGAAAGAAGGAAATAGAGTTGTCTGTGCCAGGAAAAAATAGGACTGGGAAGAAAATTAAGGGCAGGAAAGAGATAAGAATGGTCCTGGTTTCGAGTTAGAGAACATACAAAAAAGGACAAGAACCTATGCTTTGAATGAATGATCAGAAACATTCCTATTCACAAGGGACATCTTTTCTGAAAGCCTGCAGTGGCGTTGGCATGGCCCGAGTCTCACTCAACCCTGGTAATGCTCCGAATTAGAATGTTTAGATGTAATATTGCAAGTTTCCCATAACCAGAATTTCTAAAAGTCACTGACAAAACAGTTGTATAAACTCTTTGTTTGTTATTAGTAAATGACTGTAGCATGAAGTTCTTATTAAAAATCTATTGAATATGTTTATACAGAAACCATAAAAACAGAATGTTGCGCAATCTGCTTTGCTATACTCTTGGCCAGAGTTAAATAAAATCCCATAAGGAAATGGCTCAGTTCTAGCAACAGAGCTTTGGTGGCTATACAATAAATGTTAGTACGCATCTCAAAGGTTTCCTTTCGTTTTGCTACAAAAGGCATGGCTCTATGCGAGCAGCATGGTAACAGAGGTAGAACTAAACATTATTTTAATCTCTCAGATGACCAAACGAGTCATCCACAGACTCGTAAGTACTTTTACAGTTTTCTGTCCCTGAAGTCATTTCCAGGGAGGAAAAGCCAAGGGTGATGGTATTATTCTTCACACTGCTAATAGGTGTAACTTCCTCCTCCTCTGATATCTGGAGATTATATATAATACTTTTGTCATTCCTGTCTTAGGAGGAAGGAACTGAAGTAACTCCCTATAATGATAACATCAGGAATCTTAGTCTACCCTCCCCTAAAGAAAATTAAGGACAGAAGCTGTTAAAATTCACCTCAGTCATCTGCCCATACCAGAAAAAGGAAAGACCTATTTTATTCCTATCTAAATGTATTTACAAAGGTGGATCTTTGGTCTTAACCCTCTGGTTCTGTTCTTAAATAAATTGTGGAACTGAAATTATTCTTCTAATTTTTTTTTTAGTCATATCTGTACAGTTTACAAATAATAAATGTTCTTGTAAGTGTGCCAGCCTCGCATATTCATTCTGAAATGTCACACTGTGGGCTTCCTCATGTGTATGTCAAAGAACTGGCGCAAACATGATTTGAAGTTAGTAGAAATATATCCATTGAAATATATATTCAAAAGGCTAGATGTAGAGATTCCAACAATAAAATTTACTTCTAAATCCCAGCATTTTCAAGGGAGTACATAAGTTTAAATAGAATTTCACAGTGGAACATAATTTCTTTTCCTTTTTTTTTTTAAATCAGGACGCATAAGATAAATATTAAGTGTGCTCATGTCTTTTTGTGTGTGTGTGTGTGTGTGCATCCCCTTAGGACTCAATTAGATCTCAACAAGCTGTCCAAATGTACAGAAGAAAACCAGAGAAATAACCTGACATACAACACAGATGGCAGTGTATTGATGTGATACATGAGCTAGCTGTAAACAACAATCATAACGTACCTAGCCACAATCACAAGATCCAGTGCAAACCACTGTACTTTTTGTGTCAGAGATTTAACCACCCTGATGCCATGCCAGATTGCTGCTGGTATCCTTTAGAGCTGTTTTGGCTGTCTCCACACAGCACTGCGGCCCGCGGTGCAATCCAATCCACAGCCCCTGCATAGGAGTGCTTGCAATCATAGGAAAACATGTAAGGGGCAGAGGAAATGACAAAAATTTAATTTATTATATTATTTTATCTTTGAATTTCCATTATTTGCCAGATATTTCATTTTCACTGCAATGGTTATCAAAACATGTAAAAAAATTGGCTTTGACATTAAAATAAACATTAGTTCCTAATATGCAGAGGTCAGATGCTTAGAGTAAGTGTGCTGTTTTTACAGGCTAATTTTAATTGCAAATCTTTCAACACCAGTCTCCAGGAGTCAGCGTTTCCATGAGTTATACAAAATAATAAAATACATGGTTCTAAAAGTCTTAAACACAATTATGTAAAACAACATAACTAATGTCAGTGTAATTCCACAGTAACATTAGATCTAGAAGTGAAATTTAAGAACAAGATTTTAAGCCTAATCAGAAAAAAAACCCCACGTGATGATCAGTTTGTAACGCTGCTTCTCATTAGTGATTTTAACAGCATATTCATTGTTAATTAAATTTTCAGTGCTCTCTACCCTTCTCTGTCTATGATGATAGACATCACAGATGGAGATGGATTGCTAACTATGACATCATCAAACTAAAACCCAAGCCCAGTTCACTAGCAAGACTGATCACACAGTTAAGTGTCTTTAAAATGCTTCTCACAAGAACTAGCTCTCCTCTTTCATCCCTCTTTCACTCCCCACAGTATTAGGAGTCACACTTCTAATCTACCAGACTCCTGCCTCTCAGGTCTACCTGAATCTTTCTGGGTAAACACTACAGCCCCCTTTCTCTCAAGCTGCATCCTCAAAATCACCACCCTGCTTCACAAATACCTCCACGTAAACTCCTGCCACACAAATCCCACTTGCCATGCCCTTGCCTGGGAAAGATTCCACTTGTCCTCACCTCCAGCAGAATCCTGTCCAATGAAACCTTTGAAGCCAAACGTACAGCTCCCAGCAGCAGAAGTGAAGGTCTTCTTAGGAGACCAGAGGACAACAGCCACCTTCATCACCTGCTGACAGGTGGGATTGCTGTGGGACAGAGTGCAGGATGCTTTGCCAGGCCAGGGAATGGCAGGATGCCAGAACAATCGTTTCTTCTCAGAAGAATTAGACAAAGAAATTCCTTATGAGGTTACTGGGATTAACACAGCAACAGGAGAGAAATGTGATCACTATCTAGTACCTCATTTAAAAAAAAAAAAACTAAAAAAAACCCAACCTAGTCCTTTTTTAACTGATTGAAATTTCAGAAAACTTAATGTTTGCTGGAATTTAGAATTTGTGTGTTTTGTAAAATAAGATTCTTCCTCTTTCTGTCAGTTTTGTCGCAATTCCAAAATGTAACAAAATCTAATCATGTAAAGAGATTTGCATCTTTTTAATGCATCTCCCTATCAGCTTCCATCATTTAACACCTTTCAGACTCTTTGCATTGCAGTCATTAAAGAAGTACAAGGAGGACAGCTTAGCTGGAAACTGAAAAGCTTTCATCTCTGGCACTCACTATAAACTAGGGTTTTAGAATGTTACAATATATTTGGCATAAGCAATGAAGCTAATAAAAATAAAATGTTTCATACGTTTCTCATGGACATCTTGACAGAAAACTTCTCTTATGTGAATTTCAAATCCTAAAACCAGAGTCTAAAGCAAGCTTGAAATAAGAAGGAATGAAGATACGAGTGGAGCCAAAGATCTATATTCTCTCTTCACCACAATGTTTGTGGTGAAGATCCAATTCAAAATGTTTGAGTGTGGGAGGAGCTAAAATCACAGACCAGTCATCCAGGTACACACCCTACAAAACAGCAGTTAAAGCCCCTGGATGTAGGCCTATTTAACAGCTCCGTACTGCAACCAGGGACACCATACAGTGCTTTGAATCGACCAGCTTATGTCCTCTTCTTCAGCCACTAGAGCGTTCTTTGGCTGAAGCCCCATTCATCAAGAAAGATAAAGAAATAAGAGCAGGGGCAACAGGTACTATTACTCCTGAAATGTTGACCCTCATTTGGGAAGAGTGGCAAAAAGGTAAGTTCTTCTCTCAAATGCTGCTCTCTTTCATGTAGCTACGTCTGCAGTAGGCTCTGATCCAATGTGGTCCGACCACTGAAACTGGGAGCATAAAAAAAAAAATTAACTGGTTTGAGTTGTTTGGTGTTTGGTTTTATTGGGGTTTTGTTTGGGTTTTGGTTTGGTTTTTATTTTTTCCCTAAAAAAGGAAGATACAGGTTCAATAGGCAATAAGCTGAAGTGAGACTCAAATTGAGAATTGCAACACACAATTATGAAGATAGCAGCTGATGGGAAATAAAAGGTGTGGTGTTTACTTGCTGAGCTTTACGTCTTCACTAACAGCATTCGTAGATCATAGAATTCTACTTTGGCTCCATGTTCCAAAGTAAGTTGTGGGATAGTCTCTGTAGTAAATAGGGAGTTAGCCTAAAGTGACACAAAAAGATATGAGTTCCAGACTTGGCAGCTAGATACATCACATCCTGGGCAAAAATGCGAAGATTTCATAATCATCTGAGTTGCACAACTTTTGGGGCTTTTCTCATAGTTTGCTCTTTCATTGAATGAAAATGTTCTTATTTTTCTATCCTAAAAATATAATGCGCAGTGTAAACCACTGTAGTGCCAGTCCCTTCACCCAGATTTATTTAAAAATGTCTTCTGCAACTGCAGATACAGGGAAAACAACTGTTCTAAGTGAATATATCAGTTCTAGGGTGTGGAAACTGAGGGAAATTCCAGTTTTATTATAACCAGGTAGGAAACACTGTAACTGAAGACACGTACTTTTGAAAACTCTTGTTTTCTCCTCTCCTCTTTTTGTGAAGAAAATCTTTCTCCACCCTTCAAAATACAATTTTCTACCACAATTGCTACAGCAAATATTTTTCCTGTTCATCCCACCTATTTTTTTTGTTGCTTCAGTTTCTCTTCCTTTGGAACAACTGCCATTAAGCATGGATAGATGGTGCCTTGGAAGATGGTAGTAAGCAATCTCAAAGGTGTAAGATTGCCCATTGTCTCTAATGCCCATTGTCACAAAGATCTAGTTAAGAGTGAAGTCCACTTCTATATATATAGCTTCAGAAACTTCTGCTTTTGCTGTTTCCTACTCTGCCTTTACTACCAGTTCCCATTATTTTCTAACTCCACAGTGATCTGAGGAGTCCAGCAGAAAATTATTTTTAACTCTTTATTATTTTTTTTCAAATTAACTCCTTAACAAAAGAGTGAAATTTCCTTTAGATAATGTAGTTTCTTGAACCAGGTCTTCTTTTATATTTTTTGTAGTCAGCTGACTGCAGGTTCTGATTAACTGACAAATCTTTTTAGAGCAATAGGACCAGGATAGTGTTAACATACCTACATGGATTTATTTTGCTATGTTAAGCACTTGGAACACATTTGGGAAAAAGATGAAGCTGTGCAGTTTACCTCCTAAAGAAAAATAACAGAGGTTATTAATTCTCTAAGAAACATCAAGCAAAACAATCTGATGTACTCTGTACCGTATGTTCAGTCACCAGTGAATCACATCCCATGTTAATAAAAATAGTCAAGAGGGGGCCAGCACTATTAACACAAGTGTTCTCTGATTAATTGGAGACAATGGTGAAAACTACTGTTTTGGTGGGTATCACAGTGCTTCCTAGAGTAAATTCAGCAGGTTATTTCACTAAGGCAATTATGGGAGATAAGAGAAGATTTATAAATGAGAGGGTAAAGGTATATATAATAAATCCACTTGAAAAATGCAGACTATATTTTATGTATTTTTGAACATATGTTACTAATTATATTAAAATAAAAATCAGTCAGGTTGAATGCAGTGAGATAAAAGGGCTATAATTGTGTTTTAAAGAGGCTCATGAAGATTCCTCAGGTTAGGTGAATCTCTAGGGTCTTAGCAGCCTGTTTTATTCTGCTCTTCTGACATTTATGAGCACATGAGTGTGCCAAGACATAGGCAGGATGCTTCTGCAGGAGAGTCTAACCAGATATACTAAAGCATTTTAAAAATAATTGCCTGTATGCTTCACTCACACTCTTTAAGCAGATAGACACTGATGCAGTAGATTGCACTACAGAGAACCACTTAGCCTGTCTCCAGCCCAGAGCTTAGAGGGTAGCACCATGCCAAAATGAAGAATTCTAGGAAAGCTTTTAGGGGAAATAATCATACTTAAGAAACTGGACAAAAATATGATGTGCTTTTATCCTCTGGAGATATGTTCTATTTCAATTCAACTGAGCTGTCTTCATCATGATTTACAGACAAACAACAACTCTGTGAAAGTGACCACAATATGCTTTAAATCATTGGCAGCAGCAACAACAAAAAACCCCCTTGAGCATAAAAAAGTAATTATGACTGTGGTCAACTCCAAAAAGAAGAATTATCTAAGAATAATGAAATCTGTTAAAAATGTGCTAAAAGAGGTAGCTAAATGATGATTAAAAGCTGACTAAAAGAGTTAAATCTCTGCCAGCTGCATGCGCACAATTTAGGGACTATACTGAAGGTAAAAAGGATATGCATACTTCCTGTCATGAAAGATGTGAGAAAAGCAAAAGGAAGCCAGCATGGCTAAACAACAGCACAAGAAAGATTAGTAAATGCGCCAAGGCAAGCTTGAAAATGTTGAACTGGTGTCCAAATATGGAAACTGGAGAGGATGAAACTTTGGCAGGTTTAATATAAAAACACAGTAAGGCAAAACAGAAGACCTCTTGAAGCTTGCGAAAAAAACCCCAATAAATATTTTTTTAAAACCTATCAGGCACAGGAAGTCTGTCAGGGATTCCAAAGACCCAGCAGATATTTAGAAAGTAAAGGAAATGTTTGGGAAGACAGGGCCATAAAAAAGAAACAAACTTAATCTTGTTTTTGTGTTCACTGTGGATGCACATGAAAAGGCTCTGAAGCCAGAAACCTTCTTTACTGGGAACTCATTACAGGAGCTGACTCAAATTTAAGTGTTGGTAGAAGAGGCTATGGAAAAAATAGCTAAAATGAATAGTAACCACCAGGACCAGACGTCATTCCACAAAATATCCCAAGGATAAAATAGACCAGGTACTAAGTGTGATGTGCAACTTTTGTCGAAGTGCCCAAGTGCCTGTGGACCAGATGGAACCAGATGTGATGCCAGTTTGTAAATGGTTTCCAGGACAGAACCAATGAGCTAGGGACCAGTAAACTTATTCTCTGCTTTGGACAAATGGTGTTAATTACAACAAAGACAAGAATTATTAGACATATGAAAAAATACAATGTACCACAGAAGAGCTCAAGGCATTAATGGGAAGAGAGGCTTTGCCTGACAAGCCTTCTGGCATTCATTAAAGGAGGCAACAAACATGCTTATAGGGGACGTACTGCTGCTGCAGTCTACCTGGGTTTCCAAAAGGCATCCAACAAGGTGCTTCATCAAAAGCTCTTGTGGGGATGTACAATAAAGATGAACATTTACTCATTAATTAAAGACAGGATGATAACAGGAAACATCAAGGATAGGGTTAATTTGATCCCTGGAAGACATGTATGCACACTGAGACTATGCTGCCCAAAATTTTAGAAAACACAAAGTGACAGTGACTGTTACATTATCCAAGGATAATAAAGATAAGTATCAACTATGAAGTGTAGAAGAACATGAGACATAGTGACTGGATGTTAAAATGGTAGATTCTTGAAGATAAATGTAAAGTGCCACAGAAGAGAAAACAAAAATCTAACAAACCTCATAGGAATGAGTTTGAGGACTATATTAGATGCTTCTGTGCTCAGTACTCAGTAGCCATGAGAAAAATGAAGAATCTTGAAAAGTATTAAGAAGAAAGCTGAGAGTATCATTATGCCAGTGATAGACTGTACCTTCTTTCTTCCAATAGATGAAGTAGGGGTCCTCACATAGAGCTAGTCATTGACTGGGTCAAAACAAAGTAATGTAGAAGAGCTATGAAGCTTTTTGCCACAAGATTTGTGAAGAGTTAATGACAGACAAAATGATCATGGGCATAAAAAAATATCATCCCTGACTCAGAAATTTAGGCCCTGAGTCACAAATTCTTGCAAGTCAGAAGAGGTTTATTTGGGAAGTAATACTGTAGGCTCTCTCTACTGTATTTGTTGTTCTGGAGAAGCGAAGACTTAGGATGGACCTAATAGGTCTTCCAATACTTAAGAAAAGGCTACTGAGAAGATGGAGGCTGGACTTGATATCTTCTGATGTCTCCACTAGCCTGAATGATTTCATAATTCTATGATTCACTAAGTTTTGGCACTGCTGAAGATAAGCTATCATGCTAGCTGGGCTTTGTTCCAATCCAGTATACAAATTCTTATTTTATAGATATGTATGCATTAGAGTACACTGTTAGAACCTCAAGGTCAAACTCAAGCTGAGCAGCAACTCATCATCTCTGCAAGCTGAATGGCGCCAAGTGTCACTTACATTTGCAGCTTCAAGAAATAAAACTGTGTCTCTGAGTATTGCCTTCATGTTTTCCAAAAGCAAAAATACTGAATTCCTCACAAATAATACAGTTTCAAGTATTATGTTTGAGTCCTTATATTTGAGTCCTTTACAAAAGAAACTTATTCATAAACTGAATGTTTGTTGGATTTTGGCAAATAATGAAGACAGTAGTTTAATTGGCAGTTTAGAAGCCAGACTTCATTGACATATTGCTTCCAAAAATGGGAATGTTAGGAAGAACAAGCAAGAAAAAATGGGAGAAGGCACTCTACGATAAATTAAGACTGCTATCATGATGTATACATGTACAAAATGTTAGATGTATAACATATATTATCTGTTATACAGGAAGAACAGAGAAGAATGAATGGAAGAATGTCCATAAATGAAAGTAAAAGACAAAAAAAGAATATGTATATTTTCAAGACACAAGACTACTATAGCTAATTTCATTTGAAAGGAGGTGGTGGTTTTTTTTCCCAAACCTTCCAGTAAGATATTGCAATACACTCAGGCTCAGTTCTTTGTCTTGGAGGTAGAGGAAACTGTTAGAGGACTATGGCTTTAGAAGAGACCAATAGTTGAGAATATGAAAATGAACAATCATTTGTCTGCCATTGATCAGAAAACACTGCAGTAATGCTCTAAGAAGAGCAAGGAAGGGAAGGAGTGAAAGCGATAAAATAGCAACAATAAAACAAACATTATAAAATCTAACTCAGGAATGTGTGGTTTTGATCTCCTGGCAAGGTACAGAAAGGGGAAACTGAAGTAGGAAAGCAAGTACATAATGAAAGAAACCTTATCAAACACATAAATTAGTCTGAGACACAAAGAAGAGAGGAGGAATGGCTTTTGCTTCATTAGGCGCAACTGAAGCAGAAACAAATCATGCAAGAGGTGGAACACAACAAAAGGCACATCAGAAAAAATCAGTATAAAGGAACAGCAGAAGCACATGGGGTAAATCAAATGTTACCGTTAAGACATTGAGATGTAGCAGGTGAAGAGAGCAGAATGAGAACAGAATGAAGTTAACAGGAGTGCTAAAGGACAAAGCAGTATAGCATCAAAGGCAGGCCAACAGAAGACCACGTGACTTTGAATCCTGTAGCTCACAAACCTACTGAAAATTTGCTGTGCAGCAAAAGAGCATGGATGGGCAAATGTGCAGGACCTGTGCAGAAACCACAGCCCTGGGCCATATAAAAATATGCCATTTTTCTGTAGACATATATGGCTTCTACAGACCACACAACAGAGTTATGCAACAGTATTGCATCCAGAATTAATCCAGGCCATTATAGGAGTGACCCAATCAAAATCCAACAGTCTTTATTTTGTTTGTGCCTACAGTACTAGGAATTGCACAGCCGTTATTGTAGGCTGGTACTTATATCCATGAATATGATTCAGAGTCATGTGGTTTACTTCATGGGCACGTGCAAGTCTTTTGTTGACATTTGTTAGACACAAGTTGAGTATTTTCCAAAATCTTGAATACCTTCTCACAATGTATGAAACTTACTATTAAAATCAAAGTGTGAGATCTTAACATATTCTGTAGTCATTACTCTGACATTCAGGTCTCACTTAAATATAAAATATGCCGTACTGTAAACAACAGTATTGTATACACTTGCTGAGGAAAAGAAGGGCTTCTGGTCTTGCCAGCACCAGGCAAACACAGCACTCTTACTCCTTGCCCTTTCTAAGCTCTTTAATGACATTTAAAAATTCAGGAATCAGTGCCTGGTCAAAAACTTAGCTGAACAGTCATGTCCCTAGTTTGTAACTATTTGTTGTTTTTCTCTATGCTACTTCTGAGTACTTATCTTGCTTAAACCTTTTTTCAAAAACACAAAGCCTTTACAAAATCTATCAAATCTGAGGTTATGTAAAACAAAAATCTAAATAAAAAATGTTAAAATATTAAGCATTCTACTTAGTATTTAGAAGCAAAGCTATATAGTTCTTTTTCTATAATGTAATTTGTCTGCAGTTTTTCGATTTGTCTAGTGATAATTTAAAAATATAAAGGGTTGTATTAGCTCTCAGCTAGAACTTTATTGAGAATGAAAATGTGCAACATTTACCCACCTTCTTAATGTGGCTCTTGTGGCTGCATATCCAGTTCTGGGAAATGTTGGTGCTACTCTTAACTGATGCACACCTGTCACCAATAGCAAAAAGTGCTTCCATTCAAAAGAAAGGAAAAGTATTCACCATGACCTAAAAACAAAGCCTGATCTGTAAGAAGTTTCTACTGGGGTTTGCACTTACTCTAAGTGGTCAAGTGATGGAGAATGTTGCCAACAGATTAATCAGCTTCTCCATAAACACAAACAGTTCATTACTTCGAAAAAATCTGCACAGTTAGAAAAAGCAAAACTGCAGTGGAATACATCTCTCTGCCAGTGAGTTAGGTGTTCATAGATAGCACTCATGGTTTCTTCTTTGTTTTAAAGAAATGCAGGATACTAAAACAATCACTGTGAAGAACGTGTAAGAGCAGCATTACTTTTCACCAAATGATTGACTTCTAGGGACGTGGTGCAATTTTTCTACTAAAATAGGTCACAAAAAGGCTGGTGATTCTCGGATTTTCAAATGAAGTTGAATTTGATTTTCAAATTTTCACTATGAATTTGTCATTGAAAAGATCTGTTTAGAGGAAATGCAATTTGTTGGGCTATAGTCATGTTACCAGTTGAAATTGTAATACTTATGTGATATGTGACATGTGTGTGATTCTCCTCTCATCTGTCTCTGGAGTGTAATAATGGAAATTAAATAAACCATTATATAAAAAAATGCGTTAAAATACATTAAGTATAATATATAGCATACAACCTATAAGCTATAATGTAATATTCAATATGCAACATGATACATGTTTATATAAACACATGAATTATATAAAACAGCTCCAAAAGGAGAAAAACTTTCAAAGGCAGCAAACATTGCCTAATTAAATACATAGCATAGTATGAGAAATAAGTGGGAAGACTGTGAAAACATCTGGAATTTATTAACTGGATGCAACAGAAAATCAAAACAAACAACAACAAAAATGCTAAAAGTAAGTTTATTCTTTCTCCATCTGGATTTCTTTCCTTTTTTTTTATAAATATGGTCTGTGCAATCAGAATTATATAAAATAATTACTGTATAATGTAAGCAAAAATTTCAATTAGTTCTTCATGCATTTAATACATTCGTATACACTAAATATAATTACTTTCTAGATAAGCATAGACAAATGGCATTATTCATATAATTATTCAGGAGTAAAGCATCACAGCTATTCAGGAACTGGGAAGGAAAGCTTAATTATGCAGTAAATAGAAATATTTACTTACTTAAGTATAAAACTTACTGTCTTTTATGTTCTGTGACAAGGATTTCTTCCCTTTCTTCATGCTGAGCTTGACCAATAAGCAAGATTTGAAAGGTACATAAAGTCTATACATATGTGCTTTTTATCCCCACAGGCAAGTTCAAGACTGATCAAAGATAGAGCTCCAACTGTGCCATAAAGGAAGAGTGCCTAAAAATGCGTCTGTTTGTGAAGTGCTTTTTGCTTCCCAGGAAATGATGGAATGAAGCATACATTCCCACCAAACAGCTCTATAAAATATAAGCCTCTAGGTGTTCCCATAGACATCATCTACCACAGACTATTTAGCCTTTCTTCCTTCTAGCTCTGGGCTAGTTCCATGGAAAATCTTAAAAGCCCATAACTCTCTCTACAGGCAGCTAAGGCTACGTCTACCTTAACAAGTTATTCAGCAAACAAAAGTAGATTGGCAGACTGAAGCTACTGATGCCCCTGCATGCACATTATGTATGGTTCAGGACTTCTCCTTTAGGCTAGATCTGGTGTGACGCCTCGGACTGAGCATCCCCTCCATGGTTTGGACCCCCACTAAGGGTTAGAGCACATCTGTAAGTTCCTGGAAAAAAGCTTCTGGTTTAATTTCACACAGATGGAAATTAGTACATATGCACAAAATTTGTTCTAGAAATCAAGCCAATGTACCTTAAGTTGGGATGACTGAGGCTTGGTTTCAAAACTACACTACTGCATTGAATTAACACATTCATGCACATTAAGCCTAGATCCAATTCAACAGTCTCTTCATCTGACTGCATAGAGCAAAACTTCCATAGGTAAAAACTAGCTCAAAACTTTAGTTGTGCAGTCAAAATCAAATGCTACCTTCATCTTCAGAGCAGCAAAATTTGCCTTTATGTGAGAAAAGGACATGCTCCACTGACACTGCCCTTCTGCATGGTGACAATAAAGTCCTGCTGAAAGGGCTGGAGCACCTGAACTACAGCCATCTGTTGGGGAGGAGGAGAGGGCTTATGGCCAGCAACTACCTGGCCTTCTGTGGCTCTTGTTCCTCCTCCCATTGCTAAGAGGCCAACACAGAGGTGACAGGGTAGAAGTGACTGATCAGACAAGTACAGGGTCACCACTGCAACCAGCAGGGCTATGACTGCCTGTTACTGGAACAAGAAAAGTCACTCGGTCCTGTCCATCAGGGTGATGTCTGGAGAATCACTCCATTGTAGCAAGCCACGATGCTTTTGCTTCAGGCACCTATACCTAAATAAACTGGAAGGGTGTTGGCTGTTCTCAGCTTGCTGTGTGATGTAATTCTGTGCTTGCTGGACTGCAGAAGTCACCCTGCAGAGAGCTTCCTGTCCTGTGCAAGTAAGGCATAGGCAGAATTAGTGTGGGGCACATCTGATCCCAGCCAAGCAGGACTGACTTGGAAACCAGGAGGACAATTTACGTGCTGTACAAGGTAATGAAGTGAAAGCCCCAAATCTCCAAGTCACGCAACTCAATTTGTGTTAATGGGCAATAAAAATTGTCAGGCACATATCACGGCCACTGTCAGAGAAGACAGGCAGGTTATTCTCAGCATTTCACTTCCTCTATTCCCCAGTGAAAAGTTAGCTGAGCACTTACAGGTCTAACCTTGGCTAAAATGAAATTGGAGAAGGTCTCAGGAACAAAAAAAGGAAAAAAAGTGAGAATGTTGTTAGTCCCATCAAAGTGCTTAACATCGGCCTAAACTATTTTTAAAGCACTTGTTTAAATTTTAAAGCAGTAAGGGATTAAGAGCAAACACAGGCATTTCTCATCTCCCTTGCCTGTAAGTAATTTTAAAGGTCAAGCATGGCTTTTTTAGTCTCTGAAATAGCCTTCTGCATTTTTGAAAGTTAAGAAACATAGGCCACATAATCAGCTAATGTAAATTAGCAGAGGTCTATCATGGTCAATATAGGAGGCCAATTTACACTGGCTAAGGTTCTGGCTGCTGTTTCACAAAATTCCAGGAGAAAAGTGTTGCAGCATTGTCAGAGAAATATATCCTGAAAGAGGAGATGCAGATTTCCCTTTTTGAATCTCTGCCAGAGGGAATGAACTCTTAACTACCATAAATCATCACAACAGGCAGTTAAAGTCCAGTTCCTGTGAGGACAGGTATGCTAGGTTTGCAATAGAAAGCCAGGTTGTGCATGCATCGGTGCAGGAGCTCTCTATTGAGGCAAAAATAGAGCACTGTAGCTTGAGGATGCTATTCCATTAATTCCAATAAGTGTTCTGACTTAACAGTCATTAGAACAGAAGCGCACATGCCTCTGACACAATAGTTTTCTCACAGGACTTTGCAGTCCTTGATGATGTCCCTTGGAAAGAAGCAGCAAGTCAGCAGCTTGGAGTTCTCAAGAACTAAATCAGGAGTTTCCTAAAGCTGACTTCAAAATATGACACTAATCGCGCTGTTTTCATCATAACATGTACAAAATGTTCCTTCTGAAATATCAGAGAGAAAGTTTATCATCTCTTTAGAAAGAATTATAATTTACCTCTGAAATGTCTGTTTGCTAATTTTTGCCATGATGACAAAAACCAGCACAGTGGTATGCCAGAGCTCTCCTTCCAGACCTACAGCTAGTGCAGATCTGAAAGCTGTTTAAGACAAGGCCAATTAAGTCAATGATGTAACTGATCACTAGAGGAAACAAAGTAATTGTTATCAGCCTAATCCTGCTTCCATGTCAGTCAAGGAAGTAAATTTTCGATGGGAACAGCATTAAATACTTAGGCTTCTTTTTTGTCCTTAACTGAGTATCTTTTTATGTAATTTCTGTAGTTGCTACTTAACTTAAAATTCCACATGAATAAAGTGTCTTGAAAGGCTTAATATGAACAAAATGAACAGCTCCTTATTATAAAATTTTGCTATTAAAATCAGGTTCTTAATCGTTTTCCCAGTGCTTCTCAAGACGAGGTCTGCAAATCTAGGAGAAGGATTTCTGAATCTGCCTTTTCTTCTCCACTCCTGTGCTGTAATCACTGCAGAGTTTAAAGAGCATATTCATGTGAGAACACTTTATTTTCTAAATATGGATAACTGGTATGCTTGAGTGATTATTTTCCCAAGCGACTGTCTGAAAGACACGATCCTTCTCAGAAGGTCTGGTGTTCTGAAGTTAAGTCACAAGAAACATGATCTCCTTCACTTTTACTTTCCCATTTCACTGCTTATACATAACAGCTAGGATGTGGTAAGCTTTTTAACTTACGTCTGTACCAGAACTGACTTGTCATCACAATTCAAGGATCCATCACAATGAACACTTATGTGATTACTCCTAACAGAGCTGAAAAGTAACAGAATAGTTACATAAGGATTCCTTCCAATGAGTAGAATTTGAAAGGAATAGGGACAAATATGCATACTCCATTCCTGTTTGTCTGAGAGGTTTCTAATTCCGTGTTTAGCAGGAAACAAGGACAAACATTAAGCTGGTCTCTACTCTGCATGGAACAAGTCTTTCACTAGTAGATAAGTACTCTGAAATAAGCATGAGGCTGGGTACGGAATTTATGCCACCCGAATATAAGTACTCAATAGAGTTCTTTAAAATTCCAGGGTTTGTTATTTTTCATTTTTAAAGTCCTAATAATGTCTACATAATTTCTAGAAAGTAGAAGATTCAAAACCAATCATATAAATACCAGCACACCAGCAAGACATAAAATGCATTGGGGTAATGATCTTCTGCAAAAGAGTCCTCTGCCCTCTGCTTAGGAGGTGTTTCAAGCTGCATTTGACCCATAGGGTAAATAATTCATTTGGGTGCATTTATGTTATCAAAGTTTTCTCTGTGACACCCAATGTGGTAAAAATGATGCTTGTTTAAAATTTATAAAATGATGGGGTTTAGATTTGCTTCCTGGGGATTCCCACTCTAAGGTGACTATTTTCCTCTTCTCCTCTGTTTTCACTCTGTTTGAAAACACTAATAAATCTATGTAATTATTAACATACCGTAACTATTTTGTTAATAGTGAGTGGTGCATACTTAGAGGCTGGATTAAATATTATAAATACACAGAGAGAGAGAGGGAAACTATGTTCTGGGCAAAGCATCTTTATTATCTCTGCTCCCTCAAGAAACACTAATACAAAGTGTCAAGTCACTATATAAGGAACCTTCAGAGTTACAAAGCCTGAGTTATCTTTTTAAACCATATGCAGAGATTACAGATGTTCTGGCATACGTTTTCCAGCCCATCAAATACTCAAACCAAAGTTGTCCTGCTTTTATTAAAATATTTTTAGCATGCAAAAACAAGGACTAAGAATCTGAGGAAATGCCAAATTAAATGTTTGGTTGTGCATGGGTTAGTCAGAACGTTTTACATCTTTACACACCTGTCCCACACATTAAGTGAAAGAGGAAAGAGTAAATGGGCATACAATTAAACATTCTGTATTATTCTGTGATACTATTAATTTACCAAAGATGCATAAACGTGGTTTCAACAGACATGGTTTATGTACCACTTGTTAAATTCTGGAACATTTATACTACACAGTGTAATGGTCATGCTTTCTGTAGAGAATTTCCAATCTTTTTATAAAAAGCTGGAGGGGGGGAGATTTCTGATTTGTAAATTAAGTTACATGTCCAGGGAAAACCCTTAAACTCATTTCTTCAGCATGCACGCAAACCTGAGCCTGAGCTGCCAGCCTCATTTGAATAGCTACCAACTAAGGCCAGCTTCTATTCCACACAGCACAAAATGAGCTGCTCCCACCACCACCACTCCAGAAGGCAAAATCCATCCATTTTCATTCTCTTTTCCATCGTTAGAAGCTTGTGCTTTGCTGAGTCTGGAAAGCTGAGACAATAAGCCCATCTTTCTCCTTCACCTTCTACTTCCACTGTCAGGACTCTGAAAGCTGTAGGGCATTCGGAGTTCTGTGTGTACCTCCACAGAGCAGAACAGATTCACTCTTCAGGTTGTTCGTGTTCAGCTTGTATTTTAGCAGATTGCTAAAGTTTTCCTGGGGAATAAAAGTCCCAGAGAAGAAATTGCATTTTTTGCAGTTTCTAATTTAGACAAACTCAAAGAATTTCATGAGACAAAGGAAAACACGTTTTTCTAGGCTGAACTGTTGATTTGTAACAGCCTGAGAGGAGGTATTAGAATATTTAACACGCATATAAGAAAAATGCAAAATGAAAATGGAACATGTTAGGCAACCAGGCTGTTTCCAGCTCCCTGAATAATTATTATAAACCTGTTTCCACTCATCCTGTAGATGTTCTGTGTGCCTGGAGACAGAGCGGAGCCTCCTTCCAGTACGCAAGTTCCCCTTGTGTATAATTCCTTTTCTGCCAAATAAGAAACCTAAAAACCTAACGTGGTTACTAGATGCTTATGTGGGCCCAGATTCCAGAAGTGAATGCTGCCATTTGTCTCTTCCTAATTACCATGAATTCTTCCTTTGTGCATTCAATGGAGATTGGATTAACACAGCTATTCTGTTTAAAAATCAAACCTCAGCATCGTCACTTGCAATCCTCTAGTAGCTAAATTTATAGTATCTTATCTTGCTGAGGAATCTTTGCTGTGTTCCAGGACCATTAGTTAATGTCAGCGCAGTCACTGAAATGGCACAAGTTCATTATATTGTTATTGTACACACAGCATAACAAAAAACTAAACAGAAGGTCAAATTCTGATCATGTGACTATGTATATAAATCAAGAATATCTCCACTGAGTAAAGTGAAATTGTTGGAATAGCTGGCCAAAGACCTAATTTATTACTGTGGCACCCACAGAACTAGCGGTTAGAAATAAATACACGAACACACATACAGCCATAGAGTCACAGAACATCATCTCATGTTCATGAGGGACCTCATCTCATCCAACCATTCTTGGCAAAAGCACGGTCTAGACAAGATGGCCCAGCACCCCATCCAGACAAATCTTAAAAGCATCCAATGTTGCAGATTCCACCACTTCCCAGGGAAGGTTATTCCAATGACTGATTTCCCTCACTGCAAAAAATTTTCTTCTTCTGTCCGGTTACAATCTCCCCAGGAGTAATTTGTACCCGTTACAATTTGTCTTTTCCATGTGTTTCCTTGTAAAAAGGGATCCTCCATCTTCTTGGTAGCCACCCTTTAAACACTGGAACATAGATAGCCGTCAGTAGAATATTTAATACTGTATCTTTGTACATTTAGATGTCTCTTAACGGAAAGGGTGAAAAGATCAATACAAAGTGATTTCCTAATAGTTTACCATACAAAAAAGTCCCATATGGAGCATAGGCTGCTTGAAGTAAGAACTTCAGTTGGCTAACGGAATTTTCCAATAGGATTTATATATTTTGCTTTAACCCACTTAGTTTTGCAGCCTTTTTTCATTACTCCACTTACCCCAGGGAAA
This sequence comes from Hypotaenidia okinawae, assembly GCA_027925045.1. Taxonomy (NCBI): domain Eukaryota; kingdom Metazoa; phylum Chordata; class Aves; order Gruiformes; family Rallidae; genus Hypotaenidia; species Hypotaenidia okinawae. The sequence goes on along the minus strand of BSDF01000001.1, from coordinate 23,523,638 downwards.
AATGGCAATTGTGAAAACAGATTTCTAATAACTGAGGGCAGTCCTTTTTAACCCCATACTTTGGCCAACACTTACTGCAAGTTCCCTAAAATGAACAGAGGTGAGACCCGTTAAGGAATTTCTCCCATAACATTTCCCCCGTGGGTCAGAGATAGGATCAGTTTTCCAAAACCCTTCTTAGTTCTTCTATTTCTCGGACCCTTCCACCCACTCAGGGGACTGAACTTGGCAGGCTTGCTTGAGAATATCCGAACATGTCTGAAACATTCAAAACCTGACACATGTCATTTCTCCCATGGACAAAAAGAAATCACAGAAGGGTTTAGACTGCTGAGGATCTAGCTTATGTCACAGCACCAGCAAAGGTTCAGTTTCTCTTATTATATATGTATATATTTATAATATACATATAAAACATTCATACACTTTTGAAAGATCACTTCTTGTTGGCATTATTGTCCTGTAAAAGACAAGTTTGACATATTCCCACTTCCTTCCAACATAATATATTCCATTTCCATTCCATACTACATAATGAGGTATTTATCTTGATTCACAGCATGGAAACATATGACTTATGAAGAACTTAACAACACCTAGTGATCCTTAGAGTAATGAAGAGCCTACCTTGTGTAGGCTAGGGAAAACTCTCTTAGTCCTTATCTCTTTTGTATTCACTCGCTCCACCCCCCAGGAGAACGACATCAGGCAGCTGTATTGCTGAAAGAACAAATAGATTATAAAAGATATTGATGATGAGAGGGAAATGTTTCTCATCATTGCAGAGAGGCATCCCATACTTGCCTATAGGGTCATACTTGGATATTACTTTGTTGGGAAAGTCAGGGATTAAAGAATTTTATGCACTAACCAGACTATCCCCACTCTGACAGAACAGCAATAGATGGCCTTGGTCTCCAGGTCTTGTCACCAGCTATTCTCTCCTACAGTCACAGTATATCACCCCCTTCCTACACTGACCAAACTTTGTCTAGGCCTGACTTCTTCCCCTGCTCCTTTTGGAAGGCCAGAGTTGGGTATTGTCCAGTTTATAGCTACACATTCTAGTTTACAGTGCCTGCTTTACCTCTTTATTTCCCTATCCTACACAGAAAAGTATGTTTTAGTCTTTGGCCTACCGGACCAAAGAAACTAAGATCTTTTTATCCCTTTCCAAAAAACAGATGCTCCTTTCAGAACAAGAAAGTTCTTGTTCTCTCTTCAGTGGTGTTCAAACTGCATAACCTTTCTTTAAGCTAGGATTGACATAACTCTTCATTATTAAAGGTGAGACCTTAGGAGGGCCTTGTGCCTCCACACTTCTCTGCTGCTGTAGAGTGTATGGTAGACCAATAACCGTATCTGCCTTTTCCAATGCTACAGGGGTCTCTGAGATAATAAAGAACAAGCTGATCTTCCTTTAGTTAATTTACAAAGCTTCTCTTCACTGAAAAAGTGTTACTTCAAACACTAAAGAAAACCATTGTTTTCCACATTTGTGATTTCTGCCTTTTAAAATTGGGTTTAATATTTCATTTTGGAAAGAAAATGAATGCATTGAGAAAGTAAATGTGCTGAGAAGATGAAGCAGGCAGCTTGAAGCTGTCTATTTGTCACTAGCTGCAGCATACAGCTGTAGAGCTCCAGGATCACACGCTGCCAAGGGAACAGCAACCAATTTCAAGGCCAGGGCCAGAAGGCATGAAGTTGGCAAGGATACCCTCCTCCTTCTATACAGACAAACGGACGTACAGGGAAGGGGGGTACAGCTGGTGCTCAGTCTAAGGGAGGAGGAGGAGGAAGGGCCATTCGAGTGCAGAGAGCCAAAGCTCCTGGGGAAAGGCTGACATTAGGGGTAGCTGAAGTTGTCTATGGCAATTTTTAGCAGCTGGCTCCTGTTGGATTTAACCACATCATTTCCAGTACCGGCCTGAAGTATGCTGTCCTCACTGCTAGAGAAGCTTGGCTCCTGTCTGTTAGAACAAACATGCCTTCTCTCAGCCTCTTTTTGACAGGGTAAACGATGACAAAAGATAGAGAGTGGAATTTATCAAAGTTATGGTATGATCTTTCCTTTTAAAAATGTTAAAATATTAGTCTAGAGAAAAGGTAAGTAGATACATGTTAGACATATAACAAATCATTGAGCTCTAAAGATATACTAAGTGCTCTTTTGTAAATTCTACACTGATTAAAGAAAACAAACTAACTAAATGATATTGAAAGTTTGTTTAAAATAAAAAGTAGCTGTATTTTAAGAGATGCATATTTTCTGGACCTGATGTCAACATAGTAACTGAGGAATAACTTCAGAAAATTTAAATAAGACTAAAATTAAATGGATAACAAAAATAACTGCATTGCATTCGCTCTTTCCTGTTTTTCTAATGTTTTCTGAAATAACCATTCACTAAATTCACGACTAAAGGAGAAAATGTGGCAAATCATCCTTCTGAAACAGCTGTTAATGATGACAGTATTGCATAATGCAGAGAAAAAGAAAGAAAATGAAAGTCATTAGGCACAGTCCTTAGAGCTGGAAAGAGTTGTCACCTCAATCTATCCTTCTATAAACAGAACTTTAAATTCACATTACTTCATAAAGGAAAGCAGGCTGAACTGTATTTCCTTTCTATAACTGCTCATCAAAATTAGTGAATCACTTAATAGATTGAATATATTAGATGAAAATTGCCACTATTTACAAAATCTTAACAAAAAAAGAACAGGGAAATACATCATCCTTCCTCCATACAGGTGACACTTTTTTCACATCCAGTAGAAGACCAATGCAGTGGTTAACCCCACATGATACCAGTCTGAGGAATGACTCAGCCTTATGTGTGTGTCACAGCTCTCCATTTTGCATTATTTCCAAAACTGAGAGGCAGGGCAAATCTCATCTTCTCGTTTCTTGATTATTTATCCTGACAGAGCTCAAGGCTTGCACATAGATCAGTACTGCCATCTTAATGAAACCAAAAATCAAAGCGAAATAGTTGGGGGATTAAAACTGTCGCACAATACTAATTTCAAACATTTGTCATCACTCTAACTGGGACTTCAGTTCTGACAGGGCCTCTCTCTCTACAGCTTCACTGAAAATACCCCAGTCACACCAGGTATTTTGAAGGGGAAAAAAATCATGAACTTCCTACCTTTCCTGTCTCTTTTTATGTTTAAAGGATATCTAAATCAAATTTGCAGTCAAATTCCTGCAAAATATCTGGACTCACTCTTTGGCCTCCCCATCTTCCCTTCTTCAGCAGTTTAAAAGCTTTAGCTGAGCATTTCCCTGCAGTAATACCCAAGGACAACAAGAGCAGACGATTTGTTGGTGCTCCATAATCTCTTGTTGGCACACTGAAATCTTACTCTCTTGATGAGCTCCACCAACGGAGGATCATCTATTCAAGGAGAGACTACTTCAGCATGAGGTCACTTCTGCATTCTCACATGTTTTTTTGGTGGTGTTAACAAAATGCTTTGATTATTTTTCCAAACCTCATGGGGAGGAAATTCCAGAATTAAGGTTGACTTTTACTGTACAGGTGCTGCGGTTGGGCATTTCCTGAACACCTGTTTTACCAACCTTTCCCCCTCCCCCCAATATAATTTCCAAATACTGTTTTTAGTGCCTGTATTAAAGGAGATGATCCAAACCACAGCTTTAGTCCTGGACCCATTCTCTGGCCCCAGGGTAAGTGGCAGAGGATGGCTTGCATCCATAAAAGTCAACTCTCTTCCTTCCCCAGAACAAGGGGAACTGCGTGCTGTAAACGGGTCCTGGCTTGTACTCTTGGTCTGGCTGAGCTCAGGCCAGGAGAACACCAGTTGATTGGATCAAAACTGTGCCAAACCAAGTGCTAAGAATTAAACTCCAGAGACCATTGCATGCTAGTACTTGAGCCCATGTTTTGTCTCTGTTTTGTTTATTAGTGTACATATTGCTAGTAGGTTGGGCAAGAAGATCAAAAAGCAGTAGGGAAAGGAAAGATCTATTTATGGTAAAGGATAACTTTGGCCCAAGAACATACATGTATAAATTAACAATTAATATATTAGGCTTCAAATAAAAAGGTTTTCAACCATGAAGTGAGTCAGATTCTAAAACAACATTCCCATAGAATGGCAGGGGGAAGACACATAACGCATTTTATGCTGGAAATGGATGGAACTTCAAAAGGACTGAAGGATACAGTTTCTCTTGATGGCAGGGGGATCAGCCTAGGGATCAGCCTACTTTTATACCTACCTGTGTTTTAGTCCTTCGTACAGTCCTAATGCAATCAGACCTCATCAAACAAAGAGAAAAGTGATGACATAATATGGCTCTGAAGACACTGTACCTCTCCCTTTCCTCAAGCTAAATGCACTGTAACAAAAAAAAGAAAAAAAAATCACAATTTTTCATTGAACAGAAACTGTCTCAGTTTTTCCTGTATACAGTGAATATTTATATCCAATCCCACTTACACAGCTTTTTGTTTTCAAAGGAACCCGTTTTATCATGAAACTCCCTAGGGTTGTAATTACTGTGAATAGGATGACATAGACTAATGCAAATCGAGAGATGTAGGCAACAAATCTGGGAACAGAGATATATATTTCTCATACAGTTATCACCTCTAAATTACTGGAATCAAAATAAGAATATAAAAAGGAGCTACTTAACTATGGTAAAAATGATAAACGATGCTATTTTCTTTGGAAATGGAACGGTACAAGCAAAATAACACGGAGGTTTTTTGGCTTGTGTCACTGTAATTAATGCATTAAGCTACACAAACTGATCTCATGACGGGCAAACAACTGAATTTCAGACATAATAAGCGGTGGTTGTCTTGTCTTTTAATAAACATCTAGTTGCACTGTAGATGTCCAAGATGATGTATTCGCTTGAGTCAGCCTACCTCCATTGCCTGGCTTGGTGACTGCAGGGTATAATTGTCTTCTTTTTCTCCCAAAGTGGAAAATAGGGAAAAACGTGAGGACAGTTAAAAATCGTTATGAATGTTGAGGAAATAATGATTATTTTATACAGTGACTATAAGTCTTTCTAATGCTGTAGGGAGTATTTTACACTGTCCGTGAATATGCTCTTTGGAAGCATAAGCTCCAGTACTTTTCTGTAGTCATGCTGGTTCCTCTGGTATTCCTGTTTAAGAAGTAATGAGAAATCTCCCTGTTCCTTCATGACTGGAAACCTGTGGAAACTGAAATATCTCCTACTTTAAATGTGGGGATAGAATTTCATCCCTAGAATTCTTATCAAGTACAGTATCTTGAAGAAATCAGTATCTGTAGGATAAATGACTGCTCTTATGTCATCTAACATGACACCCCATGGCAGATGGCTGTCAGACTTCAGGAAAAGAGTACTCTTCAGGGTTAGGACTGCATTGGTCGAACAAGGAGTTGAGCATTGCGCTCCAATCCTCCACCCCAACTTAGTGCAGAAGCTTCTGTGAATAAAGGTAAATTGTCCTAGCAGGTTGGGTAGTCCATTATTTCAGGAAGAGGATGAAGGTGTTGTTTGGGCTCTGATAAATTGAGCCGTGCTGAACACCACTAGCAACTACCACAGCACAGTGTACTATGGTTACATGCAAACTTGAGACTTGGAAAGCAGCCGATTTCTCCATCCCAATATATCCTCTGGTCTCCTTCTGACGGAATGCCAAGACAGGAGTTGGATGGGCACCATTCAGCCCCACAACCTCCCTCACTGTAATAGGAAACAAAAGGATTACATCAGAGTAATCACAGTGCACTCCAACAGGTCTTCCTGATCTGGAGAACTGAGTAGCTTTGAAGACCATTCATGTAAGTTACCCCTCAAAACCAGACACAGTGGTTTTGAGTGTGATTCCAGATGAATCATACCCCTCCTAGCACACATGTGGAAAAATATCCCAAGTGATTTAAGACCAAAATAATCTCTGAATAGCTGCTGTCCTCTGATTTTCCTGGAACCTTAGTGGCTGCAAAACTTTACAAGAGTTTCAAGGAGCCTCAGTTTTCTATTAATGTCTACAAACATCTGGAGGGTCATCAGAAAGCAGAGGGATTGCCAGGGATCACAGATCTCCAGCAGCATCCACTTTTCCCAAGCTATGTTCTCCATGTACTGGTTTTTTTTCAGGCTGAGAACTCCCCCATGCTAGTGATATCTTCTGGTGCTGATTTTAGACTGCTTTAAAACTAGTATATTGAAAGAATAGTAGAAAGACGCTTTCATGTAAGTCAAGAAATGGACACTTACTTTCTAGCAGCCACAACTATATTTTCACAGATTCTGATGGAATTTTAACAACATCAGTGCAGCTTCCTATTTTGGGCTTATCTTCCTTGCCAAAAACTTTTCTTAGTAAAACAGAGTATCTTTTGCATGCTAATTATGTTGCTGTAAAATCCTAATGGAAATAAAACTGTCATTTTACTACAAAGTAAACCAGCAAAGACACTAATAGACAGAAGCAGTTTTAGGCTTTCAGTAAAAATCTGTCATTCCTTCTTTCCATCAGTGTTTTAGACCAGGATGACAGTCAGATGTACGATGTCTACTTTCCTATTTGCTGTTGGTTTTTTTTTCTTCCCCTATATCTAGATGGCTTTCTGAGTGCATAGGGTTTTTTTTTAAAGAGGCATCTTGATGAGATATTGAACTATTCATATTGTAATTTCAATACATAATTAAATTTCAATTTTTAATTTTTTTTTTCATATTTGGACACAGCTCTATTCATCCAGCATATTGCATTTACCCCCAGCTGGTCTGCCTATCCGTCTGCCTATCAGTCTGCCAAATGAAGTAATTAGCTAGGGATTTTACAATATAATAACAAATTATCCCCTAAAATCCCTGTCTGTACTAATTTATTATGGAGAATCAAACAGTTATACAGAAACCACTTTTCACAAATTAAGTTTTAGAACCAGGTCATGTGAATGTAAAAAAAATAAAAAAAAAAAAAATGCAGCTGAATCCTGTGTTCTACCTATGCTCAATGAAATAAAAGTGGCTCCACTGTGGTGTAGGTGTCTCCATGGACCTATGTCTTGATTGAGTCATTTACTTACTAGCTGATTAGCAAGATTGTATAACCACAAAAGTCCTCCCTGTCATTTGTATAAAGCACAAAGGATGTATATTGCTTAAAAGAAACCAGCAGTCACTTTGATAACTGTTAAGCATAAGAAGGTTCAATTAGAAAATCAAAATACTTGCTTTGATCCAATATTGAAGTATTAATACTCACTTGTGGTTGTGCTCTGGGATTAGGAGTTATCAATCACTAGTATGTTTTGGTGTATCAAAGATACAGAAGATATCTTAAGGCACTAGTTATCTCAACATAATTCCTCAATATCAAAGTAATTCACATAATTTTCTGTAGGTCTTGTGAGTTTGGAAGATTTTTTCTTTTCAGCAAAGAAACAATTCCTTTGCCACCAAGCACTTCTGTAAATAAAACCTAAGGAAACTTGATGATACCTTTTGAGTTTCTTGACTGTATATACTTCAGTTTAAACTCTTACTTTTTTTATTTCTATCTGCCTGAAGTAGGATAAGAAATCTAGTACATATTATTCTGTGTCCTTAAAAAAGACCACACGGGGAGGAGTTAACTGAGCTAATACTATGGACTCAGTCTCCATGCCAGCAAAGGCCTCCAACGCTCACTCTGTAACAGATTAGATGGGGTCAGCGTGTTATCTTTCTCACACGCACACACTCATGTTTGCCTTCGCACCTTAGATGGTTTCATAGGAGAAATTTTTCAATTTTCCAAGGTGGTGTAGAACATTTTTTAACCTGGCAACCTCAAGTGGCTAAGGGTGGATCTGATTCTGCATATTCCCAAATTCCAGCTGTTCCAGTCAGCAGCTAAGATATCAACATGCTGAATGAGGTCATCCTTCTCATGGCTGAAGCTATAGATAGAACAGCAGATATTCTATAAAATTCTGGAATAAACATCACTGAAGAGCCATTTCTCACCTGCAGAAGATGGTGACACTCTTTCATTCACACCAGACTGGAAAGGCGTCGTTTATGCTTCAGTCGTTGCTATTTCCATGTACGCAGAACAGTAGTCCTGGTGAGGGATGATCCTGCTGAGTGGGTGGAACCAAATCCTGTGAAGAGCTGGGATGACCGACACTATTTTCCATAGCTTCCCTGTGAAGAAACAGGTTTTTACAGAACTGTGACAGGAGCCAGTGCTCACCCTCAAGCATTTAGAAATGCAAATGAGATAGGCCATAAAAGACCAAATGTGGTTGGCAGTTGTGCTTTGAAAACCTACCACTCAGTGCACTAACGGTCCATGGCTAACCAGCTCTCACCCAGTAAATCAAAAGTTGGAACTATATGTGAAATGGTCAAGACTGATAAAAACATACAGGTTATGGACATAAGGTAGGATGACCTTAAACTATTAAACTCCGAACTTCATAGAAAAATTTCCTAAACCATACTGAGATCCTTAGCAGCAACATGTTTACAAATTGCCAACATAAAGGCATTATTCCACTATAGCTGGGTTTGGTTAAGCCCAAGGGCGGGTTCAAGAACTCAGATCAGGGATGGAGGGAAAAGGTGCATGATGCCAGGGTGATGAAAAATCCACTTAATTAGGCCCAAGAATCTTATCCTCTCTGCGTGACTATCAGTAAGGTAACAGAATGCAGGGCATCCACCACATCTTTCCTGTCATGGCTCATGGCGGACTGTGACGAAGCTCAAGGCGGAGAAAGACCAGAAGTGTTTTCCATACGGTAGGTAACTGCTATGACAGACTGCTCTTTCACACTTTCCAGGGCTTCTCCCCAGGAGACTAAACCTGTCATCTGTTCTAAGGAGGAAATATGCCATAACATTTTAATTTCCTGGCCCAATTTTCCAAATGCGTAGACTGTGGAAGCAGCTTGGGTTGATCACCGGTAGGTGATATGCAAACTATCTTTCCAGTGAGTGTGGTCCTTGATTTTTTTTGTTACAGGCTTCCTCCCTTTCACTGCTTATCTGTTGCTTGAATCATAACCTTTTAGAGGAAGAGGCTATTACTCTATGTGTATAAAACAGTCTGACAAAGCTCAGAGGGCAACACAAGAACTCCCAAGCTAATTCAGCATGGTAATAATCAATGCAAAAAAACCCCAATGTAATGAATTAATCAGAAGTGCTACACTGTAAAAGAAAATGTCAACCATTTTATTCTGGATTGGATGCAGAGGCAGAAAGAGATTACGTGTTTATCTGCCCTACGCTGAAACACAAATATATAGTAGAGCTGGAGATGGGTTTAAAACCTTTTTGTACCTGAACAGCTCACCTTTACTTTGGCAGAAACCCTGTCTTTTGAAAACGTATCATTCATTCTAGGTTAAAATTAGACAATTTTTAAAAATTAAATATCTTACTGTGTACTCCAAGCATATCTAATCTCTCCTAGGACATGACTGGTAACTTGGACAGCCTATTCTTCCATTCCATGTTAACATGCTTTTTAATTTTCACCAAAGACTGCTGTCTTGGGAAATGCTAGTTCTATAAACCACTCATCTTTCCATTTGATGGATGCTCGAGATTTTAGTCTGTGTGAACCTGACAGCTGTCTTCTCTGAAGAGAACCCAAATTCTGTCACTGCTGCTGGGATGGATTTGCCAGCAGGACTCCACGCAGTAAAAATCAAGTGTCGTTTTTCCACACCCAGCACCCATACATTATTTTACACAGGATGCAAATTGTAACAGCGTGTTAAAAGACCTGCAGAATCACCTTTACACAAGCATTAGGAGGCACTGCTCAACCACTTATCCGCGGCTGGAGCAGGTAAAAGGAGTTTTCAAGCTCCAGTCGGAATGCTTATTCCAACGCCTAACTTGTTCTCGCCGGTTATGGAAAGGCAGCGCTGAAATGGAAATCGCAAACCTGAGTTGCCTCCCGGCTGTGCGCGCCGCTGCCGCAGCTGGGTGCTGCGCTGAAAATACCGCGCACCTCGCTGGGCGCCCTACCAAACCCTCCGAGCCCGCTGCCTTCCCTGCCGCGGGCCGAGGCGGCGCCCCGGCGGCGGGGCCCGGCGGGAGGGACCCCCTCCTCCCTACTTTCTCACCGGCGTGGGTGGGGGGACCCAACCCAAGGGCTTGGCTCAGCGCCCACAGCCTAATTGACCTCGAGTGCCGCGGCGGCGGGAAGCTTCTCTGCGAGTTGTCAGAGCCCACCGCGAAGGAGGCCGGAGACCCCCCGCCCCGCTCTGTCCCGGTCGGCCGGGGTCACCTCGCTCGGTCACCGCCGAGCCCCCGGGCATTGGTCGGGAGAAGCCCTCTACCAGCCTCCCAGGCCTGGGGGTCGTTACAGAGCGTCACCCGAAGAGCATCTACACCACCTCCCTCCCCCCCCCCTCTCCCCACTCCCCACCCCGCCCCGCATCCCCGCCTGCCTCTCCCCCGCGGCGACCAGCTCTCGACCAGCCCCGCGGCGGGCGGGCTTCCCTGCTGCGCTGGGAAGAAGGGGCAGGCTCGGCTCGTTCCTGTCTCCAACTTCCCCTAAGTTTACTCAGGCTTCCCCCTCCCTGCGGGGTCTGCCTGGGTTCCCGGTTCTCCAGGAGGGAGTGAGGGCGGGAGGGAGGGGAAAGGCGTGTCTTTGCCTGGGCTGCCGCCGCTGCCGCCGCCGCCGCTGCTGGAGGCAGATCAGAGATATAAAAGACCTGGCCCGGCGCCGGCTGTGGCTCCAGTCAGTGCGGGCGCTCACGCCGCGGGAGAGGGGCGCAGCGGGGCGCGCAGAGCGGCGGCCGGGGAAGCGGGGCAAGCAGAGAGGCAGCGCGGGGCTCGCCGTGGGCAACCCCAATGCGTGGACTATCCGCTGCTGCATTATGCTGGAGCTACAGTTCCGCTGAAGAGAGTTTGCACACGGCCGGCTGGGCTGGACTGCAGCGCTGCCGTTCCTTATGAAGAAGGCACAAGTGAGTGAGGCCGGGCGGCGGGGCCGCGGGGCGGACGGGGGTTACTGTACCTACCTGCCGGGCCGGGGCTGGACCGCGGCTTCCCCGTCGGAGAAGGTCCGCTGAGGACCGGGGAGGTGGGGTGGGGGGAGCACTGCGGGATCCGAAGAGGCTACGCGGGGTCGGGGCGGCCGCCGGGCGGGGAGCGCGCACCCGCGTCCGTGGGGTTGTCCGCGGGGGGTGACGGCTCCCAGGCGACCCGAGAGATGAGGGGCGCCGGGGATGCGAACTGCTGCCGTTGAGGAGAGATTTGGGGGAGCGGGGTTGGGGGCCGGAGGGGGATGGGGAATTAAATTATCGCCCGGTCTTGCCCTCGGTTGTCCGCAGCCCGTGGAAAAGTTGCAGCAAGCGGCCGAGCCGTGGGAGATTTCAGAAGGCACTCGGAAAAATTGCCTTAACAGATCAGTTGCGTGTCAGGCTGACGAGGAGAGTGCGGGAGCGTGAAATAACCGGAGGCAGCGGTGGCGCGGCCGCTGCGCTCAGCGGCTCCATTCAAGCCGCCCCGGGTCGGTGTCGCGGGTAGCCCCCCGGCATCCTGCCCCTCGCCCTCCCACGGCCCCGCTGCCAAGAGCCGCTCGGTACCGCTGGGGGTGGTCCCTGCCGTGCTTGCTCCGAGTTCGGTGGAGGCTGCGATCGCTGTGTAGTGCATTTTTTATTTTATTCTTTTTTTTAAAAGAAGGATGGGGACAGACACGAGCGGGAAAATTGCCGTGTAACACGGAGCAGCTTAGGGAAAGTCGGAAGAAGAAAAAGTTTAAGGCTTGACTTTACAAGGTGTCGGCACCCTCCATCCTGGGTGACTTCGGGGAGAGCCGGGGCTGCTCAGAGCCGAGACTGAGCTCTGAGGGAGAACAATGCCCGGACACCGCTGGTCCTGCGCTGGGGGCTTTTGCCCCGCTTCCAACCACGACCCTCCTCTTCTTGCTGACAAGTAGGACGCTATTTTGGCTTCCTCTATTCCTTGGCGTTTGCTGAGTGGCCCACACACCAGTAGCCTGAAGACACTTGAGCACGCAGTCACTGGAAAAGACATGCAATGTTTGGAGTTTTTTTAAAAGGGAAAGACCTTACTGAAGTCTTTTGATGAGTTAAACAGTTCTTCAAGAGGTTTCAGGAATTAGAAATTGTTGCTTTCTGAAATATTTAAATCTCAGCTGGCCAAAGCACTGGGGAATGTGGCCATGCTTAAGGAGTTGTAACTTGGAGACTTAATTTTTTGTGATGGAGTAGCACAGTGAGGTATTGTGTTGAGTGATCAGTTCCGAATTCCAGCAGCATATACCCATTGCTGTTACTCCCATTAGATGACTAAAGATGCCTTGTGCCTCAAAGCTGTTGTTTCAGACCTTATATACAAACTTGGTCAAAGACACTGAGTATCTACTAGTTTGGAATGATCTCTTAAAAGTGTAAGAGCCACATTTACATGTGCTTAGTTATACGCATTAATTTAATATTGGAGTGGATAGCAGTAAAGTCACAGGATGTTATCCTGGCCCACAGAGGCATAAATGTAAAGCTGTTTCTTCAGAGAAGAAAAAACTATCCATCAAACAAAGGGGGATTTATAAGTGCAAGCGGTCAAGCATTTCATTTCACACAAACTGTAAACTTCTAAACCCAACAGAGTACTTTTGCAAATTCAGAGCAAAGCAGGAATAATCCCTCTCTCCCAATAAACTGGGAAAGACAGGCAGTCTTGGCATTCAGGACCATATGGCTTGACTCAGGGGCTCATGAGCTGTAGCCTGTGGAACAGCTTCTTGTCATGGTGGTGAAGCATCTGTCAGCCTTCAAGCAGTTATGCTTCCTGCTTTTTGGAGGCAGTGACAGAATCCTAGCTCACCAAAGGATTGTTTCCTTCATTTTAAGGATTAGTAAACAAATGTGACACCAAACCATTAATCATTTTGAGGGGAATCAGAGAAGGAGATACTTTGAGCAAGACTTTACACTAAGATAGTGAAGACCCTCATGCAAAGAGAGAGCAAGCGAAGGGGATACAGGAAGGAGGATTTAAGCACACTGGGGCACTCAGCACATTGAAGTAAATTTTAATTCTTAATGCTCTCCTGTGGCGACTTTTGCCATTGTCTATGCTGGTAACTGGTGCAGTGAAAAGAGAAGGATGGGGAAGCCAGAAAGGAAGTTAACTTTCCTTATAATAAAATACTCCACAATAGACACAGTAGAGAAAGTGAGATCCACTGTATCGCTGAGCCTTGAAAACACTTGGTAGTACCTGGACAGTGCTTAAAACAAACCCAGAGATTTTGATGTTTGAGGTAAAGTTACCAGGGATAATATGTAACTGGTGTAGCTGAAGGAGAAGCTGAGTCATACCTCATGCTACAAAAGTGCTGAAAGAGTCGTGCTGAATGCCAGGCTGGAAGTGAGCAGGTTGGTCAGTTTATTTAAATCAGAGTTAAACCTGAGAAACCACAGGAACTGCAGAAACATGTTCCCCAACAGTGTCAATCCTAGAAGGATTGTTTCTGAAACTATACACTTTCAGAAATATTTAACCCTCTGCTTTAAATGTACCAACACCCCCTAGATATATCCTTTAAAATGTAATAATTCCTTTATATATGTGCTTTAGCATTTAGGGTCCAGTCATACAAATCCTTTTTCAATGGGACTATTTCCATGAATTAATCTTATTGAAGGATTACTTTTATGAGAGGATTTGCAGGCTTATATACTTAGTAATTAAAACTATTATCAGAAGTGAGTTTATGTCATTTTGCATTCTTGTATAAATAAAATATTGCTGATGTCTGGACAGCCTTTAACATTTTGTGTAAAACAGGCTGAGTGGTGCCATTGTGATACAATCTTGCAAAAGCATGTAGCAAATTTCTGATTTTCTTGTTCTTTGATTTGAAGACATTCTAAATAGGATTAAGTTACTAAGAAATACGCTGCAAGGAGGGGTCACCCATGGGGCTAGCTCAGAAAGCTACTGATGTGGAGGTATCACAGGTACTTGGTTCGGGCACTTGATCTTCAGCGGTGGGTTAGATGCGCAGCCTCTTAGAAACCTCATTGTTAGAAAGGTCCTAGATCTCAGCTCAGCTTTTTAGCTCTGAATGTGGGAGCTATTGCTGATACTTAAGTGACCTTCTTAGGTTGTCCTGTCCGTAGAATGTTGGTGTCACTGAAGCAGGAGCCTCTGTAGAAATTATTACAGAATGGTAGTTGGAACAAAAATCGGTACACAAATCGCTCGGTCTGGTCCTCTGTTATCAGACTAAATCAGAAATGCAAAGCAGATATCTGATACCTTGGATGCAAGCATGCAGAGTGATTAATTTAGGGGAAATGGTGAGCTGTGTTCTTCAACCTTCCTTGCTCATTCTGTAAAAAAAACCCAGACACTAGGCACTGGAGGACGTTTGGAGCTCATGGTAGGTACAGATCTGGTGCTCATCAGATAGAAAGAGAACTTGCTGGAGCCAGAAGGATGATGTGCTGTTCACAGTGACTAATGGACTATGGTCTCTTTTCCTTTTCCCCTGTTTTTGACTGCTTAGAAGAGGCCAGTTTGCGAGTACTGCAGCTGGAAAGCACATCTTGGAATAAAGTGTCGAATGGAGAATAAACAGCAGATGACCTGAAAGACTTTAGGGTGGGGGAGCATCCTGTAAGGCGTGCTTAGGGATTTTTCTGTATTTTTTTTTTTTTCCTCTGCCTGCTTGTATCGTGCGCCTGTAAGTTTTTATCTCCATGAACTATGTGGCACTTGTCTTTGCCCTTTAAACTGAGGCTGCTAACCCAAGTCTGCTTCTGACCCAGTTCTGGCATCGCAACGAAATCCGTCTTCCTCCTTTTGTGCACCGCATGTCAGTTGCTCAGGTAGGGCTCTGCAGGCTGACGGTGCCACTCTCCCAAGTCTTGTTCTGTGCCATAATGGTATGCTGGCTCATGTAATCGCCATATTGTACGAAAGTTACGAGTTGGCAAGATGCAGCCCTTGGCTTCGAGTGGGCAATGCTCAGTATGCAGTATGTAAACACAACACCCGTTTATTTGAAGCAAGGCAGGAAAAATCTCCCTACGCAATTCCATTTGAGCGGTGTGGGAGCTGACAGATGAAAACGAAAGCGCTTGTTCTCGCCCTGGCCTTTGGTATGCCAAACCTGAGGTTAGTCAGCCTTTTAAACACATCGAACACACTGCGAATCCGCTTGCTTTTTGTTGGCTGTTTGTTGGGTGCTTTTTTTTGCTTACCCTCCACCCTCCCCCCTCCCACCCCCAGCCCTCCTCCGCCCCGTGCACTTGTGGATAAAAGGAGATGGGCGAATGTAAGGTGAGTGGAGAGGGGTAGCGCTCCTCTTTATTTTTGCTGGTTGGCCTGTGTTTGCATTGCGTACTGAGTCATACGTAAACCCACAAATCCGGCGTTCGTAAACATTACCAATGCTGGAATAACTGACTGCAGGGAGCGCACGGAGCAGAGATTTCTCTGCTGTAGGGTTTTGTTTACTGACAAATGTAGATAGTGTCAGGCATTTATCAGTATGAGAATAGGGATTGGAAATACGTTGCAGCTACGAATAGATAAAATAAAAATAGTGTTAAGTATTTGATTTGATTAAAGCCGGTTGCATGCTTAATATCTGGGGTCAATGAAAGTAGGTACGCTAATGAAGGCATCATTTCTACTGGATGTCTAAATAAAAGCCAGTTTAGGAGTTCAGATTAATGAACACTTTCAATCGCAACAATGTAGGAAATAAATTATCTTCTAATTTCCTATTGTTATTTAATAGCCACTGAGTGAAGGATTGCTTGTTGTTTCTGTTAAAGCAATGTTTAAATTATACAAGGTAGATGGATGCGATAACTATTTTAAATCTGGTTAGGAATTTTCTGGTTTATTCGTACTTTTATGTTACCGGTGCCGCATGGAGCAGCCTTCAGCTTAGGTGCAAAGCGAATTTAGTGTCAGGCCTAAGATGTCACTACAGGTATTGCCTGAAGGAGGCCCTCGTGGTTGTCATGGCTTTGCAGTCATGCTTTGGAGCACAATGTTTTGCAGCGTGGGTAAGTCCTGAGCTTCCAGCTATTCCATCACCATTTAAGCAATGCTAGAAGTGACACCAGATGGTGAAGGCTTGGAGGGGGTGTCAACTGCTCCCCCCTCAGAGGGCCAGTAGTTGAGCACTAATTGACAGTGGTCAATGCTCCTAGAAGCATCTCTTAAGCAGGTCTGCTGTAGACCCACCTTTCAGATATGTCCTAGCCCCAAACCGTCACTGCTGTTCAAGACCACGTGTAAGATCACAGGGACTGCAATACTTGGTTATTTTTATTTTTCTTCATTTTTGCTGCAAAATCTACTGGATGGAGAAGATCAGGTTCAGGAATAACCCTCAAGATCATGTTTAGCCCATGCCTCAAGAGCTCTCTCTTCTACTGTCTGTGATTTGGCACCTGGGTAACAGTCATTTGCATGTTTTTTCTTAATGTCCTAGTGAAGAGTTCCTAGGAGGCAGGCTGGGTATTTCAGTACACCTTCACCTTCACTGGCTTCTCTCTGATTTTGGGCAGCAGAGCTGGGAAGTCAGAGGGGTGTGTGCTGCCAGCCTTGGGATTAGGGCTACGTGCTTGCAGGTTCTGCAAAACCTGCAGGTTTAGGCTGGGCTATGACAAAAGGATGTGTGTGTGGTTTACAGAGATTACCTCTGGGTTTGTGAACAATCTTGATTCGGTCCAGACAGAAAAAGGCTAATTAAAAGAATTTACCTAAAACATACTCACTGGAGTGAGAGACACAGGTTCACATCTTTTCCTGGATAGGAACCTGGGTCTCTAAGAAGGGTCTGACCATCCAGTCTGTCTTGTTGAAGCTGTTCTATTTGTATAAGTAATTATGCATTGTGCCAGAGGGGAAAAAAAGAAAAAAAAATTCAAGTCCAGACTCCGAATCTGAAGTGTAACTTTAGTGTTGTTCCAAATCTGAACTGGGACCACACAGATTAACATTTTAACTCCCCTGAGTTAAGAGGTATACTAAATTAACTGAGCTGCTAGATTAATTTGTTCAGTCTTGATGGTGATTGATTGACACATGAACTAGGAAAGGGACTGTAATCCAGGCTACAAGTCCAAATCTATAGATTGTGAATCATGCCGACCTCTGAACCTCCACTCGGAAATACTAAGGCATCTGCAAACCAGAGTCTGAAAATGTCGGTCTGCCAGTCCTATCTGTTCCTGTAGCTTGGCCAATCCCATGTGACTGAACCTGGCTTCCCTGCAACCCTGTTAACTGTCTCAGTGACAATAGACCCAGATTCCATGTTTTATTCAGATGCTCTTCTGCCTTTCATTTGTTATGCTGTATTCAGCTCTGGGGACATCAGTTCACTGACAGTTAAGACCAAGGATAAGTTTAGTCCAGTTAGCTTTACCATTTCATCTTTGGATGTACCTTAAGGAGTTTTTAGAAGCACCCTAAATACAGCTTTAGAAATATGTTAAGTGATCTATTTATTGTATGATAGAGTCTACACTCTGCGTTTGGCTTGATTATTTGATGTAGGCAGGATCACTTGCACTGATAGCCTCCTAGTGTCTTTCCTCCTAAATAAGCAATGTGATTTTTTTTTTTTTTTTTTTTCCTTACAACTAATGAAATTTGGGAAGGAATCCAGCTATCTCACCCCACTGAACCATTGTCTACGTAACGTAGAGAGGAACGCACACCGTGCAAAACCAGCTGTACATACTCAGCACTCTTGATCTGGATGCCAGCTTATGTTTGTGCGCAACCTTGCAAGCAGCGAAGGTCCCAAGCATGGTGTGCAAGCCTTCTTTCCCAGAGATTTCAAAATCTGTATGTAATGTGGGCACAGCTGAGTCACGGGAATGTTCAGTTTCAGCCGAGAAAAACACGTGCGCAGAAGTACGTGCCAACGGTGTGTATTTCCTTTGCAGTAGAGACATAATCTGTGTGTGAATTGACACCAGGCTTTATCATGAAAGAAGTGAGGCAGAGCACAGCACAATAGAACCTCCTCAGAATAAAGGCTTATCTGACTCTGGTACAGGATAATCTTTAACTGTTCTTGTCAAATGGATCTATAGCTTTTTCTTTGTGCATTTTTGTTCTTTACTGTGAAACTCAGAATTCAGTGACAGGTGAAGTAATTTCCTCCTTTTTTTTTTTTTTTTTTTTAGGAAGAACATAATAATGCTCAATTTTTATTTTTTTTTTTGAAAGGAGCTATATGATGCTACCTGATAGGTATATACATTGTATGTAAATTTGGAACTATGAGGGAAAAAACCATCAAATCTTCCTTGGTACCTTGTGCTGGCTTAATAGCAGCAGACAAATATATGTCTTCCTTTTATGTTTGCAGTGTGATACATCATCTCTGGATGGATTCTTCGGTCTGTTTAGCAACACATGACCTCTAATTACTTTTGGAAAAATCTTATTCTGGCAATAGAAGTGAGACTGTAAAACTAAGTTGTGCGTGTCCTGACAATCTATTTCCGTTTAGAACAGAAAATTAACTCTGCGCAAATCATACAGCAACTCTTTTTGTAAGAGTTGCTCCTAGATGAAAGAGTAAACAATGCCCATAGCACATACTGAAAAAATGGATGTAGAAGATGTATGAAAATGTACTGGTGTAGAAGATTGATTACTTTAAAGTGTGATTTTTGAGCAGTGCCTATAAATGCAGAGGTTTTTAAGTGTGCAGGGAAGTTTGTTCCTCCATTTCATGTTGATCCAAAAAGATTCCTCTCTGTTTATGGAGGTTTCATAATTGTGTTTAAAATGGGAGTAGGATATCAAGGTACTGAATTTTGTGGTCTAACTGAAATAAGGCAGTAAGGAGTTAGGCATGATACATTTAAATTAATAATATGCTGCAAAATAATTCACTAAATGAAAAGAAGTGCTTAGAGATTTAGGGAGGTTGAAATTTAAACGTGCTAATGGTTTATTGTACAGGTTGAAAGTCCTAATTTCCAGCCCTCTAATTTCCAGCCTCCATTTGCTTGTTATTAAGTGAACTCAGCAAAATTTGTCTTTTGCATTAAATGCCAAGCAGACAATATAATGCATTATGTCTTTAAAGTGATACAGATCTGAACGTCAGTGCTTCCTGAGATTTGTTTTTCTTTTACAACTTTGAAGAACGAAGGAATAGGAACATTAGTCAGCCAAATGAATTTAGGAAGCTTGTATAACACTGCTTGGCACCCTCATTCATTTGGATTAAAAAGTATGTTCCTGAATAAACAGAGCTTTTTGGTGGGTTTTTTTTTTTAAAAGACAGAAAAAATATATATCAAATACTCATAATTGCTGTCTTTTCCAAATTACTGTGGTGCTGCAATGGGTGGATTGCATTTCCATTCTAATAGCAAAAGCTATCAGTGCTGTATTTGACACCAGTTTAAATGGTTCTGATGGGTATTGCTGTATTTTCAAGGAAATACTAACCTTATTTATAAACTGGAAGTTTAAATACTGTCGCTGAAGCTGCTTTGATCTTCTGTATTATAATCCCTGGCAACGAATGTGCCCTAGATTTGCCATGCAGTCTTTAATTCCATGTCCTTTAAAAATTCTGGCCATAATCAAAGTCTGTTCCAAACTGTTTAGATAAATTTCTTCGGTATTTGTTCCGTTAATAGCATAATGCTGGGCAGTGAAAAGTCCCCCTTTTTTTTTTTACTAAAACCAGCGAAAATCTTGCTATTTTTTAAAATTAGACTCTATTCCTAAACCGGGTGGTGTTCATAATCCCCTATCAATTTTGCTTCTCCCCCTATGTCTGTGATCAAGGTTTCTGGATTCTATTTTTCTCTCATCACTTCTGAAGACCACATGAATGATTGTTCACCCTTCACATTTCTCTCTCCTCTCCCCATTCAGAGAGAAAACTACCTTTATCTCTTTGTGCACCTTTCCCAGCCCCTGCTGTGTTTAAGTCAGCATCCTCAGCTCTGACAATAAAACTTCAGCACTTCTAGGATCAGAAATACTGAAGATGTGTCTGTCAGCATCCTGTTCCCTTCCACACAGTCATTTCCAATTGAAGTTTTCTGGTTTTTTAGTAGTCTGTCTAGTGGCCATTTTTGTTTCTCATTATATTTTTATAATTACAGTTATGAGGAGTCCTCATTATTACAGGACCTATTATTACAGTTATGAGGAGCCCTCTGAAATATTGGTCTGGTGTGTCTAGAAGTGGTAATACCTTAACATCTGTAACATCAGTCATTTTCTCAATATATTAGCATGTTAGAATTTTCTCAACCTATTAAGAAAATCCTTGCTTTTAAAAATAAAGGTCAAGCACTTAGTGGGAACAAAGGAAATCCTTTTAGAAGTGTTTATTTCTGCTTTCTCCTCTCTTTCTCAGCTTTGTTACCTGACTGAGTTAGAAATATCTGATTCAGTGTTTTCATTTGACCTTTAAAAAGTTCTGGCCTCAAACATTCTTTAAATCAATTGGACTAAATTTCCAGTTTTTCTTCTCCTTCTCCTTAGCATATTTAAAAAAATAAAAAAAAAAAAAAACCCAAACCCAAAAACCCAAACCTCTTTTCCCACACAGGTTTTAGGGATCGACTAGACATTTGCCAATAATAGTTTGGTTATTTCCCACTGTAACAGAATGTTGTTGACATTTACAAATGGTCTGAGACATATGTGAAGTTAATCAGGTTTTATCCTACTGGTTTATTTCTACTGAAGTAAGTCCCTCTTGCTTTGCATCCAAGAACATGATTCCAGTTACTGTTGAATTTGTACCTGTTTGAAGTGTTAATTGTCAAACTATGATGTCCTTTTTGGCTTTAATCACCATGATAGATCCTTCTTCTTAACATGCACACTCCATTGCTGATTTCAGCGTAAACGGCACAATTCCTATGAAACTGGGAAGAATTTATTTCTATATGTATGTGTAAGTTGACAAGTGTCACTTAAGTAAACTTGCTAAGAGACCACATCACTTATAGAAATACCTAACTATTCTTACTGGAATTCTAGAGTCTAGACCTTGAACAGTATATGCTCTGAGGAGATTTGCACTAATCTTCTCAGTGATGGGCTATATTTCTGTAAGATTAATCGCAGAAGCCAAAGAAACGTCATGATAGGACAGGCAACTTAACGTGTCAAGAAGAGAAATTCTACGAAACTTTTGAGAACCAGGTGTGCAAATAATCTAAGAAATCATATTGTATCATGTCAATGTTTGCATCAGTTTCTGTATCAGCACATCTGTAACAAGGATGCTGTTGAACATGTGCATACCAAAAACTATGGGTCTTTCTAATTCACGTGAATACTTTTGACCAAATGTAAAGCTGTACAGGTTGTAAACACACTACCCACAATTTGCAACCGTATTTTTATAAGTAAACCCTGTGAAAATCATCACTGAAATTAAATAGCTGGGTGTTGGTTTTTTTAAGGGTTGTGCTCTGTTGTATCACTACAAATGTTGTGAGAATACCTAACATTTATCAGTTTCATAGTAGTGTCATAAATTCGAAGTAATGTCTTACTGGTGCCTTTAGAATTATATTTTATAGGTATCTACGTTGAATAGACATTTATATTCCTTCAAAATTTTACAGACTTAGGAAGTTTTTATCTCAGGTTATTTTTCTTTGAGTTATATCAGCGTCTCCATAGTCATACTGAGATGCAAACTAACTGACTCAACTTCTTCTTTTGCTATGTTTACCCCAGAATTTCTGCAATTTTTAAGGAAATCCACAAGTGGAGCTTCGGCTTTAAGTTTAGAAATTTACATTTATCTCCAGTTAGCATAACTGAAGCAAAAACATTGAGGCGGCATCTGAATGACATTCATATTAATTCTGCAGTCACAGTTATGTGACAATGAAGCTAGCTGGGGGATATCATGTGTCTCTTTGCTCTAAGCTGAGAGCACTTGCATGTTCATCTGTATCATTGGAATGTGTCTGTTCATCCTGGGAACAGAAGGAAACTGCGGAGAAACACTGAAGTCTAGAAATACTTTGATGGAATTTGTAGTTGTTAGCCTGTAGGTATTCCAATCAAACCCTAAATCAATCTAACAAACAAAAAAAACACTCCAAAAAAACCACCCCAAACTAAAAAATTCCCAACCCTAAATCCACCCACAAACCACCAGGATGTTAGAAATATAGTTTCCATGGACAGGTCTAAAGTTCGCGGCAGGATACAAATTATAACTCAGGTTTATTTTACAGTAAAGACAATATAGATATAAGTGATTCTGGTATTTCTTCCATTTTCTTAAATATAGTAACTTTTAACACATTAACTCTTAATTATTTTCTTTAGAGTTAATGACCATGTCCAGAGTTTAAAAGATATTATTTTCCCAAGAGCTTGCCTCTATTGTTGTGTGGTCAGCAGATCTTGCTGTATTTAAATAGTTTGGCAGAAGGGAGGTGGGAACTCTACTAACACGGAGTTCAGTGAAAGGAATAGAAAAGCCCATGTCCTGTGACAGAAATGCTTTTAATGTACTAAAATTTGCTGGCTTTCAAGATGGATGAATAAGCAGAAGGCATTGCAATTAATTATTTAGCTTATTTTAAAAAAATCTAAAAATCCCTACGTAGCTCCATATTGTTTCTCCCTTTTCAGCCTGAGGAAAAAAATGATTTAGGAAAAGTGTAGGAATAAGTCATTTATTTGTAACATGGAAAAAACCTACAAGGTAATGTTCTCTAATTGTCAGCAACCTCATATAGTTCAATCTGGTAAGAGGGTTCACAGATTGATAACAACATGTGCAAGCTACATAAATTACTCAGGTTAATTGAAACTAAAAGAGATTCTGAGGAACTTTGTAAAGGTTTAAAGAAGATAGGAGAACAGATGGCATGATGGCAAGTGGAGTTCGTTGTGTTGAAGAGCAAGGGGAATGCATTTTCGAAGGAATGTTTTGAACTAATTGTAGCTGCATTAATAAGTTTTCATTAGTTATAAAAACTACTTAGAAGCTCTTTTTTAATGTTCTTGTAGCAATACTCAGTCAAGAAAAATGGATGAAAGGTCCCTATATCATAGGGATAGTGGAACAAATCAACCAACATATTGGGGTACAGCATGAGCAGAAAAAGAAGTGTAAGTGGGGAATGCTTTTATGATAGTGATAATCAACCATCAAGAAAAAACTCCTGTTTGCCCTATCAGAAAAAAAACCCAACATAACAGAAATAGTGTTCCTAAAACAGGCAAAAGCATTACATGGAAATAGTGTCCATATGAAGGGGAACTGAAAACAACTGAGGGCAAGGAACTGAATGATACCCAGGAAGTAGCAGAGAGAACAATTACTGGACATTATTGTTCCTTTCTTGGTACAAGAGCAAAGAAATATTTAACACACTTGAAAGTCAGAAGATGCTAAAACAGGCAGTGCTACCTTCACACACAATTACCAGCCTGGAAAGGTTTTTGACAGTAGATAAAGTATGACTTGAAATGTAGCATGATATATGTTACAGTGAGCCCAAGAGGTCACTTCCACCAAAAGAGGTAGTCTTGGTCGTCTCATCCTTGTACATCTCTTCTCCTCCTCCGCTCATTCCTCAAGGATTAGTTTGCTGTCTCTGAGCTGAATTGAGTAGTCACTGTGTGTGAATTTACTGACTTGCTGAGGGGTCAGGTGAATGTCAGAGGGAGAGAAGCTGCTGAGGAGTTGATGCTGAGAGCCCTCTCGCTGCAGCAGGGAGCTGTTAGGTTGCTACAGGCCATCTCATTAACCTCGACTGAAGAAAAAAGGATTATGCACTAAAGTACGTAAGAAACCACAGTTACTTTAGTTTACACTCCAAGCACGAAAGGTTGCTTGTCTTCTAATTCATGTGATTAGAAAGAAATTTTCATATAGGCAATGTATTCTGTAAGTGTGAATGATCAGGTTTCTTCAGTTTTTCTGTGGCCACCAGACTGATCATGTACCGATCTGACACTTCTTATTTTCCAAATCTTCATTGCCTTAATTGCAAGTCAGATTTGGCCTAATTATAAACTCAGTTTCATATACAACCATCTGCCAAAATTACCATCTGTAACAATTCAGCCTTTAGTTTTGAGAAAAGGAAAACACTTTGGAATATATTGTAGCTGAACTCCAATTACACGTGAAAGTAATGACAGCTGAGACATTTATCCTGAAAGATTTTTCTTGTAGCATGCGAGCATGAATGGTTAGAACTCATAAAATTTTATGCAATGTTGACATGTTGCATAGCTCTAGCCCCTGAAAGACAGTGGAGTTTCCATGGACCATCCCTGAAAGATAACCCTTGTACAGTGCTTTGGTATCAAGAGGAAAAGGCACTTCCTCTTTGAGGGCTGCATGGGAATTCAACATGTACTTGAATTTCGGATGCAGTAGTGCAGTGTCTGGCTTTTTATATTGTAGGAAGCACTTTGATCAGTCCATCCCACTTTTGCCATCTTCAACTTACATTGTCCTGAACAACCTGATACGCTGTTTCAAATTTCTAAAATGGCTGTTCTGGCAATTTGCTTTCTTTGAGAAAGAATGAATGCATACATCTCAAGAAAGTAATCTCGGGAAAACCTCTAAAAATTTGCAATGGCATGATGCATTTTGCTAAATCTTGAAAAAGAAAATATGTTCATTGTCTATGGTAAAAAGATGTGCAGTCAGAATAATAATAATCATCACTAAGGTATTTTCGACATATCAGAACATTTTCAATTTAGACTGAAAACTTTAAAACAAATCTACTTGATTTTTTCTTTGTAATGTACTGATGTAATTGCTTTTAGACAAGGCATAATGTATTTTAATTCCAGCTTGCTGAGGTAAATGGCTTATTGCCTGCTCAGTGCTTATGTTGTCTTGCAAGCATACTTAAATGTTTTGAAGATTAGTTTCTAATTTGATGTGTCATTTACCTGATTTGTCTGCAGTCCCACAAGTTGTAACTTCAAGGCATTTGAGATTAATCTAATCCATCACTTTGGATAAACATTCCTTTGAGAAAAAATATAGATCCATTTGTAACGTACTTATATTCTAATAACAGTGTAAATGTAAAATTGAGTTATTATTCTGCAGGTTGTTACCTTAAAGCTAAATTGTTTGCTCTCGTTTGAGTGTGCATAGGAAAGCATGTGATTCAACTCATATTGGAAATAAAATGCTGTCTAAGGGCTTAGAGCATTTTTTTGGAAGTAAAAATATTTTCTGGATAGCTTTCATAAGTAAATATGAGAGAACTGAGGTTAAAACAGGGTCTGGAAAAAGTTGTGGGTTGGTTTTTTTGGGGTTTTTTTGGGGGTGAGGTTTTTTTGCTTGGTTGTTTGGAGAGGGGTGTGTGTTTGTTTGTTTGTTTGTTTTTTTCCCAGTCAGAAATTATTTAAATCTGATTTTGTTTTATTCTGTGTTATTTGGAAACAACTGAGATAAGCTTGTGTGATTCTCACAAAAATTTCATGGTACTAATACATACAGCTTAGTCTGTCAGGTACAGTGATAAGAAGTACAAAATCAAGATCTGCTGAAATCTTTAAAATCATTCTAGGGAGAAAGTAAGCCGAGTAATGTTGTTTCTGATGGGCTCATTAAAACTTTATTTCATTATTGACAAACATGAAGTCACATGCTACAAGTTTGGGGTTTTTTTATAAGGTTTAAAGTTACTTATTTTCCAAGAAAACAGACCTTCTGGTTAGCTAACTACTGTATCAAGAAACGCTATGTAAATGAACAAAGAACAATAGGATTTTTATTGCGACAAGTTCAACATACTGAAGGTCTCCAGGGTTTTCCTGCATCTCTTAATAAAGGAAGATAAAAACTTTGAACCACAGCCAGGAGATGCAGGTTTCATTTTTCACTTCTGTTGGTTTTCTTAGTATGCTGGCTTTTAAACAGCTGGCCTTTAGGTGCTTTTACTCTTTCCCACTGAAAAAATCTTGTGCAGTTTTTGCAAAAATTTCCTATCGATTATTGTTAAAATCGATACAGTGGCTGTCTGTGGGGCCAGAAGCTGACTTCATTGCCTAACAACATGTGTTTTGTTGGAAGCAGAACATGGTGTGGAAAGGGTTATGTATTTGTTTTAAAGCTCGAACTGTTTCTAACAAACTAAGCACTGTTAGATTAAATTCACTTATGGCACATACTTGGTCTTTTATTGACTTAGCATAGCGTTTTGTGTGCAAGAGGCTTGTGAAGTACTGTGTTAAATCTGTAAAGCTACATTTCTGCCTCATGAATGGTGTGCAGACACATCGTTAGTAGACTTTATGCCAAATGTAATAAATGTCTCAATGAAACAAAAAATAGCAGAAAGGAGCAAAAACTCAAGTTTCTCTATGGAAGACCATAACTTGTCCCATTTCTGCAGCTCAGTTGTGTAATGGCACACTCATCCTACAGTAGAGCAGTGCATGAAGAATAGCTTTGATACCTGTTACCTGCTCTGAATTAATCATGTAGGTTTAGGTAGTGCTTATAAAAGTATCTTTTGATTTCTGAAAAAGAGTAACAGCTTTTTATTATTTATGTTCAAAACTTTAGTTATCACTGCTACTGATGATGGAAGGAAACCTAAAATATCCCATAAGTGTTCCAAAAGATCCAAGATTTAAAGCAGCTGAAAAGCAGAACTATCTTTCATCAGCGTTGTAGCTGATGATGAAAGCTTTGACAATAGCCTTGGTTAAATATCTGGTTGGTTTGGATTTTTTAATCTCTTCAAAATATGAAATCACCTTCCTCACCAACACTTTACAAAAGGAAAAAAAAAAAAAAGTGTTACATCATAATTTGAAAAGTTAGCAACTGAGGTTTTGAGGGATCAAAGTGAAAACTGCTCAGCTCTGGTGCATTGAAATTTCCTCTTCCAATCCTTTTAAAGTTCATGCAGGTCTGGAATATATCCAAATAAACCACCTTTTGTGTGAGTAAATTGGGAATACCTTTTATGTCAGCTGTTACTTATGAATGGGAGAAACTGCTCTGACTAATAAGAAGTGATCCCGTTTAAAAGTTGCGTGACTTAAAGTGTTGACTTTAAGTTGTCCACTCCTCTCTACTTCAGAAGCAACCACCTGGCTGGATACTGCATCCATTGTAATAGCTGCAACAATGCTCAGTAAGAGGTAGGGTAATCCTCTATTTACATTTGCTGGAGAGGAGAGCCTGTGAAACTAAGGTACTATAGAGAGTAAATAAATACAATGTGTAATCTTAGAGGATGTAAAAGAAAGAGGATGTTTTGTTTATTTTCTGTAAGCTTTGGGGTTTTATGTTGCTTTTGCGTCATGGAGCACTGGAAGTCAAATGGGCTTTTTATTTAGGCATAACAAAGACTCAGCAGTGTTGATCTCCATAAATACATCAAGAAAACAGAACAAAAAGATGTGAGTAAAACTACATAGGCAAAGGAGCAGTGTTGCCATGAAGGACACTTTGATAATAACCGATAGCAGTACATGTAACCTGGACAGTACAAGAAGGCTTTTAACCATCAGAACAGTGAAAACTTGGAACAATATCCCAAGATGCACCTCGAATCCAGTGTTCAGTAGTAGACCCATCATTACAAGAAAGACATTGAGGAGCGCATCCAAAGAAGAGCAACGAAGCTGGTGAAGGGTCTAGAGCACAAGGCCTGTGAGGACCATCTCGTGGTTTGTTTAGCTTGGAGAAAAGGAGGCTGAGGGGAGACCTTATCATTCTCTACAACTACCTGAAAGAAAGTTGTAGTGAAGTGGGTGCTGGCTTCTTCTCCCAAGCAGCAAGTGATAGGAAGAGAGGAAATGTCGTTCTGCAAGTTGTTCCAGGGGTGATTTAGATTGGATATTAGGAAAAAATTCTTCACCAAAATGGTTGCCAATCACTGGAACAGGCTGCCCAGGGAAGTGGTTGAGTCATCATCCCTGGAGGTATTTAAAAGATGTGTAGATGAGGTGCTTAGGGACATGGTTTATTGCTAGCCTTGGCGGTATAAGGTTTATGGTTGGACTTGATGAGCACAAGGATCTTTTCCAACCTAAATGATTCTGTGATTATTCCCTCCACTCTCACGTATTCCTTCCACTCCCACTTTCCTCCTTAACTCTTGGTATTATCCAGCCCTATTACAGATGTAAGCTGTCTGTGGCATCAAAGGACTGGGATATTACAGAACTGTTATCTGGAGCCTACCTATCTATCCCTGGAGTTACCTGAAGCCCACAGTGACTTTGAAAACTGACACCTGCGGTGGAATGGGACAGATAAAGTCAGTGAAATGATTTATGCTCCAGGAATTTTTTGATTGCCTGCTGAGGAGGACTGCCTAGACCTATCCCTGTAGTTAGAGTTCAGGTTACTGATACCATTTGCTCTAGTAGCCCATGATGCCAGAGGTTTTCTGGATGAACTGCAAAGTACCACATTTGCCTGATGTTGGTCATGAGATCTTCACAGTGGGAAAGGGACTGAGGAAAGGTACTGAAGTTCAATCCCATGATTTTTATCATGATGCAAAACATGTCATTTATGCAGCCTCAGTTTTCACCTTATCCTGAATGCTCTTGTAGACCACTAATGTAGACTGCAGCTGTAAAAAGTCAGGAAATGAACAGCCTCATAATATACAGTCTCACACTACTGACATGAAAAAATATGATCCTTCAGCACTGTCAAAGCTTATACTGGTATTGGCATATCTGAGAGATTCAAACAGTGTTCTTTAATCACATCTAAGCTTGTAATTGTAAGGATGTAATACAATTAAGGTAGGTGGATGAAACGCGCTTAATCTTGACTGTGCTAGCATCTAGTTTCAGTCTGTGTTCAGCAACTGTCCTTTTGTAATGAGGTCTCTCATATCAAGCAAGTCAGAGAAATTAGTTCTGGATTTAGATCCCTATAAAGATACAGGGCCTCTGAGGATTGCTATCAAAGAAATTCAGAGCTCAGAAACAGAACAGTGCCTTGCTGAGGACATGCCTGGTTTAAGACCAAGTTGATCAGTCTGTGATTTATATTTCAAAAATCATTCTCTGCGTATACAAGAAAGTGCATAAGGATTGGAAAAAAAAGTAAAAGAAAAAAACTACCTAAAACCATTTTAATTCTGTATGAGAATATTTTTTCCTAATGTTCTCTTTCCACAGGCTCAAGCATGAACTGAAAACTCTTCAGATTTATAATACAGTTTACTTTCTAGCAAAGTTTATGTGCATGAAAGAGTAACAATACACTTAACCTGTTTTACTTCATGCTACAAATTAAATACTAGGGAGGTGACAGATATTTTCATCATGTACATGAATTTCATCATAAGCCAAGAATCAAAATAGCCAATACTTTCACTGTTCTTGATTATTATTATTATTTTAATTTCTGTCCGTGCAGTAGTTCTCCCAACCCAAATTCCATGTACTTTGTGGCAGATGGCAAGAATTAAAGATCTAGCACAGAATTTCTGTAACAACTCTTATTCCATTTTCTTTACTGGTGCTTGAAGGTCTGAGATTAAAAAGGGCAGCTCTGTATATATTTTCATTGTATTTCAAAAGAATAGATAATAGATTTTTTTTTTGCACAAAAACTTGGAAAACAGGCAAGACATCTGAAATAGATCTTTCAAAACAATCTTTAATTATGTATTTTACTTAAGAGAATGTCTTCTCATTCCCTGAGGAAGTCAGATCATCCATCTCCATACCGTGTGAGAACCTTGTCCTCTCTGCCAACATAATCCTGTATCCTACTTTGCTTCCCCCTTTCAATTATTTAAAAATGCCTTTGGATTTATGCTGGAAAACTCTTTTGTAAGTTCCCAGTAAGGGAGAGGAGAGGGAAAGACAGCTTCCTCTTTGGAGTTTGTGGGAGTTTTTGTTGAGTCAACTGAAGTCTGGTCTTCTAGTTATTTCTATTCTGATTGTGTAGGTATTCTGGATATCTGTGTCTCCGTTAACAAGTAAATATCAGTCTTTATGACTCAAAAGTGGGTAGAAAAAAAAAGTACTAATCATGGTTGATCGTAATGGAACTTTAAAAGGGGCAGGGGGGTGGAATATCTCGTCAATACATAGGTCCTAAAGAGGCTGTGCTAAAAGCAGGACCACTGAGGGTCCTCATAAGCTT
The DNA here is from genome assembly GCA_027925045.1 of Hypotaenidia okinawae. Taxonomy (NCBI): domain Eukaryota; kingdom Metazoa; phylum Chordata; class Aves; order Gruiformes; family Rallidae; genus Hypotaenidia; species Hypotaenidia okinawae. Next base: position 23,493,495 of record BSDF01000001.1, on the reverse strand, counting down.
TGATTATAACTTAACAGGAAGATTTCTTTAAAAATATATGGTTTGTTTGGGTTTTTTTTAAGCTTTCTTCCCTTTGAAATGTTTTGTCCCTAAAACTCCTGGTTCTTTGCAGAACTAGAATGCCACCTGATGGATGATTATCAGTCAATATTTACTTGGATGGCGTTAACACAAGCTCCAGAGGCAACATCCAAATATAACTACCTGTCTCTTGGTAACTTCACTTCCCAGTGTTTGGGAACTAAACAAACTGGCTGTCATCCAGGACAGATTTAGGATGCATAGAAACTGCCTGAATCCCTGATTGTCAAGTGAGATTAAAAAGTGGACAAAATTTATTACGGAAGTGATAATCTTCTCTAAAGAGCCAAAGCCAACATTGTTAGAACAGCCAAATATATTACATTGGTATCCTTGCAAGGATGAAAACAAATGCAGTAATTTACACATTAAAAATGCTGATTTGTCGTTTACTGAATGTAATTACAAAATACCTGGATTACACTGATTTGCAAGGCAAATTCTGTATCAATTTATACTTCTTGCTTGTCATGTTCCTCTTGGTTCCAGCTGAAGCCAAACCCAAACCAAAAAGAGCAGGGGTTGGTTTGCACCTTACTAAAGTGCAACACTGGCATGTTGGCTGGAGCAGCCAGTTGCTTCTGCATCTATCTGTCATCTGGAAGGGGTAGAGGGTAATAGCAGTTGGCCTGAGGTTGCATGAAATGAAGTTGGCATGTAGTCCACGCAGCTTCCTGTTTTTTTTCAAGATCTGGATGTTGGGAAAGAATAGTGTGATTCATCATTTTCTCAGCACAGTAAGACTATGTATCTTAAATTTGTCTATCTCGGGGAAAAAAGATGTGCATAACTTGGCAGAACTAGAGAACTAATTCTCCTTCTAGTTGAAGAGGGGAAAAAAAAAGTAGTGAAGAAAAAGTAGTTCTACATTAGCATTTAACAGTTTTGGAACTATTTTTATCCATTGACCTGAATAGAGTTATTTCTGATTCATTAAGGGCCTGCCTTAGAAGGCAACAAGGTCTGTAAGCATGTGGATAGAGCAATTGGCTTTTTCTTTGCACATGTGTCTGGCAGAGTCCAGCAAGTCCCAATTTAGCATTCTGTCACCAAATGGGCAATTAGCTGAAAAATCCTGTTCTTGTCAGCTGTCATCAGGCATTCCAGAAGTCTCCCATGGGAAAGTGAGTGTGCAAAGGTTAGGGGGAAGAGCTTCTTTGGTTGGAAACGTCATGGAAAGGCAAATACGGCATTGTTACAAAAAGATCAAACAGCTGTTAAAGGTTGTGCCTTTCCCTGTTTATGTTTGTAACAATGAGTCATTAATATCTTTTACCCCATGAAGTACCCTCATATTATGTATTTTAGATATTATATGCACAGCTAGGTGGAAGAGGATTCTGTATTTTGTAAATAACAGAATACACGTTCAAATACTTTATCTCTAGAGCACTTCAAAACTTACTCTGAAAAAGTGACCATCATTTCTGTAGTCTGTGTTTACATAAGAGTCCAAATAAATCACTGTGATACTCCCTGATGAATTTTGTTTACTTTTATCATCATTCTCCCTACTACACATCATTCTTAAAAAAAAGAAAAAAGAATAGTATCAGTCACTAGAAAAGTATGCATCTGCTTTTTGTAATCATAGCAAAGCATGCAGGGTGTGATCCAGAGATTTTTAGGTGTCTCTACCCAGCGGGGTGACTCACTGCGCTGGAGTTAGCCTCTGTTTTGTTCAATGGACTGCCAAAAGGTTGTTCAAGAGAAGTCACATGTTGATTGGGGAGCTTCCCAGAAGTTAGGGTGCCCAGATGGAGGAGCATGTGCGAGACGAGGATACACATAAACGTTTCAATGCCTGTGCAGCGAACATGTCTTTTTTACCTACATAATGGCTTGCCAGTGTAAAAATGTGTAAACGTTCTGAAAAATAAGGGTCAAGAATACTAGCGTACCCCCGTTTTTCCCCTCTGGCTACGAAGCTTTCATAGGTGGGAAAGCGTGTCTGGTGCCAGCTACAAGGGAGATACGAAAGGAACAGATCCCATCTCCCCAAGTTAGAATTGACAGAATCACAGAATGTTAGGGGTTGAAAGGGACCTCAAAAGATCATCTGGTCCAACCCCACTGCCAGAGCAGGATCACCTAGAGTAGGTTACACAGGAATTCATCCATGTGGGTTCTGAATGTCTCCAAAGAAGGAGACTCCACAACCCTAGTTGGTTATATTTGGTGAGATTAGTGCTAGACTTTTGAAGGATGGTGATGAGTACATGCTGGACTCAGCACTTCAACTCTGCATTATTCAGGGATCACGCAGTGGTTCTTCCAACTACACTAAAGTTAACCCCATATACCTGAGAGCATGTAGGGACCTCTCCAGTTCTGAATGTACTTGCCAAAATAATTCACTGCTTCCAGAGCTAGGTGGTCATGGGTGAGTGACCTATTTTTTCCCACACCTAATTCACTCTTTTAGGTCTTGAACAGTATTTATAATTTAAGCAGTATTAAGGCACAGCCAAGTAGAGTACCAAATTTACTGCTGTCATTTGCATGGGTGAAAGTATTACTGAATGCCATGAAAATGAGAATTGAATGACATTCTATATAAATGCTCTTCTTTCAGATTTTTCCACGTTAACAGTAGATTTCTTAATTGGTTAAAGACAGTTCTTCCATGACTAATTGTCCCTATCATAGCTAAATAACTAAATAGATTAGTAGACATATGAAATAATTATTATGTTATTATGTTTCTGAATGCTTTGTGGTTAATAAAAACCCAAACAAAATGCTGGAAAGAGATTTTCTTGCTATTTTCATCTTCTTACAGAAGGCTTTTTAAGGAATGAGTATGAGCATTAAGATAGCTGACTGACCAAACAATGTTGTCCATGGCAGAAGTTCACAAGCTATGCCTCCACAAAGCAGCATGCAAACGTTGCCCGAGGAGCCAATATTGAGAGAAGTTCCTATCTCCACATCAGCAAAAGTCAAAAATTAGTTTGGGAAGCTTGGCCCAGGGTCAATGTTATTTCACATTGCCAGCTAGCCCTACTGCACCTGTGGCTTGGTTGTGGTTAATTGGATGATTTGCTCAAGAAACTGGGCTGAAGAAATCTGTGGGTAACATGATTTGAATGCAAGAAATTTTATAATGAAGAACCCATTCATCTGTGTAGTTACTACCTCTTCCCGTGCTTAATACTTTTTTGTGTTTTGTTATTTGCTTTCTTTCTCCCTACTTATGATTAGAATTGTTATCAGTACAAACTTGGTATCTGGAAATGTCCAGACTTTCCCATGTTTTGCTTATTTAGCAATGTGGTATTCCCCTCGTTGCTTTCCACTTAAGTAATTAGCTGAACATTAACCAGTGTGAGTATCTTTCATAGCATACTGTGAAAAAGATGCTAAAACACTCATTCAGCAGCCTTTGTCAACACTGGGGATCATAAATTAAAAAGTTGTTGATTTGCACTTGAAACAATGCCCTTCAAACCATTTGATCTAAAGCCTCAAAAATACTGTTAACTGAACCTAGAGATTGTGGCGTATAGGCAATAATAGAAATAATTAGCAGAATGATCAAAAGGGTATGCTTTAAATCCTTAATTTGAATTATTCTTTCCAGTTTAATATTTTTTCTTTTCCTCTTTCACAAAAGCAACTTAAATATTCAGGATTTAGGAGATCTCAGAATATAAAAACAACTGAATAACTTTCTGAGCCAAAAATAGGCAGATGCCTTTTGGTGTACAGGTTTGGTTTCTGTCTGCCATGTATCTTCAGTTTAGTGCTAGTGGATGATTTAAGATTAAATCCTGTGGCCAGCTTTGAAAATCCCATTTTAGCTTAGAAGTAATTATATATGGAAATGTGTTATGAGTGCTGTGTGGGTAACTTTCATTTATGCTTAGTAAAGTGTAAAACTGGAATCTCTATTTATAAAGCTGTTGTTTAAGGCTCCCATTTGTTCCGTCCTTGATTTAATTCAGTCTATTCAAGTTTTGCTCAAACAGCAGGTTTGGTCATTAGTAAATAACACAAAAATAGTGTAGCTCTTTGATCTATACAGTCCTTACATACAATGTGCCTGTAGGCATGTGTAATATAAATATTTTCTAAGTGCAAATAATTAAAAGATTTTGGATAATAGGCATGTTGAAACTAGAAGTATTTTGCAGATTTTCAGTTCCTGTTGGATGACACAGGGAACAAATAAGCAAGAAAAACCTCAAATCATCTCAAAATTTACAAAGCATTTGTTCTTAATAGCGGTTATAAAAATTACTATGTTTTAAAATCCCATTATTTACATATGAGAAAAACTGTATATACTTATTGATTTGCATAAATATCAAATATATAGTGATTTTAAGGTTCATGAATGGATTGTCTTTAGATCCAACAGTATGATAACTGACAAGAAGGATGAGAGTTCTAGTTTTATTTGAAGTGTGCTGATACTTTTATTAACATTAGTTAATAATCAGTTAATCAGTTTGGAGTAACTTTTTTGGTTATTAGTCTGTTAGGTGAAACATCGTCCTATGACAGTGACACACGTCAGTGAACAAATCTCAACTTCCTTTACATACTGCTAAATGTTGAGGAGCCCCATAAAGAAATCAGTGATTTCTGGTGTGGAGATGTTCTCCAAAGAACACTGTCAGGGAAACATCCTGAGTGTAACTGCTGGTGTACTGCCAGCATGCAAGGTCAGGGAAGGAGGCTAGATTGTCTTTTCCAGCAGCAGCCCGCAGAGGTTTCACCCAAATGAGGCAGGAAGCCATATTCTAAGAAAGCAAATGACCAGTTTTACTTGAGATGCAAGGTATGTACAAGACTTAAGAGATATAAGATACAAGAGAGATACTTACTTGTCATTTAACAGCTCTAGGTAAAGTGTCTGGCACAGTTCCATCATGTTTATGTAGCTCCTAAGCGATCTTTATCATTGTAGTTTCATTGCCCCTCTAGGTTACTATTTAGTCTTTTAAATCTGTGATTTTCTTTCTCTGCTTTCTAGAGAGCTTCATCTCTGCTGCTTGATTTACTTTGGTCTGAAATTGAAAGGTTTGGTAGCCTGTGAAGGCTGGAGACAGGAGCTCTCTACCTGTCACAGGGAACAGATGGGGCTGAGATGCATTCTGGTTAATGCAAAAGCAAATTCTGGTCTCAGTCCTGTCCTCATGGAGACTCAGGAGCCTGCACAGGCAAATTCCATACTTGCAGCAAATGTACACCATCATCAGCTCTTGCTGACAGCTTCAGTCAGCTGGCACAAGAAGCTTCACAACCCGAGGCAACTTTTGATTATCCATAACTTAAATGCTTTAACATTCTGGAAATAAAGATCTGCAGCTTAAACTTGGCATGGGGTTCTGTAGGAAACAGCAAGGCACAAGGAACAACAGAAGGCAAGGAAGTTCAGGCAGCGTAGCCAAGGAGACACCCAGGTGCATCGCAGCGAGTTATCTGGTGCTTTTCTGGCTGGGTCTCACAAGCCCATGTGACTACATTGCATTGCTGTTCCTAATGGGATCTAGGAGGGGAAAGCAGTGCCAAAGCCAAGCTGCCGCCCCTGGGAGGCCGGGGCTCGTCATTTAGAGGAAAAGCATTGTACTGCTGCTCGAGATCTCAGCGTTTGGGCAGAGTCCAGCTGTGGTTTAGCTTGCAGTTTAAGTACCTAAATGTAATGGCTGTGATTATGAACTTTCTCCTTTTATCTTGCTGTGGTCTGGGATCATTTTGTTCCTTATCATCCATTATCTCATTAGAAGCACAGATTTATCAAATGCCTTATCAGGCAAATGACAAGTATTTAGTTAGCTTTATGTTGATGATGAAGATACCGCAGTTTGTCTTTTTCTCTTCTTTGGTATCTGTAAACTTTGCAGAAACTCGTCTAAGCAGGATCCTGCACAAGTAATCGGATGGCTCAATACCAGGTTTGCCGTTATTACTCCAAAGGTTCTTGCATCCAGAAAAGATCAATTAAGTGCATTTCTCTGGATCCCTGCCATGAGGATTATACCATGGTGGTACGAGTATGTCCTCATGAAAGATGAAGAGCATTGTTGCATCTAGACTTAGCATATAAGGAACACAATTACAATTTGTTCTTGTTTCACATTTGGAGATTGCTTACTTGGGATTTCTTGGTTCTTTTTTTTTTTTTACCAAATAGACTTGGATTATCACTTGCTTTTGTCTTCAACTACTCCTACTTAATCCTCTTGTCAAAGCCCAGAGCTCCTGCGGGAATCCAGTGACAGATGATGTGAATGACATTGCGAAATTGGTAAGTAGCTTTTATTTTATATTGTTCTTTATATTAAACAAGGATCAGTGGATAATGACACTTGAAATTTTAAGCAAATGTTAGAAAGTCTGTATTAGAACCAGGGGAATATTAAAAAAAATTTTAAAAATTCCATCAACTTCTGCCACTTGGCCAAAACCAAAACCTTCATTGCAGAGGCTGGACAATAGTTTCAGAGTTCATTGAAGAGATGACCTTCTTGACCAAGCCACAGTGTATGTACATATTTGTTTTTCTCCCTCCAGACTTCCATAAAAATTATACAAAAATAGTCTTGATTTTCTCAAACATTGCCTGGAATCAGATTGCTCCTGTACAGATGAAAGACTATTGTCTTTGTGTTTGTGATTTGTGTGGAGCAGACTGGCATCAAACGCAACTGAAATGAAACAGAAGTCTTTCCCTTAGGTATACGGGACACTCGTGCCATTAATAAAGATGGTATGATGTTAGACATTGTAGCAATCAAGGTGGTAACAACTGAACAGCTCTTACCGTCCTCACATGTGAGTGGGCTACGGTCATTGTGTGTTTCTCTACTTGCTGTACGTAGAATTGTAAGTCTGAAGGAGTCAGAGCTTCGTATAAGAATTGAATTGATTTAAGTCCTTAATTGAACACCGTGTTAACCTAAAAAACTGCATCTCCTTGTGTGAAGTCAGTTGGTATTTAACTCCACTGAAGTCAGTGATTATTCTAACTTGCAGTGGTGCAGGATCTAATGCCAAACTTTTAAAGAAATAATATATACTGAACACTTAACAGGCATACCTTCATCTATATATTGAATTCAGCTGAAAATTATGGCTTTGTTAGGGAAAAACGCTTGCAATAGCAGCGTTAATATTATCAAACATTTAATTTGGAGTTACTTGCATTTGTAGTGTTCTTAACGTGGTTTTTTGGGTCGTTGTTATGTACTTTGGCACATAGTATAAATCTCTGAGGGTGCTCTACAGCCCTATTGAAATGCTTAGTGCTTCACATAAGTCCCTTTAGGCAGAATTCTGAAATATTGGCATGTTTATTCAAGATAATATTTCATCTCTTGAAAGCTTTGATTTAAACCTGTTGAAAGCATGACAGAACAACAGAACTCCTGTGAGGGCTGGTGAAATTGTCTAGTACAGGGTTAGCAATAACTTTTGTCAATTATGTGTCCTCAGAACAAACGCTTTAACTTTCCTTCTGGTGCAATTTAAAGAATGTATAAATACAGGTTACAAAAATTTGTATGCAGCTTGAGCAATCACACTTTGCTTTTGAGATAAATTATGAAAGAGACCTAATATCATAAAAATTAGGTTGGTCTTTATTTGACTGTGACTTTATTATCATGTTCTTACATCTTCATCCATACTAGTCCAGCGACTGCAGGTCTTGCACATGTCCCTGCAGCACTATGTTTCCATACACTCGCCCTCCTCCACATCCCCTCTTAGCTCTCCACTTGCAGCACGGTTGCTAGTTCCATCCCATGTCCATAGACATGATGCCTTCCTGAGCAATGTTATGAGCTCTGGCTGCATTTATATTCCCTTTTGCTTGGGCTGCTGGCTAGGCAGGAAGGATTTTGTGTGGTCTCTGTTCTCATGTATGTGCTGCTTGTCCTGGAAGAAGATCTCTGTCAACTGTCCAGCTTGCACTGCTTCTGCTGCTGGCCAAGCCTGAGTAGAGTGAGGTAGGGCTGAGCTCCTCTGGCCACTCCTCAGTGTGGATGGAAGGTATGGTCCTTCTCCTGAGGTAGACCCATACCTTTCAGATCTCCCTACCAAATGCAAAATTTGGGTGAATTTATGCAGCAAGTTCAAAAATATTTTGGGTTGGAGAAATAACAAGAGAGATGCAGAAAATACAGAGCCCAGACACTTGTATTCTCTCTGTTTTGTCATGCATCTGAGAATGTTTTGAGGAAAGCCAGTATGCCTGTTCTGTCTGTTTGTATTAATATTTGCATAGAGTTTTCATGTGAAAATAATTTCTGTAAGCCCACTTGAGAATTGAAAGGATAACATGGAAGTATATTTAGTATCTTAAACTTAGTACAAGAGCTCTTGGTTTCAATTAAACTGTGTATTGCAAGTTGGCCATTCTCTTTTGAAATGCTAGACTGTAACAACTAGACATTGAAAACAAAATTATAAAAAGGTTTAGCTGACAGTGTGAACACAAGAAGGGATAAATTCACAGAGAATACTGACTCATCACACTACTTTGCTAAAAACTACGATTTTTTAATGCTATAATGAGTATATCCTTAGTAAATATAATATGGACTCCTGCATGATATTGCTTAGAAATACAGTTCAGAAGACCCTACAACTTTTATAAATTACTATAAATGGTTTTGTACCACTCCTACTTTTTGTAATAAATTAAGGAATGATATTCTGATGACTTACATCTTCAAAATTAGACACAGCACCCATAGGAGTATAGTCCTGTATCTCTGTGTAATAAACTAGCTCTTCAGTGACAGTAGACAAGTCCCATCGTTTAACTTGGGATATTGGCCTCTCTTCTCCCTGTCTCATCACAAATCCTCAGAGATCAGCTTAGATTCAGTATGGCCTGAAACCTTCACTGAGGCAGGTGATGATCTCTTCATCTCTGCAAAACGTTAGCTTTCCCTGTGCCTTTTCTCCTCACTGTGAAGGTGTATCACCATCTCTCCTCAATCATTCAGGTCTTTGACAAAGGAGTCCATTTTGGCTCTTGCAACTACACAGTCCCTTGTCTGTTCACTTTTAAAGCCTCCATTGTTTTTCCTGTCATAAGAGGACAAAATGTTTTTGTAGCTCTCTGTCCATACAGATTAATTTTTCTTCCAAATTCTTGGTGGATAAAATTCCATTCTACTGTAAAGCCTTTTTCTGGCTTCAACTTCTATAATTTTGCCCTTCTGTTAATTTGCTGCTCTGACCCTGTATCTTCTACTTATTTCCTTCAAGCTGTTCCTCCTTTTTTCATTATCAGTGGCAAGCTTCTTGGTTTTTTCTTCAAAGGCACTAACTATTAACATTGTCTGTGATGTCTTAACACATGCTGAGTTTGCCCTCTTGTCCTAGCTTCTCCTCATTATTTCCATGGTATCTCTTAGCTGTTCATGGCCACAGGAAGGATGCTCCTTGATGATCTCCAGGCAGATTTGCATCCTCTTCTAACCTCATGCTAAAATTCTTTGGAACATAAATCCTTGTCCCTCTTCTTCCTTTTTTCCTACTCTGACCTTCCCTACCTCTACTGCAGTTCACCTACAGCTTGCAGGACAGTGCCACAATTGCCTATCAAATTCTTTTGCTTGTACCTTGATAGAACCAAGTCTTCATATATTTGGTTCTGGCTTCTGGTTCCAAGTACTGTAAAAACCCTCTGTATCACTGGTAGGAAACCGCTGAGCGTGTCTGTGGTTGTGTTTTGCTTGACTGTATCATATTCTAGGAATGTGAGAAGAGCATGCCTCAGTCCATGCTTTCTGTGAATATAGACCAAGCACATCTACTGAGTCTAAACTGTGGGGGGAAAAAAGGGATATACTGTGCAGTGTCTGAAAATGTGAGTCCTTTGCCTAATCACATTTGTGTTGAACATTAATTTAAGGTGGACATATGATGTAACTTGTTTTCAGAGGTGTTAATCTGGATTTTCACTAGCATCATACTAGACTCATACCAAGAGCTAGAATCAGAAAGAGCAAGCTGGAGCAATAATAATGAGGTATCTGAGCATTAATCAATCTAAGACTAAGCTAGACTGGTATCTGCTCATATAAAAATTACTTGTATTTTCTGTAAGATTAAATTTATTCAAATCTTTAAAGTGTAATTTTGTCATATGAAGAAAGTGTCCTAAGTAAAATTATTTTAAGAAGCAAAGAACAATTGAACAATCTTTTTTTGTTGTTTTTTTAATGAGAACTTTATAAAAAGCATAATTTCATACCTATAGAGAATGAAAGTATTTAGAAAGTATTCATTCTGCATTACTAATCACTTGCACTCTTGCTTCTTTTAATGAAGATCTCTGGAGGGAAACATTACTTGATGAACAAATGTTCTGTATTACGAAACTGTAATTGCCGCACCTGCCAATAAAGCCTGTCCCCATTGTTCTTTACAGCACAGTAAGTCAGGAGAAAGCTGCATTGCTGTTAATTGTGACTCTGATTTGGCATAGGAATTAGGAAAGTGTATATATGTTTGTTAAATATGAATGTCAAACTTACATATAGGTAAACATTTCACCAAGCTGTGCAGCATGTATAGAATGTGCTTACATATTTTGATTTAATCCATCCTCAAAAGCCAAGATACTAATCTCTTCTTCCACAATCTACTTCTCTAAAATAATTTTTCTTTTGAATATTGGAAGCCCAAACACTAGTCAGCATTTACTCTCTAGTTGCTTGTTCAAGACATGCTGTTTCAAACATGCATCTGTTTCACACTGCATCTTTTCTGTAAATGTGTACTTTACACTCTTTTGATATTTATCTTTAAATGGATCTAACTCTCCTGAGTGAAGGGGTTATAAAAAATGATCCAGTGTTTTTATCCTGCAAGTAATCTGCCACTGTGGCTGTAAGAAGTGTGAACGGAAATTGTTAGCGTGTTGTCTTAAGCCAAACGATGAGGATTTTATTAACTGCTTCATTAGCAGATGAGATGGAGTAGTCTGCAGAAATGATGGATAAAAAGTGGAAGCTCCTGCAGGAAAAGAAAAGCCAGCGAGATTCAGAGGCATTAAAAAATAGGAAAGGTGAATGAGGAAGAGAGAAATGGGAGGTAGAAATGGTAGCCAAAATAAAAGTGCTATTTTCCCAGCATATGCCTCAGAGTAAGAAAGAAATAACTGACAGTGGTGAATGGTAATTTTTACTTTAAGGACTTACTTTAACTTTGATCTGTGTACAAAAAAAATCACAATGTCTGTGCTTGTCTCCTTAAAATTTTCAGAACAGCCACAATAAAGAGAAATTCCAAGAGCAGTAGCCCTCATTTCAAAGCACTTGACTGCAGAGATAGGTCATCTCGTTTCTGTTCTGCTGTTGCCATGAAAGAGAAATTTTTATGGAACGCAAATCGCTTTTACAACATCCCTTTTTCATCTCCCCATCTGTGTGACCATGAGCATATTTTAAAAGTGTATTTGGGTTATGCAATGTTAACAGTGCTGCATTAAATATTCAGACCTCTGTATGTCAAAAGGAATCTTACATTCCTCAGTTTGAGATTTTGTAACAACTGGGAATGTAGCTCTTAATGTTGGTTTTATATGGATTTAAAGATGTAAGTCTAGGTGACTTGTTCTTCCCCCTGATTTATACAAACACACACTCCCACTAAATAAGAGAAAACTTTTGTGGCATTTTAATTGCAATGCAGGTTTATTTTAGTTTTATACATTACTTTCCAAGGTTATCAGTTGACATTCTTTATAATCATCAAAACTGCTACCTTTGTCTAAACTAAGGAAAGTCATGCAGGCAGGTGTTTTATTGCCCCCAAATTTGTTGCTATGCTTAAGGACTTGAGTACAGGAACCAAAAAAAAAAGCCATTCTGGGACTCTATGAGTTTCAATGGACAGTCCCTTTCCACCCCTTTTTGCTCAGTCAGCCTAGAGCCCTCATATCCTATGTCTTGTATCAGCTGAGCACCAGGCACAGATCAGGCATGCGGAGTCCTGTCATTCCTTTCAGGATCACTGCAGCAGTTGAAAAGCAAGTGGTAGGTTTTGGATTGTAGGCTTGGTGGTTAGTCTTCCAAAAATTTCAAGGCGCGTTTCAGGAAAGCAGACTCTGCACAAACATATCCTTCACTCTTACATCAGGGTCTCTAACCTATTTTCTGTGCATGAGCTGGAAAGTCCAGCTGGGACACAAATATAACTCCCTCACTTTGACTGAGCTCCCATCATTTGCCATGAGCAGAGCATCTGGCATGTGGACTTTAATCAATAAAACTTTAGCAAGTTGTTTCATCTTGAGGCAGGGCATGTATTTTGTGTTTGACACCCTCCCTGCCAGTGATCTTCATTTTTAGTAGTAAATTCAAAAATATCTTTTCTGATTCACAGTCTGTCAAGGAGAAAAATATCCGAGGCTGAGCTGTATTCTCTGGCTTTGTTTGAGAAGCTGTAAAAGCTCTTGGGCAGTTAACATTTATTTTTTTTAAAACTGCATGTAAAGTGCTTGACAAGGGCTGATGCCAGTAAAGTAGATTGTATACATAATGCATATCAATTCTTGTAGTGTTCATTGATTTGGAACAAATTTAATCTTCCAGTGACCTTTCTTAAAGAACAGTGCTTTTGCTGACATTGCTATGCACTGAATCCCTCTAGAGTGAGTATGGGGAAACTTTGTACACACGGTAGCATCTTCACCATCTTTGCTGCTTGAAGTGCTGCTAATCTGAGCTCTCTAGGCACGCAAAGCAAGTTGGAGAAGAAACTGGATTACCTATTAATGTGACGTGATACCAGGATAGTTTTAGAGGGAGGAAAAACTTACAAAACTTGTGGATGGGAATTCAGAATAAATTAGATGCTCTAAAGAAAGACCAAATGCCTTGCAATATTTTAAAGTATTTATAGTATCCTGAATCAGCTCCCCAAAATGCCAGGTAAATAGAAACATCTGTACAGGATTTTAGTGGCACTTTTGAAACTGCTGCTTTGGGAATCTATAGGTATAAAAAGAAAATTAGAAAATTGATCTACAGAAAAGCATTTGTCATGATCATTTGTGTAAAACTTGGTTTTTAACAATGTAGGACAAAGGTAGATTTCATTGAACTGAAGGATTTTGGCTCAGCTCACATTGTAAATTAAAAAATGGAATTCACTAGTGATTGACTGTGTGTAGATATTGACTTCGATCCTTTCTAGAAGCATAAAATTTTGAAATTACTGTTTCAATTTTGAATTGAAACAGAAATTTGATTAACAAATAAAACATTCTGTTGTGTCAACCAAATAATACCTAAAAACTGTATAGGGGAAAAAAGATCTCTGTGCTGGTTGCTATAGCAGCAGAATCAGAAGCAGCCATAACAGGATGATCTTTAACCCTAAGAGGTAGAAATGCTTTGCTGAACAAAGTGTAGATTCTGGTTCACCAAAGGAGTTTTTTTGTGTGTTTATTGTCTTTGGAATAAATTAATTTCAAACCAGGATGAGCAATGTCAATTGAATCTTTCTTTGATAGAAGAGAAAATGTATCACTATGCATCATAGTATTGGTAACTCTTTCCAAAAAAGTACTTGAAGAGACTGTGGATGATGGCAGTGTATCCTTCATCTCCCCACCCAGCACATTCCCCAGATGATCAGCTGCGCCTCGTGGTAGTGTTGAATCCCATCTGTGGGTAATTGCATTGTATAATTCAGTGAGGAAACCTTCGACTCCTTGTCCTTGCTACAGAACACCCCATACACACATCTGCAGAGCCGTGCTCACCTTACATGTGGGGAAGCTCCCCTTTGCCCCAGAACACTGCTGTGATATAATTATATTGCTCATCATTACTAAGAGGCACAGCTTCAAAGCTCAGTGTTTTCCTGTCCTGATACATAATTAAGCACAAAGCAGACAAGTATTTCTTTAGGTTCAAATGCATGCTGAATTTGGGAAGTTAACTGAAGGAAAAAGGTTTAGAGACTACTGGGTCCTCTACTGTATGGAGTGGTTGGGGTTATGTTCAAATCATCACACAAACATTTCAAGACATGCCATTAAAAGATGAATACGGGGTGGAGGTTCTATAGTAGTGAACGACCTCAGATCACTTCTCCTCACTGTGTTACTGACTTTCATTTACTGGGAAGCGGTAGCATTGAACTCAATCGGATCTGATCTGGGAATGTTACAGAGGTGTGGACAGAGATGCTGGTGAGACACTGGCACAGGTTGCCCAGAGAGGTGGTGGAGGCCCCATCCCTGGAGAAATGCAAAGTCAGGCTTGATGAAGCTTTGAGCAATCTGAGCTAATTAAAGGTGTCCCTGCTTGCAGCAGCGGGGGTTGGACTAGATGACCTTTAAAGGTCCCTTCCAACTTAATGCATTCTATGATTCATTCTGTGATTGTATGAAAGATGCTCCAGTCGTGAGAAAGTAAGATTCAGTAGCAGTTCCAGAGGAAACTGAGTATGTAAACTTTTGCATCTAGAAGGTTACAGAAAAATTTATGTTGAAATTTGATAGTTTTTCTTGAATTCAGTGATGGATATTAAGTCTTCCTTTGTCTAGTCAGTAATAACATTTTTATTATCTATTTTAGGTTGGAAATCTCCCAAGTGATTATGTGATAGCCCTTAAACATGTCCCGAAGATGGATAGTCTGGTATGTATAACCACTTCAAGTTAATCCCAGTAAAACAGCCCACTGGAACAAGTGGTGGCTGTACCTAATTCTGTGGTTTAGTAGGCTACAGTTAAATAATAGTTATTTCACTTTTCATATGCTTCACAAGTATTCATTTAAAAGAAATGTAAAGAGAGTCCTGAACTTAAAATGTTTTTAATTAACCAGAATCACAGAAAAATGTTTATTATTATTTAACATTTTAATATTAATTTAACATTAAAATCAATTGAAAATTTTTGCTTTCTGAAACAAGTAGTTTCGTTCTAATTATACTTTTGAATTTACTGCAGAATGTCTTTCTTGTTTAAGCCAGTGGAAATGCCATTAAAGCACAACAAATACTAAGTAGCCAACAAAGAGCCCTAATTTTAGCAAACGGTAGTTTCAGTAACTAAATAAAACATTATTTCACTCAAACATGCTTTGTATTATTCTTTCTGTATAATCTCATAGTTACTGCACAGTGATACTTTCAATTAAGCATCAACTGCCTTCTTCAACATTTTTTGTATTAAAATTTTCATAATATTCTAAATATTTATATATAATATAATATAATAATTAATTCTACTAAATATTTTCAATGTTTTTTCTTAATAAAAAAAAAGAATAATGCTCTCTTGGTTGTTGCATACATTGCAAGAAAAAGGAGAGGGGAAAAAAGGTGAAAGAAGGTATACTGAATGTGATACTCTATTTCTTTAAGGAAAGGAGAGAGGGAAAAAAGAAAGAAAAGAACTGGTTTGTCAGTTGAACTGATCAGTGTTGTGCCTGTCTTATGAGTAAATCGTTGTACACATACATCAGTAGTTGGAAGTCATCTGGTAGATGTAAGAAGCTGCAATTGTGCCAGTACAAAGTTTTCATTATGAAAGTCTAGTTTGTAGGAGACACATATAAGGAGACACATATAAAGATGCATCCTATCCAGTAACATTGTAGCAAATCTAGTGATAGTCTGCATTGATACTGGAGAACAACACCAGAAACAACATTCTCTCAGTCCTGAATAGCACGAATTAAGATGATGACTGGAGGAAAAGGAGGCTGTGTGTTAACAAAGGGCCCTGAGCTGTGAGGTTATGAGGTACTATGGCAGATCTGGAACTGTTGAGGTTTTTGGAAGCTCGAGGCTTTTACTGAAACTTTACTGGGTATACTAGAAAATCCAGTTTAAGCTTGATTCCTGAGAAAGTGGAATTCTGCAGAACAAATGCTATGGAAATCAGGTACTAGATTCTATATGATATAATTAAAGCTAATGGAAACGATTTCCATTTTTGAAAAGAGCCAATATCCAGAAAAAACCCAAAATAAGACTGTCTGCCACCATCCCCTGGCTGTAGTTCTTTTTGAAATTCAATGATTTTGGTGCCTGTTGTGATGAGGTGTCATCTGTGGAGGACAGCTATAGCCTGAGTGCTGCTCCCCAGCTTCCAGGATGAGTGCAGCAGGTGATAGGTGACTGCCGGGCTGGATCAGGGCTGTTCCCTTCACTGTACTCTTGGTGAGGTTTGCACTGGGGATGAAGAAGGCCAGGCAGCCTGCTTGAGCTATGAGTCCTGATCCTTCTCACTGCTTAACTATTACCTTGCACTGCAATTCAGTTTTGGCTGCCAGCACCCAATTTCCTTTCTACAGTTTAAATGCCATGTCAACTTGCTGCATCATATCTAGAAGCTTAGATCCAGTTTACATTTATGATGAGTGGCCAAGAAATAAATAGGAGGAAGAAATGTTCAGATCAGGGTTTTCCATGTTCCCTTTTCTCATACACCACTTTCAGTTATGGTGATAGAATCATAGAATATCCTGAGTTGGAAGGGACCCATAAGAGTCATCGAGTCCAACTCCTGGCTCCACACAGGGCCAGACAAGTCAGAGCATGGGACTGAGTGCATCCTCCAGATGCTTCTTGAACTCAGTCAAGTTCGGTGCTGTGACCACTCCCCTGAGGAGCCTGTTCCAGTGCCCGGCCACCCACTCAGTAAAGACTCTTTTCTTAATATCCAGCCTAAACCTCCCCTGTTGCAGCTTCATACCGTTCCCTCAGGTTCTATCACTGGCCACCAAAGAGAGACCAGCGCCTGCTCCTTCGCTCTCCCTCATCAGGAAATCATAGACCTCGATGAGGTCTCCCCTCAGCCTCCTCTTCTCCAGGATGAACAAACCAAGGGACTTCAACCTCTCCTCATAAGACTTCCCCTCCAGACCCTTCACCATCCTCACTGCCCTCCTCTGGACATTCTCTAGTATTTTCATGTCCCTCTTGTACTGTGGCATCCAAAACTGCACACAGCACTCAAGGTGAGGCCACACCAGCACAGTGTAGAGTGGGACAATCCCCTCCCTGGACCGGCTGGCAATGCTGTGCTTAATGCACCCCAGGACATGGTTGGCCCTCCTGGCTGCCTGGGCACAATGCTGGCTCATGTTTAACTTGCTGTCCGACAAGACCCCCAAATCCCTCTCAGTATGGCTGGCCTCCAGTGTCTGATCCCTCAGTCTGTATGTGCAGCCAGGGTTGCCCCTTCCCAGGTGCAGAATCAGCTCTTGGACACATGCCTTTGCAAGAGGAAGTATTTAGTCATACTCACATCCCACTTTGCCAAATTCCTCTCTGAAGATTTCAGGTTGCATATCACAGCAAGGGCTGTCTGAGTAAGTAGGTTTTGGTCTGGGTTCTACAAGGTCCCTGCGAGCTGGGAAACCTACAGCTTCGCTTCAGGCAAATGCCCTTTGTTCAGCCCTGAAAGGATTTGAAACTGTGCTCTTTGATTTTATTTTCAATAGATGTCAATCTTTAGTGCGTGCATGAAGTGGGAAAAGCACCCAAGGTAGCATGTCTCAGATGTAGATGAGTAAAGGTAGGAAGGCAGGGTGAGTGCAGTGCAGATGGGAAGCTAGTGTAGTGCATGTAACAGGAACAGACTGACCCGATCCATTAAACAGAAGGGTTGTTGCATTATGCACTAGCTCAAGGCATCTGAGTGGCTTTAAAAGTAGTCTCACATAGAGTGAACTGTTTAGTCTAACCTGAAGGTTAAAAGGCAAAGATGACAGCAACGGGGGCTGAACTCAGAAGAGGAGATAAACTTGAAACTTTTACATAGCTGTAGAAGGAAAAAGCTAAGGGAGGACTACGTGGAAATACAAGGGCAATGAGGTTTGCATTTGCCCTAAAATGTAAATCTTGGTCAAATTTTACACAAAAAACCCAGAGTGAAACCCCCATTTCTCCTTACAAACAACATCACATTTCTCAGTTTCAAGAGTTATCCCCATGTTGGGTAGGTATTAAGATAGTAAGCAATTGCACAGCGTGATATTACTGAAAATAAATCTTCAAGCTCTCGTGGAATACAGCTTTGTAGGTCAGAACGGTTCAGTCAGAGCAGACTCTCACGCACATGCAAAACACAGGAGCAACAAAATAGATTCCCTGCTGGAATTGCCAAATGCTTGCTTGGAGAAGCAGCAAGCTTTTGCTAGTCCCTGCCCGATGAGAACGCACACCCACACAACCTCAGAGGAATAGGATTTCCAGGTTTGCAGTTCAGTGAAGCGCAGAAGTTCCGTGTCCGTGTTCCTACACCAAAGCAAAGGAAAATGCATTCTCTGCCTTTTGAGGGCAGTGGGACATGGCACACCGTGTGCTGCTTGAATGGAGTACATTTCAACAAGCCTTCTCTGATTTATTTGATTCTTCCTCTCCTTGTGCTTGAAGGAAAAAAGAGAAGAAAATCAAGCCAGATGCCATCCATTTCATTTTTTGTTCACGTGAGGGTTGAGATAATTACAGAAGGTGATAATATTGACTTGCCAATTGTTACCTACGTGTGACAGTTGTTTACAGAAGTGAAAAGTCAGGTGGAACTGAACGATGTATTTACATTCAGTTCTCTAAGACTGGAAGCTTAATAGTCTGGTTACTCTTCAAAAATGTGAAGTGTGTTTTTCCTCATAAAAACATTTACACATCAAGGCAGAACAATATCTGTGTCACAACATTATTTGTCAAAAAGTGATGATGCTGATAGTAGTAAATATATTTTTGATTTTTATACAGTATCTGTATGGGGGCTTATTGCAGAAACTGAGTAAAATGAGATAGAAGCAGATACATCACCAAGTATTTACTGTCCTTTGCAGAAGGCAGAGTGGATGTGTTCAGTGGATGCCACCCATCCACTGGGCAGCAATTGGAAACTAGCTTAATGATACTGAGAGTAATTAGTGGTTGTTGGCCCAAGATCTTCATAGCTGGCAGGTTTTAATGATCCTGAGACATTTTCAACCACTGAAAAAATAGCTTCACATATGGAATAAAATTCCATAAGATTTACCATTAAAAATGCAGCGTTTATTGGGAAGTGGTTCCTATGTATGTCTTGTAGTGTGACTACTGCATCTCCTGTATTTTTGCTGACCATGTTGAGTTAGTTTTTTTCCTGGGCTGGGTGACTTTTTTATTTGCTTGACTACTGTTATGTAAATCTGAGTAAAAGAAGTTAGCAACTCTCTATAAGGCAGAAAGATGAATGACCAGGTTTCAGTCACATACCAACTCATTGCTTAGGTGTCCATGAAAGGATTTGAACTCTATTCCAGTGGCACAGATGTGGCAGATAGTGTGGCGGGCTGTGGAGAACTCTTTGTTAGGCAAAATCTCAGGAAAAGAAAAACTTTTAGATCTAGAAATTGTTCTCAGGAATGGCATTTAGTGAAAAAGCTGAAGAGGAGGATTTAACTGAGCTGACTAATTTAAAGGTGGACAAAAGCACACATGGATTTAATGTAAAACTTTTATGGAAACCCTCCTCAGAAGAGGAAGGATATTTGAGGTAAACTGAGCCATGTAGGGGAACAATAATAAAATTAAAACAAAGACTGGTTTAAAGAAAGTCTGGAGAAAATTATTAAAGCAGTAGTTGCTTAAAAAAAAAAAAAGTTAATGAAAGCATGGAAGAGGGTTCATTGTAGTATGTCCCAAGGCTCAAATTCTCAACAGTCTGATACTAAGCATTCATTAAGAATTTAATGAAGGGATGGCACTTAACAGACAACCATAAATATGTCAGTATCAGTGAGAATGGAAATTTTACCAAAAGGACTGAAGAGAAAGTTGGCCACAGTAAAGAAGACAAATTTTCATTTAGACTTTCAAGATAATTTAAATTGGAAAGAGCAGTCTAATCTACTTTTGCAAGTTGAGTTGCTTAACCAGTTTTTGCAAAAGTCTGATATTTAATCAACCTCTCTGTTTCTCTTTTTATTCCCTGACAGCCTAATCACTGTTGGTTGCGTTTGATGGTGCCTGAATTTTCAAAGAGTTTACATTATCTTCTCCAGAAGTTTTCAGATATTTCAGATATGTCTGATGTTTTAAGCAACTATTTGATCATCAATAATCTAACAAGGATAATTAATGATCTTATGGCATGTCTAGCTTTTGATAAAAATAAGGTAATCTAATACAGAGTTTCTACTTTTCTGCTGGATATTTTTATTTGAACTTTCTGTTGCACAGTTCTCGGTAATAGTTTAAAAATGTCCAAAGCTTCATTAGATATTTTTTTTTCTCATTTCTATTCCTGTACATCTGAAATTCTTTAGAAGTGCACTGAGTACACTGTGCTAATGTTGGCTAGCTGCTATCTTCTGTTTCAAAGAAAAATGGCTTACAAGGAATTACAGTATACACAATGACCTGTATACAGTTATTTAAGTAGTCAAAAATGTAACCGTCATCCTTAACATAATCAATTCATTCTGGCCTGTTTGAAACAAGCAGAAATCTTCCTTGTGCATCCAGCTTAAATTACTCATTTTGCTGGTGATCCTAATGTAAATTTTAAGATTATGTGGTTGAAGCTAATAATATACTTTTAATATGTATCACAGTGTGTGAGGCTCTGAAAGCTTTGCCATGGTTAAATTAATCTTTTTATACAAAGACACAGCAAAGACTAGAGGATATCGGCCCGTTTCCATGTGGTTTTGGATGCCAACAGCAACTGGAAGGATTCCAGGAGTCTCACTCAAGAGATGACTGATTCTCTTTGGTGAAAATGATGGGGAAAAATGTACTTTCTAATCCCTTAACCAGCTCTAACCAGTCTATCAGTAATAAAAAATAAGTCCTGTAGTTGAAGGTTTCATCCTACTGGCCAAAATGGCCAAAATCCATCATGTTCATCAAGGCAAGGATTTAATCTTCCATATACATTGATTTTTGTCAAGTAGGCCTGTAGCCATTGTAATTGCACATTTTCAACATCCATAATGAATCAAATGGACTAAAGCACCCAGTCTCCTTTAGAATGACATAACCTTGCTACCTTGTCATATATTGGCATTGTATTGCTGAGAGTATTTGGACATTCCCTCTCTTTCCATTTCAAATTGAATTCAGTCCAATCTTCAATGTATCTCTGTTTTTATTCACCACCACCACCACCATTTTTGTCCTGATGAGTCAAAGCACTCAGCTGGGATGTGGTTGGGGAAGTGGAATTTTCTTTTATAGAATGAAGAATAAATATCCTGTAATTCAGAGAAACAACTAGCTATTGATTTCCTGAGAAGAATGATCTTAGGTCTGCCACTTTTAGCATTAAACAAAATAACTTCGGAGGCAAAAGTAGGAATTTTTCATTGGTACATATTTAAGCCTTGCTTTTACCACTGTCCTCCTTCTTGGGAGTAAACAGTAACCCCAGGCCAAATTTGACCTGCTGGCGTAAGAAGCAGTTGTTTTGAAAGCTAAAGTCTATTAAAAAGGGAAAAAAAAAAAAGATAAGCATCGTTGATCTTAACATGAACCTCGATCTTGTTGTTTAGTCTGGCATAACACACTTGTGTGCTAGACCTCAGAGTGATTTGGCTTCCTTGTTTATAGTCCTGTTCTTATTTTTAGGCACATTATCAGGGATCTCAGCCTGCTTCTGTGCAGGAGTGTATCCCAGCTATTGTATTCTCTTCCCCATGCCCTTATGACAATACCTATGACTGCATTGTGTTCCTGTGTTGAGATTAAAAGAATCATGTGGAACATTGCAAAGTGATGTGAAATCAGGGTAATTTTTTTGATGAGGGAAAAAAGAAAGTCTCTTAATTTTCAGTGTAGAATGGGATGCTTTCTTTTCACAGCAATTTTACAACACTGGATTAATAACGTAATTCTATTTGCAAAGCTAATTTGAAATCCTCATATCAGGGGGCTTGATTGTTTTATGAAGATTGCGTAAAGCAGATTTGGTCTTCTGCAGGTTAAAAATGTAAACTTTTTGTGTTATCTTCAGATATTTTTATCATCTGTTTAGGTACTGAAGTGAGCATCTCTCTTGACCTTTTTTTCAATCCAAATTCTGTATTTTACCCTAGGATTTTGTAAAAGAAAATGGTCACCTTTATGTGGAAGGTCACTTTTCTCCTAAGGATTTTTTTGAGCACTTTAATAATACCATTGAGGTCTACAGGGAGTTTGCAGACACGTTGGATAAGAATGACTGCATTCTGCCTTCAACAGTAGAAACACCAGAGAATGGTAAGATGGCTCTCATTTTGGGGAACAGAATCTAAGTAAATACAAATGGGTGATTTTCCTTTGATTTTAGAGATTCTAAGTATCTGATGCTGTATCTCCATGTCTCCTTTTTACTGCCAATTAAAATTACTACCAACACCAGAGCTTGTATTACTATCCTAAGTCAAATTCTGTCTGGCAGTAAAACCAGTGCCATTGTTCCTTAATGTAATCCAAATAACCTCACAATACTCTGTTTCTTTTCATTCCAAATATATCCTGGATCACCTTTTTACCTTGTTGTTCTTCTATTAATGCTCTATTTAATTTTTATATGGCAGAAAAGGAGCCTGAGATTGTACTCCTGAATGGACAGGAAGCTAGGACATGCTGCAAATTGCAGCAGCCTCAAGTCACCTCTGTATTCATACCATCCATCCTGAAAAGGGCCATGTTTACCTCATTTAAAAAATTTAACAAGCTCAAGTCAGGCTCTTGCGGTTCATTCTCATCCTACCAGTAAATGGAGGGTTTGTGTTCTCTTTCAGTCTCTCTGGTGACAGGTATTAGCTTTTTAAGTAGGGCAATGTATTCAGTTGCACAGTTACCCCAGCAGTAACTAGAAGTAGATCAGTGCCATCACCCAAGAACTTGTATAAGGCAGTTGCTTTTCCAGAATAGCTGTTCAGCAGCACCTTAGTGTGTAGACATGTCTGCCTCTTAATAAGACTGCCTTTTTTGGCTTACTCCTCTCTATAAACAGTCTTGTAACCAGATTTTTAAACAGCCCTATAGCCACGTCAGAGTAGCCCTATAGCCCATCATCTTATATAGAGGAAACTGTATTCTAAGTTACATAATGCTGACACACTCATTTTCTATTTAGATTCCAGAGTCGCTGTCACAAAAACATTTTTGTTTCCTCCTGTTGCTGCCAGCTCCCTTAGGAATGACAGCATTGGCAGTAACACTAGCAGTAACAGTAAGTACAAGTGATTGAATTAATGTATGTGTCTTCATTTTGTTCTGGTAGCTGGTTGTTATGAGATCTCAGAGCAAAAGAATGTCATTAATTGTGCAAATTAATGGGAAGTTACTTGTGCCTGATGGTGTACCATGTGTTTCTCAGCTGTCATACCAAAATGCAGTGAACTTATCTCATCAAAATTTAGTGATGCTATCAAGTTACAATGATGTGACAGCTCTCTACAATTTGGAGAGGGCAGGTCTCTTCATTTTGGCTATCATGAGGTCTCACTACTCATATGGCCTCAGCAAACTTGGCTATCCCAGACACCTCATTCTAACTGTCAGAAAAAAGAAGTTGCTCCAAAAAGAACAGCTGTCCTAAATCAGGCCCAGGGTACTCACGTGGACAGAGAGGTTGCCTGTACATTGCATTTTGAAAGTAGTGTCAATCCCAAGTTTGACATTAAACCTGAAGACAAGACCCCATGTTTGCTTACTGTAGTCACAGTAGGGCCAGCTCCACAGTCAGTGCGCTTTCGGTTGAGGTCAAGGACAAAGTCCCTACACTTTTGGCAGCCTGTAATCCTCTCTGGCACGGCCATCTCTGTGTTTCTCATCTGTTGTAGTCAGTGTATTACATGACTAGTCACTGACAGATAAGAGAGCCTCGAATTGTCTTAAGAGTCTCAACATTACCTGTCATGAGGTCAGAAGGGGAGTAGGAATCTAAGGTGAAGAGACACAGCAAAGTTTCAGGGGCTTTTAGTGACATCATGTGCAACAAGGTGAATATTGTCTGGAGCTTTCCATGTCAACAAAAAGAGGGAGAGTTTCCTTAGAGGTTCCTGAAATGGTGATGAAAGTTTAACCACATTGTTGTTTCCCTTGCTTGTGTTTCCTGGCCCCATGAGGATGTGTCACGGTTCAGCCCCAGCAGGCAGCTAAGCACCACAGAGCTGCTTTCTCACTCCCCACTGGCTAGATAGGGGAGAAAACTGGAAAAGTGGAAATGAGACAGTTCATGGGTTGAGATAAAGACAGTTCAACAGGTAAAGCAAAAGTTACCCATGCAAGCAAAACAAAGCAAGGAGTTCACTCACCACTCCCCATGGGCAGGCAGGTGTTCAGCCATCCCCAGGAAAGTAGGGCTCTGTTACATGAAACCATTACTTGGGAAGACAAATGCCACCACTCCAAACATCAACCTCCCTCCCTCCTTCCTTCCTCTTCTTCTCCTTCCAGCCCCATAGATGCTGAAGATGAGGTATGGAATATATTCCTTTGGTCAGCTGGGGTCAGCTGTCCCAGCTGTCCCCCCTTGTAACTTTCTGTGCACCGTCAGTATGTCTCTCTTTACAATCCCCCTTTCACTTCACAAGTGTCCATGTTATCTAAATGTGATGTTGAAGTGCGTGGCTTGTACTCCTTTAGCCTAAGAAAACATGGGCAAGTAGAAAACCTCATGATGTCTGGTGGGAATGAAGGTAGCTCCTGACAGTGGGACAGATCCAAGTAAGACTGAGATTCTTCTCATGCTGCTTCTTTTGGAAAGGTGTAATCTAGCTATTCTCAGGGGGGTTATGACCATGCATGCAACTTCTTAGTTGGCTCACAGCTGCTGTCAGATTTGAAGCCCTTTCTGATTGCTTTCTAATGAAGAGGTCTTAGGTCATCATTCCCCAGAATGCTCTGAGTCCAAGGTTGGAGGAAAAACCACCTTCAACTCCTGGCTGCCAGCCTGCCTCTCTGGAAAAGAGAACCCTCATTGCCATAAATTCCTCTCCAAGAGGTCACAGAGCTAGCTTCTAGCTGATGAGCCCAAGGCCAATTATGAGGTACCAGGAGGGGTCTAAAGAGCACATACCTGTCTCTCACAGGTCTGAACATGTGATAATTTTTGCTGTTGCTGCTAGAAAGAAAGAATATTCAGCTGCAGCCTGAAGCAATGGGAATGGGTCATGAAGCCAAAAGAAAGACAAATAGATTACAGGAGTTGTTCAGATGAAAGGAGTTTGACCCAGTACAGTAAGAAGATGGATGCTAGGCACCGCAGCAGAGGGTGGCACCTGTGTCTGTACAGTGGAGGTTTATTAATCTTGTTTTATAAGTGGAACTGATAATCGTGTAGGGAAAAAGCCTAATTAAAATAATGCAGTAAGTCAAAGAAATTACTTGGCTGGCCATATGCTGTACAGGTGTGCTTTAAGTGATTATCATTCTCTTAAGCAATTTATTGGAAAATTGGATATCAGTTAACAGCCTTATCTAGAAATGACATGAGGACTGCTTGTCTGGGGCTGGAGACAGTTTGAACTCATAATCAGATTAAATTACATTAACTTGGACATTGGATTACACTTTAGTTATCTATTTGGAGTTTTTTGCAGGGAGAGACTTGTGGCATCTTTATTGGCATCTGTCTTAACTCCCTGAAAATAATCTCCAGTATTGATTTCAATTTTGTCTTGGCTTTATCACTGAGTAAGTTTTCTTTCGTACTTAATCCTACCTTCTTAAAAGGAACAACAATAAATAAACCACATGAAGAATCCCCAGCACAGAAGACCTTGTCTGCCAGCTCCAGTACAGTTCTCAGAGCAGTGCCACTAGATTCAAGATTTGGAGGAGAGGGGAAACCTCAAAAAGTACCTCCAGACACAAACTGCTGCATTTTATTTTTTTTAATGATCACATTTAATTTTAAACAGTTTTGAATTAAGCTATTAAAAATTAATGGTTTCTAGACCATTTAGAAGCATTCTCTGTTTGCAAAAGAACTCCTGAAGATTAATAATAAATTTTGAATTTATTAATAAAGTCTGATTTATTTGAATTTGAACTGCTCTTAATTCTAAATTCAACCCAGACAGACCTGAAGTACATTGTTGAATAAAATAATTTGTGAAATAATTATAATAGGAAACTTACATAATATTAACTAAATTATTTTTATCTTGTTGTTCCCACATTTGTTGAGTCATATTTCATGGCTTCATTATTATGACACAACAATAAAATTAAACTAATATCCAGAATAGCATCCTGACTATATCTGTAACAAAAGTCTTACCCCAACTAAGAGTAAAATGAAACAGGTATCACATTCTAATTTTTTTTTAAATGGCAGTAGTGCTATTTTCATCCTTGTAATATTGTGTGTAGATCTGTGGCATGTTCCCACTCCATATTTTTTGTCATAAAGTTCTCTGAAGCACCCCCAACCCCAATTTATGTAGATTTGTTTGTTTTCTTCTCTTTGGGTTACATGACTGTAGTCCAATTTAAATTCCAATTAACTGCTTAAGTACCAGTCTCACTGATATTTCCCCAGATCATTATATCATGCATAGTCTAGAGAGTTCAGATGAGATGGTATGTGAAGAATAAGTGTCAGGATAAGAAGTCTTGAGTCCTCATCTTTTCTTTCGATGGCTGAACCAAATGATAAATAGTAGTCTGTTGTTGTTGTTGTTTTTCCCACAGATGAATTTCATATTGCTGAGCTTAAAGCTTGAACTCTAGTTAGCTGTCACTAACACCTCTCACTCAGTTTAGTGTCATAGTATTATTTATATTTTCATGGAAAGTTCAGTGTTGCTTTTCATCCTTTTTTGCTTATGATTTCCATCAGAAGAGGGGTGGCCAGCAGGGACAGGAAGGTGATTGTCCCTCTCTACTCTGCCCTCGTGAGGCCCCATCTGGAGTCCTGTGTCCAGATCTGGGGCCCCCAGTACAAGAAAGATGTAGAACTGCTGGAGAGGGTTCAGAGGAGGGTCACAAAGATAATTAGAGGGCTGGAGCACCTCCCCTGTGAAGAGAGGCTGAGGGAGCTGGGCTTGTTCAGCCTGGAGAAGAGAAGGCTGCGGGGGGACCTCATTGCAGCCTTCCAGTACTTGAAGAGAGCATACAAACAGGAGGGGAATCAACTTTCTAAAAGGGTAGATAATGGCAGGACAAGGGGGAATAGACTAAAGCTAAAGGAAGGAAGGTTCAGATTAGATATTAGGGGGAAGTTTTTTACAGAGAGAGTGGTGAGGTGCTGGAACAGGCTGCCCAGAGACTTGGTGGATGCCTGTTCCTGCAGGTGTTCAAGGCCAGGTTGGATGGACCCTGGGCAACCTTGTGTAGACCCAGGCCTGGAGGTTGGTGGCCCTGCCTGTGGCAGGCAGTTGGAACTCTATGATCCTTGGGGTCCCTTCCAACTCAGACCATTCTATGATTCTGTGATTTTCTCAGAATAATTTAGCTTTATTATTCAGTACTGAACAGTTCAAAGAATGTGTAAACACAGAAATCTTCATAACTTTTTTCAGGAAGAAGCTCTACTTCTATAATACTTCTATAATTAAGCAAAGAATACCATAGTTTTATTTGGTAATTGCACAACAATTTGAAAGTGTTCACCCGTGGCTTAATGCAATTGGTGTTGCTTTCTGTGCTTTTGTTCCAACTTTATAGTTAATGGAAAACCCTAATGAACAGGTGAGAGCTGCTCTGCATTTTTAGAGATAAGATCTTGTGGTAATTGTGTTGGATCTGAGCAGAGGTAAACTGAAAATTCCTTTGAGACATGCATGGCAAAAAGATTGAGGCAGTGCTTTGAACCATAATTACTTGCTAAACCTACACACATAGCTCAAGGTAGAGAGCAGCTCAATAACTTCATTGTATAGCTGAGCGGCTTTTAATGTAAATATATTGTGTTCACAGCTTAATATCCCACTGTCCATGAAGATTTTATATAAACCTACATCAGATGAACTCACTTCCTAAGGGTTTCTTCCATAAGGCGCAGAGTGAGAGCTCTGAAAGGTGCTGGCCTGCTTCCACTCCCCTTTTACACATTTCTGGATGGAGTTTATTTTGAGTGAATACCATACTGACTGCAAAGCCAGCAGTTCCTCTGGCGTTGCCCATGGAGTTCACAAAGTTACTGATACACCTGGTTCCTCCTCTTCCTTCTCCTACTCTGCCTTTACAACTGCTGGGAGTGCGAATCTTTTTGTGTAGAGCTCTGAAGTTTCTAACAGAGGAAAAGGTCCCTATGGAAGAAATAAAAGTCTATTGGCAGCCAGCTTGTTTCCTTATCTCCCTTTTCCTCATTAGGACATGGGTCCTCGGGAGGTTCTCCAGACTGAAAATTCTCCAACCTGTCCTGGTTTATATGTTTTTATATGTTACTATAAGTAAGACCTACCACGACTCATTTCATTCTCTTCAGGTCTTTCAAGAGACCTTTTTTCTGGACTTGAAAGTGAAATTAAATAGCCTGTTGATGTTTGGTTTTACAGTAGCTAAGGATTACTTAATTTTCTAATTAATTCATACACTATCAAGTTAGGAAAAAAACCTGTTGTCACTCTAAAAGGTAGGCTGGGGAGAGTGTCTGTATTTAGGTTCTGTTCATTGGTTGTGGGTCCCCACATGGAAAGCTGATTATGAATTCCTTTCAGTTTTCCATAGATGCTGAAGAAAGCATAATTCAATTGTATAACTCAGTGGTCTTTCCCTGGGAAGAATGACTAATTGTATCAGGCAAATCAATGTTTCGTTTTTCTTGACTAGAGCACAAGAATGATACAGGAATTTTTTTCTGGGCATATCTTGAGAATACAGTTCAAAGTAATGACAAGAATTCTTCTTGAGATGTTCAGGCTGGCCCTACCCCACTTGAGTTTGTCCAGATTTCTTGAAGGTCAGTTCCACAAGCAAACCTCGATGCCTAACCTGGGGCAGACAGTTCAAGAAAAGATATGCCCCTCTAGTTAAGTTCTGCTCAGTTTCAAGGTTCGAGCAGGCAGAGGAAGACTAATTGATAGCCTCTCTTTTTCAGCTGATGTTCACCTCTGTGGAAATTTGCCCTCTGTCTTTCCCTTATCCTCTGTAGATAGATTTTTTTCATGGTAATCTAGCACCGGTTCTGCTTAACCAATGTTTCCTTTTAGTGTGTTGAGTTTGCCAGATGTAGAATTCAAGCCTCTGTAGTCAGAACCTAGACTTTGTAAGCAGTGTATGAGACAGAGACAGATAAGGCCTTAGAAACAACAGCTGAATTTCAGAGATAAAAAGAGCATTTGTGTAAAAACTTGCAAAAAGTCAACCAGAAAATCCCTGAGTTGAAAAAGTCTTGCTACTTAATTATGAGAATGTTCATTTTTAAAGTGTTTTCTTGGAGGCTGTTTAATAATGTACTAAATGCACATTGCTTGACCCAATATAGCATAGTATATGTGCTTAGACGTTTGCTGTTTGCATGAGTCACATAAATTTCTAGTACTGGCAGTCCATTTCCACCTCTATATCTAATCACCTACTTTTCCTGTAATCTGACCATACACTCACTGTTCAAGCTGCAGACACCAAATCTTGAAATGAACCAAAACTGGATGCATGGTGTCTCACCTAGCAGTCTCCTGTGGCTCGCTTTGCATTTCAGAAGAGGGATCCCAGAGTGACTCTGTTGGACTTTTCACATCCTGCTCTTGATTGAATAACTGCAGGGCCACATTTCAGCCCCAGCATGCCTACAGCTCCCTGTGAGGGGAATGGAATTGCTTGTGTACGTAAAAGATTAGGACTGAGGCTCTACTGTATAAAATGTAAAAAGCTGTCAATATACAGTAGCAACAAAATAATACACAGCTAGACTTCAAGGCACAAGGGTTTGATCTTACCCAAATCACTGAGAACTTTCCAGACAAACGCTAGAAGTTAAATCAGTCAGGCTTATTCTGTTAAATTAACTTTCCACAAGAGGCTTCATGTTGGTTGTTCGTTAGTGGCAAAGGGGAGTGTCTATCTGCAATCAGTGGGATGTGTCTTACCAAACAATAATACAGAACAAATCCATGAAGTGACAGATATATTCTCTTCCAGAGAATTACTTTGTGCTACAAAATAACACCTTTAAAAACAAAAAATCATAAACCCAAAACTGAAACGTGGGAAAGAGAAAATTCTCCACAAATGTCAAAAAGAGAAATAGGGTTGGAATGACAAAAAGAGAATTAGTGTTGGAACTCTTCAACACAGTTGTTTCAGAAACAGGAAGAGCATCTTTGTGGTCAAAAATGGCCTGTGAGGTTTTGTATGAAGCGCACCTCATGTACGCAGCACTTGGTGGTATCTGTTCTGCTGTTTAAGATGCTGTTACGTAGGTGGTGCATAAAAGTGCTTTTCCCTTATAGATAGCTTTCTGCTATAAATCTGTCTTCACTAACAAGAACATCTGTAATTACAGAAGAGGCACTTGGCTTCATTAACAGCTCCAGCCTGCAAGGGATCAGCGTAGCACTGACATCATTGCTGTCTCTTCTTATTGGCTTTATTTTGGGAGCCATATACTGGAAGGTAAGAAATACCAAATTTAATTGTTTACATACTGATTCTATGCCTTGTAGTTATGGGGAGGCAGGAGTTAGACCCATTCTGCATTTAAAAGCAAGAGACATCTCTTTTGATGTTCACTGAACTATGTGACATGTAAATGTAAATATGTTGTCAAATTCTTGAATTCCACCACCAGAGTGCAAAACCTGTCTTAGTGGTATGATAGCTCCCTAATTGGAAATTAAGAACATGGGATTCCCTCAATTTCACAGTTCTCCTATTATATCTTGAGGAAATGATTATTTTTCACCTGCCTACAACACAAAGGCTTTGATAGTAAAATTATATCAGTAGCAGATGTATGTTAGAGGACAAGATTTGGCCTACATTTTCCCAGAGGACTTTGATACTGAAAATATGAAGCAAACTGAAATGTACAACCATTATTTAGGGAGTTGTTAAAGAAAGCTTTAGAATATATATATTTAATGCATTTTATTCCTAGAAAACACATCCTAAATCCAGACCAGAAAGTGATGAAACTACACAGTGTCATGATGGTCAAGAGGAAAATGAGATAAGGTATATTGTTTCACTTTATATATATGGACATAGAAATGTAAGTTTACCTTTGAGAGCTACTTCCTGAAGGTTTCTCTCTATCTCTAAGACAAACAGAAAAAAACCCCAAACACAAGGTCTTGCTGTAGAGGTAAAATGTGTGCTTAGGGTGTGTCCTTTAAAGGAGCTTCTAGTTTAAATATAAAACTTGATATGGCAGAGATTTCCTTAAGAGGACCTTACCCCTTACCTTTATCTCTCACTCTGGGAAAGGATTGCTGAGACCTATAGGGGAAGCAACAAAAAAAAAGTGCATTATTATTATTTGTGTGTGGTGTAAAGCTAGGTAGATGCCATGTAAATAAATAGAAAAGAATGTCTTCCTGACTGTGCTCCTAAATCCTTTTAAATATTTTTTACATTAACTTTTTCTATATTCTTTCACTTTTTTTTTCAGTCCCCAGGGTACGTGTATATATAAGCATCTATGTTTCTCAGGTCTTTTTAATGCTTGTGGAAAGTTAATGAGAACTCATTCAAAGCATAATAACTTCCTAAGGTCATCCTGAAATTGTTCATGGCTTTGTTCATACTTAAATGTTACTTTGTCTGAATTTAAAGCAGAAAAAATACCCATGTAACGCAGTCGATCAATTATACCTTAGAAATAACAACTGAAAACTTTCAAAGTTGTTTGGACATGATTTGAAAAAAGAAAAGTCTGAAATACAGAAAAAGGACTTAGGGATATTTTAAGTTAGAACAGTTCACACTAAAGCATTTTGAGACTATTATATAACTTCTTATTTCAGGTTGTTTGGTCAAATTTTAACTATGAGGAATTAAGGGAAAGATCTAATGCAGACAGCAGAAGGACTCATCCTGCAGGCTTCTCACATTGTGTGAAATGCCTGGTGCTGTTGAAGGCAGAAATAGGTGAGGTTCTGACCTAGTGGTTTCATCACAGGAGCTGCGATGCTCAGTGTTTAAACTTTATAGAATAATAAATTCTTGAAACAAATTTTCTTCATGTACAGTACATAAAACGGGAGACTATATATTCATCAGGTATACTAGTTGCTACAGATAACTCATCCTGCACTTCATCCTCACAGGTATTTAAATTTGGAACATGCCACTTACTTTTAACTTCCCTGGAAATAAAAACCCTTGCTTTATAGGAAGACAGGAGGAAGGGATTAGTTAAATGCAGGAGATGGCGTTAACAGGAAACGTAACCAGGTTACATTCTCCATCAGACCTCTTCTTAAATATATGGCATATGTTTTTTTCTCCTCTCCTCCCAAAAGAATTTGTGATATTCACCTATAACTGGGAAGAGCTAGTATCAAACATAAATTAAAATACCTTTGTTCCCTTTCATTTTAACTAACTGAAACCTTCCATGTTATTTCCTGTAGTAATAAAATACTTCTTTTTTTTCCAGTATGTTGCAGCAAAAGAAAAGGAACATCTACATGTGTAGCTGTTGCTTTTTCTCCCTCAACACTGTTACTGTTTTGTGTACTGGTAAGTTGTTACAGAGAAGAGTCTTACCACAGGCTTAATAACTTTGGGCTGATGAATTATAAAGGGATTCAGAGTCCATCTTGGGAACAAAGTAAAATAAAACTTGTTATCAATAAGCTTTGATTGTACCAGAGATCTTCAGCAGCTAATGTAATTAATCCTTTATCATGGGTCAATGGGCTGAGACCAACGGGATGAGGTTTAACAAGGCCAAGTGCAGAGTTCTGCACTTGGGACATAACAACCCCATGCAGTGCTACAGGCTTGGAGCAGAGTGGCTGGAAAGCTGCCTGGTGGAGAAGGATCTGGGGCTGTTGGTTGACTGACAACTGAATATGAGCCAGCAGTGTGCCCAGGTGGCCAAGAAGGCCAATGGCATCTTGGCTTGTATCAGAAAGAATGGACAGCAGGTCCAGGGAAGTGATTGTGCCCCTGTATTCAGCTCTGGTGAGACTGCACCTTGAATACTAAGTTCAGTTCTGGGCCCCTCACTACAAGAAAGACATCAAGGTCCTGGAGTGTGTCCAAAGAAGGAGAGCAGGCTGGTGAAGGGGCTGGAGAGGAAACCTTATGAGGAGCAGCTGAGGGAACTGGGGCTGTTTAGCTTGGAGAAGAGGAGGCCTTATTACTGCCTACAATTGCCTGAAAGGAGGTTGTAGAGAGGTGAGTGTTGGTCTCTTTGCCCAAGTGACAGGTGATAGGATGAGGGGAAATGGGCTCAAGCTGTACCAGGGCAGGTTCAGATTAGACATTAGGAAAATGTTCTTCACCAAAAGGGTTATTAGGCATTGGAACAGGCTGCCCAGAGAGGCAGTTGAGTCACCAGCCCTGGATGTATTTAAAAGACAGGTGGATGAGGTGCTTAGGGGTGTGGTTTAGTAGACGGCAGATACGTTTGGACTCGATGATCTCAAAGGTCTTTTCCAACCTAGTGATTCTGTGTGATGCTGTTATTAATTTACACATTTGATTTTCAAGCTGACTGTTACAAAATGAAATATACCAGAATACCTGAAATGCAGGACAGCTACTACTTCTCCTTCTTGTTATGAAAGGCAGTATAGAGAAGTTTTCAGCTCTTGTCCTACAGCTGTTTCGAAGCAGCTTGACCTAAAAATCACAACCCTGCAACTAGCAGTTGAGTGCAGGAGAACAGGCCAAGAAAAGCTGAAGTTCTATTAATTCTTGGTTCCTCAGCACAGTTTACAGTCTCTGCAGCCTCATCAGATATATCATTCTTGCTTTAGTATGTAAAAGTGAGCGGCAAATGCGAGTGAGTTTTCTCAGTCCCATCTGGCTTCTGCAGAACAGCAGGAGTTGTGCTATACTTAACCCATGTCATCTCTGGCAAGTGTCTGGAAGATTCAGGCATCAATGAATTCTTCATTTTATATCATTAGTGGATGAGTGGGTAAGAGTGTATCAGGCAATCCAGGCTTGCAGTTCATCCTGTAGCGGTCACCATTGTGATCAAGCTAGCTATGACTTGAGGGATTTTCAGTTTCCTTAACTGGCTTGTTCAACATTGGTTCACTGAGAAGGGAGATCCTCACTGCGTTGGATGAATCATTAGATTTTTCCAAAGATGTAAACTCAGTTTGGTATTGGTTTGTCCACATGACTTCAAAGGGAAGCTTACTGCCAGAGATTGCAAGATATCAAAATTCACAAACAGTTCTGTACCATGAGAGTTGTTTCATCACCGTAGATGACATCAGTGAGCTTTTGCAGGCAAGTGCATCTTACGACAATGGTTTTTCTTTCAGAATAAAGGAACATCTATGCAAGTGTTGTTGAATTTATCTATTTCCAAAATAATATGTAAAAAAAATGCCTGGTGTTGTTTATCTGCGAAAAGTTCTACTGTTTAGTAATATGGAGAGGAAAATTAATCAGCAAATTTGTAATTTCTGTTTTTTTCTTCAGGCAGGTAACAGTTCCATGTTCGCTTCATAAATGAAGCAGCTTTAAGCACATTCGTATTCCTTCTGGAGTGACAGACTGAGTCTGCATCTGTTGTTGCTGCCCATGACTCCATACACATGATATAGAAATGAGGACAATTTGTGTTCATTACTGTGAAACCAACACTGAATTGAACAACGACAAGAAGAGTGTGCACTTAGCAGGACGGTATCTTATGTGAATATCTACCTTGTGTGGCATTTGGGGATTTTTAATTGCATTGCTACTTGCAGCTGACTCTGGCAAACAATGTACACGTCCTGAAAAAAAAGCATCTTTCAAATGCCTCCAATTATGTATAATCACTGAAAGTCATAAATACTTTTGCATCCTTAATTTAAGTTCTGTGTCCTCTACCTTACCTTGGTGTCTTCAGATGGAGTTCTCTGAACTGACAGAAAACGCAGAAATGGATACAGATAACATACTCTTCGATATTGTATATAAAACTTGAAAGCAAAGTCATGCCATGGACCCATGTTCAGCCTTTTACTTATAAGGAACTGTGTTTATGCCTGGCAAAGGCTGTGTGTACAGCAACATGTGGTCTCTGTCAGGTGGCTGGTTGCCCACCGCAGAAAGCCTCAAGAATTCATCAGCGTTGGTGGTCTCTGCTCAGGAGAAGCAAATACGGGATGAAGACAAAGTAAACAGGAGGTGAGCGTACGTCACAGATCTTCGAAACATTAAGAGCAACTGCTGGGTATGTGAACATTGATGAAATTTCCAGACATGCTAAGGGAAGGGAGAGTAAAGAGTCTGAATTGCGTTCAAACATCAGGATGAAGACAAACCCATGAAATGCATTTTAAACGCTGAAGATGCATGCCATTGATACCTTGTCTTTAAATGTATAGCATAGAAAATCTGAAAGATCCTGAGAGTGTATTTAGCTTTTACTTACATCAGCTGTAATTAATGTTTGCATTGTGTTTAAAGTGATTATTAAGCTTTAATATCCTGGCATTCTCCACTCTTGAAGTAAATTCTCTAGAAACAAAAGGGAAAGGCTTTGTTTCCCACTTGTCTTCTGCCTCTATTGCTGTTATAGCATCCGTGGAATCTGTACAGGACTGATGTATAGACATGCATTTTCAAGTAAATCCTAAAAATACCATGGAAAAAGTTACAAGCGTAGTTGTGCATCTTTGTATCTTGGCTCTTTCCAGATAATGGGTATAAGTTATTTATCTGTATTAAGGGTTTTAACTTCAGAAGGTAAAGGTGTCACTTCAGATGACAAATTGTCTGTCATCAAACTGACTAGGTAACCAAGAGTTTTAGCTTAAGTAACTTGAAAACGTAAAAAACCCGAACTAACTAAACAAAAAAGCCCATCACCCTTTTAATTCTTTGTGTAAAGTTGGAGTTCTCTTTACTTCATTTTTTTAAGAATTCTTGTGTAAATTTTAATAATCTGCTGAATTTTATGAGAACCATACATAAAAGAATATGACATACATATAATATATAAGTGTGTGTGTATGTGTGTGTGTGTGTGTGTGTGTGTGTTATTGGTAAAACTGACTCATTTTTCATACTTATCAACAGAAAAAAAAAACCCTCAAAACCTTACTGTGTTTGATGACAGAGCTTACGTGTGCGTGTAGTCTCTCTGCATGGAATTTTAACACTACTGAAACCAATGTCAAAACTTCTCATGAATTCACTGATGCAAGGATTTGGTCATGTGAAACTATTTTTTTTTTATTTATATCAAGGCCTTTTTGCACTTCCTGAGTGTCAAAAAAGGGTCCTCAGGTCCTGCTCAGATGGTATAAATTAGCATAGTGCCATTAATGTTAACAGAGTTTTGGAGTTTGCATCATCTGAGGAATTTGTCTTAGACTAGCTCAAAAGAAGTTAAAGGTGAGAATTAGGCCTGTATTTTTATTCAGAAAATGCTGGAGCATACACCACTTCATAAGAAATAATCAAGGTTGTCCAGCACTTCTAAAAAGCAAATGCATTCCAAATTTTGGCTCGGTAAAAATCAAACAGGATTCCCCACCTGCAGCTCAGTTTCTTTTGTCATTGCGTAATTCTTTACTCACAAGGCCCTGATATTTTGTGTTTCAAACTTACTTAAGAGTTACCCTGAAAGAAATGTCAGCATGATCTAATTGGTTGGAAATTTGCACCTTGTTGGTAATGTGGAGAATAACTCCTTGTAGGTTTCAACAAAACAGAAGTGTATCCACAGTAAATGGAAGCAACTATCCTTACACATTTTACAAAAAATTTAGATACCTCATGTTGCTGTACAACACATTCTCAAAGCAAGCTTATGCATTTAAGATTCTAGAAGTGGTTTTTTTTTAATTTGGTTAAACAAAAATCTTTTATTTACTAGTGTTTGTTCATAAGAATGTTAGCTTTCTTAAATGCGTTCTTTCCAGAAAGTCAGATACACAATAACGTTTTACGTTGGTGTGCCCCAAATCAGATTTTGATACTCAAAATGTATAATGTTTTAGGGTCCTTAGTCTACTGTTCAATACTACAGAAAATATCAGTTGTAAATTGAAACATACATTAAACCCAGACAGACCAGTGCAAAATGCTCACCTTCCAAGAGTAACAAAATAGTAGCCTCCAGATAATGTCCAATACTTTAATCTCTTCCATGGAGCAAAACAAATTAAAGGCACATGAAAACAGAAAGAAATTTCTTGTCTAAAGCTCCCAATTTCACATCACAAACATCTTAGAATATGCACCAAAGTTGTATAACACAGGAAGTAACAGAACTGTTGCTGGAGCTCATGTTCTATGCACCTCATTTTGAGAGATCTGAACAAAATATTGGATGTTCTTAATCTTTTTGCAGAGCAGAAGGACAGTTCTAGACATTTGTGGATACAGAGGATTGCATGGCACTTGGAAATGTAGTCATGAAATTATTTCAGTTTCTGTGCCTGATTTGTCTACCCACTGTGAAAGCATTTACTTTGGATATAGTGAAATTTTGAAAGGCTACTGACTCATGAGACATCTTTGAAGTCAAGGGAAATAGAATGAGTTACTGTTCAGTGGGAGTAGGAATGGCAGAAATAGTCCTTTAATTGCTTCTTTAACCAGCTGTAAGCTATTTAATTTGTGAAGAGTGATCAGTTTTTCAGTCACCTTTTTGGGTAGACAGAGCCCAGGCTTTAAGTCAGTTAGCAAATGAAGACCCTTTCTCTTGAAAGGAAGTTGGGGAAAAAAAGAGTGTTGAGTTTTTTAGCCAAAAGTCAAACAATATATTTTTTTTTTTCAGATACCTGTGGCTTTGTGAGGAACTAACATTTTTATGCTTCCTTTGGAGTAGTTGAACTTTGCATGCAATTAATAGTGGCCTTGTGAAAATACAAAGCAGATAATGATATCCTGAGTAATGCAATGTGCTACTTTAGATGTGTGTTTACTTGAATAAATTAATGGTACTTGTTTCATCACAAGGTCATTTTATAAGTAAGCTTGTAAGTAAGCTTATAAAATGTACTATGTAATAGAGTGAGTATGTGTAAAACCTGCACATTTTTTAGATTCTAATCTTCACCAGCCCTGTTTTCTCTGTTGCTCTCTCTTTGTAATATGCTGAAACTTTTCAGTACACACAATACAACTATTAAATTGAAAAGGTAACTGTATATATATAAAATACAGATATTTTGAGTTCGATTTACATTTAAGACTTATCCAACATTCTTCAGTTCAGGAATCTGATTCAACTGTCTATTAAATGCAGATCTACAGTAATGGTGGCATGTTGCTATTATGTTATCAAATTGATGGAACGCGGAAACTTCAGACTCTTTAGTGATAGAGACACAGACGTTTGCTGGTTGTATCATGGGTAAATTCATTTCTTTCACTGTAAATGTCAGCACAGTCTTACATAGTTACATTCTGACTGAAGGTAATCAACAAAGTTTATAAAATGTGATGTGTCTGTATATATGTGTCCTCTTAAAGATAGATGTTTTCCCAGATCCTTTTTTATACCAGTTCAAATTTGGAATTTACATTATATACATATACTTTATTGTTCTAAATAAAGATATTATGCACTGCCAAATAATTAGTATATTGCATTGTGTCAGTCCTGTTTAAAGCCTTTTTTTAAGTCCTGTCTTTTCCTGGAATAATTTTCTGCAGGAATGTGTGCTGCTAACGCAGACTCCTTCATAATCGTTTCATTTTAATCCTGCATTTTGAAGTCTTGTGTTGCCAGAGTGTATGTCCTCATTATCAGCCTTCAGTGCTGATCCATGGTGTATCTGCAATTATGAAAATTATTCCAACTTCAGAATTAAAAGTTTCTTGGAGCTTGTTAATGAGCTTAAATTTGTTTGTGCCCTGCTTTAGGTAGTTTTTCACATTCTATTCTTGCTATTAGCTGCATGCTGGATTTTAATTTAGTTTACCACTAAAAAGTCTGAATGTTGTTGATATGCTCCTCTTGTAGTAAGTGGCATTTATCAATTCAAGAATTTATTACAAATAACAGGGTTTTCCAGCTGTGACCAGAGCTTATCCCATAAAGATGGCATCCTTCCTTTCAGGTTTCAACAGTTTATTGTGGCTTTTCAGTAAGAAACACAGGACATGGGATGAGGTTGGGAGGAAAAAACAGCTGCTCAGGAAGCTCCAGCACCTCTCCGCTCCTGAGAAAGAATGAAAGGATGCCAGCCTACAAAAGAAGAGATAAACCTACCGAGGCTTTCAACCTACCTTGGAGAAAGGTAAGCAGCTTTGGAAGAAAGAGAGGCGAACCTGCAGTAGATAGATACAGGAGGTTTACAAGTAGGAGTGAGGTACAGGCTGGACCAATGAGAAGGTGCAGAGAACAGGGTTATTGGGCTGGGAAACAGAGGAACTGGATTTCAGGGTGGTAAAATTTAGGTCACAGACAAGAATAAGAGCTGTGGCTGTTGGTCTGGGCACTGCAAGAAATGCAGAGCTGATGAGCTTGAAGAAGGCTGTGGAGTAGTGGATCTCTGCACTGCTGGTGTAGCACAAGCTGTGCCCTGAGGAGCAGCACTGCTGCAATGGACACTCAGTTCAGCTAGGGCTAAGTGAGCATCATGTAGCTGCAGAGGCTGGATGGATATGGTTAAAGAAGTCAGAGAGTTGTGATCAACAGGACAGAGTCTAGCCTGGAGGCCTGTATCTAGTGGAGTGCCTCATGGGGTTGGTACTGGGACCTGTACTATTCAGTATATTAATCAGTGACTCAGATGAGGGAATAGAGTGTACAGTCAGCAGGTTTGCTGACAACACAGAACTGGGAGGGGTGGCTGACACACCAGAGGGCTGTGCTGCCATTCAGCAAGACCTAGACAGGCTGGAGAGTTGGCTGGGGACGAATTTAATGAAATGTAACAAGGGCAAGTATGGAGTCTTGTATCTGGGAAAGAACAACTCAAGGTACTGGTATAGGCTGGGGACAGATCTGTTGGAGAGCAGCATAGGGGAAAGGGACCTGGGGTCCTGGTAGACATCAGGATGACCATGAGCCAGCAATGTGCCCTCGTGGCCAAGAAGGAGGAACTTCTTCACTGTGAGGGTGATGGAGCACTGGAACAGACTGCCCAGAGAGTTTGTGGAGTCTCCTTCTCTGAAGACATTCAAAACCCACCTGGATGCATTCCTGTGTGACCTAATCTAGGTTATCCTGCTCTGGCATGGAGGTTGGACTAGATGATCTTTCAAGGGCCCTTCCAACCCTTAAAATTCTGTGACTCTGTAATGAGCATGCTTCATGTGGAAAGCAGCATTTCTGTAAGAAAAAGAGGCAGGCTTGAGCTGAAAGTTCAGGAAGCCAGAATTTAGAACAAGGTGCCTGGAAATCAGATATGAGAGCTCTTAGGTAACAAAACAGCTTTCACTGAAGTCAGGAGTTGGCAATTGGTAATCTGGTTCAAGATCCACATGGAGATCAGTGACAAGCAGTGTCCCTCAGAGGTCTGTATTAGGACCAATACTGTACAATGTCTTCATCAGTCAACACACCTGAGGGATAGGATGCTATCCAGAGGGACCTGGAAAAGCTTGAGAAGTGAACCCATCTGATCCTCATGAGCTTCAGTAAGGCAAAGTGCAAGGTCCTGCCCATAGGTCAGGGCAATCCCAAGTATAACTGCAGGCGGGGCAACAGAGAATGAATTGAGAGCTGAGGAAAAGGACTTGGGGGTTTTGGTTGACAAAAAGTTCAACATGAAGCAACAGCATGTGCTTGCAGCCTAGAAAGCCAACTGTATCCTGGGCTGCATCAAAAGAAGCATGACCAACAGGACGGAGGAGGTGATTTTCCTCTTCTACTCTGTTCTTGTGAGAACTTACCTGCAGTACTGACTCCAGTTCTGGAACCTTCAGCACAGGAAAGACATGGAGCTGTGGGTACAAGTCCAGAGGACAAGGCATGGAGATGGTCAGAGGACTGGAGCACTTATGCTGTGAGCACTGGCTGAGGAATTAGGGCTTTTTCAGCCTGGATTAGAGAAGGCTTGGAGGAGACTTTATTACAGCCTTTCAGTACTGAAAGACAGCTTATAAGAAAGATGGGGACAGACTTTTTAGTAGGGCCTGTAGCAATAGGACAAGGGGTAATGGCTTTAAACTAAGAAAGGATAGATTTAGACTAGAACAGGTTGCCTAGAGGGATGGTAGGTGGATGGGACTCTGAGCAACCTGATCTAGTTGAAGATGTCCCTGCTTATTGCAGGGAAATTAGACTAAGTGACCATTAAAGGTCCCTTCCAACCCAAACTACTCTATGATGCTATGAATTATAACATATGCAGATGTAGTAAAGGATAAGGGTGAAAGGCTGGGAAAACAGATTTGACTCTTCAGCCAAAGAGATACCACCATAATGTTTTTGGTAGTCTGACTTAGAATTTTTGGTGCCTTATGCAATGCTGACTCACCACCACTACCACTTAATCTCAACCCTGGAGACTTAAATGGGCTAAAGGATGGAGAGAAATATTTAGCTTCAGTTTTCCTTTTTCAGTGTCTCCAAACAATTAATAGAAACCATCTTATTCGGTGGGAAAAATCAAACGCAATCTTTTTCCCAGGCATGGAGAGCACTAATAATGGCATTTTCCTAATTCTGTCATGCAGAAAAGCAATGCTTATTATCATGAACTACTGTTACTTGATAACAATATATTTCAACAGCTTAACACTTTCATGAAATCACAGTATTTTAGATCAGCTGTATAAATACCCACTCCACTTACACTCCGCATTACAATCCAGTGGAATTTTATTACATGTTAACAAATGTGCACTAGT
Organism: Hypotaenidia okinawae; assembly: GCA_027925045.1. Classification (NCBI taxonomy): domain Eukaryota; kingdom Metazoa; phylum Chordata; class Aves; order Gruiformes; family Rallidae; genus Hypotaenidia; species Hypotaenidia okinawae. The sequence goes on along the minus strand of BSDF01000001.1, from coordinate 23,451,600 downwards.
AAATGTATTTTTGCCCAAAGTTTCTGAAGCATAGTACATAAAATATTTTTAGTTTTAATGAGATGGTTGTTTCTGGACTTCAGTCCACATTAACAATGTATAGAACCACTTCCTTACTACTCTTCATGTAGCCATTGACGATAAATTTTCTTCTAGTGTTCATAAGTTTCTAAAATGGATTGTTTCCCAATAACTACACTGAAGCATGTGCCAATGCAATCAAGTTTCTCGTTGTTATGTGCTTAATGGGAACTCTTATGTGCTGGTGTGCAGCAGAAAATAAGGTTAAATTAAACCACAGTGCCAAAATTAGCCCTTTTTTTGCTCCACCATATCCCAATGAAAGTTTTTTCAACATATAACAGGGAAAATCCCAAATGCTATTATAGCTCCCCTGACTTGTGGCCCTTTCTGCAAGATCCCACGATAAAGGAGCAGGAACTAAAAATACAGATTAGATTTTTCCAGACAGTCGTGAGCCTTGGGCTTCTGGCCAGTCACAAAATACAGGGACAATTTTCCTTCTTTTTTGGCAAAGATATTTTCTTGAGCTCATGGAAGAATATTCGACTGAGATCACAAAAGCCTCTTTGTTTGTCACCAGTTCTGCTGTGCAGGATAATAGCATGATAGTAAAATTGGCCCAATTAGAGTAAAGAAGCTGCAGAGCAGAATGTATAGCTTTTGTCAGTTTAAGTGACTACCCCAAGTGACAAAATGTCATCTTAGAAATTTCACCTTGTCATCTCCTACATTGTGATTGATGATTATTAGGACCCCACAGGTTATTTAATCTGTCATGTTCTTAAAGTTAAATATTTTAGACCTTCCTTTTTCTCAGCAATGCTGTCATCATTAACAAAACACAGAACAGCCTTCACCTTTAGAAATGACAAAATGGGAATGTCTCTCAAAACCAATTAATAGCATCAGTGAAGGAAAAGACATAGCATATAAATCTTTTGAATCGCATCCCTGAGAATAATGCAATGAGTTCTTTGGGGCAATTTCTCCTTTGCCAGAAGTTGAGAAGAAAGTATCCCATAAGCATGGTGGAACCACTTGGCAGTTTGTTGTGAAGCCTTTTTTCGTACTGTTCTGGAGGAATCCAATTGCCTCAGGCAGTAAGCAATGCATTTTCTGGGGTTTGTTTTAAATGCCTTAACCTTTGGATCAAACAAAGAGTGGTGCAAATGAACTCTCCTTTTACATGCTATAATTGGTTAGTTACTACATTTCAAACAGACTCACTGATACACAGCAACATTTTAAGCAGGCACTCTACAATGTAGAGTGTGGCTGTGTGGGATGAGGGTGCTGGGGGGTTGCAGGAGAGAAGGCAGTGTTTGGATTTAGCAAACTTTACAGGTAACTACCGTGAACTTGAATCATACACCCTGAAGGAACGGCTGCACGTTACAGAATCCCTTCGCAAATCCAACCCTTGGCGAGAGGGAGCCTCAGGATTGCCAAGTCCCATGCGCTGATCAAAAAGCTCGCTGGGCGCCCCACCCTGCACTGCACTCCCCAGCCACCAGCAGCACAGCACCGTCACCCTTCCTGCTCCGTGGCTGCACGTGCCAGAACTGCACACACATACTGCGTCCCTGAGGGCACCTATAATGAATCCATCTATGTTTCCTTATAGGCCACCGAGGTTATTTAACTGAAAGTCAAAACCTAGCCCCAGGTGGCATGACTCAAACAGGTCTTCTGCATTTCAACCTGGACCATAACTGGAACCTCCCCAGAGCCCCCCAGTTTTCCATCTTGCACATGTACACCTTTTGTGTCCTGTCCCTCCTTCAGCCTCCACCCTGTCTCCCTGTGCTCTCCTGTTGAGTCATACTCTGCAATTAAAGCCTCATATATCACTGTGTGCTAAGCAGGACCGCCATTAGCAGCTTTTTATGTAGGCAGTAAACATTTGAGTTAGTATTTAGGAAGAAAACACTTCAGATTGCTTAGCAAAAGATTGGACTTCTGAAATTGTCCCAGCTGGCTCAAAAGTTTCTGTATTTGTAACTCCGTTGAAGGGTGAGGTCACCAGGACCAGCAGATGTGGACATCATACAGTTATAACTGGTGTATTGCTAGTCTGACCACAAAGTGACTACACAGATGTACAAATGCAGGCTGCAAGCCCAGAAACTCCCTGAGAATTTTTCTTCGGAGGAAAAAAAGTTCTGCTGTGTAAATTTGTTAACCCTGTTTCCCCCTAAAAATATCTGCCATTCAGAATTGAGATAGCGATAGCCAGTCAAATTAATCAGATGCTCGTTTATGCGATTGGTTATCCTAGAGGTCAGGCTGGATGGGGGGTCTGGGTAGCCTGATCTAGTGAGGATGTTGCTGCTTGTGGCAGGGGGTATGGAACTGGATGATCTTTGCAGTCCCTTCCAACCCAGAGTATTCTGTGGGTCTGTGATTCTACTATTAAAGAAACTGCCTGAACAGACTGACTGAAGTCTAACTTCTCCTTCTAGTAAACCTCTCTCTTGTTGTTTTTTCTCAGGCCAATTATAGCCTGAGCTCATTTATCTGGGTTTCATCTTGCTGCATCCATATCCTGTGACCCTCACCTCTCCAGCCATGAGTCAACTCGAGCCCCATGCTCTTTCCACTCCTAATCCTGTGTCCATTACCAATCCTTTTCTGTTTTGACCAAGCAGCACATTTCCTGACCCAAGACACGCCATGCACCTGGCCCAGCACTGCATACACCTTCTGATGGACATCCAGTAGCCAGGCTTGCACACAGCTCTGACCAGTCAGATGACAAGAGAGAGGCATGCAGTTTTACAGGTTACACAGCATCCTCTGCCTCTTCACCCCACACCAGCAGCGCTGCTCCACAGGCTGTGGGAAGCCATGCCATGTCTTAGGTTCCCTCTGCCCAGGTCCCAGGAGCACTGCACTGTATTTTGCACAGCAATACAGATTCAAAGGGAGAGAGGACCACTGTCTTGCTCCTGGGGAGCAGGCTGCCAAGAAGCCCTCTGATTTCTTTTCCCTCCTTCCTAGGCAAGCGCTTTAATAATTAAGCTATTATCTAGCAGGGAGAATATCCATCATTCTCCTTGTGTGCAGTTATGGGGAGGTAGGTGCCTGATCCCCGATATTTAAAAAAAAAGGAAGGGAAAAAAAAAATAAAAGAGCAGCATTTCTAAAGAAAATCTAAAGATAAGCAACAATGCAGGAAGTCAGTATGACTGAAAGCAGCCTGAGGTTGTTGTCAAATTTCCTGGTGGCTTTGTAAATATCATGTCTAAGTATCATGACAGTGGCTTAAAAATAAACTGCAAAGTTTGACTTCTCTACATTTTTAAGATTAGAAAAATGAAATAGCTCTGGGAAACTGCATAGGAGCTAAATAGCCTTTAGAAAAATGTTAACAATTTAAAATTATACTAAATCTGTCTACATCTGTATGGAGTGACAATGAACACTCCAAGAAATTAAAAAAGCAACATTAAGGAAACATATCATGTTATACAGAAGCTCTGCATTCAAGAGATGAAGTTTTGGAGGTTTTCAGGTCACTTAGTTTTTAGATAAACTTCTTTCCATGCCCTGGAATTCCATAACTTCTTTAGGACAGAATAAGAAAAAAACCACAACAACCAAAAACGAAAAACAAACAAAAAAACCCCATCAGGAGACTGTAACAAATTATTAATTCATACTAGACAGTTAATTATATGAAACTCTTACATATATCCATGGAATTTCACACAAGAATTCCTGAATTTAATCTGCCAATTTATAATGGACCTTGTACATTGCAAAAATCCATCTAATCTGAACTGAAAGAGATAAGCAAGCAGATTTACTATGCAGAAAACAATTTAGTGTCATTATGTAAAAAAATTAATTTCATTTCCACTTCAAACTTTTCTCTAGGGTTCCATAAAGTGATAACAGTGCTCTAATAAGGGCAGAGTTCAACTGCAGGAGACAGAGGCAGCCGTCTTACGATATTGGCAATTAAACAAAGCATTTGAAATATCAGAACATGTAATCTACTCAGTAAGATGTTACTTTTGGAAATGTAAAAAGCTGGTTGAAGAGGAAGCAGCAAAACAAGAAAACACGAGGTTGGAGTCTTTTTCCTTTGAAGTGTGTAAGATATCCTTTCTGTTCACAACCAGTTTCATGACCTTAAATATTCCTCTGCTCTCTCAGTGGGGCTATTTAACTTGCTTTCAGATCTACCAAATACATACTGATTCTTCATTAGAAGTTTCCAAACTGATTACAAGTTTCTTTCTGTTTCAACACATGTTCTGGATCTTAGCACTTCTGGAAATCAACCAAGGCTACAGGTCTAGTAAAATTTTTCTGCAGAGATGTCTCTAGAGGTTGTGTGTGTGCGTGTTATGGCTTCTCATGTGCGTGTTATGGTTTCTCGCCATTTAACACAGCTCCTCTGCATAAGGTTACTGCTTTCAGAGCAAAGCTGGCAGAACACCTCTATGCATTTTTTGCCCATTTTGATATAAAATCAACCACACTACAAGGATTGAGGGTCTCTCTCGTTTCTGCCAGCTCTGGAGGGAGACACAGTGTCCAGCAAAGAACTGCTGATGGACACCTGAGAATGTGAAAAATCCCATTACAGCCAGTGGCCTGGCTCATTTGGCTGCAGGCTGCTAATAGGAATGAACAAACATACCAACAGAGTAAGCTGGTAAATCAACTATCCAAAGAGCAAGCTCGTTGACTGAGCATAGTAAGAAAAAATCTTGATCATACCATACGATCTTCAAAAACATCAAAGCACAAGCTCCAGTTTTGAAGTTATTCCCTGGAAAGTAGATTTATGATAATCAAGAAGATAAAACCTTCCCTTCTTGCCTAATTTCCAGTTATATGAGGCACACTTCCTTCATTCCAGGCAGTGTTTCCCAATGACAGTCAGGACCTCAGAGCACCAGTGGGGCAAAAATAACCTAATCTGCTGTCTGTTGCAGATGGAAACAGATATGGAAAAGAAAGGAGTTTTAAAGTACTTTTGCTAAAACATTATTTCTCTGTGTTCAAAAAAAAGATTTTGAGTCATTCTGTTTGCTCCAAGTACTAATGGGCAGAATTTACTTTGTACTGTAACCCTGAGGGCAAGGATTCAAGTTTTTGCGCTAAGAAAAAAAAAAAAAAAGTAGTTACATTTTATCTGTCAGTTGGGAACACTTACTTTGCCATGTACAAAACTGATTAGTGTCTACAAAAATTTTCAATTTAGAGTTCAGCCAAGTGTAGTATCTGCATTGTTTATTCCAAGAATTATTGTACTTTTTTCTTTTTTCTTCGCAATCTTTTGCTATCTTTTTCTCTTAAAATTAAGTCATTTCTGGTTCTTTGTCTCTTCAGCTCTTGTTTGACCTTCTCTGTCTACCTCTGGAACAAATTAGAATATTTTGTCAAATGGAAGCTTTAAAAAAAACACTAAAGCATTTTCAGCAAAAACTGTTGCTCAATTTTTTGAATGACCCAGTATTCAATCTGAAGTGGATCTAATTCAGGTTTACCACATCCAACTGGGTCTGCGTATGATTTATTATATTAAGCAGTAATGTAGCATAACAAAGATACAAAAGATGGATAAGCTTCATAGCAATAAAAGACAGGCATCTCAGCTTTGTGAGAGATCACCTGTTTTCTCAGTCCATATAACTACGTGTAAATTCTCATCTCGCATTGTGTCTAGAAACACAAACTGAAATATTTTATCAGAGGTTCTTACTAGGTTGTAAAGCTTTAAAATTGATCACTTTCTTACTTTGATATTTTAGGAAACAGACTAGAATAGCCAATCCTATCCAGTAGTGTATTAGCTGTATCTTTGTCAGTCCTTCAGCAAGTCTTTTTTCACTAGCCAGTGATGAAGAGTCCATGGTCTCCCTAGGTCTACTCAGCTGATCATCAACCTTTACTACTAAAATACTGTCCTTTAGAGTTTCACTTCTAGCTCCATTGGTGCACTGTGTTACTTACTTCCCTAAAGAGTGGGTAATAACTTTTTCCTTTTTTGTCTTCAGAAGCATTCTATACATTTGAAGCCTAATATCTTGGCTCTTTTCAGCCTTTTCCAAATTAAACAACTGCCTGTCCTTCACAGGCCATGTTGCCAGCAAGCTCCATTTGCTGCTGTCCTCTGGACTCTCCAGCTTGTTCAAATATGTCCAATAGTTGTTGTCTATAAACTAGCAGCGCACTCTTGAAGTGACTGCTATTTGAAACAGGGTGAAAGTATTTACTTACTGCTCTGGATTTGATCAGTAGATGCTGAAACACTAGAACAGATCCCTCAAAGACTTGACTTTTCTTTGGTAGAGTATTGCTTATGTATTTTCTGGGTCAGAGTGCATTCTGTGAACTCTATCGCCTTTGAAAAGCACTGCAGTAGGTGTTCCTGTTTGGTTTTGTATTTAAAATACTGTTATCCAAAATATTGAAAGACTTTTGTCTTACAACTATCAGTGGTCCAGAGCAAAACAAGTTGGGATCGTTGCAAATGAGAAAATACTAAAATTAAACCAGCACTTAACGAGCAAGCTCAGCCATTTAGTAGCTTTGGTCAACCAAAATATGTTGTGTATTGAGATGCTCTCTTTTTTGAGCGTGCTATGATTAAATTACACGTAGCCATTTCAAATTTGGTTTTTAGCTAGGAAGTCACTGTGAGCCTCAGCAGCCTTACTGCAGCTTCTCCAAACATTGAATAGATGATGTGCTACTGAAGTTTCTGTTAAGAACCCACCATACATTTTGAACAGAAACATTCACAAGATGTTTTCCTTAGGCTTTCTGAAAAATGGTAATTGTATGTGACTTTAAAACTTAAGCATTTTTCAGATAGTACAGCATTTCCCTAAAGAAGGAAATTCCAGCTCTGTCTCTGAAGGAAGATAAAAGTTTGCCTACATGGGAGTTGTTCCAGAATAGCTACTTCTGATTTAATACAGGAATGGGCCTTCCAAATCTGAGCTAATACTCTCTGCTTACAAGTTAACCCATTTTGAAAATATATTAAGGTCATTTGCTACAAACAGTCTTTTTTTCATCCAGGATGTCCAACAACATGTACAAATTAACTGCACGATAGAGATAAAAGAGGATAAAGGGGCTGGGGGTTTTTTTGGCTTTAATTGAAACCTTCCTTAGGTAGAAATTACCCTTTTAAACAAATCGCCAACACAAACACATTTCTGAAGCAATATAAATGCCAATGATGGAAAAGTGTCAAAACATGTTAGACAAATGGGTTGGACAAAGCTGGAAAATATATATTATCTGAGAACTAAATATGCACCCACCACATATATATATATATGTATAACAGATATATATATTTTTATATATAATTACAGAACTTTCTCAAAATACTAGTATATATTATTCCACCACCCTAAATAAATGCACATTACATAAGTAAAATAGTAATTATATCTCTAAATATCTGTTCACTTAAGTAAAAATACTATCAACTTTTGGGTTCCAGTCATTACAGACATTCTAAGTCATCCAGTTTTACATTTTTGGGCAAGAAATCAAAGCAATAAAGAGCCCTCTGAGTCTTATTGTAATGAGATCAGACAACAGCAGTGAAACCTATGTCTCTAGACAAAGGCTTTACAATCAGTTTCTTTCTTTCTTAGGTGAAGAGTCACTCACTATCAAATAATAACATCAGACTCTAACACCCTTTGGAGAACTAACCTACACAAAGTATATTAGAGCTGGCTGTAAAAGCATGCCATATATTACCAATGGACATGTAAGGCTTGCTTTTCAGATAAAATCTCTCTAGCCAATTCTGTGTCACAGGCCAAACGCATGGAAGAAGCTCCTTTTGACCAGAATACAAATCACACCTAAGAATTAGTACACATCTGAATGGTCTCCTTTTCTCTGGGAAGCCTCTTAAGTTCAAGGAGCAGGGGATGCAATGTTTCAGGCTATTTTGTATTTGCTTATCATCTGCCAACAGGCACCTGAAGCTGATTCATGGCAAGGTTGGGAGCAGTGTGGCAACAGCAGGCTTGACAGATAAGCAGGTGACCTCTCTAGCTGTATGAAGCTCTTTTTCTCTCTTTTTTTTTTTAATCCATGGAGCCTTTTTTGCCAAGAAAGGTTGGGAAATGAGTAAACACATCAAATGATGGGACCTAGTGAAGCACAGTCTACCTTAGCACAGATTAGTGCCTTCACGGTGAAGACCCACCTGTATGAGGATCTTGTGTAACAGCAGCTCCAGTGGTGACATATTTGCCCTTGTACGTAGTGGGGACGTTATGGGAGGAATACTTCATCCTTTCCACGACTGCGTTAAACTCATCTTTCTCTGAATTTGTTTTCTACCTGCTCTATCTGTTTCTTTTTCATCTCTGCAAGTGAGGGACTGCTATCTGTAGCAGTGACATGAGAACAATACTTTATGTAAATAACTTCCAAGTGGAGGTAGTCATTAATGCAGACAGTTCTGAAGGCAAGTGAAACAGCGTTTGGCAGCAAGCACTGTTAATGAGACTGTCTCTTAGGATTGTAGTCTGGTTCAGAAAATGCTCTTCTAACTTCCTTTGTTTGCACTTTTTCCCCCCCCAGCAATACAATTCCCCAAACTATAGGGCTGTCCCCTCTTGTGGAAAAGAGTATTTGGGAAGCTGTTGTTAGCTCCAGTGCAGAGAGGAGATACGGAGCAAGCAAGTCTAGAGTTGAATGACCACACAGGAAGGAGGGAGGTGTTCCGTATCTGTCATTTATTGGTCTGTAGGTTGCCAGCCTATGCAAAGTGAAACTCAAGCTTAAAACTGTATCCACAGCCATATGTACATACCTTCCAGCATTCAAAATTTAGATAGTGCTAGGTAAGAACTAGCTTCCCCCTTGTGAGAGGCCTGCTTGCCTCCTCCTGCCCTGGCACACGCTCACCCAGACACACAAGCACAGCAGCACACACTGGAGCATATTTCATTTGAACATGCACAGCCCCATAATACATTCTTGTGCAGATGCCAGCTTCCAATGGCTGGACATAACGGACTGGTCTCAACTGAAGGGAAGAAAAAGCAGAGCTAAGTGTCTCATGTAAAGGGTTTTAGGGGAGGATGAAAGAACAAGCTCTGCATTGTTGGCAGAGACACTGTGGAGTGCTTGGGGCGTGTGGATTGTTACGCTTTTGATTTTTTTCCTGTAGCACATTAGGAAAGCTGAAAGATTAGCAGGGAAGTGAACATCTATTTTCTCAGGCATGTTTTACCACCTAAAAAAAAGAAAACATGGCCAGTAGCTGACCAATAAAAGATACAGTTCAGCCCCCAAAATGGGATAATTGGCCAGTACATGCTCCCTTATCCATGTTCAAACCATAATATCAAATCAAAACCATAGGATAAAAACGTAGTTTGGTAGGGTTGACTGGAGGTTGTCTGGTCCCACACCTGCCAACTTTTATCGGTTCTATCACCAAAGTGATATAAGATATTCTAACCTTTCAGAGAAGGTTAGAGTACTTTTTGGTGTGGGAAGTGGGAGTTTTGAGCGTAGCATCTGAGTTATATAGAAAGAATAAACTACAAGGGGAAGACACACCTACAAACGTGATGTAAAGAAGAACAAAGGAAAAACACATTGGAAAAAGGAAGTTAGAAATGGAATGAAATGTAGGAAAAATAGAGAAGAATACTGACACTGTCTGAAGAGTACCATACCCACAGTATGCCATTTCTTTCAGACCTGTTGCTCTCTGCATCATACTGTGTGAACTTGTGTTCTTTATTAAATGTGAGATAATAAAATACACTCGGTAATTACTTCCCTCCAGTTTAATAGGAAATTTGTTGGAATACAATGCACTAAATAAATACTTTTGCTTCACCCTTTGGAAGAATGTCTGGGAGGCTCAGAGCCAACTCACACACTTTGCCTTACCCTGAATTCAGTTTTCTGTGGAGTTTGGGTTCTTGCTTTTTCATATGCAGCAAGAAATACAATTATTATTTCTTCTGTAGTTTACTAGGGAGACTGAGAAAAGGAAGGGCTCTCCGTCTTTTGTGAGAGTGAGTGAATGTGACACTGTGGCAAAGAGTTATTCTGTGTGTATGACCAGTGAGTAGACATGCAAAGAATCAGAACCCTGAGCCTGGACTTCCTATATTTTTAGCTTAATTTTCCCAAATAGCAAACATTCCTTTCTGGCCCATCATAATGTAGAAAGCATAGAAAAGTTTAACTCTGTATTCTTATCATAAAAGAAGTATGATGTTCTGCATTACTCCAAAACTGCTGCTATAATATGCTTTTAATGTATGAGTTTAATCTCTGCAGAACTTGTTTTGTGTTCCTTATTAGTGATTGGACAATGGAAAAAACACCACAAAAACACACATGAAAACAAATACTGTGATAGATGACATGGACAGAAAAGGAGTTAAGTGAAGTTGTCTACTGGTTTCTAAATAGCAAGGAAGACTAGAATTCCCTGGGATGAGTGCTCCCTAATGAAGAAAAAAATGAGACAATGTATAGCTTACATGATATAGAATAACCACAGGAAAATGGTCTTTTCTGTACCAGCAAATATATATGTTCCATATTCAAGTGAGTGTCCCATCTGCTCAGTGGAAACTATTGGAGTTTCTAATACTCAAACAGAATGTCTGTATGGAAGGCCACTTTAGGACACTTCAGGACAACCACCATGGAAGAGCTCGTACCAAAGTTTATATTATAATCAATTTTACTATGTTACATAAGATTCAGAATAGTAGTTCTAAGCCTCTGTTTATTTATAAGACCTTGTTTTGCAGAAGGGAGCAAGCAGCTGCAGTAGAACACAAGTCTTGAACCAAAAGGAACAACTCACTCAGCCAGTGAGTTTCCCAGCCACACATCATCAGGCTCAACAAAAGAGCAACTAAGCTCTTTTTGGATGTTAAAACAACAACTAATTTGGAAGGAAATGCCAGAGTACTGAGATGTTAGACACTAACACTCAGATGAGTATTTTCATAAGTCTCCATTTAGCTTGGTATTCCATCATGACTGCACAACAAGCCAGAATAAAATAAGCTTCAGATAAAAAGGGCTACTGTTCAATTATCTAATCATGAGTTTTCTGCAAATTTAATCTAGGAACCAGTATAGGGGTGATGGTATCCACACCAGCTGTGGGGTTTTGAGAGGTCAAATTGGCAGATGCCATTAAAACATGACACTAGGAAGAAGGAAAGAAGCCAAAGCTTTTTCAGCAAGAATTTTATTCAGGTGGCATACCTAATTATTTCTCAGAAATTAAAATACTTGCTGTTTCTTCATTGCTCTGTTTAGGCAAGAAATACAATGTGTTTATATTGTGAATAAAGATTTTGCTAAAACATAGCTGTTTCATGCAATAAACTATTCATCCTGATTGAAAAAAAGAGTAGCAAGGCCCTATTTTGGGTTTCAATAGTAATAATAATAATATATTTTAAAAACATTAACTTCTTATTAGTATCAATGTTTCAGCAAAATTTTCAGGTGTAATGTTATTTCACAAAATGTTTCATTAACCTGGTTTATTTTGTACTGAAGTGAACTAGAAGCATTTATCATAGAACAATTTATAGGAAATTACAACATCTAGGTTAAAAGGTGATTAAACTTCCCATGTTGTAACTGCTAAACTTGATCACAAGGCCCATGCTTAAAACCTCACTTAGTTACTGAGCATCAAAAACGCCTGCTTAAAACCATAGATATAGCACTCGGCTCTGTAACTTCTGAAGAGCAGATCCTGAATCAAAGCAGAGGTCAGATAGTTTTGAGCTGTGTACCTTAACTCCTTTTCACATCTCATTGTATTTGTAAGCATGTAAGCCAATGGTTACTTAAAGTTTTTAACTTTTCAGGCAAGAAATTTGTTTTGATTGAAATAAAAAATACATGCAGATTACCTACTGCTAGAAGTCCTGATAAGCACTATAGTAGGTCAAACTCCGAAATGGGAGTTCCTTTACAGGTAAGATAGACTGTAGGCCAGGGAATCTACAAATTTGCATTCTACTTAGTGAGCTTACACATGAGTATCAAGAGAAAACTGAGACCTTTCTGTAATCCAGCCCTATCTCCTGACTTCACTAAGTTTACAGGATCAAAAGTACATTTCAGGGCAGCTTAAGAGTTAGCAGACTTCAAACAGAGACACAAATCTCCATTCAGCTGATATTCAGGCTCTCATTGATCCCAGTGAAAGCTGGGAGAAAATGAAAACTTTCCATGGCAATCAGGCCATAGGAGTGAGTAGAAGAGCCAGCACAGCTCTTGGCTGGTGGAGACACCAGACAGCATCATGGTGTGCCCTAAGTTCCTAGTGTTGCTCCTTCTACAAGCAATACTGAAAGAGTCTTAGAAAGTTCCTTACAGGCTTTCAGTGACCATCTTCTCCCTCAATGGCTGTGTGCTAAGCCCTCACCCCTATCTCCTACTGCCCTAAATTGCATGGTCCTACACATCTCCGCTCTTCCCCTTGACCTGCACTCCCTTGCTCATCACCACCAAGCCATTCAACATTCAACGCCTCCATTATGTCCTTCCACTTAACTCTTTCCATCCCCCAGAAAGCTTCTCCTCTCCATAGTGGAGAAGCAGCCAAGTCAGTAAGTGGAAGGATACCAGCAGCAGAAGAGTACCAGCAATGGAAGGGTACCAGGGCCTTTCCCAGGCAGGCCTGGGTGAGAGGAGCTGAGGAGGAGGAGGGCTGGGTGAGGCAGTACCCAACCTCTGTCTACTCTGGCAGACTGCTAGGTCCACTGAGCTACCTGGTGACATACAGCTTCAGCCTAGGAGGATGCAGGTATATGGTCTGAGTGTCAAATTTTACAAGACTTCCTATTGACAGCAAGAGTTGTGTGACACCAACAGGTCAAGCAGGGGAAAAAAACAGAGAAAGAGCCATGACATATTAAATGGAAGAGGAAAACCCAGGTCCATTACCAGAGACCATAACATATAGCCTTCTCTTCAAAATCAAACAAAACTTTTTTGCAATGGAATTTCAGTTGGATTGAGATACAGTGTTAATGCAAATGGTGACAACTTTTTGTAGGAGACTGTTCATGTATGGAAATAGTGATTTAGAAACTCTAGTTATAAATGTTAAAACTATATCCTCCCACTGGAGAAATACTATGAAATAAATTTTAAAAGAAAACACAAAAAACATGACAAGGGCAGAACACCCACACTATAGTATTTATTCTTCAAAAACTTTAGTGTCAAAGATTGATTACATATTTTTTAATTGTTCTGACTGATGGCCTTTTTCTTGCATCTAAAACTGATAGTATTATTGTCATCTCTATTTCCTCCCTACTGTCCATCTCTAGGAAACTTACTCTTTTTCTCTTGGCCAAACTTTAGTTCTCAGACCTGTGGGACCAAATGCTTCTAATTATGACAGAAGATTCTCCGCCTATTTTCATCCTCTCATTTTTTGGTTCTCTCTTGGAAAAGAAAAAGTTTTAAAAAAATCAGATCTGCTTCCTTCCATATGGAACATTTCTGAAATACTGTGAGGAACAGCCAACAGTAGCCACTTCAGATATATTTAGCTTGTTAACTCTTTTTTCTCTTTCTCAACTCAAGAATTTGGTATGTCAATACAGTTAAAATATATTTATATAACTGTGATTTTTCCAGTTTTTATACTTCTTTTCCTTTTTTAATAAACAAAATTGTTATATGAATCCCTGATGTATTAAACTGACAACAGATAGAATGTATAAATATCTTTCTTTGTTGGAAAGGAAGTCCTCAAATGACTAAGAAATTACTACTACAGTGTTCCCACCCTCCCATTCCCCTCAGAAAAACCTTAAGAACTTCTCTTGAGTGAATGAAGCTGTATAAACTTAGACTTGAGTGGAGGCAGTCTAAAATTAACTACATCTCAAATAGAAGTAGCTTATTTTATTCAAGCATTACTTGTTAACAAGTTAGATCAGATAATTTTCATCAGAAGAAGTATAAGGCTGTGTTGGAGCTCTTAATTTTCACAGATTCTTATCTGATAAAAATAAAATCTTCACATCATATTAAAACAAATTGCACAAAATGAAAGTTAGCATTGAAACATACCCAGTCTATGAAGTTAGCAGCTTTCCACTCACTGCTTGAGTAACTCTGCATTTGAAATGTGAAATGTGCTTCCTGTTAAAGTATATTGGCTATTATTTTAAGGATGCCAGATGGAAATTATTCCCTTATAATCTTAGGTAAACTCAGAACTCTCGTTAGGTATTCACATAAACAGTGAGTTAAATCTAAGAAATAGACAGCCATAGAAGTTTTATAAGATTAAATTTCATATCAGTGGTAATGAAAATGAGAGAGAAAAGAGAAAGAACAAGCTGGCCCAAATCCATTTCATTAATGTCTGGGGAAAGGAATATACAATGCAATTGCTCACCTTAGTATACGGCATGTGTTTCACTGAACAAAATTGTCTCTCTTGTGCCTTTATTTGGTTCAGTCTGAGCTAATTTATTCTACTCTTTCTGTCTGTCTCTGTCTCCTTTACGTGAGAGCAAGAGATTAATAAATTAATCCACTTAATGCAGGGTTTGTTCTTACTAGAGGTCATGTGGTCATAAAAATTAGGCATCCTAGGTTCCATCTATGTTTGTTTTTGAGGATTAGGAACTACTCTCCATTGCAGCAACTAGCTTCAGTAACGCATGACTTTGACATTTTGAGCTGTGCTGTAGTGTGCACGTAGCCCCAGTCCCAACTGAAACTCTGATGCTGCCCATGAAACAGCACCTAACTTTTTAAGGAGTAGTTTTCACTGAAAGCACACATTACTGATTGTAATTACATCTACACTGCCTGTGACATTGTCCTCTGGGAGCATTCTGTAAGGTCCAGGCCAAGTTGCACAGCGTGGGACATGTTCTCACTGCTGATGGTGATGTTCTTTGAAGCACACAAGCTGTGTGCACACTGCATAACACTTGGCTCGAAGCCCTCCTCTGAATGTCCTCTGAATTTCATATAGAATCCCTCTGAACCATGAAAGATGCATCATTTTGCTGTGGTTTTATTGTTGAAAGTCCCTGAAATAACACAGAGAATGCTGCAGAGTTCAAAAGTGGTAGGATGTTGATGGTAGACATTGCATACCATGAGGTATGGAGGAAAGATGACAAGAGTTAGCTGAAGACTCAACAGGCTGAGGCAGTGTTAAAGGTAGTGCAGAGCAGGGAGGCTCAGACCTCATCCAGGATGATGCTGAGAAATCATTCCTGGAGCAAAGTACATCCTGAGCTACATCATGGAGGAATGCATCACAGCCTGCATCATCAGTCATTATTCCTGTTTTTGTTTCCACTTTTAACATTATGTTTATACATAAGAAAAAACCTTTGCAGAAAGGCTTCTGTTGTCTACTGGTTTGCTTTGCTTGAAGGAATTTTTCATCAAAAGTGGTCTTCTGAGGTTGCCCAAAGAGAATATGAAAATCAGTTTTCCCTTTAAATAGGAAAATTGGTTTTAATGAATAAATACCAGTCAGGTTTGGAAAATGAAAAGGGTAATTCTTTTCAACTCAGTTTAGTCTTATTTAGCTATGTTTTTTATTCCCTGGTGAGTAAAACCCATCCACAATGATTTGGGCAAAAATTATCCATCCCACACCATCATCCATACCACTGTCTAGCTTGGTACCTTCAGAAGGCTTCTGTGGATGAGCCAAAGGCTCTCAAGCCAGCTGGCTTTCAGAAGAGTACTGTCATTGTTTATGGCTTGTGTCCCTAAATCATATTCCTGGACTAGATTTCTTATCTCAATACTTGCATAAAACAGAGGTGATGCTCCACCCAGGCCCCTGAAATCCTCCAAATGTCCTTTGATCTCTGCTTAGCCCTTCTTGTAAATGCTTATATTGTCAGTATGTGGGGTGGGGCAGAATCTTTCCTATTTGCATGAGCCCTTAGACTATGTGGTAAAGGCACACAACACTGGCCTTTGCTCTGTCTCCAGAGCTTTTGGCTGGGTAAATCATGTCCCTCTGGCCCATGCCTTACCTCTGCCAAGGTCTGTGCCTTCTCCACAGGAATGAACTGATATTTACGCCTAAGGGATTAGTCTTGCCTCTCTTTGAGACACGTTTTCTGTCATTGTTTTCCCCAGCATAGGCTGCAGTTTTGATGCCTTTTTAGTAATCTGTCATTCCCCCTAGTGCAGGCAATCTTTCTGAAGAAGCAGCTTTAGGTCTCTCTAGGTTTCATAGCTGAATAGGCTCTAGGGGTGGTGGATTTACGTATTTTTTAAAAAAAAGTGAATAAAAAGATATAAAAAATGTGGTCTGTGAAACAAAATGCAATGGTTTTTTTCTTTTTTTCTGCATTATTTTCTAGTAAGCTAAACAACCTGCAATTTGAAAGACATTGTGTATGTATTCTGAAATAATCTAAAACCTTTAGAAAACAAATTTCTTCTCACCAGCCCTGATAATCACAACCAGAAGTTAGGGCAAGACACGACACAGAGGATCATTTCAAAGTTCCTTTTTCTTCCATCCACATCTATTTAATATACAATCTCTCAGCCTGCTTCAGCAAGTACTTGTAAACTGATTGTGACGTGATTGTAATCTGGATGTGAAAAATTCTACGGCAATACAAGATGTCATTAACTTTGAATGATGTGTTACTAAGTGGGCATCTTGAAATAGAAATGCTTTATTACAGAAGATTGATACTAATAGAAGTACTAGAAGACCACTCAAATAGATTTTTAAAGGGACAGAGGCTGTTGGCCTCTTCGTGATGAATTGGGGCAGTGTTATATCATTTCTCTTTGGAGAAAGCAATCTCATTTTTGGCCATGCTGTGACCGCCTGTGATAAGATTTGGGTTTTGGTTTTTTTATTCATGTACGTTACTCTTAACACATAAAGCTTAAACAACAGAATTACAGTGATACATGTTTCTTTAAAAAGAAAGGAAGAGGCTTACTTGTTTACTTTTTTTGGTCTGTTGGACAATACAATGGTGGGAGCCAGTTTATTACAACTTTTCCCACAGGTCTGCCCTTGGGAATAACTCTCTATAAAATCCCATTCTTGTGGCCCTACAGAAATAGAACATAGTGCCTTTTTTAACTTGAAAATTATTACACCAGGCACCCTACTGCAAATGAGCCAGAACAAAGCGGTGTCCTGTAGTGTGATACTAATTTCTCTGAATATGTCCATGTGCTTTCATAATGGAATATTTAGGGAAAGTGGCACAGCCACAAACCGTTTAAACAAAGAATAAGTAGCTGTGGCATTCTCTCAGCGTTTTTTCTAGTATCCTAAATGGAAGTTAATTTTAAAATGTAAACAGTTATTTGGACTTGGACTTTTTGATAAGATCTGTCACCATTGCCCTAGCTGAGACATGGTATACCTATTCTCCACCTGTAATGTTTAATATAATGCAAAAAGTAAGAAAATATTTATATAGCATCACAAAGCATCCATCAACACACTGGCATGAAGTGTATACAATCCCCAGAGCAGTCTGGAAGGAACACAAAGCCTAGCCAAGCCCTGGAGATGCTAATGTAGATTCCTTGGGATTCTGTAGATCGTCTCCTGAAGCTGCAGAAATGCTAGTGACTTTAGAAAATATAAAGACTTGCCAGAATTTAACAGGGGGATGGGAGAGAAAAACATCTTTTCACACAAGAAGGTTAGACGATATATTCAAAGTGACTTTTATCAGAGTAAGGTTTTACAGCCTCCTAAGACATTTTGAGTAATCCCCGCAGATCACAGATTTTCTCGGCATTTAACTGAGAGATAATCAAATTGCAGTTCTCTCTTTCCAGTGTCATTCTGTTTGCACTTGCATATGCAAATTGCTTTCTGCCTGAAGTTCTGCAGAATCTGCTAGGACCTTGTAAGGAAGGAAGAAGACACAAAATAGAAGAAAAGCAGATGGAAAAGTAGATGCAAGTTTTGCATAGGTTGCCACTTCTCATTTCTATGCAACATATTTATGCATAAGCTGCTAAGCCCAGGGATGTAGCCAAGTATTCAGACACACTGTGATGGATGTGGAGATCAATTGTTTGTGAAGGCAGAAAGGGTTCTAACCCAAGCTGATAGTTTTAAGTTAAACAAATTATGTCACTTTTATTTGCATAACGAAAATGTTTACAAATATCACCTGCCCATATGTTACAGTCCTTTCTTTTCACAGAGGCATCATCTAAACTAATGTTGTTTGCTATGAAGATCCAGGGCAGTAATCCACTGACTTTACTGACACCTCTTTCACTGGCAATGCTACAGAAAGTGTCTCCAATAGCCTGCAGGGTCAATTGAGTCATAACTTCAAAAAGTTCCATATAGGTAACCAGGAATGAAGACCTAGGAATAAATTATTTCTCAGTAAAAATTCATTTTATTAACAGAACTTGTCACCATCTGTAGTTTAGTCTGGTGTTACACTATTGCTTAAAGACACACCATTGAAAACAGCAACCATTCAGTCTGATCCACTGATGTCATGTCCATTGAAACTGCCTTTTTATCAGAAGTCAGAAAGAAATGTACTATCAGTACAAAATGTATGTCAGTATAATGTGGTTTTCCAGTGTTTCAAGAAAATAATAGGGTCAATGGGAAAGAAATACCATTCACTGACTTAGGAAGTGCTTTTGCCCTACAGTGAATTACTTAGCTACTCGCACTGCTCAACTTGAAAATAATCCCTCATTTGCTGTATGGAAAAATAAGGTTAGCTCTGGCTTATACCCAAAAGACATTAACTTTTCCAGGTTAGATAAAGCAGATACTCTTCTGGTGGCAGGTAAGTTGAAACTTTGCCCAAAATTCTAAGTCTTGCAGAGGCTACTTTGACTCTGCAAAAGCTCAGCAGGAGAATTAAGATATTTGTGAAGTAGAAACAGGAAATCCAGGATCTTCTTTCATTAATGCAGTTGGACAAAGCCAGGTTGCTTACAAAACACACTTCAGGCAGAAAGGCTGTGAAGCATTTGTGAGCTTCCTAGCTGACCTCCACAGGGTGGAATTGACCTTGAAAGATAAAATGCTTGGTAGATATATATTACTGCTTTTTATTTCTGAGCAACCTTTGCAGACAGTGTCAGATATTTATATTTGGTAAATAAATACTTCTTTTGTTTGTTTTGATGTAGCTTGGTTTGAGAAAAAAGCTGGTTTAAATGTGTTGCCTGACCTCACAGCACTCCGTTCTTACCGAAACAGAGAGCTTAAAAGCAGGTCCTGGTCCTGGTCCAGGCTGATGACTTTCAGTTCCTCAGTGAATTTCATTAAAGGATTCAAGAGTAAGTGAAAGCATGCTTCCATTTAAGCTGAGCAAGCTGATTGTAAAGACGCTAATGCAGATGTCTGAAATAAAAAAAGACTCTTCTGGGGATATAATTTGATTTATACTGAGATAATCTACTACATTAATTACACCTCAGCTCTATTGTGATGAACACAAATATTATTGAGTGCAACGTTAACTCTATCAATGTAATATAATAAAAGCACCATCAATGGTACTTGCATTATATTTCATTTTAATTTCCCTTCATAATTTTAACATTTCACTACTCCATATTTTTATTACTATAAATAGAATTAATAGCAAAACCCATGTATTTTACTTCCATTATACATGGGTGAAGAAAGGCCCAGTTGGTATTATTAAAATTGTCATAATCAGAAACAGCTTTTTACTTTTCATTTTGAAGATATAAGGTCAAGATAATATAATAAATTTAGGAAATGGCTTTCTGAATGTATATATCTTACTACAAAATCACTCTGGGAATGCTCTTCAGTGACAATGGTCCTACAAAAGGGACTGCAGTCATCGTCCCTGCTGCTCAAATAACACAGCGTACTTTGGTACTGTGATAACAACAGTACTTTAGAAATTTGTTTAGAGCTTGCAAGAATAGGACAGGCAGGACACCTGCATGTATGGCTTTTAAAACAAAAATAAATTGCTTTGATCAAACAGGAAAGACAAGACAGTCACAGAACACCTGCCAAGCAATGGAATAATCACACAACAAAGGCATTCATACCTAATCTGAAGAAGTGTGTCCCAAACATAACTTTTTAAAAAGACTTGCAAAGTATATAGTGGCTGAGAAAAGAGATGCCACAAGCATCACAAAAATGAACTACTTATTTTAAGAATCAATGCAATAAAAGAATTTAAAGAAATAGGTGCATGAGACCTATAAAGAAATAGCATGTTCAGACTTAAAAATTGGTTAAAATTTTTTCTGTTTATACCATTATTGCTATTAATCCCAGACAATATTAAAAGATCCTACATACAGATAAGTAGACAGCTCTGAAGCAAATATCCACTCACCTTCACATTAAAGTGCTTCCAATACCAATAAGAGAGGGTTTGCAATGATAAAATAACATAGCTTTCGTATTTAGTTGTTTTCTCAGGTGAGCAACCAAACCTATGAAATAAGGTTTTGCACTTTACCCAAAGTGCACAATTATGTGTGTCCCTCCCCCGGCATGTTCACACCTGAGCTGCTCTGTTTGACCTCTGCCACGGGCTGCTGCTCCCTCCCTGCAGTCCAGCAGACCTGCGAGCTCACTCCAGCCTCCTATGGTCTTGCTCACCCCATGCTCACCTTGAGGCTCCTGTGAATGTACTCATCCCAGACTCTCCTGTGTATTTGTGCACCAGCCCATAATCCTCCACACCCCTCCCAAACAACTCTGCTTCCTCATTCTGACAGTTTTTCCTTTCCCTTCTCTGCCTCTTTTGCCGATGGAGGCTTTCCCTCTGTTGTCATCACAATTTTTTTAAGGCTGCTCAGCCCACGCAGGTCTTCCCTGTTCTCTTTTATCAAAAAACATCTCCTGTTTGTAAGCGACTAAAATATAGCATCCCACCTACTTTATTCTGCAGAATTTTTTACTATTTGGTTGCCATGGTACCAAAGGCTTTTGGGTGCTGGCTAGCATTCTGTCCCTCAGTGCTCACTGCCCAGACTCATCTCTGCACTGTCTTTGTTCTCCTGTGTCCCCAGCTGGAGCAGAGCTCTTCCTTGCCCAGATCAAGGAACAGGCCAGTGGCTCTTGCACTCCACGAAAAGTGAGGAGGAGAGGTGGAAGGTAGGGAGCTAAGAGCTTTCTGAAGTCAAGGGAAGAAACACGATATTTTAAAGTGCAGAAATATTTTATTATTTTCAAATATGGAAATATTTTTTCTTTTGGCAAGTACAAACTGTGTTGGCCCTGAAAAAACAGTCCATACTTAACAGAATGTCAAGGACTGACTGCCCTCTTGGAAAACTAACAGCAAACAACAGAGAGAATATTTAGATCTAGGCCAGGCCTTCTTACTGGCCAGGACACATTAGTCAAAGTGCAAAAGTGCATTGTGAATACATCAAGAAGAGTCACCCTTTCCTACAAAGGCCATCTGGACTCTCTCAAAGCCTTTGATATTTATGTACCCAGAGGCCCTCTTCAGGCTATGATATGGGGAGATGGCTCAGAGGAAGTCATGGCACACACGGAGGCAATGCTCCTGCTTGACCTTTCCAGGCAGCTAAGGAGTACAGTTTCATCTAAAAGAGTAACCTGTGGCCAAAGAGCAGTTAATAAAAATAAGGGTTGTTCCTCCTCTGCCCTTACAAGAATGAATTGTATTAATGATTTTTCATAAGTGAGAAGTGGGGTCCCTATGAAAGCCATTAAGAAAATTGTCTGTTGCAAGCGATGGACCTTTACCATCCTGTAGACCCACCCGACCAGACATCATTCATTCCCAGACAGTCCTTTGTCTCTTCCTGATTGTTACAAACCCCATTTCTTTAGGTCAGGAAGCCTCTGCCAACATCACTGCCATTCTGACTGCAGGTCAAAGCCCACACAGGCATGAGCATCTAGGGAGTTGCCCATTCAGTGGATCTGTGAGAATGCCTTCCGTATGTAAAGAACAGGGAGAAGAACTGCTGTAGTCTGACTGGAATGCCAAATATTTGCAACATATGGAGCACTGAAATGCTCTAAATCCTAGCCCTAGTTCTTTTTGACAAAGTCCTGTGGCATGATTTTTTCATGTTTTTGTTGTAAGAAATGCTGTTGGGATGATACCAAGTTATATGCCTTTTGAAAGAGGCACCTAGTGGACATTCCAGTTGTTTTGGTGTCACAAAAAAAATGAGTCTTATGCATATTGTCTTTTTCCACACCAGAGTCTGAAACTTAAGGGTTCTTCTCTTGCTTTGTTTTTTCTTCTTTGCAATGGAACAGACTTTCTTTTTTCTTACCAAAATTCTGCTAAGCACAAATGCATTGCTACATACCTCCTTCTGTTGACCTTTTACCCTCAGGACTCCTTCCACTGTTCTTGGCTGGGGCATGGTTAATTTTCTTCATAGTAGCTAGCATGAGGCTGTGTTTTGAATTTGTGCTGAAAATGCTGTTGCTAATACAGGGATGTTTCTGTTACTGCTGAGCAATGCCAACACAGAATCAAGGCCTTTTATGCTTCTCATCCTACCCCACCAGTGAGTAGGCTGGGGGTGCACAAAAAGGTGGGGGAAGACACAGCAGGGACAGCTGACCCCAGCTGACCAAAGGGTTATTCCATACCATATGATGTCATGCTCAGCAGTAAAACTAGGGAGAAGGAGGTGGAGGGTTACTGCTCAGCAACTGGCTGGGCATTGTTCAGTTGGTGGTGACCAATTACCTTTCACTTGTGTTTCTTGGGTTTTACTTTTTTCTCTTCAGTATTTCCCCTTTCATTACAATACATTAATGATTTATTTTATTTCAGGTTTTAACATTTTCTTATCTAAATCCAGGAGTTTTCTCACTTTCACCCTTCCAATTCTCCTTCCCCCCATCCCAGTGGGGCAGGAGAGGTGATGTGAGCAAGAAAGCAGCTGTGCTTAGTTGCCAATTGGGGTTAAACCATGACAGTGCTACAATCTACTTGGCCTTGTTCTGTTTGAGACAGAAGAGTTTCTCCTCTGTTTTTCCTGTCTCTGCTCTCTCTCACCTCCAAGTAGTTGTTCCCATCTTTGAACTTGCTGCAAAAGTGCTTTCAACTTCATCCACTGATCTAACCTCATGTAACACAGATCACCATCTGATTAGAGATGTAAATAGCTGTAAAGAGCCTTTCAGCCTTTTACATCCTTCCTCTTCCATGGAAAGGAACGTATGCGACTCCTCAAAGATGCAGAACACGCAATGTGTCCATTTGAGACAAATGCTTTTAGATTTAAGTGGGGTCATTAAAACTGTGTCTCCATCATCCAAACTTTCTAAAAATACAGAGGAGGGCACAATAGATAAATAGTCATAGTATTTTACCCTCGGTGATATTTTAGCCCTCAACGTATTACGAAAGGTGTTCCAAGAGCTAGGAAGTGGGAATAGTCAAGGAGTTTAGCCTTTAGGATGACCACTCTGTCATTGTATAAAACAGTGTAACACAAGACACTCATGTCTCGTGGATTTTGTAAAATGGAGTGCATAAATATGATGCTAATGTCAAGGGTTTAGAAGTCTGCAGCCTTCCCATTTGTGCTACTTATTAATCTGACAACATTCATGCCGTGGCACCATTCTCAGTCTGGTAGCACATATCTCTCTCTCTGTCTCTGTCTCACATTCGCAGCTACTCTGTCACTTCCAGGAGCCAGACAGTTTGATCTGCAAGGCTATGACACACAGGAGAAATCAAGGTCTTGCACTTCAGCTGGGGAGTGTATCACACAGTGAATTTCCGAGCCTATAACAATCCCGGTAGTAAAGACCCGAGCAAAGCTCGGTGCCAGATCCTTCCTTCATTACATAAGCAGATCCAGCAAAAACTCCTGATCACAGAGTGGAGAAGTGGCAGTTCCGTATTTATGTTGCAACAGCAGCTGGTACTGCAATATATGCTGTAGCTAATGGCAGACTTCTTGAATAATACATTACAGAAAGCTGTGTATGGATTCTGTATGCAATCTAGTGCTTTATGTCTAACTATTGAAATCAAGGGAGGTAAATAAGATGACTGTGTTGTTTTAATTTGAAGATTAAAGAAATTATTTATAGGTAAGGTCAATCCATATACTTTCAATGGGCTAAGATATTGTGAAGGGAAGTTGAAAGACCTACGTGTCTTTGTGCATCATTATGTCTAAACAAGAGCACTGTTTGTACTGAAGGTCTATGTCTATGTTGCTATCAGGTGTATAGAAGCCAGGACTTAAAAGATTGACTTAGTAAGAAGCTTAGCTCCAAATGAATATGGCTAATCTTCTAAAACACCATTAAAGTGCATTGCTTTCCAAAATGTGTTAGAGAAAAAAACATCTACTTTGCCCCTGTAGGTAGCTGATCCATTAAAATACCATACTGCATTTTATTCCCCAATAGATTTGGTAAGCAAATAATCTTACAGATAACTGACAGCTTGAGTGTGTCAGGTCATATCCAGAACAGTACAGAATACAACTATTAGACATCCCTTTTAGAAAGACTGGTTATAATATCAAGTAACAGTTATATAGCTAGTATCTACAAAAGCTATCCAAAGTAATAAAATACTCACTTACTGTATACAGTAAAATATTGTCTAAATGTATTTCAAGATTTTCTAGTACCTAATCAGCTGCACTACACAAAAAAATAATTTCTTACATTTCAAATTATGTTGGATAACAACCAGAGAGTTGTTAATGGTAATCATGGGGAATATAGAAACCTACATGTGAGATTCACAGTAGTTAGACTGATCAGAAGAGTTAGAAATAATTTCTGGTGACAAAAATTGAGACTGAAAAAAAAAAGTGAGGGAAATTTTGAGTCAAAGATGTTTAACTGAGAATGATAATGCTGATAATTAATTTTTTAATGGGCTTCTTTAGAGTAAAGAAGATAACAGTAGGACTTTTAATCTGAGTAAGTATCTTGTTAACAATCTTGTCCAATTACTCAGTAGTTAGTTAGAAATGTAAGTGTTAAGATTTTGACTAGAAATATTGGTAAGATTTTCTCCTTGTAGTGCATATGATTCACATATAAAGAAAACCGTGGAAACCCAGAAATATTCACCTACATTCCCTGGCAAATATGCTGTCTTTTAAAGCAGAGACCTGTGACTAGATATTTTGGGTTTGCATGACATGGTTGGGGCAGGGGAGTGGGGGTAGAGTTGCAGGGGTGGCTTCTTCAAGAAGCTGCTAGAAGCTTCCCCCATGTCCAACAGAGTCTATACCAGCCAACTCAAGGCCAGAGACATTGTTAACCAAGGCCGAGCCTATCAGTGATGGTCACAGCGCCTCTAGGAATCACATTTAAGAAGAAAATACAACCACTAGCAGTTGCTTTTTGCCACCAGAGAGGGAGTGAGAAGATGTAAGAAACTGTGCAGACACCAAGGTCAGTAAAGAAGGGGAGGGAGGAGGTGCTCCACATCCTAGAGGAGAGATTCCCCTGCAGCCCGTGGAGAAGGGCAGGTAGGGGGACATGTTTTGAGATTTGGTTTTATTTCTCATTATCCTACTCTATTTTGATTGGTTAATGAGTTAGATACATTTTATTCCATGTTGAGTCTCTTTTGCCCATGATGTTAATTGCTGAATGATCTCTCCCTGTCCTTATCTCAACCTATGAGGCTTTCATTGTATATTTTCTCCTCTGTCTAGCTGAGGAGGAGAGTGATAGAGTGGCTTTGGTGGGCATCTGTCCTCCAGCCAGGATCAAAACACCTCACTAGATCTAACAATAGACTTATGCTTGGAGAATGGAGGAAGATCCTTCTCCTTGAAACTGAGAGAAGTAACCTCTCTCAAGTGGAAGAGAGAATTAAACTTTGACTTCTCACTTCTTGTGCAAATATTTCAATCATATCAGAAACAAACTCTTTCCTACCATTGTATTTCTAGGTGGGAGGGGGTGTGAAAAAAAGAAACAAAGAAACAGTCAATAAAATATTTTTTATAAGAATCCAAGATTAACAAAGCACACTAGTTGCACATACCTGGTAGGTAGACCATCACTGTATTCCTCCTAACAGGTGTTTGGAAACCCATTCTAGAGGGAATGTGTTCAGTTGCCTTGGTAAAGACGGCACAGCATTTCAAATGACAGTTTGGGATTTGGGCACCTGTGGCCTTTAGTTGATCTGTCTCATCATTTTGCTACTTCTTGAAATGTTACTGTCCTCAAATGGTGTGTCAATACACTGGGTATTTTTAAAATATAGTAGTAAAGGTACACATTTTATAACATGGGGAATGAACTTGTTGGGACAGGAATGAATGTCCCATGCATTCAACAAGAAGCAAGAGGGAGGAACACACCTTTAACTATGAGAGAAAAGCCAAACAGCCCTTATGTTTGGAGATTCCTTTGGCATGTTCTCTCAACTGTACTGTGAATCAAATTAATAACAGACAAACTAAATTGTTATATTTGTGCCAAATCTGGCGGGGAATTCTTAGAATTCTAAGGTGCTTTGTTTTTAACAAATGAGTCTTGTGAATGTACTTATGAAGGGCCTGATTTTTTGTTGCTCTAACTTGGCACAGTTCCACTGATTTCAAAAGTATATAGCTGATTTACACCAGATGAGTGTGTGGACCAATGAACGGTGTCGTAAGTATGTGACCATCTTAAACAAAACAGGCTTGAATCTACAACTATTATCCCCATTATTTCTTTGAAGCTCCTGCACTCAGGGCTTCTGTAATATTTTGAAAGACTTCAGAGTGCCTGAAGCCTTCCTGCTATTTTGACTCTTGAGAAGGATAGTTCCCAGGAACTCTCAAAGAAGATTGCTACTGAAGGCAAGACTGCTGAAATTGGGTGAGCCTGCATTTTAGGTTAGCCCAGCACTGGAGGCTAACATAGATGAGTGTCAATGGACCAACAGGTTGACCAGTCTCAAGTCATAGCATCCTACTTACAGCTGAGACTACCTAGATACTGTATTTGTAGAGTAGCGTTACTGGGCTTCAGCCTTAAGCAACTGAATAAAATGTGTCTATTCGGTTGCATTCTGTTGAAATACAATTTTGCCTTCTCAGACACTGCTGCCTAGACATTCCAGTATTCTTCCTAAGTTAAGAGGAAGAGATAATACCAGTCCATTAATGATACCCTCACTCATCCCCATAATGTGACGGGTATGTTTTGCTATGCTACCAGGGATGCTATATTTCCACTAGTACTTCTTTGATAAATCTAAGCTGTCTTTTCCTGGCTCAATATGTGAAAATATTAAATTAAGGAACCCATCCCTTCACTTCAGCAGCCATGAGCCAAACCCAGAAGAAAAAGTGTTACCAAAGGGAGACATTTTCCAGTCAGCTTCCCACATAAGCTTGTTAGCTTCAGTTGTCCCTTCAGAACTCCAACAGAAAGGCTACAATACTGTGTGTTTCCCACACAGGATCCTATAGCAGGCTTATATTACACTTGCAATTTTGGCAATTTGTAAGCATCTATGATTATATTTTGGAAGGGCAGTACCATTTGAAGGAGAGTCTGAATAATTCTGTAGGATTGGGGTTTTTTCCCAATCTTTTTGGCCTAGAAAGTGAATATAAAGCAAATCCCATCTTCTTCCTACAACAACTTGGATCATTTTGAATGTTTGATAGGTTCCAGAAGTTAAAGGCACTGTGTACAGCAGTGCTGAGTTACTGTACACAGAGGTTAGTTTCAGAAAAATGTTGCTACATTCTTTCTCTAGTTAATGGAAAGAGATAAGCTACTTCAGGGGCAATTCAGATCATTTGAGAATTTCTGAATTGTCATCTGAGCCTATTAACTTTTTTCTAATTCTCTTTCTTAGAAACTCCACTTTGCTGTAGGGAGAATTTGGACCTGTTCCCTGTCTTCCTTGAAAGAATTAAAAAAAATCACACTGAATGTGGACTTTCTTTTTCTTTCTTTCTTCCTTTCTTTCTTTCTTCCTTTCTTTCTTTCTTCCTTTCTTTCTTTCTTCCTTTCTTTCTTTCTTTCTTTCTTTCTTTCTTTCTTTCTTTCTTTCTTTCTTTCTTTCTTTCTTTCTTTCTTTCTTTCTTTCTTTCTTTCTTTCTTTCTTTCTTTCTTTCTTTCTTTCTTTCTCTCTCTCTCTTTCTCTCTTTCTCTCTTTCTCTCTTTCTCTCTCTCTTTCTCTCTCTCTTTCTCTCTCTCTTTCTCTCTTTGGTTTTTTCTCTCCTCTCCTCTCCTCTCCTCTCCTCTCCTCTCCTCTCCTCTCCTCTCCTCTCCTCTCCTCTCCTCTCCTCTCCTCTCCTCTCCTCTCCTCTCCTTCCTTGTTTTCTTCCTTGTTTCCTCACTTGTTTCCTTTTCTAGGACCATCATATAACTTTGCCCAAACTTGCATAAACATCCTGTTCCTTATTATCCTACAGATATTTGAAACTCTACCAAACATACTGACTTCTTTAACTTAGTCAACCAAACATGTATCACAGACTTAATCTGTCGTAATTAAAATTGATATAGGAATTTTCCTGTGAAATAACTTTTGTTGAAAGATGCTGATTTACCGAAGCCAAAATTTTTATGAAGTTACTCACTTCTCAGATGAGGTAGCTGATGACAACTACTTCAACTAAAATGGATCAGGCCTGTAGCAGCCCTAAAGGGTCTGTAACAGCTCAGCATATAGCAGTGACACTGTATAGACTCTAGAAGCTCCTACAATTAGTCATTTAGTAATTTGTGTTTTCTAGAAATTAAAACTGATAACTGGATCTGTTCCCCTTTCATGAGTGGTTATTTCATATACACAAAATAGAAAGTTTAATTAACTGTCTATTAAGTTATGCAAGCCCACTCCTTCAGCCTGTTGGAGACCAGACTTCAAGTTGACCTCTATATTAGACAGAGATGTGAATTAAGCTTGGTCATAACACACTTTATATGAAGAGTTTTGTTACTCAGTGGTTTCCCTTCCTGCGGAGGTGTGAGAAATTTCAGAAACATTAATTTCAGCTGTACAGAATACAATCAAATTCCCTTAAGCCACATTTAAACATGACACAGCCTGACTTTCATCAAGCAACTTAAAATTGTAGGCTCTGATGCTCCAAAACCTCTACTGCATTTTGTTTTATGCAAACAAGCATCAGATGTGCTTCCAGTCCTTACTGGCCCTTTTCCCAAAGTAATGAGAGGCAGGCCTACAAGGAAAGAGAGAATTGGGCAAATTATTTCTCATTACTCCTATTTCTAAATTGTCATAAGTTGTTGCCAACTGGCCCTGAAGTTAATAAGAAACTTTTATATCCTTAATTTTTTTCCTTGTATTTTCACTTTATACCAGAAGCGTTTCAGAAAAAAAAACTTTCTTTATGAAATAATGCTGTGTGTGTTATCAAAGCTATGCAAAATATTTTGGTTGCTAATGATATTCAGTATGATCAGCACATGTCAGAACACAACCGTGTCAACAAGTGAAGTGTCCTTTTCTGGTATAACAATAATGTTTTTTGAAAGATTTTCAAGTTTCTGAATTTTCTACCCTACAGATATAGAAAAAAAATAATTATATAACAAGCTGGATATGTTTTTTTGTTTTTATTGTACTTTAGCCTAACAAATGGTTTATTTAAATGCCATTTATCAAAAGCCTTCATGACCAGAGTGTTTCAAAGCAGTTCAAATTTGATTCTCCTCTCGAAAATACATTGCAGGCTTTCAGACAGATCTGTCGGTTCTCGTGTGCTGGAGCAAAAGAAAATACACCTACAGCATAGCTCCAAGATAATAACCACAAAAAGGTATAAATGGTAAAAGTTGGAATCATTAAATCATATTGTAACAGAATAACATGAGCTGGAAAGGACTTCAAATATCATAGAATAAAATCACAGAATGATAGAATGTCTTGGGTTAGAAGGGACCTTTAAAGTTCATCTAGTCCAACCCCATGCAGAAAACAGGGACATTTTCACTAGATCAGGTTGCTCAGAGCCTTATCAAGCCTGACCTTGAATATCTCCAGGGATGAGGCCTCCACTACATCTCTGGGCAACCTATTCCAGTGATCTATTACGCTCATATTGAAGATTTTTTCCTAATATCCAACCTAAATCTCCTCTTTTCTAGTTTAAAACCATTACCCCTCATCTTGTTGCTACACACCCTTGTGAACAGCTCTTCCCCAGCTTTCTTATAGGCAACTTTCAGGTATTGGAAGGCCACTATAAGGTTCCCCTGAGCCTTCTCCAGGCTGAAAAACCCCAACTCTCTCAGCCTGTCTTCCTAGGAAAAGGTGCTCTAGCCCTTTTATCATTTTTGTGGCCTCCTCTGGATGCACTCCAACAGGTCCATGTCCTTCTTGTACTGGGGACCTTGGAGCTGGACACAGTACTCCAGATGGGGTCTTACAAGGGTAGAATAGGGGCTAGTAAATCTCCATGTCAAACTCTCAAAATCACTTTTCAGTTCTTGCCTGATTCTCAAGGCACTAAAATACTGAGGACACTTAGTTTTTGCAAATAAGAAACCTGAAGTTCAGCCGCTGGGAATGACATGGTGTGATGTATCTCACTTTCTGCTAGACATCTGTCTCATGTATAGGCCTAGTCATAAGATAAAGAAATTGGCATAAAATTAAATGGGTTTTATATAAGCATAGAGTTATTTTAATAAAAAGAGCTGCATAGTTGAACTGCAGAAGCAGAACAACCTTAGAGATAAGGAAGTAACAAGTTAACATAATTTTGTAGAATAGCATAACATTTTTTGTGACTGCATTGTAAATTAGTAACCAATCAAAGGAAGGGTAATATGTTGCAACTGTTTAAGTGCATCCTGCTTGAGGTTAAAACTAGTTTTAACAGGATGATGCTTATAAGACCATGAAGAAATGCATGAAGAGCATGGCTGAAGGAAGAGTTAAAAAGTTCAATGAGACGAAGACCTCCAGCCTTCATCCTTGAAGACCACCAGAAGACCACCTGAACATCATTGTGCATGTGCTGTTTTGGAGGAGTTAATGTAAATGAATTATTAGAAATAATTTGTATAAGCCAACCTTTTCTAAATGGGGTTGTTTGACCCTGGCTGGAGGCCACCCCAGCCCAGCAACCCCCCTTATCCACCAGAACCCAGCCATGCAAAGCTACAACACTAAAGAAATGTAGTGATTATGTAAAACTAGTCTGTATAAAATTAGGAAATTTTGCCTTGCACAGTGCACATATTCAGAGAAGTGATCCCACTCTGTGCCTAGCACTGCAATAAAGAATACCTGCTTAATAACCAACCTGGTTATTGAATTTTGATTTTGAGTTTTTGAGGTTTCAGTCATAATTCAGAGACCGGAAATCTATCCTCTCTCTTGTGCATCCTATAGGCAGTCTTACTAAAGATCTAGTGGCAAAACCCACTCCCAGTAACTTCAGTATTTCTTCAAATGCAAAAGATTAAAGGTCTGTTCCTTTCTCTGTTACATGTCAATCACTGTCTCCCAGAGAGAAGACCAAACAAGAAATTCTCAAGCGTTTTGTAGCCAAGCATCACATGAGAAAACTGGCGTTGCTCTATCCTCTGTCCACTGCCATCCCAGAGTGGCTCTCTCTGCTTCTTTAATTTTCTGTACCCTGCCTAAGGCTGCTTCCTACTAATTTCCCTCACTGCACTGTAGATTTAGCTATTAAAATTTACATTTTCCTCTTCTGTACCATCAGAACATACATTTCTGAGTAAGATCATTTGCTTGGATTGTGTCTACCATCTTGAGTGAAAATTGTCATTATTAAATGTTCAGAAATTAGGTTTCTCATAATCACACATTCAAACTGCTCCATGTTAAATAGTTGAATTAAATATTCAAGAGACGAGAGATTGTAGGAAGGGGTGAGATCCTGAGACCATCACCTGGGAAGCAGAACTAGACTCCAATTAATTGCTTTTTTTCTCAATTTTTTTCTTGTTCAATGAATATTTGCTTGCAAAGCTGAACAGCTCCCTCAGATGTGTTTGAGAAAATCACAGCCAAGAACACTTCATAGCAAAGCTGAAGAACCATTCAGCCAAGGAGTATGATGTAGGAAATAGACAGTTCCTTCTGTTCCTTTGTCCCTCTTCCCTTCTGTGACTGTGAGTCCATATTCCACAAGGTCCAAACACACATAAAAAAGAATATACACAGTGGTAAGAGAAAGGACAGTACATCAGAAGAATTTCTCTCCCACTTTTGGTTTCCTAGGTATCCCGGTTGCAGGATATCCTTGTTTTCAATGATACTGTCAATTGAAATCCCCGGCTATTTATTTTCAAGAGACAGAATGTAAGGACTAATCAATACTAGTATGAAAAATAACATGAAGTGGTAGAACAGAACACAGCAGAAAAGTAAGGTGTGTGATGTGATAAACCTATTTGTGTTAGTGATTTTGACTTCTCTCAAGCAGGTCAGGAAGCCTTTGCTTCCCAATCTGTGACTGTGCTGTCATGCCAAAGCTGTTCATCCTTTTCTTAATTTTGCAGCAAACCAAATTATTCCAAAGTTATATCATACATGGGAACATAACTAAGAATAAGACTCATCTCCACGAAGAATAATTTTCGTTCTGATGGAAACAAAAGGGTAATTGTCTCTACTGGGAATCCAGTATGATGAATGCCAAGTAATACGTTATTATTTAACAATCCCCATGTGTGCTTTTACGTAGAAGAATGGTATATAGATTGCTTTGTAAGCAGTATTCTTTTATGGCTTCCCTGATGTTACAAGAAGCTGCTCTATAAAATTTATGCTAAATATCACTTTTTCAGTTCTTATTGCACCCTAGAGAAGTTAAAGTTTAATCATTAATGCATAAGGGAATTTGTCGAATGAAATTGAATCTTGTTTTTAGGGAAAGGTGTGATCAAAAGATATTCACCAGAGACATGTATGATACAATTAGCAGTAAAATGATGACCCCTTATGCCATATTGGCTTAATTAATAATATTCTCTAGTAAAATTATTTTTTTAAATAAGTAATAATAAAAAATTAATAGTTTGTGAAGGGCTTCAGTGTGATAACATAAAATACAAAATTTGCTGAAATATGTCACTGTTTAACAGAAAACATTCCTTATTACAAGGACATTTATTAGAATGGCTAAAACTCATAAACAGAAGACAGCAGAACCAGGCCTGAATGTATGACCAGTAAAAACACATTAAATTCTACTTGTTAGGTAAAAACCTGCTTTCTAAAATCCAGTTTTTTTCATGTACATTCTTTATTTTCCCCTTATAAAATTATTTTATCTTTTTCATTCTAGATACTTTTTTTCTTCAGCTTTAGCTGGCCTACAGCACATCATATTTTAAATTAAATTAAAAATAGTAACCAGTTTTCACTGACCCAAATGTTTGGAAATCTGCTTATCAAGTTATTTAACTACACCTAATTTATGTTAAAGCCAACTGAGACTATAACAATCAAAACCCCAAAAACTGTCTTGAAGTTAAAATTAATATAAAATTATCACAGAATTGTAGAATTGTTGGGGTTGGAAGGGATCTTAAAGATCATCTAGTTCTGACTGAAGGACCATGGGCAGGGACACCCTCCACTTCGCCACATTGGCCAAAGACCCATCCAACCTGGCCTTAAACACTGCCAGGGAGGGGGCAGCCACAGCTTCTCTGGGCAGCCTGTGTCAGTGTCTCACCACCCTCACAGTAAATAATTTCTTCCTTATATCTAATCTAAATCAATCCTCTTGCAGTGGAAAACCTTTAGCCCACAATCTATGACTTCATGCCCTTGTAAACAGTCCTTTTGCAGATCTCTTGTAAGCACCTTCAGGTACTGGAAGGCTGTTCTAAGGCCTTCTCTTCTCCAGGCTGAACAAGTCCAAATCTCTCAGCCTCTCTTCACAGGAGAGGTCCTCCTCTGGACTCACTCCAACTGCTCCCTTTCTTTCTTGTGCTGAGGATCCCAGAGCAGTACTACAGATGTGCTTTCACAAGAGCAGAGTAGAGGAGCAGAATCACCTCTCTTGACCTGCTGGTCATGCTTCTTTTGATGCAGCCCAGGATATGGCTGGCTTTCTGGTAGGCAAGCATGCACTGCCAGATCATGTTGAACTTTCCATCAAGCAACTGCCCCAAGTTCTTCTCCTCAGGGCTGCTCTCAATGCCTTCATCTCTGGGCCTGTATTGATACTGGGGTGTGTACTGACCCGTGGGCAGGACCTTGGCCTTTGTCTTGTTGAACTTCATGAGGTTTGCATGGGCTTACCTCTCAAGTTCCAGCCTGTCAAGGTCCTTCTGGATGACATCCCTTCCCTGCAGTATGTCAAGCACCTGGTTGTTCAACATTACTATTTGTTGGAGTGGTTAGCTGGAGTCTGGTGCCAATGAAAAGCCTCCTTTGACACTAGCCTCACAGTAATTCCATGTATATGTAGAAATATCCTTTAAAGCCACCAAATCAAAGCTCTAAGATCAAGTACAAACTATCACAAATTTGTATCTAGGCATTAAAGCGTATTGTGCGTATAAATCCTTCCAGATGGTACGTGATATCTATCCTTAGAGAACTGCTTTCCCCTTTCAATCTTCAATTAGGTATTTGCAGAGTATTTCAAATTAAGCTCTCAAGGGGAGAGGAAAAAGATCTATGAAATTACTATACAAAATGAATTAAATTAGTGAGAAGCCATGATACTTACA
This sequence comes from Hypotaenidia okinawae, assembly GCA_027925045.1. NCBI lineage: Eukaryota > Metazoa > Chordata > Aves > Gruiformes > Rallidae > Hypotaenidia > Hypotaenidia okinawae. The sequence goes on along the minus strand of BSDF01000001.1, from coordinate 23,416,907 downwards.
AACATTTCTAGTGGTGGAGTGGGTTGGAAAAGAAAGCAGTGCAGGTCTGTAATTATGCCTCACCTTCATGTAAGTCTTCTCAAGCCAAAGATAAAATCAGCTATGCTGAGCATTGTCTGACCTTTCTTAAATATCTTCCAGCCATGAATAGATCTGTGTAAACTTTACCACAAGTCAATTGTTTGTTTGTTTGTTTGGGTTTGTTTTTGTTGTGGTGGTTTGACACTGGCTGGAGGGCAGATGCCCAACAAAGCCACTCAATCACTCCCCTTTTCAGCTGGACAGGGGAGAAAAATATATATTGAGAGGCTTAGGTGTCAAGATAAGGACAGGGAGAGATCATATCACAATAAGCATCATAGAATCGTAGGGGTTGTAAGGGACCTCCAGAGATCATCAGGTCCAACCTCCCTGCCAAAGCAGCTCCCTAGGACATTTCACTCAGATAGGCGTCCAGACGGGTCTTGAATATCTCCAGAGAAGGAGACTCCACCACCTCCCTGGGCAGCCTGTCCCAGGGCTCTGTCACCCTCACTGTGTAAAAGTTCTTCTGCATGTTGGTGCGGAACTTCCTGTGCTCCAACTTGCAGCCATTGCCCCTTGTCCTGTCTCCACAGACCACTGAAAAGGGGCTGGCTGATTCCCCCTGCATCCCCTGCTTAAGATAATTATAAAAATTAATTAGGTCCCCCCTTAGTCTTCTCTTCTCAAGGCTGAACAATCCCAGCTCACTCAGCCTTTCCTCATAATCATGGGCAAAACAGACTCAACACAGAGTAAAGGAAAGAAAACTCTCTAATTTATCACACTGCGCTGCACACACAGTGACACCAGAATCAGATAATGAGAAGTACAACCAGATTTTAAAGCACCTCCTCCCACCCCTCCCTTCTTAACAGACTTCACTTCAGTCATGATTTCACTCCCTTCTTCCCCCACACTGTGGCACAGGGACAGGCAGGGACTGGAGGATTAGGGGTTTCAGTTCTTTCCTCACGAGTTGTTTTCCTTCTTAGCTGGGGGGAAATTCCTCACACTCTTCCCCTGCTGCAGCATGGTATATTAAATATATCATTTTCTCTCAAGAATTTACTGAAGAACATTTTTGAACCTTCAGTCATACAGCACCAGATAGCAGCAATTTATGTTCATACATTTCACATAAAATATTTTGATTTATTTATTGGTTTATATATTTTGTCTTTTTATAACAATATGAGAGATTTAAATCATTTTCAGCATGTGATTTAATATCACCATACATACTGCTCTGAAGTATTTATGCATCCTCCCTCAAGCCGTATTTGTACAGCCCAATATTTCTATGCAAAAAATAGATTTTTGTATTTATTCTGCTGAATTGCAACATGTTTTTATCAGAGCATTTCTTTGATTTGTCAAGATGATCCTGAATACTAAATTTGCCTCAAAAACGCACACAGCCATTCATCCAAGTCACTAACAGAAGTGTCAAACACTCATAGGTGCAGGAGAGATTCCCATAGAAACCTACTTTATTTAGCTACTAGTCTGGCAGCGAAAAATGAGCGACTGGTTCTCTGGATATGTTTCAAATCAATTGTGCAACTGCTTCATCCAGTCATCATTTCCCTAGCTTCCTCATGAGGGTGAGGAAGAGCTTAAGTAGTAATGGACAAGAAAGAAAATCTGCCAATCCCTCCTTCCAAAGACTTTTGCTACCTAGTCAAAGTAGAGGAGATTTTTTTAATATTTCTTTAAACTAGCATATTTGGAGAAGTGTCCTATTGTTACTTAGCTCCTTGGAATGTTCTATTTCCCTAGAAAATATTTGCATTCTTTTGTTTCAGCAGATTTATTTGTTTGCTTGGTTTGGAACTGAAATTAAATGGAGTAGCCTAGAGTTCACTAGTTCCTTGTTTTTATCAGCTACATTTGGATGACTCTGTTAGGCCTTCAAAGTATTTGCAGCTCATCCAGCTCCTCTATAACCCATTCTTCCCCTTGTTGAAGCAGGGTTAACAACTGTTGCTCTGCTGCACCTATATCATTTGGCTGACTTTTAAAGTGAAAAAGGAGAACATAAAGCACATGGTCAGATCATGACAGCAGCTTGCTGTACTGTCTCAGGAGCAGAGTTTCTTCTTTAAGCCAGTATTAACCCTTATACATCTCTCATTGAGTTTGCACCTTGGATGTTTTGACCGTGACCCTTTATGTCTGTGCAACCATTTTATATTCATCTTTAGCAATATCAGTTAGAATCTACTTTCTGCGTTCACTTTTCTTGTTTTCAAGGTGACTGAAGCCTGATTTTTTTTTTTTTTGAAATTATGATCTTTCAGCCTGTGTGTGACAACTGATGCAACCCTGTACCACATAAATGCAAATTGTGTTTTTTGTAACAAAGACCGTGGCTAGACAACTAAAAGAGAGGCTCCCTGACGAGGCTGCCATGCTTTTGGTGCCACCTGTTCTAGAAAAGAGAGAAGGAAGAGGAGTTTCTTCTTCCTCTGAGAGGAGCTGAGCATATCCAACTACAGAGAAGCCCTTGGACAGAACCACAGGGCAAGCAGCCAAGGATAGAGAGCAGAATGAGAGCATGAAACTATGAGATAAACAGGGTTACTCCTGAACGGAGTAAGGGGTGTTTCTGAAGCAATAAATAGGTCTGAAGTAGGAAGAAGCAAAAGAAAATGAAAAATCCTAATCCTGCTCTTGCGGAGGGGGTTGGACTAGATGATCTTTCAAGGTCCCTTCGAACCCCTATCATTCTGTGATTTTGTGAAGTCCAGAAGGAAGTTAGAGACAGAGTGTGGAGTTTGTGGAAATCTAGGAAGATACTGAAAGTTGTTGGAATGGATGGCAAGGCTGAAGAATGTGTTCTTGCAAGGGCACAACTGGTAGTGTACTGGTTTGTTTCTAATTTTTACTTTCAGTCTCCTTTGCCTAGATTTGTGGTTTTCTTTTGTGAATAACTACCTTGAGGAGGTTTCATATTATATGATATAGTAAGGCACTGGTTATATTTTTTCTATCCTTGGGTAAGGACAAGGACTAGACAATTCTACCTCAAAGTTTCGGCAAATTTAGGGTTTTCTCATACCATATGTGAGGACAAAGTCCAAAAAATAAAAAATAAATAAAATAGGGATTCATCATCTGAATTCTTGAAGACTCGCAGTGCTGATTAAAGCCACAAGACAGTAAGTTCTAAATAAGCAACAAAGAGGGAAAGCAAGGGAGTAGTCATCAAATACTTGAGACATGTTTTGGTGTTCTCTTTGCACCAAAAGGAAACTAGAAAACCTCCAGGTACAATTTAGGAGTCAGACAGCCACAAAACAACATTGGAGTCAAAGTGTTGCTGAGTCAGTCCCCTAGTTCCCACAGAGGAGCTAGAATCATAAATGTCTCTAAACCAGTGAACTGTCAAGGGAACAATCTCTCAAGCAATGGAACAAAGAACTGCAGAGAGAAGAACTGGCTATCAAGAGTTTTTTCTGTTTATTGTCTGTGGCTCTGCATTACGTTGTGCTTCTCTGGAACAAGGAGGGGCAAGATAGGGTAGGCATCATTGTGAAATCCTTTGGCTTATCTCCGTTAATGATGACATACAGTAGAACAAATACTATATGAAACTATCCAAGTGTAAAGGTCAACTTGAAAGAAAAAATCAACAAATATTTTCTGGAGTTCCCCCTATTCTCTCCAACAGATGAAACACAAAAAAGCAGAAAGCACTGGAGAGGAGCCAGGAGCTTCATCATTGGTAAGAAAGAAGCTTCCTGTTAGGTGGAACGCTCAGCCATGTTTCTATGGGTTAGGTTTGGATGCTACAAAACCAGCTTTGACTACCTTTCATAGGTTCTGAGGAGCAATGCTTGGTGATGCAGTGGTGTCTGAGTTCTTGCCAGCTGACACACCCTTGACAGCTTTAGAGCTAGAAAAAAATACATATTACAGTAATCTTTTCTATCGCCTGGAAAAAAATATTCCAATAAATACTGGATCTTCTGAAAAAAAAAATCAACTAAAGTATCACAGTTACTTTTCCAACTATAAGCTTAACATTAATCTGACCTGGTTTAAGCAACCTACCCATCTGCTAGTCTCAATTGTATGTGTTCTTGGAAACATAGCTTCCTGCAAACTTGAGTCTCATTTTCAAGATTTTTTTGGTTTTACTGGTGTTTTCAGGTCTGCTACAGGTCAAGAAAATAACTTTTCCTCCTTCCCTAGACAATTCCATCCAGACATCAAAGCCTCGGGGTTCTACAGCATTCCCCATGATGTTTAGCTCTGTAAGGACTCTACTATTACACTTCCTGTTTCAGTCGCAACAGTTATCTTTTCTGGTCCTCAATTCTTTCTCCAACAGTCATTTTTCATACTTTATGGCACTTAGGATATTTATGCTCGACTTCTAGGTTTATTATGATTGGATTTCAGAAAGCAAGTGGGGCCCATGTAACAGAATGATTATTTTGCCAAGTCTTTCTCTGTGACAGATAGACAGGCTTTGACTGATTCTTGCTGCTCATCTCTGAAAAACAGTTACATCCTTCAAACTGTTAGGAACTCCCTGTGACTATTTCTTGAACCGTTGCTGGTGCCATAAAAAAAAAAATTCCTAAATGATTGCTTTCAATACAACAAACTAGAGGTAGCTCAACAAGAAATGTATACACTTGGTTCTTCAAAAAGGTTAATTTCCCAAAGGTTAAGAGTATTTCCAGATTAAACTGTCTTGAAGAAAGTTCTTTAGATGTAGTTTGGTAGTAGACAAACCCCTACAAATATAGCAAACTTTAGGATTTGTGCAAAGTAGACGACACTGTCTCACAGAATATCCTTGTTTCTAAATTGGAGAGACATGGATTCAATGAATGAATCACTTGGTGGATAAGGAATTGGCTGTATAGTTGCACTCAAATGATTGTGGTCCAAGGCTCAATGTCCAAGTGGAGAGAAGTGACAAGTGGTGTTCTGCAGTACTCCCCACCTGGAGTACTGTGTCCAACTCTGGTGTCCCCATTACAAGAAAGACATGGAGCTGTTGGAGTAAGTCCAGAGTAGGGCCATGAAGATGATCAGAGGGCTGGAGCACCTCTCCTATGAAGACAGGTTGAGAGACTTGGACTTGTTCAGCCTGGAGAAGAGAAGGCTCTGGGAAGACCTTAGAGCAGCCTTCCAGTACCTGAAGGAGCCTACAGGAAAGATGGAGAGGGATTGTTTATCAGAGATTATAGTGAATAGGACAAGGGGTAATGGTTTTAAACTGCAAGAGGGTAGATTTAGATTAGATACAAGGAAGAAATTCTTTACTCTGAGGGTGGTGAGACACTGGCACATGTTGCTGAAGCTGCCCCCTCTCTGGCAATATTCAAGGTCAAGTTGGACAGTGCTTTGGGCAACATGGTTAAGTGGAAGATGTCCCTGCCCATGGTCATTCTGTCAGAACGAGATGATCTTTGAGGTTCCTTCCAACCCAAATGATTCTATGATACACTGAACCACATTTGGGATTATAATAATTATTTCTGCCCTCTAATTCCTGAAAGTCTGTCAGTACACTTCCATGAAAAATATGTCTTTCTCATGTCTTCTCATCACAAATAAAGTTTATTTTTACATCTGTATATATCCTTATTAAGGTGCTGAGACACTCCTAGGTTTAGGGGTTGGACCCGATGATCTCTCGAGGTGCCTTCCAACCCCTACGATTCTATGATTAGTCTGCACACTTTTAAGAGCTGTTAAAACCCTGTTTTTAGGGAAGATAGAGATGTAAAAACACTCCAGATATTGAAAAAAAAAAAAAGGATAGAGGGAAGGGTAATAAGCTCAGTCTCTCCATTTTTTTAAAGAAGATTAAGAGATTGTTGTGTACAAAAAGAAGGAAACAACTATTAAAGTGCTTTTTATTTTAATGAAGACATAATAAAAGCCAGTATTTGAAAGTTCCAGTCAGAAATCTAAATGAGAAACAAGACACATGTTTTCATCAGTTTTAGTAAAACTTGTCCAAGAGGTGTCTTCAAATCACAACACTATATGAGTTTCAGAACAATCAGTTTTACTGTATGGCTTAGTGAAATAAAATTACTGCATCAAAAACGGGGATAACTGAATAAAATGTAACTGCATATGACCTTCAGTTTGGAATATTAATGTTTTTCTTTTAGATTTTAATTCAGTGAACTATAAAAAAGTTTTAATTTTTCCTGAAATATGTATAGATTACTATCTTGTTTATAATTTACATGTTCTTACAAATATGTATGAAAACAGATGATGAAAGACCCAGTGGAGAATTTTGAAAGCATTTGGGACTGCAGAGACTTTACCCATCAAGGTAAGTTTTGGCCTTACATTCATCTTAAAAACCAATAATTAATAATGTCACATTTTAGCTACGCAAATAAACTTAATTAAAGCATCAATAAAGTCTCCCACTGCTGGATGGTTTTGCTCCTTTTCTGTTATAACAATCTAGATTATCCTGTTCCATGTTATTCTACCAAGTAAGAAAGTTAGAATGGTATTAGTAGACTAGAGGTATTTGTAGAACACATATCTTATTGCTTCTTTGAAGTTTCATTTTAATGTGTTATGAGTAGAAACTTCTGCTGTCCAGTAGAAAAATACTTTGATTATTTAGCAGTGGAATTACTGTAGGTTCATTTAATTGATTTGAAGATATTTTTTCTTCATGTAAATCAAGCAGCAAAAATAATGTTTTTTTTAAAAAAGTAATTTTATACAATTCCAGCAGTAAGGAGTTACCAACTTTTTGGTTCCATGCAGGTATTTCTAGATTGCTAAGACCATAAATTGACTTTTCAAGTACTGCTATCATCATTTTCCCCATTGTTTCAGATTTTTATCATCTGAAAAGAGTAATATTTCAACTTTATCACTGCTTCTTTTAAATGAAAATGTGAAACCCCCCTTCTCATTGGTCTTGATGCAACTCCCTGTTGGGCTGCAAAAATGTAATCTCAAATATTTATAAATATTTATAGCCATTGAAACACATAATATTCAGTTTCTCATTTTTTGTTATGAAGCATGCACACATATATACACATAATATACACTTTTAAAGTCTATACTTGAATTCACCATATATCCAGAGATCATGCTATTATATGGTTTGAACAAACGTTGACCATATCCAAATTATATCCTGCAGATTGAACAAATCTTTTCTACAAAACAAAAAAATCATGAGCATCTTCAGATAAAGATATTCCTGTATCTTTAGTGTTTAAAAGCTATTAATGTATTCCTAATCAATGATTTTAATCAATTTTCCCAATATCCCTATTAGGTCACAGGAAACCTTAGTAAGTTTTTGCAAACTAAATACACAGAATTGCAATATTTTTTGTCTCTCAAATTAGAAATTATAGAGAAATGGAGAAAATAAACAAAAAACTAGTTAGTATAAACAAGCAAATGAAGGCTGCTGCCAGAAGAACATTTTTTCTTCTTTAAACTTCCTCCCACACCAGTCATAATGCCAGAATACTTTTTTCAAAGAATTCTCAACGTGTTTGAAAGTAACTTGAGGGATAAGTTGGTTTTGTCATAAAAAATCAGAGAAGCACAGAATCATAGTCTGGTTCACATTGGAAAGGACGTCTAGAGACCACCTAGTCCAATCTTCCTGCTCAAGCAGTGTCAGCTAGAGCAGATTACCCAGAACTGTATCGGTTTGGATTTGAGTATCTCCAAGGATGGTGAGTCCATAATCTCTTGTCCAGCATTTGACCATCTTCACAGTAAAAACATGTTTTCCCGTCTTCAGATGGAATTTCATGTGATTTAAACTGTGCCCATTGCCTCTTGTCCTGCCAGGGGGAACCACTAAGAGAAGCCAGTGGCTCCCTCCTCCTCAGTCCCTCCTCTCATATCTGTACTCATGGATAAGATCCCTTTCATTCTCCTTTTCCCCTGTCTATCCACTCCCAGTAATCTCAGCCTCTCCTCATGTATCAGATGCTTCAAGCCCTTAGCCATCTTCATGTCCCTGCACTGGAATCACTCTAGTAACTCCCTTTCATTATTGTACTGGGAAACCCAGAACTGGACCCAGCTCTCCAGATGTGGCATTAATAGTGATGAGTAGAGGGGAAGGATCACCTCCCTTGACCTGCTGGGCAGTACTCAGCCTAATGTAATCTAGGAGGTCTTTTGGCATTCTTTCCTGCAAGGGCACACTGGTTTGCTTCTAGCTCATGGTTTGCCTCTTTCCCACAAGGACACCAAATTCCTCCTCTTTGAAGCTCTTTTCTAGCTCATCAGGCCTAGTTTATACTGGTGCCTTGGATTATTCTAGTGAAGGTGTAGGATTTTGTACTTGCCCTTGTTGAACTCTGTAGGGTTCCTGTTGTCTCATTTCTCCAGCATGCCCAGGTCCCTCTGAATGGCAGCATGACCCGCTGATGTATTAGCCACTGCTCCCAGTTTTGTGCCATCTGCAAATCTGCTGAGGCTATACTCTATTCCATCATCCAGGTCAGGAACAAAGGTGTTAAACATAATTTGGCCCAGTATTGATCCCTGGGGCACACCATTAGTCACCATCATCCAACTGGACTTTGCACTGCTGATAACAAATCTGTGATCCCAACGGTTCAGTCAGTTTTCAGCCCACCTCACTGATCATTTACCTGGCCCATATCCTTTTAGTTTTCTATAGAGATGTTAATGGAGATGGTGTCAAAATTCTTGCTAGACTTGAGATAAACAACATCCATCAAGCCAGTCATCACAGAAGGCTATCAGATTGGTCAGGTATGATTTCCCCTTCATAATTGTATGATGGCTAGTCCCCAATACCTTTCTGTCTTTCATGTTTGGAAATGGTATCCAGGAGGATTTATCTCCATTGCCTTGCTAGGTAGGTTTTGAGGTGAGGATTGCCAGGCTGTGGTTCCCTGAATTCTCCTTCTTGCTCTTTCTAAAGATAGTAGTCTAAAATTATTAAGAACAGCATCAGAGTGACATCTGACCGCTCCCTCCGCATTTATGGGTCGATCACATTAAGTGCCACATACTTGTGTATGTCCATTTTGCGATATGTTCTCAAATCTTAACTTCCTCTACAAAAAGTAAGTCCTCCTTGCTCCAGATTTTCCTATGAGTCTCAGAGACATGGGACTGTGAAAGACAAATTTAACCAGTGAAGACTAAGGCAAAGACAATGTCATATCCATCAGCTTTTACCATGTCTTTTGCCACCAGGTCCCCTTTCTTCATGGAACAATGGGTGTTCATTCTCCCTAATTTTCATTCTGTTTTCTGTATGCCTTAAGTATATAGAACTCCTATCCTCTTCTTAATGTAGATACTAAAGCTATTATTTGTCTAGAACAACTCAGAACAATGATACTTGACTCTATGTTCCAAGACCTATTATCCAGTCTCAAACCTTAGAATTAGGTAAACTGGGATGGTTTTACCCTCAATTCTACAAAATCACACTTACATTCTGTTCAATGTAGCCAAAGGTTGAAATTAAAAGAGTGTACATGAAACAAGCATTGACTAACTGCTGATTAAGTGATTTTTTAAAGCAATCTAGCTATTGTTTTCAGCTGAAAAGCAACATTAGGGAAAATATAAGTATCAGGGAAAAGGTACTTAAATTTGGTCACTGTGGCATTTAACAATGCTACAGGAAGCTCAGATTTAAACCACTCTCTTCTGGGAGTTTCCTTCTTTTGCTTTAAGAGTGTGTGGAAAAATGTTCAAGAAGGTGTTCAATTTCATAAAAATATACAAGAAAATATGTGATAACTGAAATTTGCACACAGAATTCAACAAAAAAAATTAATATTTACCAGTATTTTTTTTTCATATTCAGTCTTCACAGTACTTTGTAGGGTTACATTTCAGTCAGCATTCAAGCTCTGATGAAATAGGGATTATATAACAAAGAAATAATTTTTTTTTAATTAATCTGTCAAATGAGACTCATTAACTCAGAGTCTCATCATCATAATTGCTTAAAAATCAGGCATTAGAACATCTAACATCTTTAAAAGAGTTCACTGTATTCAAGTTGATGTTACATAAGTGTCTTTGAATATAATTTTTATCTCCATATTTATTTCTGACAAGGAAGAAATAGTAGAACACAGGACAGAATAAAAGATCAACAAGAAAATAGTAGAAACACAAATTTAACAATTGGGATTTCTAGCATTCAGTTATCTTTCCCTGCAGCAGGTTCTAGGATAAAATATAAATCACATAGAAAGCCTTGTATATGCTGTCTAAATTTTATTTTATTTAAATACTAGAATTTTCCTTTTACATTCATATGCCTTTGAAGGGTTAATTCTCTGATCACAAGCTAACGCTGTCCTATAGAGGCTGTTTTCTGAGAAGGAGTATCAGGCAGAGTTTTTCTGGAGATGGGAGTAGAAACTTAGCAAATGACCCCAGGGTTCCATCCAGGCAGAGGTTACACTTGGGTGCCAATCATTTCAATGACCTGTTCTTTGTCCATGACCAACAGAGTCTTGTGTTACTGAGAAGGAAAGAAGCAAATTGCTAATTCAAAGATCATTTCCCCAGTGTGTTTCTCTCCTCTTTTCAAATCTCTCTTTGTATCCTTTCACCTGCTCCCCCTCCTCTTTCTGATGAAAGGTAGTTCTTTATGCAGCAATATACAAGCTTATACCAAGACCATGGTTACCTATACCCTTCCTCTTATCTTGTCTCCTTTAATCTTAGAAGATCAATTCTTATCTTAATTCAGCGCACTAAGGCCAGCTTGGGATCTCTGTAAATACTCACAAAACTACTTTTCTTGTTCCCCTTTAAATTCATCTTTAAAACTCTCCTTTGCATTGATGTCCACATCATCACTCATCTGTCAGTGTTGATCTCACATTTCTACTCTCATGTTTACAGGCACTGCCTTCAGAAGTTGCCAATATTTTTTCCTGTATTTATACAGTATTAAAACAGTCGGTACCGATCTGTCACTAATGCTCCTCAGCTGTGTGCTACAAAATGAATCGGGAATAATTTTGCTAGTCTAGTTCCAGAAGTTTGAAGGAGGGTCAGTTTTTGAGAGGATTTTGAGAATTTGAGCAGGCTGATGGGAAGACCACCTAAACTTGGTGTGTTATCATAGCCAGAGAAGGGGACAGAAAATATGGCTGAAGAGGTTGGAGACAATCAACAATTGCTACAAGGAGCTATTTCTTTCTAGACTATTATTTCTGTTATTTATGAGTGCTATTTTTAAGACAGTAAGGGATTTAGACTGTGAAGTACAGGCAAGATTTAGACTGCAAAGTACAGCTCCATACAAACAGTCCTTGTGAACATCAAATATCTAAGTTACTTATCGTTAAAATATCCAAAAAAGGGAAAACAGCTATGTTCATGCAATCAAAATGTCCCTTTCAAATGCACTTAGAATTGTTTTATTTCTCAGTTATTAGAAAACAAAACTAAACAATGAAATTACAGCAACTTACTTGCAGGTTATCCTATTATCTAGTGGTTGCTGGGAGTGTGTTCATAGAATCACTTCATAGAAGCACTTCATCTACACATGTTATGCTCCAAATGGGTTTCGTCTTAAGTGAGGGCTCAGGAGCTAAACACAGAAAAGTATAATAAATGCAAGGAGTATTTAGCTGTGGCTGCATATCTGACCCACAACATTTGCCTTTCCAGGCACTGAAACTGTATGAATCAGATTCTTAAAGTTCTTTTCTATACCGTCTTCACTTTAATGACAATTTATTTTTTAATTTTTATTTTATTTTTTCAAAGACAAAGTCTTGATATACTAATGAACAACACGTGACTTTAATAAAATAAGGGGTTTTTTTCTCATCACAGATAATTACTTTGGGCAGAACCTTGCACTGATGTGTTCAAGCAGTTATGAACTGCATCCCATCAGAAGTGTGATCAAACAAATTGTGGAACCAGGACTCACAGTGTCAGACCCTGTAAGATCCTGTAAGCGCCTGATTTCTTCTAATTGCTAAGAAATGTAGAATACCCATGTTAGAAATAGCCTAAGCTTACCACTTTTGAGAATGTTCATATTTATTCGAAAAACTGAAAGCAAAATCAGATTACTACCATCTTTTCTTGGCTTCTCTTACGGCTCAGCATTACACAATTTTACATTTTTCAAGTGTTATTTCTCTATAATCAGGTTTACCCAGCATTGAAACTATATTTCTTTCCCCTAATTAATTCCCTTCCTATTGAAAACATCCTTCCTCGAGGCTTGATGTCACTGGTAAAGGTGATTTTCCACAGTTGTTACCAAGTTGTCCACTTCTGTCCAAGACACAACATGGTCATATCCTGACAAATCATTTTAGGCAGGGAAAAAAAAATAATTTAAACAATTCTTCCCAGGAATAGGAGATATTTAATTAGTATATTGCCTATTTGCCATTCAACTTTTTACCATTACTTCTGAAAATGGTGATGGAATTATTCCTTTTCATTAACCAAGTAATTTAGTCATAATTATGTTAAACAATTCAAATAAATCTATCTCTACTTTTGTACATATTTGCTACATGACCAGCATGTGAAGTGGGCCTGTTCAAAAATAGGAACAATCATTTAACCTGGGTCTATCAGGACAAATGTTATTTTGGATGCATTTTAAAAAATTCAGGACAGAGTATCACAACTGATGACTAAACAAAACTAATCTGCTAAAGAAGATAAAATAATCCAATTTCATTGATATTGTAATATTTTTTAAACTGAGAATTGGCTTAACGACAAAAAGTGAAGAAGTGATAATCAGAAGAGTTCCTAAATACTATAAAACATTACAAATTCATTTAAAAGACCTTTTTATACATCCTTCGGTGAAATAGGGGTCCTATAACTCTTATTTCATATCTAATTCTTAAGAATAAAATCCTGGCAATGTAAACCCTAAGGTTCCGTTTAATGTATTCTCGCTTTTACAGCAAAGTTTCACCTTTTCAATTTTTGCCTTTGTGTATAAATACAGGTCTACTTTACTAAGTAAGGCCATTTAATAGAAACCTGCACTGACATGATCTTTTTACAATAAAACATTTTGGACTGCCTTTGCCTTTATACATTTTGGGTAGTCTCCACAAAAGAAACTGAAATATTAGAGGAAAATCTACTGAATAGCTCACTAGGGTAAATGGCAGTTGACAGATATATGTTATTTTACCAAAAAAGTGCAATATTATTCCTTACCTTCTGAGAAATCATAGAACCATAGAATGATCTGGGTTGGAAGGGACCTCAAGAATCATACGGCTCCAACCCCCTGCCACAGGCAGGGACACCAACCTCCAAGCCTGGATCTACACAAGGCTGCCAGGGTATCATCCAACCTGGCTTTGAACACCTCCAGGGATGGGACATCCACCACCTCTCTGGGCAGCCTGTTCCAGCACCTTACCACTCCCTCTGTAAAAAATTTCCCCCGAATATCTAATCTAAACCTTCCCTCCTTTAGCTTTAATCCATTCCCCCTTGTCCTGTCATTGTCTACCCTTTTGAAAAGAAATATAGCCCTTCTTTGGGGCTGACCACTATTTTCATGTTATAAAGATGTAGGCCTTTGCTGGGAGCATGGGATTTGTTACTCAGTTTTCTGTGACCAATCTGTTTAATCTCATTCTCCAAACACAACAGCTTCCCCATATAAACACTAAAATGTGCATTTAATTTATGAGTACTTGTAGACTTGGAATTTACTGGATTTATGGAAAATAAGAATAGAGCCTGTTGCCATCCATCTGGATTAAAGTTTTTCTTTGCTAGAAGGATGCATGCAAAGAGCACTGCTAGGGACAAAATCATATCTTCAGAGCAAGCCCTGTAAAGATTTAAAGCTGAAGTAGTATTTGGTGGTGAGAAAAACGTGCACTGCGGCAATAAAAAACAGTAACATGGTTTAAATTTTTAAGTCTAGAGTACAGTGAAGTAGAAGAGATTCTGTTTTCTTTTGTAGCATTTTCATACTGACAGCTGTACTTGTTTTTTGTGTTTCCTGAATATACAGTCCATGTTGCCAAGAGCTCTGTATCCAAAATAAATTAAAGGTATGATATTTCTGTATAAGATTTTGCTCAAGACTACATATGAGTACAATAAAACAATATATTCAAGCAGGTATTGAGGTTTCATTTATTTCAGTAGGACTTGTACCTGGACCTTGCTTTTGTATGAGGTGCAATTAACAACAGAATAGCTCATAGACTTTTTAAAATGTCGCGAATATGCAGCTATTGTGCAACACATAAATACAGGGTCTAAAAGGGACTTTGCCTAAAAAGTCCTCTTGTCTACAGGAGTCATTTCAGTGGGGTTTTCTTTAAAAACTACTCCTCTATTTTCTGAGTGGCAGGGTGTATTCAGGGTTCTACTTTTCAATGGTACTGTTAGTCCTAATAGTACTAAAGACACTGTTTTCAAAGGAATAGCTGAAAATCACAAGAATATGAAGAGCACAGTTGCAGGGTTTTTTTTCTCCTCATATAATCCTTACTATAGCATGTTCCCTGCATACTTATGCAAGCCCTACAGACATCTACATTTTATAATACAGGGATATTTTTAGCCAATCCATCATCCGTGCCTCTCTGCACAAAGTAGCTCAACACAGGCTACCACTTGCATGAAACCTTTAAGAAATCTAACACCTGAATCATCACAAGTGTTAATATTTACGTTCACAATCTCATTTGCCTTCAGGGCTTTGCAAATGCTACTGCTAAGATGTAGGATATCCAAAGATGACACATTAGCACTGAAAATCAGCTACACAAAGCAAAGATATTATTTGTGAAGTTTATTAGAGGATATGTTTAAGTACTGCAAGACAGAAGTACATGAAGGCATCTAATCTAACTCTAAAAACACATTGTCACAAAGAGGAATTGGCATAGTCATACTAATATGATATTCTGCCTTGGCCAAGGCATGTCATTTCTCAGCCAAACTAATCTAGCACTGACTAAATAAGACTGCTCTGTGCTAACCTAGATACCTCTGTGATGTTCCATTTTGTTGTGTAGACTGACACAGAAGGCAAATTCTGAAGGTTTGGTCCACAGTTTGACTTTCATGGGACATGACAATTTACAGTTCTTACATGAACTACCAAAGACTCTAACTATGCAACTGCAATAATTAAGAATTTGACAGCCTTAAGGTCACAGAGGATGAGAATGTCAAACGGATTTTGTGGAAATATTTTCCGAATCCTTTCTGAACAACAGTGGAATATGAGGAATACTACATTTATATATGAGAAATAAAACAGAACTGTGCAGATTAATTTGAGACCCTCTATCATGAGATTAAGAGATAATTAATATGGCAAGCTGAAAAGCTGAGTGAAAGGTTTATTTCCTTTAATTGGTCTAGCTGCATTTCAACAGAGGAGAAATTAAGCGCTTACACAATTAGAAGGTGGATGACGAATGTTAATCCTTACCAAACGGTTGATCTATCATGGGTTTGTTTTACATAAGGGATGTTCTCCCTGTAAAGGATGCTTACTGAACTAGTCAGATATCTAAGGTGCATGAAAATTGTCCTAGAATGACTACAAGGGTCAATTTCTACATGAGGCTTGTAATATGCTTTAAGAATTACGGTGGTTCTCTGGCTTAGCTAAAAGTATGTGAATGCAAAACCAGATAAAAGAAATTATTTTTATCAGCTTTTAAACCTTTCATGGATTAGACATGTTTCCTCTTAGCAGGGAGTTAAAGGACTTTAAAATGCACAAGATGTGTAAAGAATCGCAAAGACTGAGTTGTGGGTAAAGAGGGTGCCACAAGAAAACCTAGGTCTAGGGGGAAGTTCATTTATCCTATCTAACCAAGCTGTTAAAAGAGAAAACATGTTTCTGTCTGGGCTTCTGCCTTGGGTGTGAGGAGGAGAAGAAGTTGTTTTAGGAAATAGTTTGGGCTAGTAGGTAACTTGAAAATATAAGATTCTGCTTTCTGTGATTCCCAAAAGGACATAAAGAATTTTTGGGAAGAGGAAAGAAGAGTGACCTCTTTTCAGTTCACTTTCTCTAATATCCTGATTGTGATGTGATAGGATGTTGAGGACATAATTGCAGTCTTTTCAGCCTGCACTTACTAGGTCTTACTTTAGTCCTTGTGGTAGGTTGACTTTTGTTTGGCCACTCTATCACTCCTCCTCAGCAGGACAAGATGAAATAAGATTAAAAAGAACTTGTGGGTTGAGATAAGGCATTTTAATAAAGAAAAAGCTAAGGCCATGAAGAGAAGCAAAGGAAAACAAAAGGATTTTATTCTGTGCTTCCCATCAGCAGGCTACAGGAAGCCACTTCTCAGACACTACCTGGGATGTAGGGCTTCAGTATGCATAGCAGCTTTTATTACTGAGCATGATGTCATATGATAAAGAATATCCCTTCGGTCAATTTGGATCATCTGTTCTGTTTCTGTTCTCTTCTAAACTCTTGCCTACCCCCAGCCAACTGGTCTTTGGAGGAGTTGGGGGTGGTCTGGAGAGACAGCCTTTGTCCCGTGCCAGCACTTGTCAGCAGTACTCAAATCACTGGTGTGTTATCAACACCTTGTTAGTTACGAATACACAGCACAGCACTGTAAAGTCTGTTACGGGGCAAGTTAACTCCATCCCAGGCAGAATCAGTACACCCTTGTGTAATTTGAAGTATGCTCAAAACTTACTTCCAGAACACTGTTTTAACCATAAATCCTTAAAAATGAAGGAAGCAGTGTGCTGCTGTCTTCTACTGGGGGTAGTCCTAGCTCTGAGAAATATTTATATGAGTGTTCCTTGTCTGAATGTAAAACTAAATCTGACATGGTTCAAATTTACTGTGATTTATGACAGATCTCAAATTTCTTTAAGGGCCTATAAAAGCTAACTCCCATACTTCTGTATCTGCCATTATGTTCAAGAGTACAGAATGAAAATTGCAGCGTAATATCACCTCCAGCAAAATTTCAGTTCCTTCTTCCCCTGATTAGGTACATTTTTAATTTTAGCTACTATTTCATCTATTCAATTTTTTTAATTTATTTTTAGGCTAAGGAACATCAAAATTTTCTCAGAATCAAAATGTTTCAATACATCTGTTGATGGATTTGTGGCAACTATTATTTACAACACAGCGTTCAATCCTCAAGAAAAGCCCTATAATCCCAAAAAGAAAAGCAATTCCTCCAGTCCTGACAGCTGAAAACATGGTCTGAAATCATCATCCTGTGGAGAACTAGAAGAGAACAGTGGAATAATGTTCACCATAATTCTTAAAAGAGCTGGGGATAAAATACGTGTGCCCCTTCTTGCTAGCAATCCCAGTAAAAGATAGTCTCAGTTTTTTCAAACCATGAATGCTTATGGGAACATATTAGTATATAAAACCTGTGTAATTTAATGCATGCCATGTCTGTGGTGTTTAACTGCATATTATCCACATAGAGAAGCTATTAAACAAGTATGGGTATATCCACAGAAGCTTATCATCCCAAAGTTGGACCAGTTACACAGACAACAGGATAACTAATATTATTTTTACTAATACGATTTAAAGAGATGTCCATCTGTCCCAACAAACACAAAAGGCAACGTTATTATTAAATCTTTAAAAAGCAGGTTGGATTTCAGGTTTCTGGAAGAATCACATAGCCTGCCATAAAAAGCAAATTAAAATGTTTATAAATGCACATGTGTCTCATACAAAAATATGGACACGTTTGTTTTATATATATATATATATATGTACACACAAAACCAAAAAAAAATATTTTGCATTGCTTAAACTATCTGAAACTGCTAAATATTTGCATTGGATTGCAAGAGTACTTTGGAATTACACAACAATGTAATTGGCAACTCAAGGAAACTGCACACTTCACATTTCCCTGCATTTATTACAGCTGTTGTGCAGCCTGGTAAAATGCTATCACATCCATCAGCCACTATCAAACCACAGCTACCACATGTTCCCTAACCTCTGGTACTGGGCATATTTCCCTTCACATCTTTCCTTTGCAATCAACCTGATCTGACCCACAAGTTCCGCAAACTCAAGTTTTCTTTGTCTGCTCTGATTTTATCAGGCTTAACTCCTGTTATGACAAATATGGGCAATTTTCTTCTCATTAGTCATATTTAAGACACAAGCAACATGTGGTAGTCTCTCACTATATCTCAATGTGAAAACAATGGCTTCTTAGTATCTCAGTATCTCATTGTTTTCAATATGAAAGTTTCACATGTGAAAAAATGTGAAAAAAAAATCTAAACCATTAATTTTATACACTATTCAGAACTGTCTACTAAATTGCTAGGTTTAATGTAATTATTGTGTGTGATATTTTACTCACTGATTTGAAATCTCTGTTGTGTCCTTGAGCTAGGACAGAAATGGCAAGAAAATGTTCCAGTACTTGAGATTCCAGAAACAACTTCTGACATTGTGTTTTTCCTGATGTTCTTCCTCAAGTTCTCCACATCTTATTGCAATAACCCAAACATTCAATACCTCAAACTATTTATATCACCGTTGGGTGAGGGTTTTTGTCTCTCCCTGTGCAAATTAGTGCTGGTTCTTGTGAGGTTATCTAGGCTACAAATAAAAAGGATTTGGTCATAATATGGGACTCTATCTAATCTCTATCATCAGGTCAAACCAAATAATCTTATTTTAACCTCATATGATTTTGACCAATTCTTACATAATGCCTGAACAGTAAAAACTTGTTTTCATAAACTTTTCTGGATCTAAATAGCACTCCTTTATCAGTTAGAGTTGGTGGGTTTTTTGCCTTGGATACAATCCTCAAAAAGGCAATACGTAAAATATTTTGCAAGGGTGTTGATAATGTGTTTACACAGTAATTTTTACAGGGAACAAAGAAACCATCAGGGACCATGGACATGTACCCTTTCTTTGTCCATTTTCCAGACTTCTTAGTCACATTACAAACGTGCAAAGTATCTGGATGATTTCCACTTCATTTTATTTTATTTGTAGGTTATTCATTTAGACATTTGCAGTTACAAGTACACGTCCAAACTTCACTTTTCTTTATGAATAGTTGAAGGATACTCTGTCAATTCTGTGCCATATCCTTTTATCTTTACCATGATAGAATAAAAAGGGCATGTTTTCACACACGTTCCCACAATTTCAGGTTAAATGATTTAACAAAAATAAGTAGGGATTAGCAATGCCAATCTTTGCTTCAAGAAACATTTGTAATCAGATCAAACACAACAGTTTGTCCTTTGCTTGTATGTATATCCCAAAATGCTGCATATTACAATATGGGAAATCTTCTAAGTCTTTAAGTTTCCATTTTTGTATTTCAGCCTGGCTGCATAATGATTTAGGGAAGACACATTCAATACTTCTGCAAAATATTCTGTATTTGACTTCATGTATCCATATTGTTAAGTGGGAAAGAAATGTTTGATTGAATAGCTTAACAAGTCTGTATCTCAGATGAAAATTCCTCATTTTGTTCTATGATAGCTCTCGAGAAACAGAGACTTCCTGCAGCTTGAGCATTTTTTACTGGTCTGGCTGCTCTGTTAGTAGATCACTTAGCCATAATACAGTCTTCTCATAAGACAGAGGCTTATTAAAGGTCTGTTGCATATCTTTCTACTGACAGTAGATCCCAGATTCCTGTAAGGATACAGGAAAGTGCTTAATTTGGTTATAAATAAAAGATTCAAAAAGAAGTTCTCCATTCTTGACAGATCCATTGATTTCCTGAATTTTTGGCAGGTTTGTTATGGCAGATGTGTTCAGTAGAACTGTAGGGTATGCTTATAGCTACTTACAGATTTTTGGAAGCTGCTGTTTCTGCTAAGTTATTCAGTTTAGAACTGGAAACCCACACTATATAATAGAACTTGATGACATCTGTCACAGTTTGATTACTTATGTTGAGGTAGTACCTTAAGTCCCTTAGTATGAATAAATAACCATAGATGGATTATGTATAATGCTGCCATCTATCCAAAGGCTAAAACCAGTTTTGTATCAGATCTTGAAACAAAAGAGGCTCCAAATAGGTAGAAGAGCAAACCTTTTCACCATGAGAACAGTCAAGCATTGGAACAGGTTTCCCAGAGAAGTTTGTGTAGTCTCATTATTGGAGATTTTCAACCTGGACTGGATAAAGCCCTGAACAATGTGGTCTGACCCTGCTTTGAAAACCTCTTGACATCCCTTCCAACCTGAATTTTCCTGTGATTCTAGAAGAACTGATTTTTTTCTTAATATAGAAGAATTGGTGTATTATTTTTGCTCCATGGACATTCTAGGCTAACTGCACATCATCTTAATTAGATAATAGTTAATATGGCACATCTGATGGATGTTTCTATAATTTCATCTGTCAAAATCCTAATTTTTATATTTAATATGAGAAAGTTGGAAATACTTTTCCACCTAATCTGTAATTCTTAAACTTTGCTAATAGATTCAACAGTAAAAATTCAGTTGTTTGAGATATGATGAGGAAATACACTGAAATAACAGAGTTTTACTGATAATCTAGTTTCAGTCTACAGTTCCATGAACTTTCCAATTTTTTCCAAAGGAACAATTACTTACTACTCTTTATATCATAGTAATTCCATTAAATAGTAATTCAATTTGACCTGGAATAGAGCCCTGGGGAATGGCATGAAGCTAATATCGGGGAGTTTAAGTTGGATATTAGGAAAAGGTTCTTTCCTGAGAAGGTGGTTGGGCACTGGAACAGGATCCTCAGGGAAGTGATCACAGCACTGAGCTTGACTGAGTTCAAGAAGCATCTGGACGATGCACTCAGTCACATGCTCTGGCTTGACTGGCCCTGCATGGAGCAAGGAGCTGAACTTGATGACCCTTATGGGTCCCTTCCAACTCAGGATATTCTATGATTCTGTGATACAAAGAAAACAAATTAATCATAGAAAGACAAGATTAGTGTAAGAGCAGTCATGACTACAAAACAACATCCACAGTACTTGAGATGTCTCCAGAAACAAGACTGATATGCAGACATGGTGCAATAAAAGAGAAAGTAGATGAAATTTTATTTTTCTTTAATAATATTTTCAGTAGCAACAGTGGTAGAAAGGCACTACTGAAATTCAAAAACATATTGCGTTACTGTGTAATCTAAAAGGCAGGGGATAAAAAAACATTTGTAGCTGTACTTAAGAAAAAGAAACTGAAGAAAACTACATGCACCATAATTCTGATTTCATCTGCCTGCTCTACCTACCTGTAAATTGCCTGAAGCTGTCATCTATCTAAGAATAAAACAGAACATTTATAGAACTGGCACTGAAGAGCTTAGTGTAGATTTTAGGAGTTCAAATGACTGAAATAACCTTGTAGTGTCAGGGATGTAAACACTAGTTTTATATTCACCATGTGACCAAATGTTCACTTCAGGAGAGGAAAGTTCTCTCTTTAGGAGGAAATCACTTAACTTGAAAAGTAAATTGGACTTATCCAAGATTCTTGTTTCTAATTAAGACAGAACAAAAGAGGAATATATACCAAGCATTCATAATGTTAATCTGTTTCATTTTTCATAGTTTAACTATGAAATAAAGAGAAATAAGGCAGAGATCACTATCTTTGGCTAGCTTGAGTAAAATTCTCTTTGTAATCCTAAAATTGTGAACTTCTGGGTATTTCATATAGAACTAAACTTGTTTTACTGAATTAAAAATGATACTTTTAATGCCAGTAGTAATTTAGGATCTATTTTATAGAAACATTGTCATGTGGCCAATGCAGATAGCTATCTAGTAGGTTTTATAGAAGTCCTCAGGCACCTAAAGTTCATTGCAAACTCCACCTGTGGGTACCTGCTTGTTTTACTTAGCTGCCAGTAGAAGAATCTAGTGTTAGCATCTAACAGGAACTTTTGAAAGTACCTTCACATACAGCAAAAGAAAAATATCTCCCATTTACATCAAATTAATCCCATTACTCTGAGTTTGGCAAATGTAATAATTTTTCTCTGGGCAGAGCCCACAGGTAGGCCACACCCAGGTACGCTGGGTTTTAAGGTTTAACACAACTAAATAAAATATTAATACTTCTTCTGAACAGTGGTTAGCTGAAATATTGCTGAGAACAAGGGCTAAAAGCTTTGCTTTCAACAGCCAAGGTCCCTACAAACTACTTCATGTAACAGATGTATTCTAAAAGTGTAGGTGTGAAAAGTGTATTTCTGGTATCCTTTAAAAGAAAGCAGACAGCTTAACACAAACAACCCATACAGGAGCAATTCAAATCAGAAGTATTATTTCTCTTAAAGCCCATCTTGATCTTCGGGGAGCAACAGTCAGTAATCTAATGGATGCCAAGAACCTAATTCCCTACAATCACTCTGACAGAAACTATAAGATTAGGCAAAGAAACTGACTACAGTGTCCAGGCAAACTGATCAGTTTGGACTTGAGCACCCCAACTGTACCTTCATGAAGGACAGGTGGTATTTTAAACTATTCTGTTGTCTTGGAGAATGCTATACAGTAATAATACATCAATTGTTCTGTACAAGTAGGTTACTTCCAGAGAATACAAAGGGTGCTTTCAGTCTGTGGGGTTTAGGAAGGCTATCCATGCTGTGGGCTGCTGTGCCTCATGGTACACCTTCAGTGCTGGTATGAAGGGGTCCTCCTGAAACACACTGTGACTCCCAACCTGCCAGACACAGGGCGACTAGAACTACCAGGAACACCCCAACCTGCAAGTCTCTATAAACTGGTGTCACGGCAGAAGGAAACATGTCAGTCTGAATTTTTAAGGTTTTAGGGAAAGTGATGTTGTCCCCTGGCTCTTCTGTCTTTCTCCAGCAAGCTGGCTTTCTCTTTCTAGCGCAGGACTGGACTCTGTTCTTCTCAAACGAGCCTGAATGCTGAGGCTGCCCTAAAATTATTCCTCATGCCGGTACTCCAAGAGAAAGCCATGAACTGACCCCTTTCCCCAAATCACTGGATAAGTTATATATGAACTGGGCTAGACTGGGCTTCCCTACTGCTCCCTTTGAAGCTACTGGATCTGTGTCAGGTGTACTGCTCCCACACTGGGAAATCTCAGATGGAATAAAAGCTTCAGTGTAGAACCTAAACCACAGGCATCTCTGGATCTAGAGATCACATTTGATATTCTCGTTTGCTGGAGGTAGATGTGCAAGGTAGGGTTCAGTGCAGAGGTAAGACATCTACATTTATATGTATATGCACATGACTTAGGATTCCGCTGATCTGAGCTGTTCTTGCCAGTGGAGAGATATTCTCCCCAAAGGAAACAAAAAGCTTTCCACTGTTTAAGCTCTATTGGCCATCTGCCAAGATCTCCAGTCACTGTAACTGTAATTTAGAAGAGTAGTGATGATCTGGACGTGTAAATGTAGGTGTCTTAAATTTGGATAAAAACCCACTCTCAGTTCTTGCAGATGAGCTTTTCTTCCAAAGCTGTTAGAGTTATAAAGGACAATTTCTAAAGAAATCACACAAGCCAGAAAAACTAAACCCTATTGGACTATTCTGCACAGCATCCTGTAAGATGGCCTGTTAGGTTTCTGTCATTAGACAGCAATGATAAAACAGATTCATCTAGTGTGAAGATTTATACACAGAACAGAACTCAAAAGTGCTGTACTTCTGCTGGTATTGTAACTACATACTTTCTGTATAGAAAAGCTGCTGCTACAGTCAATTCCTGCTGAAGCTGATGATGCTCTTAATGGACCAGAGCACCATTTTTTTTTTCATGTGAGGTAGCTTAGAATCAGTCTAAGGGAAAAGGATCAAAAAACTAGTGGAATGGTGGCCAACAAAGAAAGTCTATGACACATAGACATCTCCTAGTCACAGAGTCTACTATAATTAAATTATGTTTGGTGTTATTTTATATTGTAAAGGTCCAAGAACTATGGTCAGTTCAATACACACGGACCTTCATATTTTTTCTCCAGATATGAGACAGAGGAAACAATGCTCTTTTAGACAGAAAAAGATCTCTCAATCTCACAATGACTTGAAAGTTTAGAGATCTCTGTGTCATTGTTGGCGATGATCCCACTATGAAAATAATTACACCAATGTAGAAATATTCCTTGACGAAGATCATAATAGGGATATCTGCATTCACTGGCACTCCATATGTCACCATCACCCATGATACTATCAGAAGTAGCAGGTTTGAGACTATGCTTATCAGGACAAACAATCCTAGTATGCCTATAATTAAAAAGCTGTCAACAGGGGAGAAAAAACTTGAGACTAACTTGCTGTTACTACTTCAAGATTGTGCAGTTCAAAGTTGTTGTCTGTAAGCCAAGAATCTATATGTCAGCTCTAACAGAGTCGTCAACTCCTGTCTCCCAGCAAGAACTCATAGGCTTCATCTGTATCACAACATTGAACAGCACCAAGCCATGGGCTCTAGCCCAGGTGGAAATCATCCATGTAGCACATCTCCTGGCATACTTTGCCCCATGCTAACTAGCATTCTGTGGTTCAGGTACTGTTCTCAGTAGGCAGCACAGATGAGGGCAAACTATTTTGCAGGAGGAAATAGATGGGAACCCTTTCATGATACTTATTCTCTGAAAAACCCCACCCCTTGTCAGGGCATCAATGGCCCTGACCAACATCACCTGTGGCCTCCACTCACAGACACAGGCCTGTAAATTTTGTTTAAGCTCAGATCTGTTCCTGAGAGAGAGGAATGATAGTCTCTGGTTCAGTCACAGTTTTGGTTGGTAGTGGAAATTGTTGATCCAGACACCAATATTCAGGCTGACTTCCTGGCTTTACCTTGGCCCTGCCTCATCACCATGGGTCTGTCAAGTGATTACGGGACCTGATCCTGCCTTGCAAGTTGGCTTCTAGGCTTTTCTTTGGCACTACCTCACACAGTGCTACAGATCTCGACAGAGGGTTGGACCAAACTGCCACCTGCATTTGCCTGATTCTTGGCTGCCCCACAAAAACCCCTGATACTCCCAGTCCCTCATCTCAGAGGGATCATGTGGCCTCTGCTGCTATATGGCAGCCCAGGCTTAATTTATTTACTAGTGAGAGTTACACCTGTGCTGCCAGGGTGTCAGATGCCAGCTCCAGCACTCCTGTTCAGAGCAGTTCCTCCGGGGAGTGCTCCTCAAGGAGCAATCCTTGGCCAGTTCTTCTGTCATGCCATTAAACCAGATGGGGACCTCAGTCGTTTCAGATTCTGGGCCAGCAATGATTTGGGAAAATTCTTGAGAAATAGTAGTACTGATTAATTTTTTGTTTTGTTTTCTTTGTGACACTGAGCATTTGTGAACACTTTTGTCAATGTGTTCTGGATCAAAACTAAGTTGGAAAAAAGAGCTCATCACATTTTCTGGCAGATCTGGCCAATATCAAGCCTGGATATGCAATCTTCCCTTGAGCAGACTGGTTTTGACTCGCAGTACTACAAGCATTTAATACACCTGCTAGTATTCTGATGGCCACACATACGAAGACCCTACCATGGCATAAGCAGAAATGTGGGGGAAAAAAAAGATGATAGGCTGTAACATAGAGGCATCAGCTAGCGCTTCCAGTGTGTGTGCATGTGTGTTCTCAGCCACAGGTGATTTTCTCTTACATTTCTCTAAGACAGCGGAAGTTTGTTTGCTTGACAGTTGTATTAAAAAATAAGCTTACAAATGCAAGTGTTGGCATGAATATGAAGTGCTAATTTATGTCTATTATGTAACCCTACCATATATCACTTGCAGATCTACCCAGACAATACTTTTCTTTGTATAATAGGAATCTGCTTCAAGAATGGTCCATGACAAAGCCTTCTGGGATTACTTGGTAATTACACTAAAGGCTTCAGCATTAAACACATCCTAAAACACCAAGTGAGCTTTTGTATCATTTAACGTACTCCCTTCCAGTAAGTACTTTTGCAATCATAAGCAAATAGCTTCAGTGTTAATTTATCTGTAAATCTTTAGTGAACTTGGCTGTTTGCAAAGGGGCGGGTTTTACTGGAGATTGTAATTTGCAGATTTAAGCAGCCTGAATTTGTGTGGCAAATTACAAAAATTGTGAATTGGTGCCTGTAAAAAGAACAACTGTCTCTCCAGGAGACTAGAGGACTGCAAACCATTATGCTGTGGGAAAGCCAGTGTGGATTAATATATTTATGTTCTGTTTTCCTTCTCTCCTTAAACAAAATGCTCCCTTTAAAGATGATTTATACTCCTGAGTGGGACATGTTAATTCAGTGGGTGTTGGGCCACCACCCTTCTTTGGCCCTGATCACAGAATCACAGAATTGTAGGGGTTGGAAAGGACCTCGAGAGATCATCGAGTCCAACCCCCCTGCCAAAGCAGCTCCCTAGGACATTTCACTCAGATAGGCATCCAGACGGGTCTTGAATATCTCCAGAGAAGGAGACTCCACCACCTCCCTGGGCAGCCTGTCCCAGGGCTCTGTCACCCTCACTGTGTAAAAGTTCTTCTGCATGTTGGTGCGGAACTTCCTGTGCTCCAACTTGCAGCCATTGCCCCTTGTCCTGTCTCCACAGACCACTGAAAAGGGGCTGGCTGATTCCCCCTGCATCCCCTGCTTAAGATAATTATAGACTTTAATTAGGTCCCCCCTTCGTCTTCTCTTCTCAAGGCTGAACAGTCCCAGCTCACTCAACCTTTCCTCATAGGGGAGATGCTCCAGGCCCCTAATCATCTTCATAGCCCTAAATCAGGATCATGAGATAGGACTCAGATCAATCATTACTGACCCTAAAATTTGAACCCAGACCTTGCTCCTGTGAAACAAAGCCTAGCAGCAGGCCTTCCATGATGACATTAAAGCCAAAGAAGTATTAATAGGACTAGGAAGCCCTTTATTATCTTCAAAACAGTCACATGTTAAAAAAGTTCATCTGTCACCAAAGGCTTTTATTTGGTAGACCTGGACACCTCTACCCTTTTGATACTTAATTCTCTTCAATTTACTCTGTTAATTCAGAATGCAAAAAGATGGTGGCATTTCTTATTAAACTAGTGTGAAAGGGGATGTTTTGTTTTCCATAGTACTCACATTTAAGTGAAATTTTTAAAATATATTTATAAATGAAATCACAGTTGCGATGGTATTGTCATAATAGTGGTGATTTTAGAGAAATACTTCTAAATTATTAACTTTTGTTCCCAGATTTAGATGCTTAGTGAAAACAACTGTAAATAAGCGTAATTGGGTTAGCGGTATTTTAGGAGGTCAACTGTGTACCAAGCAAGGAAGATGTTAAAACAAATCAGTAAGATTCAAGTAGTAAGCCTCAATCTCTTGGTGTGGATGGTCATGGTATCACCTGGACCTTTGTGTCCTTTTTTTTACCTCTCCTTTCTCCTTCACATTAAGTTTACCAAAACTGCTTTTTGCCTTGAGTTTTGGTATCTAAGTCATGCACTATGTTATTTTATAATCCGTTAGTAGTTCCATTTGAATCAATGGCCATATAAATGTCTTTTTTGAGCTCTGGTCAATATGAAGATACAAGAAAATACCATCTGGAACATTTTTTTCTTGTAAACAAATAAAAAGATAATGTAGACATAGCCTTAGGCTGTGAATTTTCCAAAGAAAGGATTATGAATTACTTTGTATCTGTACCTTCTACGGGCCAATAATACATGTAAGCACTGAGATGTTTTGAAAAAGTTGGAAACTAGTCCTAAGAGACACCTGCAGAAAATCATAGTAGATAAAAGAGGGCTATTGTTTTATAGCTAAGTAATGACAAAGTGATTTATCTTCATCTACTTAATTAGATCTTGCTTGTTTAATTTCTAACAATGTTACAAAAACAATCTGACCAGCATATTTTCATTTTCTCTTTTAATATTTCTCTTATAGAGGCAAAAAATGAAGTGTTTATCTTCTGGAAAATAAAACCATCTTCATGGGATAAGATGTAGTTATGGAAAATAAAGAGAGGTACACTTAAAGATAAATTCCAATACTGTATATATTAAGAAATGAGAAAAAAAACCCCACAACTGTTTATTACAAATAAATAATAGTTACAGTGTGTGAGTATCCCATTCCTTCTTTTTGATCCCATTAGTTCCAAGGTATATAGCCACTATTGTATTTGAGGTCATAAAATACTATTGCAAAAGCCTAATAGCATGTGTTAATGAAATGTACACACCGAATGCTGGGTACAGTTCTGGGTTTCCAGCAGAAGAAAGGCAGAGACTTACTAGAGTGAGTCTGGTGTGGGAGCATGAAGCATTGGAGCATCTGACATGAGGAGAGGCTGAGATTACTGAGAGTGGTCAGACAGGAGAAGAGAAGGCTCATGGGGATCTTGTCCGTATGTACAGATATGAGAGGAAGGACTGAGGAAGAGGGAGCCACTCTCAGTGGTGCGCACTGATAGGATGAGGCAATGGGCACAGATTAAATCTCACGTAGTTCCACCTGAAGACAGGAAAACACTTTTTCTGCTGTGCAGATAGTCAAACGCTAGACCACGTGTCCCAGAGAGATTGTGTAGTTTCCATTATTGGAGATACTAAGAAACAGATTGGATATGGTCCTGGACAACCTGTTCTAGCTGACCCTGCTTGAACAGGGGGCTTAGGCTTGATTTCCAGAAGTCCTTTCCAAATTCAGCTATTCTGTGATTTCAAACTGTGTGTATTAGGATCAGAAAAGGTGAATACCTATGTAATGTCCTAACAGCCTTTTGTACCAATTCCCACCAGGCCCTGGTTTAAGCTACCAAAATACTCACTGCAGTCTAGCAGAACTCTATAACCACAGTATGGTGTTTCAACACAAAAGTACCCTTGCACTGAGAGTTCAGTTTCTGGTACCATATCAATAAGACTGAACAAAATTTAAATGTAAGTAAGTCTCATCCTTTTGCCTCTTCCTCATCTTTGCACCTCTCCCTTAAATTCCCACACATACATGCACGTCCTTGTGTCCTGTTTCCTCCCCATTCTGCCTGCCCAGGTGATTATTCCCACATGCAGCACTATTGAGGAAGGTGCTAGCAGCCAATTTTCCCTTAGTGAATCAGCAGGAGACAGCCAGGAGCTCCCTGAGGAGCTCCAGTGCCTGAGAACAAGAGACCACTTTTTTTTTTCATGACCATGGTATTCTGTGAGTTACATAACTCAGCTGCTGCATCCTAAGAAATTAAACAACATGGCAGCCGCCGGAACACAACATTGTTTTGGGGAAATTACAGCTCAAGTACAATGTAACCTCTGATACTCCCTCATGGCAAACATTCTTGAAAAATTGAGAGAGTGAAAACAGTCTTTGAAAGCGTTTAACAGCTGCAGACAGGCTCAGAGCATAATAGCTCTTTGATCTCGCGTATGATGGGAAGAGCACCACCGGGAGCTTAATGCCATCGTTTTATGCAAATGTTAGGGAAGGAGACTCCACACAGTTAAATCGTTCTGTGTCAAGTACAACATTAATGAAAGCCATCACTTATCATCCAGGTGGATACAATAGATCGCTATATAATAGAAATTGAATCAAAATTTTCCCTTTGAGTTTGGAGAGCTAGAAGATGCTTTGAGAACCGCCTGTGATATTTATAAGCCTGTTTGCAATAAGCTACCTTTGAGAAATGCTGACTGTAGCTAATAATGCAAACCTCACCGTATCATAAGCAGAACCCCAAATAAACTGAAAATGTAAGAAGAAAAAACCCAGTCAGTTAAACAAAACGAAAAATCTGGGACAAAATTTCCATTTCCTTTGTGCAATCCTGTTGTGGCTGAAATCAGCAGAGATTTTTTTTTCAAAATGGGCTCTACAAATATTTTTGAAAAACGCTGTTTTCAGATTGTGCCTTTAAGTTAAAGAATGGGATGATTTCTACCTTATCCTGAAAAAAAAGATTTAAGTACTAACTTCTGACCCTGCTGTAAATTCAGTTTCATTTCAGGGGCTTCAAGGATGTTTTTATCTTTTTTATCTAAATAAAATGGAAATTGTTTGATTTTAACCTTCTGGTCTTTCAGAGCCCCATGAAAAAGAGACACGATCATCTGAGAAAACTCTGCATCTTTAACTTGCAGCAAATATTTCTAACATACAAACTGGATGGGGTTTTTATTGCACAAGAAAAAGGTTTATGAACAATATGCATAATCTTTAATGACAAGAATGCAGCCAAAAATCACAGAACAAAGTGGTACATCCCTGCATAAACTTTTTATTCAAAAGGATGCCAAATGAGAAGAAAAAAATGGAAGTTAACTTGAGAGAAATACAGATATGCTATGAAATGCATCACGAGAAATTTGAGGAAAAAAAGATTAGAGGAAATTTATCCTGAATTGTTTGCTACAATGAATAAATAAATAAAATCAACCTCTGCATAAGACCCCTTGCTTAAAGACCACTGAGATCGTAACATTTTTTGGTTCAGTGCTATGCAGCCAAAAAATGAAACCAGCTAAAACATAGAACGTGAGGGTCAAACATTATCCTGTATTCTAAAAGTTTATCAGATTATTATTATTTTTATTTTCTCTCCTTGTTACATGTTACTGACTTTGACTTAAATTTAAAAGGTGGACATCATTGAAACGTAAGACTTCTGCTTTAAATGTATTTGACAGTTATAGATGGTAACTGCTACTTCCAATATGGATTGATCCTGTGGCTTTAATGACAGGCAGCATAGGAAATAGAGGCAATTCGAAGAACAGGATCCACTTGGCACAAGCAGAACTTTAGATCATACTGCAGTTAACTCGTATTACCATTTCAGAAATAAAGCATTGTTAGATTTGTTATACTGAAGTCTAAAGCCTTTTTTTATTTACTGTAGTAGCAGTAGGAACATTATCAGTAGTAGTAAATTGTCCCTTCTGCAGTTATCTTATGTGAGCAAACACAGAAATGAAGAACAGAAGTAGGAAACAGGAACCCATTATCTGAACTCTGCTCCAGTGGGACTAAGAATGAGCTACAAAGCCTTATTCCAGTATGATCACAGAATCACAGAATCATAAGGGTTGGAAGGGACTTCCAGAGATCATCGAGTCCAACTCCCCTGCCAAAGCAGGCTCCCTAGGACAGGTTGCACAGGTAGGCGTCCAGACAGGTCCTGAATATCTCCAGAGAAGATACGTGACGTACATGTCAGTGTTCCCCCCACCACAAGAAGTAACCAGCTCTGGACATGTGCCATTCTGCAGGACACACGGGTCCTTCTCTGGGCTTCCCTCTGAGGCTTTGCACTGCTGTGTGCTATCACTGGTGACACACCTTTGGTCAGGCTGGTTGCTGTATGAGCACTGAGCTGCTGCAGCATTCTTTTTTGTCTCATATGCCAGAGAACATCAGAGCACAGCAAAACCCTCTCTTGGCTCTCCTTCAGAAACCTTTTCTAAAAAGGAAAGAAAACCAGATTTCTCATCTACCCAGATTTACATGTTCACAAAGCTTATGATACCTCTGCCCCTTTGACAAATGTGGTTACAGTTAGACACCCAAGCTCAAGAACTATTGAGAAAGTATAAGTAAGAGATAAACATGCCATCTCCATCTTTTTTGGCTCAATGTTCTGAGAGCTTTTTTTTGGGCTTTTTTTTAAAATGACTTTGATTTAATGAATATTAATTTAAACTATACCTGCCAAATTGAATGTATTGGGGGGAAATAGTCTGTATTGGAGGGAAAAAAAGCATTGAATAACTTTTACTTTTTAAAAAACTTGTGCTGGGAAACATAAGTGATTAATCAATGACAGCAAGATTAAAAAAGAGCTGAAAGAACAAGCAGGCTTCTCATAGAGTAAGCAACAGGCAGCATACCTTCCTACTATTTACTACCTCCTATTAGAAATGTTTGTAAAATGGATGTGATTATTTTTGCAACAATATTCACTTAGGATTTTTTTTCCAATTTTTCCCAAAATAAAAGATTTATCTACTACAGAATGAACTGTCATGATACTGTTTTTACATAATGTTGACGAGCACAGTATGTTTGCTAAGGTAGTGCCTAATAAAAATTCAGGTTGAGAGCCAATCCCTGGCAATGCTGGCACACTGCTACAGCAGATGTTTCTTACTTTAAGATAGCTGAACTGGCTCTTAGCTGAAGAATTCTTAACTCCTATAACTGAAGAACACAAGGGGAAGAACTTGGCAAGAGCAAGGCATTGTGATTCATAAAAACCAGGCTTCATAGAAAGACTCCTGATCAAATTGAATTCTTTCATTAGCTCGGGGATGTCAGCTGTCGTGGACTAGCTTTGTTCTCTTGCTCTCATTTAAAAAAGCATTTTCCTGCATCTTCTTTCAAATAATTAATCTTAATGATATTTCATAAATCAGGAATCTCTACTTCATGTTCTGCCGCCTCAAATAAACAACTTGGTATCATTTTTGTCCCTGAACCCTGCTCCAACAATTGGTTGAAACATTTACTGAGCCATGGATCAAGATTCAGATTTTCCCATAAGTAATCCTACTATCCACAGATCCAGCTTAACCACTTGTGGAGGGCTTGAGGTAACAGTTCTGCACAGTGCCTCATTTTATTAGGAGGACATATCCTACAGCTCTGAGAAACTCTAAGGTCTGATCTGTTTGCCTTGTTAAGCCCTGTACAGTTTCAGCTATACCCTCTGAATTCCCAGATTTGAGGAATTCCTGGCATCTCTGTCAGAGCAGATGATGTAATTTACTCCATTTCTATACTGCTTAGCACAATGGAGCTCTGTTCATAGATGTCCCCAGGATGCCACCCTAATACAAACAATAGTATCATTTTCTGCTCTCTGACTATCTGAATTTCTCCTGAAAATCCATCAGAGCTGGATACTGATAGCATTGCAGACAGAAAAATTTAAACATTCTTTGAATTCTACTTCTTGCCATCATTCTCAAAATTAAATTACTAGCTTAAATGGTGTGGGCCATGTCTACAAGTCCTGCATCTTTCTGATTTCCATGGGTTTTTTTTCACAAGTACACCAAGAATAAAAGCATAAAGAAGAAACATTATAGTTTACACTTTGTTTCTCTTCCAGTAAACAGAAGAGCAGTTATATGAGTAACTGCTGGCAAATACTAGCTTACCTTTCTTACATTAAAATACCTTTCACCTGCAACCTGAACAAGGTATGTCAAATTACTGCATAGTAAAATATCACTTTCTATTCATCACTCAAAGTGATGCTTTCTCTAGTAGTCATTTATTTTCCTCATAAAAGGAGTCATGATGCACCCAAGATGAAATACAGACTGTTGCAAGTTTTGAGCTTTATGTGAACTTAATGTGTCCTCAGAACTTAGTAGGATTTCTTCCATTTTTCTTCCTTATTTTCATAAACTGAAATGCAAAGAGTTATAAGACTGAATAGTCAATGAAACCAGGCTAGCTTTTTGATTTGCAAAAGCCATATGTCAACCCTCTGAATAACAGAATCACAGAATCGACAGGGTTGGAAGGAACCTCAAGAGATCATTGAGTCCAACTCCACTGACAAAACAGGTTCCTTCAGACATATTGCACAGATAGACGTCCAGACGGGTCTTGAATATCTCCAGAGAAGGAGACCCCACAACCCCCCTGGGCAGCCTGTCCCAGGGCTCTGTCACCCTCACTGTGTAAAAGTTCTTCCACATGTTGGTACGGAACTTCCTGTGCTCCAACTTGCAGCCATTGCCCCTTGTCCTGTCTCCACAGAACACTGAAAAGAGGCTGGCTATTTCCCTCTGTCTCCAATACTTATGATATTTATAACCATTAATAAGATCCCCTCTTAATCTTCTTTTCTCAAGACTGAACAGCCCCAGTTCATTCAGCCTTTCCTCATAGGGGAGATGCTCCAGGCCCTGAATCATCTTTGTAGCCCTCTGTTGGATCCTCTCCAGGAGATCCCTGTCTTTTTTATACCAGGGAGCCCAGAACTGGGCACAATACTCCAGGTGGGGCCTGACCAGGGCAGAGTAGAGGGGGAGGATCACTTCTGTTGATCTGCTGGCCATGCTCCTTTTAATGCACCCCAGGATCCCACTGGCCCTCCTAGCCATGAGGGCACATTGCTGGCTCATGGACAGCCTGTCATCCACCAAATTATAGATTTTTATAAACTTGATGTTTATAAACTCGGTGTTTATAAAAATCTCTAGATTTTTATATGAGTTGCTGTCCCTAACAGAGGTAACTACAGATATAGGCTCAAAACATAACTATAAGGCACATTTTAAAAGATAATTCCTTCTATGTTGGGTAAACCACAGGAAAAACAGAAGTGTTCAGGTTTTATCTTTGTTTTGTGTACATTGTAGATGGTTATTCTTAACTTGAGAAAAAGTCCCTGCCATGTGTTCTTTCAAAAAAGGAACCACAGAATCAAAGGTGACTGCTGTGGACACAAGGTATGGATAGATTTTGTTGTGCCAATATACTCTACCTACAAAGAAAGTGAAAAGAAGTGAGGACCTGTCACTGGGTCGAGAGGCCTGAGATGCTTAACCTTTTACAAAAATACGTAGCTTGGGAAAGAAGAATGAATGAATTAGAAAATAATTCTTGTTTTCTATACCCACAGCAGAATTCACAGCTCTGTTTATCCACATAAATAAAGAATTTTATGCCGTATTCCAACATCTGCTGAATGGGGATGATAACACCCACTGCTGTGGGAGGACATGGCCATCTCTAATTACAAAAGCACCTGGCAGGTAGAATTGCACTGTCAGAGATAAAGACTCAGGAAGTTTCAGGCAGAAAGTAAATTGTAGGCATGACATTTGCTTCAGCCCCACCATACTCACCAGAGTCATTACATGGGTTCTGCTGATATTCTCTGAGCACTGGGAGAGACAAGTGGTATAGGCACTTCAGGAGGTAAGTCCCAGGATGGTAGACAATCTTCCAGTTGCTATGAGGTCATGAACAACATTTTTTTCAGGGATGAGGATCTGAAGATATGCATTGCATCCTACGCATGGTCCAGAATGATCGTGAGCTTCTGGACCTGGACAGGCCTAGGGGGAGAAGCTGTAATCAATGTAGAGTTGGTTTAATCCAGTAAGCATAGTACTTTACTATTATGACTAAAAGTCCACAGGCTGGGTGTTAACCTGTCAGTGTAGGAGCTCCAGACTTGCCTGGGCTAGCCTATGGCCCAAGCCAATTTTAGCTTCTTTTAGCTATAATAACTATTACCTAACAGTTAGGTTTGGTTTAAGTTAGCTTTAGCTCATAGTGAGAAAAGTAATATTCTTTGTAGATTGGACTGTCTATGATCATAAAGTAAAATATGGCTTGCCAGAGTGTGAACACAGAGCGGTACCAGAGATCCTGAACTAAACAAAAATCACAGTGGTCAGTTAGCAGTCACTGCAGGAATACAGTCTTGTTAAACTAGTTTAGATGTACAAAGAGAAGAGAACACTAAGAAACCGAAATTGTATGAAAATAAATGAGAACTAATTAAGAGAATGCTCACAGGCACATTAAGAAAATGGATCAACATAAACACAAGTGGACCCCAAAGTAAGAAGGAAGGGACCCATTCTCTTTTCCCCAGAAGCATCAAAATCCTGCTGGTCTAGAAGTGGAGACACAGGCCACTTGCTGACACCCTTTCTTTCTTGTCGCCTCTGCTTGAGAAAGGCTGGCCGACAACCTTGAGAACCTGGAGGGACACTGGAAAGTGAACCAGAGAAAATAGAGACTATTTTTCTGTGCAATTAGCTGTATTACAGAGACTTCCTCATATTAATTTGGACTGTGAATGGTAGTACTATTATTAAATAGTAGCATTGTGTCAGTATTATTATAACTCCTTGCTTTATTTTGATTAGGCTATCAAATTAGACTTACAAAAAATCATAGCACCACATATATAAAATTAGTTTCCTCTGGCAATACTAAGGTTTGGAGTGTTACATTGTGCATGTAGTTTCCACATTCAGGCATTAAAAATAGCCTTCTCCTTTCTATTCACTCTATTTTAGAGAACCTCCACATGAGCAGAGCCCCCACTACCCATCACCAGGAAAGAGGAGCACCACTTGGCTGCATAGCGGCTTGAGCCTACATGAGAGGGGAAGAGGGAGCATGCAAGCCAAGGGCAGAGAGAGCAAAATCATTGTTATTTTCTGGAGCATATCATATTATACCCTCACTGAACTTTTCCTTTCCTAAGGTGTTGTACAAGTATGTGCATTCAAGTCATTGTCAGCAATTGTGAACAACATGTACATCTGCAGGGTACAATTTTTTTTTAATTCCATGACAAATATTGTAGGCCTGTGATTATTAAATCTAAAGTTCATATCTCCTGTCAGTTTACATGATTCATCAGATAGACAGCCCAGAAAAACATAAAAATTCAGTGGAAGAAATCCTGACTTCACCTAAAATCAAACAGACCAGAAAACAATAAAGATCAGTTACCGTGCATAGTGCTGGAATGGGACCATTTTATGTTCATGTGAATTATGGTACCTGACATGGCCAAGTCTTGAATGTGAAAGCAATGTGTCTCATAATCAGTTTCTCAAATAGCAAACAAAATTTTAAGATGCATTGCAAGTTCTGCCTCTCAATTCCTCTCCCCTAAAATCTATTCCCAAGTCCAAAGCCAGTAATGTTTAGCTTTGAACACACTTCTCCGTGACCTACTGTAGAGCCCTCTAGCCTGACAACCTTCCCACTTCATGTGCTGTATCTTCTTCTTCCTTGGTGATCAAATTGCCAGAACAGCATCAATGACACTTGGTGGGATCGCAGATGTTGCACTTATCAGATGAGAATTCTGGGTTTAGGTTCTTCTACATCTGCTGTGCTGGCACACTTCAGGGCTTTGATGAAACAAAATGAGTATCTGTAACCACATGCAGACATTAAAAGAAATAGTTTTTGAAGCAGTTCCTCACTTTTGTTTATTGTTTTGGAAACTACAAGGGGTCTGACTTCTTCCTTTCAGGTTCTATCACATATATAAAATACTATTTAAATTAGTGTAAATTAGGCTTGTTAAAGAACCAGTAAGGTTAGTATGACTTCTATGTTAGGACAAACTCTATGGCCTTTCAGTACCTTTGTTAAGCATGAGGCATGCTCTTGCCTCACACTGCCTAAGACAGTTTTCTTATTTATCCCTTGACACTGAACTAGAATGTAATTTTGGGATTTTTGTTTTGGTTTTATAACACACAAAGTTGGCAGTTATAGATGTTTAAAAAAGACCCACTTGACTATAAAAAGTAATGTTATATTCAGCCTGCTCTCATGAAAACAAATGTTCGTCGTTTCTCTCCCTTCTCTTAAACTCAGCTAGCTGGCCCCCCACGTTTAACTGAAGCAGCTCTTCATATCAAGCAAAACCTTTTTCTCTGGAAAACCATGGTACTTTCTAGGAATAATCTCGTTTCCTTCTAGTGACTGCAGTGACATTCCATTCCTTCTCCACAAAGCTCATCACATTTAACTTTTTCGGGAAGTCATTCTGTATCAAGACTCTGTATGAAGAGATTGCAGTGACTTTGCAGTCACCTACTTTGTGTTGGATTCAAATGGCCTGGATCTCATGAACTACTATTGAGAAACAAAGTAACTTTAAAAAAAATCCAAACAAACCAAATCTAGAAATTGTAATAGTCAGGTAGGTAAAGCAGTAAGAAAAACAGATCAGGGAAGACACATACACATTGAATGAAAATAGGTTTGGCTTT
Source organism: Hypotaenidia okinawae (assembly GCA_027925045.1). Taxonomy (NCBI): domain Eukaryota; kingdom Metazoa; phylum Chordata; class Aves; order Gruiformes; family Rallidae; genus Hypotaenidia; species Hypotaenidia okinawae. The sequence goes on along the minus strand of BSDF01000001.1, from coordinate 23,379,164 downwards.
TTTAATGCCGAATTATCTCATCCTAATGGAGACAGATCAGACAAGAAATGTTTGCTTCCCTCCACTGGCTCTAAGAGGGGACCCTGATAATAAGCACATATGCAGAAGTCTACAATGTAGAAGTCTAACATGAAGAGAGATGAATTGGCCCTGGTTATTTCACATGAGGTTCATCATTTAAGCATTTGCATTTAAAACTTCACTGATATTTCCCTTTTTTTACACCATAGATGAAGGTATAAAGAAGAGTAAATAACATGAAATGGTAAAGTAAATAAGATCTTGATTTTCTTTTTAGAAAATCAGATTTAAAGATCAAATCAGAAAGGTACAGTTAAGTGTGGGTCTCTTGTGAAAGGTTATCAATACGTAAATGGGAAAAAAACTACACCGGAATGAAATAAAAACTTTGTTCAGTGCTTTTCTTCTGTACTGAGTGTAGCCTGTGGTATCTGCCCTTCATGGTTTGTGAATTCAACAGATGAAATAATGTCTGTAAGAATAGAATATGAAATTGAGTTTTTTCCTCTTCAGAAGAAAAGATACTTTAGGAAAAACAAAAAAGGAAGATGACATTAAGTATCTTTTTAGAAAGCATTCTCTCTTTGATACCATTTTTATGAAAGAGGAGAAGCAAAAAAATTAAGAGCAACTTTGAAAAAATTATAAGCTATCCATAGCAAAGAAGTTTCAATATAACAGAAAAAATAGAATTTACAATGTTTTTCTGTCCAAATGTTGAACGAATGCCAGAATGAGCTCTACTCTTTAATTAGAATCTCATTCACAATAGGAAACATTTATTCTGAAATATTATTACTTGAAGAAATGTGTCAAAGAAAGGAATGAATTATTGGTCAGGAAAATGTGCTTTGGTATTCAGTGAAGTTTCAGCGTATGTGTGAATACATTTTGAGCCCATATCAATGGGCTTGAGTAATTATCAGACTGTAGTCCAAATCAAATATAAAATGACATCTGAGAGCGTGCAGTGCAAATACATTGATCTATGGGCTGCAGAGAAGTTGGAGGTTTATCATTTGAGATGACAGAGGACAGCAAACTATACAAATGGGTCAAACATGAAAGATCATAAGACAAAGAACAGCACAACTTAGAAATGTAAATTGAGACTATGTGTAGATGGGTGTGAGATGCTAATTTACTTGGAACTGGGAATCTCAAAATACAGCCTGCCCCCTTGGGTTAAGAAGTAAATGTGCAACAAATATGAGGGAAGTGAAAACACTTTTTATGGCTTCTGTCCTTTCCCCTTTCTTTCTTCTTCCTTTTTTCCATGCAAATTGTTGAATATATTAGTCTTAGCTTAAAGTAATCATGGCATATAAATATTGCATTATTTTGATTTGTGGCCCCAAAGCAAAACAGAATGGCTATAATAGTTTGTTATGAACTACAGCAGCTCTCAGACACATATAGCTGTTGTGAAAGTTGTCTGTGACTCCTCGATGTTTTAGGCAATGCCCATGTAGTTAAATGTCCACAACTTACTGTGTTTGTAAACCCTGCAGTTTAAAACACCTTTTCAGTCTCTTTTCTCTACTAGTCTGTCAGCTCTGTTTTGGCATCTCTTGGCTTTCTATTATGTGTACTCTCTAGAATAAAGAAGCATTCAGTATGTCATCCACGGTCCGACATGCCTCAGTTATTCCTTTCCAAAGATAACACAGATTACAGACAGGAGGTAGGAGACAAAATGAGCAGGGAAGACTCTGGGGTAAAACTCTGACACAGCGTAGAACCAAACACACTGCCACAGGCTGCATAAGGCACTGGACCCTACCATTTACACTCAGATAGACATGCCGAAATGCAAAGCACCGAACTGCAGACTACAAGAGATTTACTGGGAGTATCAGTGGACTTTTCCAGGAGTCTGAAGCATGGCCAGTCACTGTGCTTCCAGTGGTCTTTATTCTTGCTTATATGGCCAGGAATCTCTAGTGATACGAAACCCTGGGATTTCTGGAGGCAGTATATCTCCCAAACATGTGTGTAAAGGCAGCCATGTATGAGCACCACATTTACCTTCATGATTTACCTCATGTCTTGGACAATGGCCTTTCCTCAGTTAAGTAAAAAGCATACTAGAGGCTTAGGAGGTGGAAGAGGAACTGAACTGCGCCACTGCAGGAGTAGAAATAAACGTCCTGAGACAGGGAGAGGAAGGAACTCCATCACCTACCATTGATATTGGAACTCCTGTACTGGGGAAGCACCCTGTTGCTTTCATTTCCCTTACCCTCCACACCTCCTAAGTGAACTACAATGGAGTCTCTGTGGCTCTGCACACATCGAATTGTTTTCAAATAGCATCTTCATTTTTAGCCAAAAGCATAAGCTCTTTTGCATTTAATTACTTCAAAAGAATCATTTTTAATATATTTTATATGTATGTATGTATGTATGCTTATTTATACAGTCAATATACAGTCAATGCTTTATGGGTGCTGCATAGGTATATTTATGTGTGTGTGTAGGAATACTCTAATTATACATATGCATAATATATACATATAAGAAGGTTTTTTTTAATATTTATATAAATGTAATGTCTATAGTGCATTGACTTTTTCCCTTTGCCAGTAATCTTGCAAATAAAACAATCTACCCTTTCTGCCAGAGGGTTCCTTTGATTTATTGAAAAATTCTAGAATTTCTAGCTGAAGGACTAGATAATCTGCAATATTTCAAGCTAAAAAAGCCAACCCTAGTAGCACTTATTTAACACAGACTTGTTTTCCTGCCAGAAAAAAATGTCTATAATTTTCAGATTTATTAGTTTCATTCCAAAACAACTCAGGAGGAATGGGGGGCAGTGAACTCCTTTCATAAACCAGAACTAGTATGGGAAAAGCTCATTACAGCTAATGTTTTCTAATCCTCACACTATTAAAGTCTTTTGAAAATACTATGAAATTCCAAGTTTGACAAGAAATTGCCTGAGTACATCTGGACAATCTTGATTTACTGAAAACAGTAATGTCAATATAACATTTACTCTGACATACCCTGCCAAACAATTTTGTTTATTCAACAAACTTTACAAATAGTCGAAAGAAATGCAAACAAATTCAAAGTAAATATAAAAAGTATAAATTTAAACCAGAAGCAATTAAACAATATTCCACTATCAGAATTAATATATCCTTTATCTTTAAAATAGTTTTTCTATTAATTACTTTAAAATGTTTCTCACAAGTTTTGCTAAATACATTTTAGCATCTATTATTTCAAAGTAGCTACTCAGTCATTCTGACACTTCAGATTCTCAGTCTACAATTCATCCATATGATCTCTAACACAGCAAGAGAAGATCTCATGTGGACAGAAAATATTATTATGGGAAATGAAAATAGTTCGTTCTGCCTAAAACGTAAGTCAGAGCGAGTAGTCACTGTGGCAGATAATCCCTGAGGGCATACACTGAAAGAAAAATATTATGCAGTTAGGAATACTTTCTGGAATGTCATATGCATGCATAAGTTACTGTTATGGCTGACTCTTCTGACCTAAAATAAACCTGTTAACGAACACTTCCTTTATCCATTGTTTCCTGAGGTGAATGCACCAGAACTATTTTCCTGCTTCTGTGTAAGCAAAGAGCTAAGAGAAGCAGCATCATACCAAAACCAGTTTGCAATGAGCATTCCCTTTTGCTCTCCTTTGCAAAATGAGATGATCACAGTGGTGTTTTCCTGTAATGATTTTTTCTACAGATGAATGAGAGAGAAATTCAGGTGACCATGCAAGCAGTTCTAGGGAAAAGAGGCATGACACTTCCAGTGTGCCAGCCCTAGCTCTGTGCCTGAGATGTCTAAGAGTGTGTTTCTGGTTTATGCATGATGTACATATATAATTTAAACCAAAAGACAAAACAGCACCATATAAAGATCTAACAGTATAAAAGTTGCCTTGTTCCCTCCACGTAAATACGTAAATTAATGCTTATTTTAATTTTGCAGTAGGCAATCTATGACCACAAAGCAGCATATGACCAAGAAAACAAACCATGTATGCTCAGGTTGTGCAGTTGCTATATTCTTGTGACATTTTCTTTACAATATGGATCACCTACATAAAAAGAAACAATCGTCAGGCAAATCTTTTCCCTAATAAATAATACAATACACACCATTAATTTTTCATAGCAGGAATTCAGTTTTAACACAGACATAGATGCACTTACTTATCCACAAAAAACACACTGCTGAGAAGGTCTCACAGTGCTCGTACCAGCAGCGATGGTTTGAATGGCAGGGCTGGCCCACTGTAAAACACCTGCAACCCAGCCCAGAGATCAATCACCTGGGAAGCAGGAACTGTGCGGCTTAGTTAAATTTGACAAATTTATGCTTCATTTACTCCCTGACAATTGCAACATTTCAAGGAAACACCAGTGTCTGCAACCCTGTCTCAGACATTGTGTTTCCAAATCTAAGCTGCTTTAAAGACAGATTCCAATAGCATATCTTCGCTTGCCAGGCTAGCACAACACCAACAACAGTGAGTTCTTATGTAATGCAGAGCTTTAAAAACTTCTGAAATTGTTCAGTTAGCCTCTGAGATACCTTATTCTGCCATCTGGACTTGAATAACCCCTTTGGTTATGACCAGTGCCAAGAGAGGGCAGGGTCATTTGTTCTAACAGTACCATGTCCTGGGGCTTACATGTCTTAAATTGGTGTTTCTTCCAAGAAAAAGTTGCACAATAAATGTTCCTTGTCCTCACCAATTTAGCAGCTAAAACATGTCAGTGATTCCTTCCCATTATGTCTCCAACTAGCGTGGATGTGTAGCAAGTCCCTTAACATTTCACAGCATCAGGCAATCACTGATTCTTACCATATGTATCACCTGCACTGCTGTTCTGCAATACAATACTTATATGGGGATTTTTTTCAAGTCTTATCCATCCATTTCTTTTTTTTCTTTTTTTTTTTTTTCAAATTCCCTATTCTTCTTGAATAACATGTCACCAGTTGATAGCACGTTAATGTGTGCTATTCCATAGCAACCATACTAAATATGGGTCTGTGTCTGACTGCATTCTTTTTCAGTACTCATTTTACTAGGCTGATTATTTTTTTTCCCCACCAGTGCATGACACTGGGTTATAAGGACTCACAGTTACATATCTAAACCTATATTTCACTATAAACTGCCAAAATCAAGCCCACATAACTCAACAAATAGACCCCTGTGGATGGTATGGTATTAACTGGGGTGGAAGGAAGGCCAGTTTTTTTCTCAAATACTTTAGGAATTAGCATCTGGAGTCTGTGAAAAGAGCTGTTCCAGAGAACTTCTGCATTCTTATGACCTGAAGAGAGATCTGCTTGGATGATTCCTATGGGATATATCCTGGAGAAAAGGTTCTAGAAGAGCTGAATGATTTTCAGGGATCATTTCCTTCAAGCTCAAGAATGGTCCATCCTGATGAGTAAGAAATCAACCAAGGATGGCAGGAGGCCTTGATAAATAAGCAAGGAACTCCTTAAAAATCCAAACTTAAAAAGGAAGCATACAAGAAGTGGAAGCAGGGTCAGGTCACACAGAAGGATTGTGAATACACAATGTCCAGCTGTGCAGGGATGGTGTTAGGGAATGCCCAGCAAGAACTGAATCCTATAAGCGACATGAAGGGCAACATGAAAGGCTTCTACAGATAGGTAAGCAACAAAAGTAAGACAAGTGAAAACACAGTCCCACAACTGAAAGGGGTGGGACACCAAGTGACAAAGGACATAGAGAAGGCTGAGACAGGTGAGAAACTGAGGAGCATAGACGAATTAACCTTGGTGCAGGAACAGTTTAAGGAGCACTCAAACAAATTGCACATGCTTAAGTCCACAGGGCCTGATGATATGCACCTATGAGTCCTATGGGAGCTGGCAGATATCAGTGTGAGGCCACTCTTCATTATCTTCAAAAGGTTATGGCAACTGGGAGAGGTCCCTGAAGACTGGAAGAAAGAAAATGTTACTTCAAGAAGGGCAAGAAGAGGGAGTTGGGGAACTGTAGGCTGGCCAGCCACACCTCAATCCCTGCCTAGGAGCAAACCCTCCTGGAAGCTATTTCCAGACACATGAAGGACAAGAAGAGGATGGAGAGTATTCAGTACAGATTTATGAAGGGGAAATCATGCCTTACCTGCCTGGTAGCCTTCTACAATGAGGTGACTGACATGGTAGATGCGGAAAGAACAGTGGATGTTGTTTATCTTGGCTTCATTAAGGCTTTGAACACTCTCCTATAGTACAATTAATGAAAAAATGATGAAGTATGGGCTAGACAAATGTACAGAGAGGTGGACTGAAAACCAGGTGAACTGCTTGGCTCAAAGCTTTGGGATCAGCATCATGGTGTACAGTTGGATGACAGTGACTAGTTTTGCATCCCAGGAGCGAATATAGGGGAAAATTCTGTTTAACATCTTCATTACGGATCTGGACAATGAGTCAGAGTGTGCTCATCACATTTGCTGATGATACAAAACTGGGAGAAGTGGCTGATATACCAGAATCTTGTGTGATCCAGAGACACCTGGGCAAGCTGGAGAAATGTGCCAATTGGAATATCATGAAATTCAACAAAAGCAAATTCCAAATCCTGCACCCAGGGAGGAATAATCCCTGACACAGTACAAGCTGAGGGCCAACTCAATAGAAAACAACTTTGCAAAGAAGGCCAAGGGGGTCCTAGACAAGAATTTGGACATGAGCCAGTGATGCACACTTGCAGGAAAGAGTGCCAAAAGTCTGCTGGGCTGCACTAAGCCAAGTATTGCCAGCAAGTTGAGGGAGGCCTGTAGAGGCCTTGAAGTGCCATGTCAGTTTGTGGTTCACTAGCACAAGAGACATGGACTATCCAGAGTGATTGCTGTGCTGGGCCATGAAGAGAATTAAAGGATTGCAGAATCTGACATACGAGACGTCTCAGAGAGGGAGCTGGGGCTGTTCAGCCTGGGGAAGAGAAGGCTCAAGAGAATCTTACCAATGTGTACAAATATTGGGGAGAAGTGTGGAGAAAGACGATGAAATCATACTTTTAGTCATGGTGTTCAGTTGAAGGGCATAAAGTGAGATATGGGAATTTCCACTTCAAAAGTAGGAGAATTTTTTCTGTCTGCAACCTACATTAATTTTCTATCGCATTTTAACAGCAGCCACAAGTGGTTTATAATCAGTTAAACCAGTCAAAGACATGAAACTTTCTTATATGTCAAGTTATATGTTCAAACCAATTATTTACATCTTTCTGTATTTGCAGGTACTGAAACAGGGTAGGAGTAATATGTCTAAATCTTTGCAAGGAAAAAATAAGAAAGATTAATCAGGTCTCCTCTTTTCCACTTTGAGAAAGGCCAGATTGTCTAACATAGATACTGAAATTTTCAGTGCAGGTTTCTATGTAGAATAAGAAATATCTCAAGATGATCTTTACTTCAGTTTTCATTAGTGCTCAAAATACCCAAGCCTCTAAATTTGACCTTACTTCTTTAGAATAGAGCTGTATCCCTCCCTGGAAGTGCCTGTGGAGAGATAAATTCTGTACTTTGGGCTCACTGGAGAGTTTGAACTTTTGTAAGTTTTCATTTCTTCAGAGTCTTTATCTGTGTTGCAGGTCTGTGGGGAAACACTGATCAGTGGCATTCACAAGGTGCCGGGTTAAGTAACAAAATGGAATAAAAATTTCCAAGTATAATCTGTCATTCCCATGGACACTGCCAGTTAGTGCAGACAACTTGGTGGTGATCTCAGCTGTGCTGTGATCTACGTGTACATGTCCTGTGTTAATTTCTTCCAGCTCCCTTTTGTTCTCTATTGTGGGTTTCTCCATTCTCTGGGAGACATTTTTAAACTACTTAATTGTTCTGGACCTCTGAACCCACGGTGAGGATATCCTCCTGACAATAGCACATACCTTGGTGCATGGCCAGTCCAGTAACAGCAGCTCCTTTCCTTTGCATTACAATGCATCACTTTACATTTATCTACATATTTCGCATGCTTCTTTAGGAGGAATGTGCGTTCTCCAGCTTCTATTGTTTTAATTTTTGAATATATCAATAGATCAAGCTCCTGGGTCCCCAGTATTCAGTCACTCATTATGATCAAATGATTGTGGTTTGAAATATTCCTATGATTTTTCTGTTTAGTTTTAGGGATTAGTTGCAAATCTTCCAGTAATCCAATCCTCTCTAAAGTTGTCTACAGTGTCAGTTGTCAAGAACAACAAAACAAGGAGAAAGAAAGCCTCTCTGAGAGATATTCTGTATATAAAGGTGTGATGGGTGGGTGGATACTTCTCCACCATAGACCTTGGGTTGCAGGGGGAAGAACATATGTCACCATGGTCTTCGCCATGGGCTGCATGGGAACCTCTGTTCCAGTGCCTGTGGTGCCTTCTCCCCCTCCTTCTTCACTGACTTTGGTATCTGCAGAGTTATTTCTCTCATGTATTCTCACTACTTTCTCTCAGCTGCTATTGCACAGTATCTTTTACCCTTTTTTAAGGTATTCTCACAGAGGTGTTACCAACATCACTGATTGTCTCAGATTTGGCCAGTGGCAGCTCTGTCATGGAGCTGGCTGGAGCTGGTTCTGTCCGATATGGGGGCAGCTTTTGGCATCTTCTCACAGATGTCACTCCTGCAGTTCCCCTGACACCATCTCCACCACCCCACCCCCTCCAAAAAAAAAACCCAAAAAAACCCCCCCAAAAAATTAACTCTGCACATAAACCAAATATATTTGGGCACAACTCAACACCTACATGTCTAATTAGTTACTTCAGACATTGGCTAGCATATGCCCTGTTAGTTTGCAAATAAAGGGTTCTACCTTGAAAATACTTATACTTGGTCAAATCATAACTTTGTCTTGTGTAAGCCTTTTGTCTGCCAACTCTATCATATTGAAACAAATTTGTCTCTTCTGCCTGAGTTAACAGAAACTTTGTGAACTCAATCAGTGTTTCAAGATACGTAACAGTAAAAAATAAGGCTGCATTTTTCCCTTCAGTTGGCCAGCCATGATTTGTTGGACATCTCTTTCAACTTCCAATAAAACCAGTGATTAAGTTTAAGTCTTAGTGTGTCATGATTCATATAAACTACTCCTTCCTTTGTTCTTAAAGAGCCTATATGTTTTCAGTTCACAAGCACAATACAGACACTGACACACACACACACACATATATATTTATATATATATAACTAGATTATGCTTCACCAAGAGAAAAGCTTTTGTGTATGACAATTATATATGCTAAGTTTTTCGTTCTTGAATTAGTCCTTGTTTAGCCTCAAGCTCTTTAGAAGTGGAATAATATTCTAGAGGAATGGTTAAAGTATATGGTTAAAGTATTAAGTGTGTGAGTTAACTTGAACATCCCAGACAAATTCTAATTCAACCAATTATACCTTCTATTACACCTTCTGTTTCAGCTCCATCTTGTTATGTCTGAGTGAATGATTAAGGAAAGTGTAAAGAAATATTTGTGGAGTTAATTCTAAGCATGTTTTTTGATTAAATATTAAAAATATAATGAAAACCTGAAAAAATACATGAGGGATGGCATAATACTGCAGAGGCAAGTTTATTTCTGGTATTTCCTAAATTTTAAGAGCATCGCTTTGCAACCTAATAATGATATATGAACATATGCATACAGGTGCATGAAATGGTCAAGATGATCCTTCAGTGGAGTCAGACATGAAAGTCCTGCTTGTACTGGTGTTGTAGATTTGCATGGCTGGGTTCTGGTGGAGAAGGGGGGCTGAAGGGGTGGCTTCTGCAAGAAGCAGCTAGAAGCTCTCTGCAGGCCCAAGAGAGTAAACAGCAGCTAACTCAAGGTCGGAGTCACTGTTGACCAAGGTCAAGCGAATCAGCTATAGTCACAGCACCTCTGTGAATCACATTTAGAATGAAAAAAAAAACACAGGCGGCTGCTTTTTGACACCAGAGAAAGGAGTGAGAAGATCTAAGAAACTGTGCAGACACCAAGGCCAGTGAAGGGGGGGAGGAGGCACCCCAGGTGCCAGACAGAAAGATGCCCCTGCAGCCCGTGGAGAGGCCCCATGCTGGAGCAGGTGGAAACATACAGGACATGCTGTGACCCATGTTGGAGCAAGCCTCTGCCAGCACTTGCAGCCCATGGAGAGAGATAGACACACAGAGATGAGCGAGAGAAAGAGATCCACAGTGGAGCAGGTTTGCTGGGGGACAGCAGCTTGTGATCCTGTGGAGGACCAGGCTGGAGCAGTCTGGGCTTGAGAGACTGAGAGGCATTCTATGGTTTAGGACTGCACCCCATAGAAGTGACCCACACTGGGGCAGCTGGTGAAGAGCTGAAGCCCTGTGAGAAAGCACTCATGTTGGAGAAGTTCAGAAGTTCAGAAGTCCCATGGGTGGGACCCCACAATGCAGCACAGGAAGGGGGTGAGGAATGCTGCCCTCTGGCTAAGAAGGAAACCAACTCATGAGGAACTGACTGAAACCCCCATTCCCTGCCCCTCCCTGTGCCACAATGGAGGGGAAGAAGGGAGTGAAATCATGACTAAAGTGAAGTCTGCTAAGAAGGGAGGGGTGGGGGGAGGTGCTTTAAGATCTGGTCCCACTTCTCATTATCTGACTCTGGTGTCACTGTGTGTGCAGTGCAGTGTGATAAATTAGAGAGTTTTCTTTCCTTTATTCTGTGCTGAGTCTGTTTTGCCTGTGATGCTAATTACAGAATGATCTCTCCCTGTCCTTACCTTGACTTCTAAGCCTCTCAATATATATTTTCTCCCCTGTCCAGCTGAACCGGGGAGTGATAGAGCAGCTTTGGTAGGCGTCTGGCCTCCAGCCATGGTCAAACCACCACAACTAGAATTCAAATTTATTAATGCTCAGACCAGCTAAAATTGAAATTGGAAGTGACAATAGGGATGTGTTTTGTATTTAAGCAACAAAGGCAATGTTAACTTTTAGAAGAGAGAATAAGGTACCGACTACATTAACTGTACCTTTAAAGATGCCAGACACAATTCTAGGAAGTTCATCAAAAGTATCCATTTTTAAAAACAATTAGGCATAGAACATCAAAGAAAAAGATCTTGCCAAAATTTTAATTAACTTCTGTAAATAATGAAACCTGTATTTCATTTAGGCATTTTTAATTTGCCTGTTGCCATGCTATTACAACTTACAAATATATTCACATACATACACTTGTCTATATAACTGCTTGTGCATAAGCAATGTAGCTGTGGCATGTATGTATGTATTTTCAAAATGTAAATCCTACTGTCTAAAAGATTTGGATTAATTTTCACATGAAAGCCATACCTTCATTTCATTTGTCCCATATGAAAAATATCTGTTCTTTAGAGGGGAAAGCATTAGACATTCTTCAATTTCTGTAATTACTCTATTTTCTATTCTCTAAAAATACCTGTACCATTGCATTGGCAGTAATGGGACCATGCTAACACAGCTTTTAGATAACTTCCTGGAAGAAAATTACTATTATATTTGAAATAACAGTGCTACTGCTTACTGCTAATATCACTAAACTAAAAAAAAAGTTAAAATGGCTGTGCAGTATTGTATTTTTTCTGAGTAAAACAGAACCTTAGCTTCATTTACAGCCAGACCCAATAACCAAATTATAAACCAGTATAACAACTAAGAACAGGTTAATAAAAATATTAAATTGTTTAATATTTAATTAAATATTAATTCCATTTAATTAAGGTTTTGTAAGAAGAAGCCCAAATTGTAATGTCTAAGTAATGGTCATTAAAAAAGAGAAATACTTTTGAAGGAGAAAAGATAAAGCATCCCATAACGCAGAAAAAGTAACTTGCAAGCTGCCTTTGACTCAACCTTGGCTATGTGACTTTATCCATCTGTTCCTCTGTATAATCTCTCACAGTAACACCTAAATGGAAAAGGAAAAGAAAAATAAAAGGGAAAAAAGCTAAAAAACTTTTAAGCCCACAAATTCTTTGTTTTCTGTTATCATATTGCCTCTGGTCTTCAGTAATCCCTAAATTCTTTTTAAAATCTTAATTAAATTTTCTTATCCTGAAAAACAAACAAACAAAGATTTGTAATGCTTCTTCCTTCTGAAGAATGTATTATTATAAAGGAAATGTCAAGTTTTGCCAAAAAGCTTAATAAGGACCAGTGTCTGCAAGAGAGAATAATTTTGCAATGTGAAGAATAATAATTAATGTCCTCCTTACAAAATAAACCAATAATAAGTACAGTGGGTTTTTAGTGACTTTTAAAGTGATTTGATTTTATTAATAGTCAAAACCCTGAAAAGAATTTTACTTATATCTCTTCTTTCATATTTACATCCCACCTGCTTTTATTCTGTTCTCATAATATTCAGTAAGCCAGCATTTGAATGTGAAAAGATGATTTAAAGTCTTTTTCTTCCTATCATCTTCACTGGTATCTGTGATTCCTTTTGTGTCATTTTGCTAAATAAAAATTATTATGTCGGAGTGTAGCATTTCTGATAAATATCATATGTCTCTTATATGTCCAAGAGAAGAATGTCCATGTAATAAGCAGTTCTAGCATTTTAAATTAGATTAAAATACTGTTCATAAAACAATATATTCTCAGCTTTCAAGAAGTGTTATCGATTTACAGCATAGTTGGGTTTTTTTGTCGGATACAGTTCTGATGAAATCTGTCTTATTTCATGTGATTGCTTCTTTTCCCAACACATCCAGTCACTGACATGTACAGAGATGAAAAGCAGGTAAGAAGATGGTGAAATACACAGAAAATAGAAGGGAAAATAAAATCCCAGCATCCCGAAATAAGAATTTTTGTAGCTATATTTAGTAGAGTGTTTAAGACCAGAAATTTCAAAACATGGATAAGCAAAATTTATCTTTCATTCTCTGAAAATAAAAACAAACCACCATCTACTGTGTAATTAACATGTAATGCAAAACCGTCTCATCTGTGTTGTCAATCTGCTCATCTCTGGAAGGTCATTGTACACAGGCACAACAGACTCTTGAAAGAATTTATAGACTCAACATACTGAAAGTACTGAACCCTCCACATTTTCTTAGTAAATGAAATTATTAGTCTGAAGTATTATTACACAGTCACAATGCCAGCCATTGTCCTAGGTAACTTGCACTGGAGTTGCGGCTACATCCCCAGAGGAGCTGAGACCCACCTGCACAGACCATATTAGGTGACACATCCATGGAGCCCAGAGTTCAGCTCCTCATCTCCACCCTCCTGCATGTGTGCCTGCAACAGCCACCCGCTTGCCATCTGGAGGCACCTTCCTCCATTCCTTCAGACACCATGCAAATGGAGGAGAAAAAGATGCTCTGTGTCTGCTCCAACATACCCTGAAGTGGAGGGGTAAGTTAAAGTGCTGCAAGAGCAACAGGCAGCTTTCCTCATGATTGACTGGACTATAAAGGCAAGTCAGCACCATACTAGGCAACCAAGGGAGGCTGCATAACCCAAACACTCCGCGTTCTTAAGCACAAGTTGGAGAAACCGCTGTCAACAGCTGATATGTTATTGGATCTGCCTTAGGAAAAAGAACTACTGTCTCGGGAGTCCTCAGAGAATACTTCCTATGACTAATTTACATATCCTTGATTTTACTCCCATTTATAAGAAAGGAAGCAAGGAAGACCCAGGGAACTACAGGCTGGTGAGCCTCACCTCCGTGCCTGGGAAGATCATGGAACAGATCCTCCTGGATGATATGTTGGAGCACATGAGGGATGAGCATGTGATCCAGGACTGCACCTCCCCTACAAAGAGAGGCTGAGGAAGCTGGGCTTGTTTAGCCAAGAGAAGGGCAGGCTGCGAGGGGGACCTCATTGCAGCCTTCCAGTACCTGAAGGGAGCAGAGAAACAGGAGGGGAATCAACTTTTTAAAAGGCTAGACAATGACAGGACAAGGGGGAATGGACTAAAGCTAGAGGAGGAGAGGTTTAAATTAGATATTAGGGGGAAGTTTTTTACAGAGCAAGTGGTGAGGTGCTGGAACAGGCTGTCTGGACAGGTGGTGGATGCCCTGTCCCTGGAAGTGTTCAAGGCCAGGTTGGATGAGGCCCTGGGCAACCTTGTGTAGATCCAGGCCTGGAGGTTGGTGGTCCTGCCTGTGGCAGGGGGGTTGGAACTCTATGATGCTTGGGGTCCCTTCCAACCCAGACCATTCTACGATTCTATGACTTTACTATTTAAAATATGGTGATTTAAGTATTCCTGAAGAAGCCCTGTTCATTTGAGAAGTCACACTGAATAAGGAGTTCCAAACACCATTTTTTCTTAAATTACTATGCTTATCATAAAATAAATACACCTAAACATGCAAAAAGACATAATCAAGTATGAGATGAAAGTTTTTCAGTGATTTTAATAATTAAATCCATAAAGACGAACAACCGTGTTCAGAAAAATTAAAAGGTAGCACTGATGTAGTGATATAGTTGGAACTGACATTCTTTTGCCAGCGAAGTATAGATTATACTTGCAGAGTCCTAGACATTACTTTGTGATGATCAAAAAGCTTTTGACAAACAAAATTAAATCAATTTAATTCAAATTATCAAAATTAATTGGAAGCAGCAGTACTGAGCTATTGACAGGCTGACTCCTGTTCTTACCTTTGCCATCAGAATGGTTCCAAAGAACATTTATCAACATGATGATAGGTGCTTTATATCTAAATATATATATGAAACTGAAATTTCTTTCTACAGTTCCAGTAAAGGTTTTGAAATTTCAGCAAGTTTCACTTTTAAATTTCAGTGAAAACATAGAATCAAATTGGAATCTTAGAAACAAGAACTTGAAACTATAATTTTCAGCCTGCCTGCAATTTTGTATTGTATGTTCCCTGTATTGAGCATATCTGTAAACTTCCTGAAGTTAATATAACTGTTTACATGCTTAGCTAATGAGGTTCCACATACCTTCTTAAATTGTGGCCTACAAGAAGTAGATCTCATGAGATCTATTTGCAGAGTACTATTTTTGTGTTTATGGGAGACCTAATTCATTATTCACTAAAATACACACTCCCTGATGACCCTGATGATTTAAGAATCAGATAAATTCCTGAGTCTTTTAGAATAAAAAGTTTAGAGAAATACGTTAATATTTGTAGTTCCATTTTCCCTTGAAATTTCTCAGAAACAAAATTATCCTAACAGTGTTAGCACAATTTGATATTAATGTGCTGCATTAATGGATTCCTTACTGAGAGGTATGAGCAAAATGTGATTTCGAATTCCTGCTCCAATGATTATTTAATATGAAGTACCAGAGCATTCCTTGGAAGCAAACATTGGTCTACTTTGTGGTAAATGAATGTACTAATTGACCAACTCATCATGATTCACCACTTTCTTGCAGGACAAGTTGAACAATGCTGGCAAAAAAGGTAGACATTAGCTACACTGTCCATTCCTTCAGTTTGCAGGTCCTGATGTTTTAAGTCTTGCATGGCTGCAGTTTAAGTTTGTTGGTGAAAGAGAAAAAGGCCATGACAAGTTAGATAATAGCTTGGGTGAGGATGTCCCCATGTTCGCCATGGAACAAGAGCAGAGCAAGCCATCAAACAACCCTGGCCCTGTACCCAGCTGAGATGGAGAAATTAGAGATTTTCTCCTCTTTATACCTTGTTGGCAGATGCAATCCTTGGAAGATGACCTCAAAGTTAGTATCTGAAACTAGTATCTGAACAACATTTCACATTGTTTGCTACTTGACTGAGGATTTCTCTTCGTATGCTTCACACCAGAGGAATGTGGAACCCTGGGCTCATCAACCCATTTCAAACTTTCTTGCTTTGTACGTTATCTTCTGATATCAGAAAGTTATGTCTGCTGGCCTCTCATCATTGAGATTTTACCCAAATAAAAAGTATTTTGTGTCCTTAAAAAAAATAAAATTACCTTGTATAGAATACTTGCTCTAGTTGAAAGCACCATGGAACAATGACGGGAAAAATCAGGCAATTTAGATTTCTAGAAGACTAGGTATACAGTGGATGACATCAAGGAAGTTGCCTAAACTCTATCTGCACTTTTTAGATCAGTAAAATAGACTTACATGCGTACATACCACAAAAAGTAAGCCGATGAAACATGTAGTTACTCCTCCTGGTATTCATTTCAGAGTTGCTTTTCAGTTAAAATTTCCAATCAATATGTCAGTGTGTGCACAAATTCTGCCAGCATAACATTAGGAAATGCTTTATAACAAATGTAAATACTATCTTCTGAGTCCTCTTAACATCAATATCTAGTACAGTGTTTGATTTAATGACTTCTGCAGCAAGTTAGCCTTATCTCAAAAGTCTACCAAATTTGCTGTCCTTTTTAGGTGGAAACTATTATCTTGAGTGAACAATAATCATTAGGCTTTAGACCTGATGGAAAAGTTTTAAAACCGTGCAGAATACAGAAAACAGAGTAGAAACCCAGCTGGGTGACTTTTGATGTTTGGTATATTTAATTTCTTCAGTGCCCAACAATGAAATATGTAACAATAAGTAAGGGCTCAAAAATTTTGAGAAGCATTTCTGGAAGAAAAGTCAGGCCAAAACGTTTAAGACAGAGACATAATTAAGTGAAGGGTACCACATGCAGAATCTGTAGAAAAAGCAAGCTCCACAGATAAAGAGGTGTATTTTCTCAAGTAAGATCCACTTGCAAGAAAATGTAATGAAATTATAGTTAGTTAAAAGTTTGTTCCATCTAAAAGTTGAAATAGGATGAGAACAGCCAAAGAAGTAGATATTTTTCAAATTCATAGAGCAAACTAATGTTCTATCATTTCTGAATTTCTTCTCAAAGAGGGTAGATATACATGGTCCATAGTGACCCAGAAGATAAATATTTACCAAAGAAGAAAAGAGCCTCATCTGCATAACTTGTTTCACATCTGTTGGTAACTGAATCAAAACAAATCATGTCATGCAATGAGTGTTTCCTGTAAAAATGAAGTATGAGCCAGGTTCTCTCTTACAAATGTCATACATATGCACTGCCTATGGCTACACCTAGCTCCCAGAATCTGCTATCAGTTTTCAGACAGTGGCTCAGAAAAAGGCATTCTGATGGCAAGCGCTTTTTATCCCCCAAATTAGTACAACTACATAGCCTGAAGGAAAAAAAAAAAAAAGGGGGGGTGGGGGGTGGGGAGGAAGGCAGGCCATGCCAGAAAAGTAAAGCAGTGCCAGATGGTCTGCTAAAAATATTTCCTGAAAACAGTTTGGGAGTTGGGACTACTGGGAGCAGAGTAGGAAGCATTCGCTCTTCACCTACACAGCTTTAAGGGATGCAACACAGACATGTAAGATACACTCACCTCTTAAGAACCGCCACTTTACTATTAAAAGAAAGAATAAAGTCTAAATAAATTCAAGTAAATTCACACTCTCACACACGCAAAAAACACCCAACCCAAAAAGCACCCAACCCAAACCAAATGAAGCCTCCTCTCCCTGCCCCCAAACCTCCAAAACACACAAAGTCTTAGTTATTACTTCTATGACATTTTATGAATGTCCAATTCACAGAGATGTCCAGTTCACACAGATGTTCCAACAGACATTAAAGGTTCAAGATATCAGAACAAGAATTAATCTGATCTCCTGATGACAGAAGACCAGAGTTTAGTTCTCCGTAATATATAGCAGGTTTTGCCTAAGTGCAGCAATTAAAAATCTTGTAGTGTTAAAAGTTCAGTTTTGTTTAAAAACTATTCATAGAAAAATTAGTTGTACACCCTTAACAGAACTTATTTGAACTCTGTTTCACTAGTAAGACTTGATAAAGTTAGTACATTCAGATGCTCCATTAAACTAAAGGTTGATTTTTGGTACTGGATCATGCCTGCTTGCTTTATTTCAGCTCTTTTGCTACTGCTTATAGCTTGCTAATGAAAACTGACCTCAGTGCTGAAAGTGCATGAGCTAAGATTGTGCAGTACAATAAATTAGAAATAAGAAAGCAAAAACAGAGATGCATTATTCTTTTTTTTCCATGGTCTCTTTGGAGACAGACGGTATTTCTGGGAATTAGCTATACACAGATAATAGACGGCAATATTTTTCAGTTTTCAAGACTGTAATGGTAATCAACTTTACTGAATTCTTGACTTATTTTAATAGACAGTCCTCTACTGCAGAAAATATTATTTTTTCATTCCACAATTGTTATGGGTATTCTTTTAATACTATTAGGGTGTAAGAGTAATTAAAACTTTGTCCCAAATAATACATATATTTTTGATGTAAAGTTTGTCTTTAATTATTTTTCTGCATGGTAATCCATTATAGTATCTTAGTAGCTTCTGCTATTTAAATATAAAATTATTTTTCACATAAAAGAGGTAAAAGGTTTGAATAAAAATCATAGAATATGAGTTACATTGTAAGGGACCTTAAAGTGATACCCTCCACCAGACAACATTGCCCAAAGCCCCATCCAACCTGGCCTTTAACATCTCCAGGGATGGGGAATCCACCATTTCTCTGGGCAACCTATACCAGTGCCTTACCACCCACAGTAAAACTATGAGGGATTTCTTTATATCTTATCTAAATCTCCACTTTTGCATTTTAAGGCCAGAAAGTATTACAGGATATCATGAGTTTACCTCAGAAGAAACTGTGCCATGATTTCATGTGACTACTAAATCCAAAACAGCATAAGCACAGAACAGAACAAAAAGGGAAGTGATGCATGAGTCTGTTAACTATATTCACAGAGAGGAACTTGTTTACCCATTTAACCCGAGCTGCTGAAATAGATTTTTTTTCTCTTACTGGTTACACAATTGACCCATTTTTTTTCAGATATGCACAATAATGCATCACTGTATTTTAATGCACATATATTTTGTAGCATACTTTAAAGGGATTACAAAGTAAAATTACCAATGGCCCAAATCAGTGCAACTTCAGAACTCCAACTTCCTGCATTTGGGTTTCTTCAGAACTGTCTTTAGAAGAATGTAACCCAAACCAGTGAAACTGTTACAAAAACAAGAAGTATTTTCATCTGCAAGCAGAATATGGTTTTGACATCACCAACATACCATGTGGAATACTGCAGTCCTTATTGTTTTACTGAATAGCTCTGAGAACCTAGCATGTGTGCCTTCAAACCATCTTTCAGTTAGAGCACCTTTAGAATTTTGATTTATGACTAAATGCTCTGTTTCAGTGGAGTTAAAATATGTTCACACATGGCATTCCTAAGAAAGATACAAACTCCCCTGAAATGGGATTCTGCTTTGACAGAATTTGTTTACTTTTTAAAAGTACTTTCCAGTAAATTGGAAGATTATGTCCCCGACTCTTCTCATCATATGTTCTTGGCTACAACACTGCTAAGAGAATTAGCAAATCTCCTAAGAGGATCACATTCAAAAGGTCATTTGCAAGGTTATTCACAAGGTCAATTGCCAGGTCATTACAAGACTGGTGGCCACAAATTCTAGCAATGCAGCTTTTCTGAACACACTGCACATCCACCAAAAAAATCTTGGCAGATTTTCCTTATCCCAGTGAGACTCCATGTGTTGACATCCCCCAAAATAAATTGAAACATCAAAAGTTCACTTGAAAAAAACACAATGAAGCTATATAAATTGACTTTTTTCAACAATGCTTTAGTTAAGAATATTTATTACCCATTCTACTGTCAAATTACTCCCAATGTGAGCATGAAGAACATCATAAATAATTTTCATTTGTTCCATGATGAAATTAACTCTCATTTTAAATATAAATTTTCTGAAGCAACGGGGTATTTTTTTGAAAATCTATATACAATTTAGTCTTGTACAATGGGAATATTTGTCACAATTTAGATGATTTATTTTTATTCATTGATTTTCCTAAGTGTTATCATCTACCACTTGTACAACAGCAGCCATCCAGTAAGAACATTTGCATCAGAGTATCTTACAGCTGGCCTTTGGAGTACATGCATAGCTGCTGTTTTCTGAGATATAAGCCTACATCACTACCACCAAGAAAGAAAACGTGCTGACCTGACAAAGCCAAATGAGGAAAGGGAAAACATTGGTCTAAAATTTGGCTCAGCAATAAAGAAGCAACACTTAGCAAAGGAAAAAATTTTGAAAGGTTCCCATCGACATTTTAATATGCTTTGGTGAACAGTGGCATCCCACTCTCACAAATCAGACAGGACCATGAAGACAGCAAAGCACATAAGCAAGCTCAGACATGAGCATGCCCTTGCACGCATGAAGGGGCTCACGTGCCTGTACGTGTCCGACCGTTCCATATCGCATGGCATGACGAGACGGGTTACGAGCATAACTACTGTACATGCAAGTGTATGTGCCTGCTTCGCACAGAAGTGTCCTGGTTCTTTGGGGAGGATAGTTAATTGTTCCAAGAGTCTGAGAGGGGGCACAGCCAGGACATGTGATCCTAACAAGCCAAAGGGATATTCCATACCATATGATGTCAGGCTCAGTATATAACTTTGGGGAAGCTGACTGGGGAGGAGGACCCGCTGCTTCAGGATGGGCTGGGCATCAGGCTTCCAGGCAATGAGCAAATTGCACTGTGTATTACCCACTTTGTATATTCTAAGTACTGTTGTTATTTTCCTCTTTGCTGTCCTACTAAACTGTCTGTATCTCAACCCACAAGTTTTACCTTTTTCTTCCAATTCTCCTCCCCATCCAAATGAGGAGGAGGGAGTGACCTGAATGGTGCTCAGCTGCCAGCTCAGGCTAAACCACAACAGTCCTTTTTGGCATCAAATGTGGGGCCCAAAGTTTGAGATAATGACAGATCTGACCAAAGCCTGTTAAAAAAAAAATAAAAATTGTTGTATGTATTTATTAAACTAGTTAAGTACTCACTGGTCACGATGGTCTTTTGTTTGTTCACATGGCTGTACTTGCTATACATATATCCTGTGGTGCTGTTTATCACCTCTGGGCAAGGGATCAGGATTCTCATTTTGTAATGTGTAATATCAACTTATGATATGATAACATCACTGGTCATGAGGTTAAACTGATATTTGTATGCATTATTGCTGCCATGCCTGTACCTCAGATGACATCTCTGGGAATTTCTTTACAATTACACCCAGTACATAGGGAAGATGAGGGGAATTATTTCACTTTTTCACCTCCCCTTTTTCCTTCAGGTAGATTAGAACATCTTTAGAGAATTTTGAATATACTTGGGATATTCAAGCCAGCATGCTCTTATTGCTATGCATTCTGAATGTGTTCCAGGTCTTGTTTAGGTTTACAAAAAATTGTTTTAAGAGTACCACCCAGAGATCTACCCTGAGGCTGGATAATCATGGGTGGCATGGCAAGCAGGAGAATTTGGGAAGGTATCTAGAGAACTTCTCACCTCCAGTGGTGTGGAACTTCACTCCTGAACAAGTAGAGGACCCTGATAAAGTGATAGAATATTTGAAAGGAAAATGCTGTGGCTATTCAAAGGAGGCACAACTTACTGTACTGTGTTGGGCCCTCGATGGTATCTACCAAACACTGCTCAAGATTAGGCAACACCATCAGGGGAAAGAGAGGGAAGACAGATCAACTGGTGCTGTGGCTACCCCAACCCTGGTAGCAGGTACTGTGGCTACTCCAACCCTTGTGACAGGGACTGCAGCTGAACAAATGAAACAGCCCATGCTGGTATCAGTGGCCCCTATACAGAGGAAGAAATACACAAAACCCATCAATTAATTTAGTTAAGGGATGAGGGTGAGTGAGGACCGGAAGAACAGAAGGACGTGGCAGAACCAGAGGTAATCACCCGATCCCAGTGAGCTGCAAGACGTGCAAAAAGATTTCAATCGTCAATTAGATGAGCACATATTTACCCAGCTGCTCCAGTGCTGGGGCAACAGGGCCAGTAGCCTGGAATTAGAGGGTAGGGAAGCCAAGCAATTGGGATCCCTGTTTATGGAAAGTGTCATTGACAAGGTGACTGAAGAAGAGACAGAAGTCCTCAGTGTCTGGAGACGACTTCTGTTGGGGGGGCGGGGGGAAATATCCCTTCAGCGAAGAAGCTGCATGTCAGCCAGGAAATTGGACCACCATGGAGAGCGCTATCTAGTACCTAAAGTGAATTATCTGTGTAGGAGATGTTTTACTATGACCCAGACAACAGATCCAGATGAAGTCCTGTGTACCTGACCCATGCGATGGAAGTTTATACAGAGAACACCATCATCATACACCAACTCAGTGGTAGTAATGGACTGGAAAGGAGAAGAGGCACCCGAAACAGATGAAGTGGCTGTCTAATGCCAGCAACACAAAGGACTTTCCTCCTCCCTTGTCTCAGCTGTGGAGAACCTGCCCCAGAAGGTCTAGCAAAGAGAACATGTTCTGTTCCCCACCTTTACAGATCAATATTTCAGCTGTTATGAGTAAGCATTCCTCTGCTCAAGAAAGGGCATTCCTCTGCTCAAGAGGGTACACACCACACAGCATCCCGTGGTTTTACCTGCGTGACCATGGACAGGACATGAGGAAGGAGCATGGAAAACCCACCTTGACCCTGGAGGTACGAGCACATGAGTTGCAAGAGAAAACAATCATAAAAGGGGATTCCTCAAAAAAAAAAAATGCCCCTCCAGTCTCCATTGGTAGTTCCCCAGACCAAGTAGAAGGCCTGATCATACTTATGATCCCCTTGAAGTGACTTCTAAGTCATTTTTGCAGGAAGTGAGCAACAAATACGATGAGCAGAATTAGAGGGGCCCTGCCCTCAGCCAGGTTGAAGACAGGTACAACCAGGTTCATTGGACTGTGTGGGTGCAATGGCCTGGCACTTCGGATCCACAAGAGTATAAGACTCCAGTGGACACCAGTGCACAATGTACCCTAATGCCATCAGAAAGGATATGCAACTTATAGATGGGCTCGTGATTGAGGGGCAAATTTGACATAGATTCTATTGCACAGGTCACCCACAAATGTGAAATATATGCTCCAATCAAGCTGGCCAAGCAGTTAAATCCTCTGGGGCACGGGGGACAAATGGGGTATGGGAGCTGAAGTATAAATATGGGGAATCCTGGCAAATTGATTATATCACACTCCACAATTTCCCCAAGGCAAGCGCTATGTGTTTACAAGGACAGAAGCAACCACCGCATAGCTGGAAACATGCCATGCCCCATACCACTGCCCAGAATACTATCCTAGGCCTTGAAAAACAAGTTCTATGGCAACATGGCATCCTCAAAAGAATGGAGTCAGACAATGGGACTCATATCTGAAATAACCTCACAGACATCTGGGCTTTGGCATGGCACTGAACAGGTATATCTCATCCCCTGTCATGCACCAGCCTGCGGGAAATGGAATAAATACAACAGGCTGCTGAAAGCTACACTGAGAGCAACGAGTGGTAGGATCTTCAAACATTGGGATACACATTTAGCAAAGGCCGCCTGGTTAGCTAACTCTAAGGGGTCTACCAAGCATGTTCGCCCTGCCCAATCAAAACTCCCACATATTGTAGAAAGGGATAAAGTGCCTGCAGTGCCTATGAAGAGTATGTTTGAGAAGACAGTCTAGGAGGTAGGACCTGCTATGGAGAGAAGACTCATTTATACAATTGCTTTTTAAAAAAAATCCCCCAAAACATATAATCTCGTTTAACATTGAAAATGAAGAATGGTACTTCCATAGTAAGCTTCTTGACTGTGATGCTTGTCCTAAAAAGGAAAAGATAAATTACATAAAGATTGTTTGTCAGATTGTTTAA
Organism: Hypotaenidia okinawae; assembly: GCA_027925045.1. Lineage (NCBI taxonomy): Eukaryota > Metazoa > Chordata > Aves > Gruiformes > Rallidae > Hypotaenidia > Hypotaenidia okinawae. The sequence goes on along the minus strand of BSDF01000001.1, from coordinate 23,355,353 downwards.
AGCAACACTGGCAGGCAGTAAGATACTATATCAGAGCTCTTGTTTATAAGTAGACAGGAATATATACCCTTTCCTAAACTTAACGTAAAAGAATTATGAAATATTGGGAAATGAAAGAAAAAATAATACATGGATGTAGCCAAAATATTTGAAGGCTTAGAAGTTTCACAAGCTAAAATTTGAGCAATGGTTACTGGCACCAAGAGAGACGAAGCAGAGATTTCGTTGAAATTTCATTACTTGCTCCTTAAGCCCATTGTGAGTAGAAAATGTCTGTCTCCTAAAATTCAATGAAAGCAACATGCATAAATATTTCATTTTATGTATAACTATTAAAGTCTTCAATGCAAGTTAATACACAGTATTTACATTTAAAAAAAGATAATTTGTGCTTCATTTAGTTCACTAGCCAGTATATCATGGATAAATGTACTGGAAAAGATTTCACAAAAAGTTTTCATGGAGTGCAGTTTTTCATACCAACTTTTTATCTTGGCCTTAAAAGATAAAAAATTTCATTTTGGCCATGTCAAAGTGCCATAGGGAAGAAAACAAAAGGCCACATCTGATCATCCAGCAACAGTCAGCTTTATTCTAACAACCCGAGATCTTGTAGACCTGCAATAAAATGGTCTGGTATATTATCAGAAGTGCTGACCTCTACAACTCCAGAATAAAAGGTCAATCTCCAGTAAGGTCAAACAGTGATTATAAAGATACTCTGAAGAGTTTAACTTTTTGCATACTGTTCTGAAATATGTGGTATTAGAGGCATTAATTAACAGGCTAACTGTAACAAAGTATGAATCAACATATTTTCAGGAGTCATATTTCAGGTCTCTTTGGAAAGTATTCCTTAGATTCTGTTTGTTAGAAGGATTAATTTCTGAGATGTACTTCTACATACACTGCAAACTACACATAATAGTATTAAAGGGTTTACAAATATTCTTCTTATATATTGCTGTCATCAAAGATCCCACCCACTGAAGGTTAGGTCTACAGAATTTGTGATTAGACCTGTCAAAATCACATTCACTCCATCACCTTATCTTCCACACGTATTAAAATTACAAATATTTTTTTTTAAATCTCATGCCAAATTTAATCTTTGAACAGGATTTTGTTTCAAAGTTAAATGAATTTATTGCTGACTAAATTATGAATATTTGCATAGTTAGATCGTTATAAACCCACATGAGCTTCTCTGGGAATGATGTGTTTTCATGTGTATAAGTCATTAGAGATTAAAAAATCCAAACACCATGATTTAACAGCAAAACAGGCTATATGCATGTGAGAGTAATGAAAGGGGAGATTTAACCCCAGGATTTCTTTCCCTTTCAAGTCCTCTTGCTCTAGATCCCACACAATTTGCTTCCTCATGTGATTTCACTTATCTTTCTGGGTGATATGCTTACACAAGTTATCTGAAAAGATATGTGAAAATTCCTGTCATTAAAAGAGTACTTCCATTTGGATAATATTCTTTCCAAACGTAATTACTTAAGATGAAAAGAGCAACCAAAGGTAAGTAGAAACATAATTTCCATCTCTAACGTTTTCAGTGTCTTTATATAGTAAAAAATGAGGTATCTGTGAGAATGTCATTATGGCTTAAGAAATCTTTTCCAGAAATGCTGTTTGAATGGATAATACAGTGAAAAATCTACATTGACTTTATGAAGTCCACTTAATCAAAGTAATCTTGCACATTGCTTAATAAGAATTATTTTTTTTAAGCTTATTTTATTATTGAGTATCATGGCAGGTGTGGTGGTTTGACCCTGGCTGGAGGCCAGATGCCCACCAAAAGCACCCCATCAATCCCCTTTTCAGCTGGGCAGGAGAGAAAATCTACATTGAGATAAGGACAGGGAGAGATGATTCCACAATTAGCGTCATGGGTAAACAGACTCAGCACAGAATAAAGGAAAAAACTCTCTAATTTATCACACTGCGCTGCACACACAGTGACACCAGAGTCAGATAATGAGAAGTGGGACCAGACCTTAAAGCACCTCCCCCAACCCCTCCCTTCTTAGCAGATTTCACTTTAGTCATGATTTCACTCCCTTCTTCCCCTCCATTGTGGCACAGGGAGGGGCAGGGAATGGGGAAATGGGGTTTCAGTTAGTTCCTCACAGGATGTTTCCTTTCTTAGCCAGAGGGCAGCATTCCTCACCCCCTTCCTGTGATGCACTGTGGGGTCCCACCCACGGGAGACAGTCCTCTGTGAACTTCTCCAACCTAAGTCCTTTCCCATGTGGCTTCAGCTCTTCACCAGCTGCCCCAGCGTGTGTCACTGCCATGGGGTGCAGTCCTAAATCACAGAATGCCTTTCAAGGCTGGACTGCTCCATCCTGGTGCTCCACAGGGTCACAAGACCCCCTCCCTCTAGCAGACCTGCTCTAGTGCGAATCTCTCTCTCTCTTTTATCTCTGTCTCTCTGTCTCTCTCCACGGGCTGCAAGTACTGGCAGAGGCTTGCTCCAACACGGGTCACAGCATCTCCAGCATGGGGCCTTTCCATGGGCTGGAAGTGGGGTCCCATGGGCTGCAGGGGGACACTTGCTCCACCATGGGTTTCTCCACAGGCTGCAGGGGCATCTTCCTCTCCAGCACCTGGGGCACCTCCTCCCCACCTTCCCTGGCCTTGGTGCCTGCACAGTTTCTTACATTTTCTCACTCCCTTCTCTGGTGGCAAAAAGCAACTGCTTGTGTTTTTTTCTTCTAAATGTGATTCCCAGAGGCACTGTGACCATCGCTGATGGGCTCAGCCTTGGTCAACAATGACTCCGGCCTTGAGCTGGCTGGTGTTTGCTCCCTCGGGCCTGGAGAAAGCTTCTGGATGCTCCTTGCAGAAGCCTGCAGCTCCCCTTCTCCACCAGAACCTTGTAAGGTAAAACCACAACAGCAGGTCAAGAAATAACATAATAATACTTAGGACAGGTTACACAGCTCTCATTCTCTTATTGTGAGAAAAAGGCGGGTTATGAATCTGCAACACATTATTTGGTTGGAAACTGCCACCTTCAGCACAATGTTAGATTCCACAAATTTACTGTGGAATGAAAACATGGGCAGAAGCACTTACTGGGTTGTAGTTAGTACATTGCAAAAAATCCATAACTTCCCTCATTCTTTATTTCCTACTTTAGTTATACCCTAGCTTGTCCACGAGACCCCTAGAAATCTTTCTGAAAATTTCAAAATAATTCTCCTACGTGAGCTTTTTACCTTAAAAGAATACAGAAAAGGGAGAAAAAGAGAGTTTAACAGTGCTGTGAAAAAAACCCACACAGACTGTCATAAGAAACTCATCAAAATAAGTATAACTATGTGGTAAGACAGCCAGAACACTTTTATATACATAAATGTTACATAACTGTCATGGTTTTGCCCCAGCCGAGAGCCAAACACCACACAGCCGTTTGCACTCTAAGAGGTGGGGGGGGGGGAACTAGGGTGAGAAGGAAGGGAAGGAAAAAGAACCTCAAAAAACCCTAAACCTCATGGGTTGGGATAAGGACAGTTTATTGTGACAGCAGAGAGAGATAGAACAGCAACAGGACTTTATAGCAAAACATACGAAACTTATGTTACCCAATGCAGTTTCTCACTGAACCGCACAACTCAGGCCGTACAGCTCAGAGCCGTCCCGAAACCAGACTGTGCCCATCCCAAAAACTGCATGTCCTGGAGCCATGCACTCCTCCTCCCACAAGCCTTTATGCTGCATATGATGTAATTGTCATGGAATGTCCTCTTTGGCCAGTTTGAGTCACCTGTCCCACTGTTTTCCCTCCCAACTCCCTGGGTGTCCCCCACCTTCTCATTAGCAGGGCAGTATGAACAACTGAACAGTCCTTGACTGCTTGGCAACAACTAAAACATCAGTGTGCTATCAGCACTGCTCTCATCCTAACTCCCAAACATGGCATTACACCTGCTGCTAGAAAGAAATTAACTCTATCCTAGCTGAAACCAGGACAATAACATATATAATACCTAATAGACAATATCACATGTTATATATTTATATGCAATATGTGAGTCCACACAAATACTGTTTATACATATGTTATATAGATTATATAGATAATATGCAAATTTGTGTGTGTGTGTGTGTCATTTCTTCTCCTAATGCCCCATGTTTTTTTTGATCATGTTAATTTTGAATTTCACTCCAATGATGTTTTGGGAGAGAAACTGACTCAGCAGATTTATGAGAGTAAATAGGCTTTTGCTATTCCTTATTTGCCCTATCGTCATTGTCATTGCATGCTGTATTACCTTTAAGTTACATTGCTGCTAAGACATTAATAAAATGTTTTCCATTACTTTGGCTGCCCATATCCAGTCTATTTCATACTTTTTTTCAAATAAGTATAGAAAAATGTACAATTGTTTTCATCAGTTTAATAAATCTTTTTATGCATTAATTGTTCATGTCTTCTACATTAAGAAATAACTTATGAGCACTGATTTTACCAGGCATTTTTTTCCTAAAAGAAAATTAAAACAAAAAAGCTTTCATTACCAGATTCATTTGCAGAACAAAGAAACAAAAACCTACTCTGGAATACTATTGTCTGGAGGAAAAACATTTCTTTCACATCTAGGCTCATCTATCCCACACTTGGGATAAATCTAATCAAGATCCTTTCCTCGTTATCTGGGGCCTGAGTCCAAAACAGAATAATGAAGTAAACTGTTGCAGGTCAAGATCCTAGGATATATAAAAAATAAAATCCTCGTAATAATCTGTTAAATTGTTCTAAAACGCTTTTTTGGGGTTTTTAGTTTACAAAATAAACTGGTGCATCCAGGAAAAGAAAAAAAAAAAGGAAAAGGAAAGAAAAAATTAACATTCCACAGAAACAAGCTCTTCTCTGTGAATACAGGAGAGAATTAAATAAAAACAACAAAACCTGTCATTTTCAATAAAGATGAGATAAAGCAGCATGGAATATGATGCAAGTTCTTAGATGTAATGTGAATGAGTCCAGTGTCAGGGGAATTCCCCTGACTCCTGACAGCGTGGGCCCTAATGAAGATCTAAACTGAATCCCTATTGCTCTCAACAGAATATTCTCCAGAGGGGAGTATGAGAAGCATGCCTTTACATGTAGCCCCTGTGCTGTCTGAGGGTAGTGTCAAATCAAGAGGCCAGTTTACAACCTGAAAATTTCTCCATACAAAGCAAATCTGTAATAACAGATTCTTAGAAGCATACCACACACCCCTCCCCCCCAAAAAAAACCCAACACCCAAACAACCCCACACCAAAAAAAAAAGATTAAACCTCTTTCTTTTGATTTATGTTTTGTGCAACACTGGATCCTCTCCATTTTAAGGTTGGGAAAGGGAGTAAATCTCCATAGGAACAGAAGGTCCAGTGTGTTCATCTCCTGAAGGCTGAGAACTGAGCACTTCAGTGCAGTAATGACTTGGGATGCCATGTGCATGAGCCATAGAAGCTCAAGTCCCATGAGATCTCAACAAGCAGAAGCTGAGGGTGGTGTGGAAGCATGCTCATGAGAAAAGCCTCAGCATGAGATGTCAGCTGAGCAGGGTTGCTGAGGACCTGCATTTCAGCCTTGCATCTCTCACTCATCAGCCAGACAATTAAGGTCTAGCACATGCTGTTAGAAATAGGTGAAAACCATACATCTTTTGGGAGGCAAAAGTTTTTAAGGCAGTCAAATCTTTCTGGAAAGGCTGCAGGTGATTGAAGGAAAAAAAAATCTCATTCTCTTAGGAGGAAAGGGGGAGGAAAAAAGTAGGGAAAGCTGTAGTTATCAGAGAAAAACAGAAAAAAACTTTGGTTCTGCTTTGATGTTTTTAAGTGAATAGCCTAGCATAGTGGCTTTGTTTAAGGTAAATTTGAGATAGAGCTGTATCTGCTTTTAACAGTTTGTCCAATAGGGATGGATGACAAACTGCCTGTATCCTTCCTTTCAGACTCAGAAGCGTGAGGGTTGGGCTGCCAGCACAAGGGGTAGAGGCCAGCAGAAGTAAGCTGTGGAGAACAAACATTTCTACACTGAGAAGGCACTGATGGATGAGGATATGAACACCTTCATATGTTTTGGATTAAATCTCTGCTGCTCTTCAGAAGAGAAGTCTTAAACTAGGCACAAACCTGTGGGTAGTGCTTGATCCTGTCTGGGATCATGTTTTGCATATTCACAGATCACAGAATCACAGAATGACTAGGTTGGAAAAGACCTTTAAGATCATCAAGTCCGACTGCTCCCGTCTTGTGCTAAACCATATCCCTAAGTACCTCATCCACCCTTTTTTTAAACACATCCAGGGATGGTGACTCAACCCCCTCCCTGGGCAGCCTGTTCCAGGCCCCAACAACTCTTTCGGAGAACTTTTTTTCCTAACATCTAATCTGACCCTGCCCTGGCACAGCTTAGTGCCATTTCCCCATGTCCTATCTCCTGTCACCTGGCTGAAGAGATCATCCTCCACCTCTCTACAATCTCCCTTCAGGTAGTTGTAGGTGGTGATAAGATCAGCCACCTCAGAGCAGCAGTAGAGGTGGTCACTCATCTGCTTTGAATGTGCCACAGCTCACAGTTTGTGAGCAAAGCCTTTAGCATTGTGGCGTCAAACCTTCACCGCAATACAAACAGGAAACACTTCAAAATACTAATTGCCACCACCGAAATGTTAATAAAGATGATACCATATTGATTCAATCTAAATATAAAGAAGTATACTTATGTCTCTTAGGTGCTGGAGATTTCAAGATAGGCTCTCACCTGGCACTTCAAACATATGACTTCTGCTGGAAGAAGCTGTTAACCAATGGGATAAAATGATAAATTATGATAATCAGCTTTACATTTGGATCTCTTCTGCATTAATATTAATTTTTAACATAGAGCAAGTACATTCCTTAGGTCCTCATGATCTCAGAAACAAATGGGGAGACACACAAAGAGTTTGAATGAGGGTCAGACTGCATTTTCTGAAGACATGTTCAATAATTCCAAAGAAGAAAACCTAGAAAATCCAGGACATCATTTTATTTTTAGCCATACTTTCTCTGTGTTCATTGGTATTGTCATTGCTTCATTGTGATCTTAGAATTGTTTTCACTCTTCTCTTTTTTTTTTTAAACATGTAAAAAACAAATCTGAAATAATTTTTCTTCTAATTTAAGTGCTATTTCAGCAACCACTTTTTCCATATCTCCAAAATAAAACCAGAAGATTTTACTTTTGTTCTAAGCACTGGAACAGGCTGCCCAGAGAGGTTGTGGAGTCTCCTTCTTTGGAGACACTCAAAACCTACTTGGATGCTGTCCTGTGAAACCTGGTCTAGGTGATCCTGCTCTGGCAAGGGGGTTGGACTAGATGATCTTAATGGGTTAAAATGTTTCTAGCAGAAAATTCTGTGCCTATGATTTACTTCTTACATATATATAAAGTCAGAACTATAAATATGAAAAACCAAGAGTGTAATCCATTAAAAAAAATTAATTTTCCATTTCTTTTTTATATTTACAACCATTATTGCATTTTGAATATTATTATAATGTGTAATAAATAAATTTTGTTATAGGTATAGTTGTAGCAAACAGTGTCATCTCAGCCTAAAAGCTAGAGGCCATAGAATCAAGAAAAGAAAGGGAGAGATCCGCATATTCTTATCTAACTTGATCATTACCAATATTGATTTTCTCCAATGTTTTTTCAGGTTTCCACCATCCTCTCCAAAACATACAAAAAGCCAATACTCACATCTTCATAAAAATTTGATTCTACTGAAAACTTTCAGTTACTTTATGCACCCTGCACACGCAACTCCACGGTACTTAGGACATCAAGGGATTTCTCTTAAGATCACTGACTTGGCTTTTGGAAAATTCCTTTATTTAACCTATAGTGGAAGTTCCTTAAAGCAGTAGGATGATAAAATAGTTCAGGAAGAAAATAACTATGTGAGTTTAGAGAACTGGTTTTCACTGTTGCATTAAGGTTTTGGTAAGATTATAACCAGGTAAAACAGGCAATTTTTGTATGATCTAATTTTGCATTATTCTGTACAGAAAGATTTCACATGCAAAGAATGTCAGCTTGCAATAGGCACTTCTACTTTCACGAGAGTATCTCCAATTTAAACACATGCTGTGAAATAAACAGAAGATGGGACAGAAAATCCTATCATTTCTTAGCTCAGAGTGGTTTAAAAGAGCACAACATTCACAGGAACCTCCTGGACCACAAAGCTTATTTTTCTATTATTACAGGTAACATTTTATGCAATCAGTTTCAAAAATATTCATGACCTTAACTTCAAGTAACTTCCTGCCCTGTTCTCCTTGAAAGATAGTCCCATAAGGTATTGTTTAGTAGTCTGGGCCTTTTGCCTCATTTCCAGCCAAAGCTTATTTACAAATGTTTTCTCCCTTTTTGTTCTTGTACAAACACTGACTTTTAGCCCAAATAACAATCTTTCTTCCAGTTTTCATCCTCCTACTGAATATCTTGACAACCACATGACCTTTTGACTTGTTTAGTCGTGGATAACAAGCTCTAGTTCTTCTCAGGAGATAAGCCCCTTGCTTTCCTTACTCACCCGGAAGAGATTCTGTGTATTTGTTTTAGTTTGAGGTTACTAATCTTGAAACAGAGGTAATGGAAACTCAGTATTCCAGATAAGCATCGCCAGTGTTTTGTAGTAGAAACATCTCCGAATCTACTGGACTTTTCAACAGTCACCTAATCCTCTGGATAAACAACTTCAGTATTTTGTAATCCTGCTGGTATGTAGGACAGTGAAGTGCATTTCCACCTGAGGTCCTTGCAAACATCTAGCTTTCAGCAGAATTTTGATACCAGTTCCTGGTTGTGTCACCTTTTATTATCCATTATTGAACGTCATCCCATTTCTACTAGTCCTGTCCTAATGAGTGATTTTTGAACAATACCCTGTATAAATAAGTTGAATGCCTTTAAGGAACATCACCAGTAACTACCATGCTACTAGATATTGAGAGGCTGCCTGTTGCTCTCCCTTTTGGACAGCTTTTTTTCACTCTCCAGTAACTCCATTAATCCTTATCATTTGTAGCTTAACTATTAGTTTCTCCAGAGCAGAATTTCAGAAAGGTGGTATCAAGTTTTTTCTTGATCTGTTGTATCAGCTATAAAATAGCATCTCAATCTATATATATAACTTTATGGTATTTTTGCCTTTCTCTATTTTATCCTGTCAATTGTCTTAGTACATCTGTGTATAAAAACCCACCCTTTACAAAACCAGGCATTTTTAAATTGCAGGTCTACTTTTTCTTTTTTTCCATTTAATTTAAATCAGTTTGTACTTATTTTTCCTCACAATCCTCCTTTTTTTACAGACAGATCCTCCCAAATACCTCACCACTCATCAAAATTAATTTCAATTAATGTCACCTTTTGCAGGTTCACAGGCTATCTAACACTTTGCTGGCCAGTATGCACAGAAATATCCAGGCCTTACCATAAATATATTCCTAGCATTTGTTCTGTAGTCTGTATCTGCAAAGTTAAAGATCCCATAACATTTATGTGCCCAAAGACAAGGTCTTCATCTCTATTTATACATCCAGAACTGGGGTTACCATAGATAATTGTATCTCACCCTTAATATGAGGGTGGTAGATCACTGGAACAGGTTGACCAGAGAGTTGGTGGAGACCCTGTTGCTGGAGATATGGAAGGTCAGGCTCAATGGGTCTCTGAGCAACCTGATCTAGTGAAGATGTCCTTGGTTCCTTCAGGGGAGTTGGACTAGATGGCCTTTAAAGGTCCTTTCCAACCTCACATTCTGTGATTCCACGATTCTATAATTGTTTATTCTATGTTACTCCAATCAAAACTTTTCTAATTTATTCTCTAATGATTTTGAAGAAAAATATTTCTTATGGTGTAGGTTAGACCAAACATCCAGTGCCATGAGTCTCTGCCTGTGTCTACCACCAAATGTTTAGGGGATGAGTTTACGGACATGGATAGTACGTGGTCTTTTTTTTCTCCTCATATATCCAACCACGTTTTGAAACTCTGCACACAAAGATCTTCCTGAAGTGGGAGTTGCATCTATTTCCTTGTGTTTAATAGTGTTTCATAGATCTTCACTTTAATCAATGTATCTGTTTGGTGCTTGGGATCTTTTATACCTCAGTAACCACATCTTGCAATGAACAATACGATTTAATTATGTGTTCTGCGAAGACACTCTTTTTACCAACAAAGTCTCCATTCATTTAAGTCCCCCAGCCTAGTATTAAAAGAAATTAAGAAAAGTAATTTCCTGATCACCTTCATTGTAAATGGCATGATTCTTCCCCAGATCTCTTCTACCCTGGAAAACCCTTGCGTAAGTGACGCATGACCTTTGTGAAGCTTTTACATTAATTTAGTTGCTGCTATCCTTCTCTGTACCTTTTTGAATTCTACTGTGTATGCCTGGAGTTAGCCCAGATGGTACCTGGCACAGCACTATGACTCACCCCAGCTCTCCTGATGTGGTTGGCCAGTACAGTCCTGTTCTCACAGGACTTTGAGAAGAGCCTGAAGCAGGCAATATGCCAAGCACCTCTGAATAGCATGATCATCTGCAAATGAGAATGCTGAGGAGAATGATTTTCCCGCATTTAATTAGAATTTCCCCTGCTGCAACTTGTGTCCATTACCTTTTGCCATGCGTCAGTGAGGAGAACCTGGCTCCAGATTCTGTGCAAACACCTACAGAGAGTTGGAGACTGCAATAAGAAGCCCAGATCGACTTTTCCTCCTCAGGCAAAACAAAATCAGCTTCTTCAGCTTCTCTTCACACATCATATGTTACAGCCCCAGATCACCCTGGGTACACAGAGAACTCCTAAGTGCAGCCACACCAAATCAGACCATAGTCTGCATAACCCATTTTCCATCTCTGAAGGTAAATGCTTACAAAATGAAAAGCAAGTTGGAAGTGATATTTCTCCAGTGTTTACTCAGGAACCCAATAATTCGAGTGAACACATCTTGACACACTGATTGTATCTTTGTGTTCAAAAATCTTGGATGATTTTTTTTTCCCCTCTAAACTCTTTCCATTCGTGCTGTTCCCGCAATATTCCAAGTGTGGCCTTCACAGCACTTTGACTGTTCACTGCAATTCTACATACAGGCTCTTCAAGATGTATGCATAATCACCATGAATTAAAATGAAAAGTTGTGAGTATGGGATTTGACAGCAACATTGAAAAGCAAATTACTATTTTTCCTCTAATTATGCCGTCACGGAAAAGCAATAAATTCTTAAGAAGAAAACTACAGGCCTGGAGGGATGTTAACAAGTAGTATCTTGAAGACTGTCTTATTTCAGTAGAATTAAGAAGCTCTGTGAGACCCCAGATGCTTTATTGCTGGTCCCCAATACATAATGGAAATGCCATTTTTATTTATTTCCTAGTTTAGATCATCACATACTTCCATGATGATAAGCTTCTCAGGTCAGAGGCCACATCTTCCAGTAGTGTTATTCAGAGAACTGTAATTTATCTTGTCACATGGAGAACATGGGTTAGATTGCTGCTTAATATTTTTATTGTTATTGGCCTAAATAGTACCACAGTTGCTACCAGGACTACAAGGAAGACTTGTGATCTGTGAATAGCTAAATGCAGGACAGAAATACAGAACGATGGTAGCTAATTTTGTCCTTATGCGTATATCATCTGGTTTTGATATAAGCATGAGCTTCTTGAAATCTTGTTCTGGTTTAGCTGGTTGACTGTACCCCCTGCTCCTCCTTTTAACAAGATACTCACCAAGAGACCAAGTACAAAGGTAACAGCCTTCACCTCTGAAGTGATAATGGGCAGCAGATGAGCAGCAGTCTGAACACTTGCTGCCCCTGGAAGCAGAAACTACAACATTCCCAAAACCCTGCCAGATCCCAAGCAATAAAATTATCCCAATCACAAGATACAGCAGCCAAAAGTCAGTTATATGGCTACTTGCTCTACGTATTCTACAACCCTCTCCATTTACTTCTGTATGCCTCTGCACTTAGCTGATGATTTGTGTGATGATCCTGCTTCATCCTCTGTAATAACCTGAGACAGTAACTTGGTCATCACTGCCTGTAGGTATTTTTCCACATTGCCATTCCAAATAGCAATAATAATAGTATTTAATAATAAAATGAAATGAGCCCTCTTTCTACTGAATGTTGAAATAATTGTGTTCCAGTTCTTTAGCAAAGACGTGCATATGTGATTTATATACATATGTACGTTATGAATATATATTTAATCAGAAGAGAAAAACAGAATACCAAATATGCCTATTTGTAATGCATATATAGAGAGAGATATTAAAATCTTCGTTTAGGTCCTTTGCTTTTTCTTTTCCCACCTTCTGTCCTGGAACACCGTCAGTGTGAGAAAGCACAGTGCCACAGAAACAAAAGAACATGGGAGATAAAAGGAAAGAGAACCCCAAAGTGTTCCAGAAACACAGAGACTGTGCGACTGAAATTCAATCTCACCTCCAATCCCTTTATACCATTTTGTCTAGAGCTGAAGAAGGGACATAAACAACCATATGAAATAGCTTTTAAACTCTGAAGTTGAAATGGTCAGTAATTGATGACTTAAAGTTTGCTGCCATTTCCTCATCAGCCAGAAGGCTCTCAGGACACCCAGACACTAGAGAGCCCAAGATAACAGTGTTTACTATTTTGTTATTCATTTTTAAAACAAAAAAGCCTCTATATGTCATGTTACATTTCAGTTGCTTTCTGGTTTGGTTGATTGGTTTGGGTTTTTTCTTCTTCTACAGTCACAATATGGTTCATGTTTATAAGATAAAGGATCATCTGCCAATTTTGTACTCCTAAGTAAAAAAATCAACCAAACAAAAAACTGTTCTTTACAGGAAAAAGTCTAACAGACAATAAGACTTCAAAAGGTAAAGGAAGTCAATAGAAAGAGGGTTCCTTTTGTTATTTTTATCACAAGATAAACCAGTGCAAATAATTGGAAAATGCTTGGAAAGTCCTTATATATAATTTCAATTGCTTAATCTTTGTCATTTCAGTCTTGCTTTTATCCATGTGCAATCATATAGTTTGGTTCCTACACATACTTCTTCATGTATATAGATGGCAGGAAATTACTCCCAAAACTCAATTATACTTCTTATTTTTGCTTTTAATGAATCTTCTTGCCAGTTAGTTCTTTTCCAATATCTGTAAAAACAGCTGAAGGAATATCTCTGCAAAGGTAAATTTACATCTCAGTATTTACACTAAAACATTGACTGCCTTCACCACCAAAGTAAGGGACAGAAATGTAGTATGACTTCATACAAATAATACTTACCATTAAAGCTCATGCCTTAACTTCATGAAAACCCACTCATATAAATACATCCAGAGAAATATGTCTAAATACATGTAAAGAGCCACAGGCCAATCCACCTCTGTGCCCAGCAAGATCATGGAGCAGATCCTCCTGGAAACTATGCTAAGGCACATAGAAAGCAAGGGAGTGATTGGTGACAGCCAACATGGCTTCACTAAGGGCAAATCATGCCTGAAAAATTTGGTGGACTTGTATGATGGGGTTACAGTACTGGTGGATAAGGGAAGTGCGACTGACGTCATCTACCTGGACTTGTGCAAAGTATTTGACACTATCCTACATGACACCCTCATCTCCAAATCAGAGAGACATGAGTTTGACAGATGAACCACTCAGCAGATAAAGAATTCTCTGGATGGTCGCGCTCAAATCGTTGTGGTCAAATGCTTGGACACCAGTGACAATTGGTGTTCTTCAGGAATCAGTATTGGGACTTCTGCTGTTTAACATCTTTGTCGGAGACACAGGCAGTGTGATTGAGTGCACTCCCAGCCATTTTGCCAAAACCACCAAGCTGTGTACTGCAGATGACACACTGGAGGGAGGGGATGCCATCCAGAGGGACCTTGACAGGCTTGAAAGGTGGGCCTGTGTGAATCAAATGAAGGGCTGGGTGATGGAGTATGGATTGAGGGTAGCTGTGAGGAGAAAGACTTTTGGGTTCAACATGAGCCATCAATATAGGACTGCAGTCCAAAAAGGCCAACTGGATTCTGGGCTGCATCAAAAGAAGCATGACCAGCAGGTCAAAGGAGGTGATTCCCCTCCTCTATTCTGCTCTCATGAGACCCCACCTGGAGTACTGCATCCAGCTCTGGAGTCCCCAGTACAAGAAGGACATGCAGCAGCTGGGGCAAGTCCAGGGGGCCACAAAGAGGATCAGGAGGCTGAAGCACCTCTCGTGTAGGCCAAGAGACTTGGGCTTGTTCAGCCAGGAGAACAGAAGGCACTGGAGATACCTTGTTGCAGCCTCCCAGTTTTCCTGAAGGGGCCTACAACATATCTGCAGAGGGATAGGTCGAGGGGTAATGGCTCCAAACTGCAAAAGGGTAGATTTAGATTAGCTGTGAGGGAGAAATTCCTAATAATTTTACTGAGAGTGTTGAGGTACTGCCACAGGCTGCCCAGAGAAGCTGTGGCTGCCCCTCCCTGGCAGTGTTCAAGGCCAGGCTGAATGGGGCTTTGGGCAATGTGGTCAAGTGGAGGGCATCCCTGCCCATGATGGAGGGGGGTGGTTTGGAACTAGATGATCTTTGAGGCCCCTTCCAACCCATTCAGCTTCTTTTATGTTTCCGCACAGTATTTGAATTTCACAAGTTTTAAGCTTTCACATTTCGTTCATTGTCTCTATTTTTTGTAGCTATTTACAGTTGAAAAGTGATGTTTATTTATAGAGCTGAAGAAACATCAGAATTTCAGACCTTGCTCAAGCAGGTAGAAAAGGTGATCAGAAGCTCCTTTCAAACTTCCTTTAACAGTTGTTGTCTTTGCTTTTCTTTTGTTTTAGAACTGAATAAGCTATCGTATATTTGCATAACTTGAGAGCACAACAGTTATTACATACCTTTTAGCTTACTGTATTTCAATAACACTTACCAGTTCTTGTAATCTGGCTTCCCTCACTTGTACAGTCCACAGCTTTCAGGTGTACCCGGCCTCATCACTCTATCTTTGCTAATGAGAAGTCACGCATTAACAGGGAAGTTACTCTCCCTTGCAAACCCAGACAGTCCAACACAGTGTCTGATATTCCTGCAGATGAAACAAGTAGGGTGCTAAAACAAAAAAAGCAAGACTTGATTATTTAGCTTGAGGCTGAGGAAAGATAACAACTAACCCTCCACCCACCCCCTGCCCCCCATTCTGTAAGCACCCATGGTCACATCCTGATCTGAGCTCTCAGTCCTGGGCAGTTAGTGCTGCAACATTGTGCGCTAACGATGATCACGTACAACAAAAGCATAGGACTGGTTTAACAACTGCAAATGAAATAAAGGTGAGTTGCATGTTCAAGACGGCATTTTAAAAATCAAGATTTATGACTTCTACTTTTGGTAAGACATCCTGTAATTGTTGTATTTTCCTCCTCCACCTACTCTCATTGTGTGTGGATGAATACATGTACAATTAAAAATACCTTGCTATGTGTATTTAAAAAGACAATACGCTGATAATTATATGTAAGGAACAAATATGTATGCTGAATAGATGTAGGAAATCTGAAAAACTTGCTTTATTTTAATCCTTACTTCAGTTGTACCTGGAATCCTTCACGACTTCACATTCCTAAGTTACAGCATAGAAAAAGAGACAGAAACTTCATAACCTTGTATAAAACTTGTAAGCTGTATCACCCTCCAAAACTTCTTCTGCTATGCTGACCTACCAGCAAGTAACATTTTGGCAAGTATATAGACATTTTTCCACAGTGCCTGTGTGTAGTGTGGCATGCAAAGCCTCACGAACACAAGCACTTCGTTTCTTTCTCTGGCTGAGCCCAGCCAAACAAACACGCAACCTCTGAACTTGCTGTGAAGAGCGTTAGTGCCTCTGTACGGGCATTTAACAAAAGGTGCTTACCATTCTGTAAGCACCAGAGGAGACATCAGCAGAACAAGGGCTTTTTACTCACTCCCTTTTGAGAGTCTATTTCTTATACTGGTAAAGACAGAGCAACTAACAGTTGTCTGCATTAGGCTGGAGTCTATTAACATTATTTTAGTATTTTGCTTTAAACAAATGTCTCAGTTCAGAGTACATGGTATCTATGTAAAGTCCAATTCTCTTTCTAGCAATCTTTGAAAGTATGTCACGGTGCCAGGGAAGGCTAAACGTGTTTTTCTGGAACTGTTTCCTAGCCCAAGGTACACAGATTATTATGTTGTTCCCATCCCAGGATAATTATGCCGAAGGTTTTGAGGTGTTTTGGTTTGGGCTGGGGTGTTTTGGTTTGGGTTTGACTTTTCCTTTCACAGGTTGCTTTTTTGCTTAAGAGATACTGGCATGTATATATTAAATTTCTTCTGTTTGTAAGAGACATATAAGTCAGCATGCAGGACAGGAATGAAACATTTGACTGCAGAAAGCAGCTCTTGCGTTTTCAAAGAATAAGGTTCACTGGATGCTATAAAAATCATGTTATCTATCTAGCTTTTTTTTTTTTAAAGTAGCACAGTAACATACGTGGCATATTTGTATTGTCATGTATTGTATTGTCATATATTTGTATTATCATATATTTGTATTGACACAGTATTGTGATCCAAGCCAGGAACATCATTCCTTTCCATAAACTATGTCGGAGGTTCAGGGGACAGATTCTTCTTGACCAGTTTACACACTATACAAATAATCCTACTGTTTTGTATGGAGGGGAAGTGAGGTGAGGGACAGGTGGGACAAGAAGCATCTTCTAGCCTTTCCCTTCTCAAGCTGCCTAGGCTGAAAGTCCATGGTTACATGGCAGCAGCTGAAGCCAGACTTTACACTAGTCAGTTCTGCTGCAGTTCCAGACACTTTGCCAGGCAGAGGTAGATCACAGAGCCTCTGCAAGGAAAAGCCCAGCCATGTACACTCACCCAAATCAGGACTCTGCCTGGTGGTTTTGTGGGATGAAAAGTTTGCAAGAGCCAGGGGCAGGCTGCTAACTTCCCAGAGTTGTTTTGATCTTACATTGAGTCTTTCTAAAGAAACTTCAGGAAGGAACAAATGTCTGCACATTCAGTACAAAGCTCCATACCCTGGAATAAAGTCTGGGAGCAGCTTTAGAGCTACAAGATGCAGACAGATCTTGCAAAACCCTCATCTGACAACAGAGGCAGATGAGTGAACTACTGCACCTGAGGAGCTGCACTCAGTCCCACTTAAGTCTTGGAACAGCCCACAGCTGTGATGAAAGGAAAGCTGCAAAGATGTTATATAGAACAACTTACACAGTGCCAGAATCTTTTCAGCTGCTTTTGCTCTGGGAGAGTGCTTCCTCTTCCATCAGAAAGTTGACTTTTCTTGCAGGTCAGTGCTTTGCTCTGAAGTCCCATTAAATGTGAGGTTGCCTGTCCCTCAGCCAGGTTTATGGTTCAGCTAGCTATGGTTAATGAAGGCTGAATAATACACGTTGTCAGCAATTTACATCTACCAAGGGTGAGCACAGTAACCATACTGCCACACCTCCCATAAAACAAAGAACACGTGCAATCTTCACATCCCGTGAGCCCAGAGTGAACCTATGTCCCTTTCAGAGCAGGAGGATCTTCTGAGCCTGCTCACTTCACGCCAGAGCACCAGCACAGCCTGAGGAGCTGGATGAGATGCCTCTGTACGTTTTACAGCTATGCAGGTTATTATTTCTCAGGTTGAAGCCAAGAGCTGATTGCCTGAGACTTCAGCATGTAGTTTTCCTTTTAAGTATGCTGAAGTTGCTCCTCTGTTCCAAAACAAGGCACAGTCCAGTAGTCTCTACAACTGCACAGAAATCTAAATTTTTCTATTCCCTTCAGTTAAAGGCTCCATGAGGCATGTATCCTTCCTCTTCTTTCCATGACACCCCCCTAGCCAAACCAATCTTCCTCTGTGTTTACTCCTAGCTTCATCTCTTCCAGTATTGCCTAATCAAAGTGCAAACTGCACTGGATGCTGAAAAAATTTGCCCCACTTGATCCTTCGTGACTTTTAATCTCCAACTTTGTAAATGCCCATTTGTAGGAAAATGGTTCTTGCCTTTCACAATACCTGACTACTTCCCTGACAGCACAGATAGAGAACAACAAAACCAGACGTTGTTTAACGGGTTGTAATGCAAATAACATTACTTAGAAAATAAAGAACATTTGTAATACTTAGAAAATTAAATCCTAGGCTGTTTCATGTGCAAAACAAACTGAAAGATTAACCAGCAACTGCACATTGTCCTTCTGCAACTGCACTAACCATAAGCATCCAGTTGTCCCAACCATAAGGATGCATATCCAATTAATCCTTATGTTTACATGTATTGGCCTCTCTTTATGTGTATATTCACTTGCAAAAGATTTAAAAAAAAAAATCTGACAAATGCATGAGCCTGCACTGCCATTATATGCACAAAAGGGTCTAACATGCTTATTGCAGCTGTATATGTGAGGTTGAACAACTGTGTTGTATGCGAAGACGATGCAAGACCTCTCTTCAGGTTTCTTCAGCAAGCACAGCAACTGCAGCATATGGGAAGAGGGCTGCAGGTTATTTTAGTACATCTGTCCAATACTTTGAAGTTCCCAGTTCTTCCATATCAGTGAAACCAGGAGCTTGGAAAAGGGATGACTTATATGGTGCTCTTGCACATGGGGATAACAGAGAATGAAGGTAGGGAACTGAGCGGAGAAAAGCACCTGTCAATCATTTAGTTCTACGTGCAAACAGACAAAGCCAGAATTATTCTCTCCACAGCTTTTCTATGACCACATGCTATTTTATTTTTTCAGAAGTTGTGCCTCTTCAATTTACTGAACCATTTTTCTTCATGAGAGTTGAATTTTAAAATGGCTGACACATCCTAACAGGCTAAATGCAACTGACAGTAGTCAAAAATAATTGTTTTTACTATAATTTCTTTAAAGAGACAAAGGGGGCATAGTACCTGCTAAGAGTGAAAGATCTACTTCCAGCATCCTTCAGTTTACATTAGCCTGATTATTTTAGTTAATCTAGTGCACCTTGGGGCATCAATAAATCTAACAAGCCTTGCTAGTCCCTCAGGGCAGCTACTTGGATGGTCACGATGGGAACAGCGCGACTGCGGAAATCAGAACATGCCTTTCCTCCCCTCTGCATTTTGCAGGCTGAATGAAAGCAGTGTGGCAGTGGGATTCTGGGCGCTCTTCTGATACATCAGGGAGAAAATACCTTTTTCTACTTGTTATTTCCTTCCATTTCCAAATGAACGTTCCATTGTAGCACCCAGAGAAGTGATTCTTTCATAAAGATTTGGAGGGAAGACTTAATATGCATGTTACTGTTTCTACAAAGGTCAACATACCAGTTATTTGAGCTGCAAGTAACTGAGTTCATCCCAGACAAGATAAAACAGTGATTTTCAAGGTGTGGTCAAGAGATTTCTGGAAACACTTCACTACAAGCAGCACTTAAAATTTCTGTTATGAAGAGCAGCTGCACACCATGAACATCTACCTGTCTGAAGCTTTTAAATTATGGTTTTAAAGCCCACTTTTCCTCCCTCCTAGTCATTATCACACAAGCAATTGTTGTGGTAACGTTACAAATGATACATAACAAAGAAAAGGTCCATGCAAGGCCTTCAAGGATTTAAGATCCCTCCCCCACTGAGATAAATAGTACATCTTACAGCTGGATTACTGCCCGAGGCAGAAAGTTGGAAGTTGAGCAGTTACAGAGAGGATTAAGTTTAAATAGTAGAGTTGCTAAGGAATACTTCTACATCATGAAATAAGACAAAACACAGAGTAAGATTTAATGATTAAATTACTACTGAACCCAGATCTTACAATTTATTTTTTTTCTTCTTATAATTATGTAAAACATTTGGTTTAGGTCATTGGTAGTGTATTTAAAACAAAAATAAATGCATTGCACATGGATAAAAGCAACACTGAAATTGCAGAGAGTTTCATTTCATGTTAGAATTTAAAATGATGCATTAGTGGAAAAGTGTAAATGGGAATATTTTAGTAGCCAAAATAAATATTTAATAAAAAAACCACACACCCAAGACAAAGTATCAAAACAACAGAACTCAGTATTCGGAAGGATAGTACCTACATTTCCATGTGCTAAACATTGCTAAATTCAGTGGTTTAATTATTATCACACTGCCTTCAGCAATCATTGCTTATGTTAGTGTTGTAAAAGGTAATGACAATAGAAATACTGTTCCAATGACAGAAATAGTAAACCCAGTTTGCTATAAACAAGGAAGAATTTACTACACCAAGGAGTCAATCCACAGCCATCAATACAAAGTCAACAAGGACTACTGCATAGCATACTGGTTCACTGTACCAAAAGTGCATTTATCAGCATTCAAGGAACTGGGGGGGAAAAAGTGAGAAAACCACCCTTTTTTTTATATAATTTTTAAAAAACAACCAGATGATTGACAGTTGAAGAAAAAACACACGTTTCCTTTAAAAGTAAAAGCATAGCCTAAAGATCATAAGAGCACCATAAGATTTCTATCATGTAAAACAGTACAAACCATTAGCGTTGTAAAGAACTGTTAAAAGGTTATTACATCATTCCATATTTAGAACGCAACTGAAAATTTTAGTGTGCTGTTGCATCCTCCTATACTACAAACAGTGGCATTTTGATGACTTCTTAGTTAAGTTCTAGAAACAAGTAACACAAAGAAAACCTTTTTCCTGTATAGCAGAGGTCTAGGAAGGTTCAAACTGATGATGCGCAAACCGAAACGCAGACGATGTGAAGACGAACAGACTGGTGTGGTGGAGAGCAGCCGTCTCTGGCTTATCCCATTCACTGTCTGCTCCGTTCATACACTGACTCTTTGAAAGTAGCTTCACTGAATATCCCTGATGACCGTGATTTTCCATGAGTGCTATTTTCTTGCTGTTAGGATTCTGCATTTAAGATTATTCTCGACCCTTTGTATCCTTTGATTCCCACCCCCACCCCCCCATCATATTTAAAAGTTGCAGTTTTCTCACCTAAGGCATTGTAATGCCTTTTGCTGCTTCCTAAGTGATATGCAATCGACATTATTTTCAAAGTTGGATCACTTATTAAACAGTAATTAAAACCAGCTTTTGCCCCTTATCCTACCGTGATGTGATAAAGACTATTCACCATTTAATATACGTTCAATCTCTTCCAGTCTTTTCAAAGCAGCAACTCTCTTTTTCTCAATGTCTTTGATTTCTTTTGTAGATTTTTTGGGACTGTCTTTGTCCTTAGTATTTTTCTCTGTTCGTTTCTTATTTTTTGAGTGCCCTTTGTTGTTCTCAACTGTTGTTTGGGTGGTTTTCTGCTCGTTCTTTACCTCTTTCAAATTCTGAAGTGAATTTTTTTTTTCTTCTGCAGCTGAAGTTCCAGTCCCATCTGCTGGAAGTGATGACTGTGATGCAATTTTACTTCTAACTATGTTTAGATGACGCTGAATATACTCTTCGTGAGGTGCCAGTGCTAGCGTTTCAACCAAACACTTTTCTGCTTTAATTAAGTCTCGTTCTTCAAAGTAAACCACACAAAGATTATGTTTTCCTTGTACATTGTTGGGATCTAGTTGCAAAATCTTTTCAAAACACATTTTTGCTCCAACAATATCCTTCTTTTGGTTCATAAGGATATCTCCTTTCAAAATCAGACCTTTGGTATGATCAGGGTAGTATCTCAGTAGGTCTTCCAGGACAGGCAAAGCCATCAATTCTTTTGCTGTCTGGGAATACAGCAGTGCCAAATTGAACAAAGCACTTCGGAAGTTGGGCTGTAAACTTATGGCTTTCTTCATCCATGCCTCTGCTTCCATATCTTTTTTGTCATCCATTGCCAGCATACCCAAATTGAAGTATCCATTTGCATCCTGTGGTTCTTCTTTCACATAATGTAAGAGTCTCTGTTTAGCTTCAGGTCTAAGCCGAGCATCACCTGAATGACAGAAAACACGTTTAACTCTAGATTTGCCCTGAAGAATTTGCAGACCAAGGCCTATAAAATGCTAATATTTATACAAATTAAAACATAGCTCCTTTAACGTAATTGTAAAAGGGAAAGGGTTTAAAATGCTACCGTTTATCATTGCTGCATAACAGCAAAAGTAAATGGCATCTACCTTCTTTATGGAACAACACTACTTAGAGTTGACATGTAGTCAAAGTCAGCATCATTATTCTATTATCTGTTGAATTATATTTAGGTTTGATATGAGAGGTACAAAAAGTTGTCTCCACAAATTTAAGAGAAGTTATTTTCAAGTATGGAATGCACAGGTATTGTCAGTACTGGTAAGCCAGCTTTTACAGAGGCAAATGTGGAAGATCTCATTTTGTTAAAGACAGATTGAAAGAGTTTAAAGTCGGAGATCACATAGGGTGACTTCAGATGCAGCCAGGCTAAAATATCTTCTAAAAGAAAACAAAATCTGCTAAGTCTCAGATTTTAATTTGCATCGAAGTTTGAAAAAGATATAGTAAAGTCATCTTAAATACCAGGATTAGCTAGACTAGCCTGTAGTCCATGCTATTTTTATCTTTTGACCATATCTTAGTATGGAATTCCACGCACAGATTTAATGAAGGACAGACAAGAAGGGAGCTGGTTTTAATTGCCTTCTTTCACCTCCTGAAACAGTGTTGCACCTTCCAGCAGGAATAACTGAATACTAGATAGCGAATGCTTCTGCTTGTTTGCAGCCCCTTGTGCTTCTACAACAAGAAACAAAGCATTTCTTCTACTGCCTAACTTGCAAACAGATTATTCTCAGCCTCATCTCACATTGTATCAGCTCCAAACAACTCGGTATTATCTCCTTCTCAGCAGCTACCCATCCCAACAAAAGGGGAACAAACTTTACTAGGCACAAGCCAAATACTCTGTAACAGCCTGAATTCACAAAAGGCTTACACTTATCCATACACTGAGAAACTATGTGTATACTTCAAAAAGTCATGAAAATCTAACTTTATTCATCCTAATTAGTAGTATTACAAAGGAACCTATGAAAACATTCACATTTCCTAGGGCTAGATTTAAAGCCCACAGATGTCAGCTGTATTTCTAGTCAACGAAGAATTAATTCCATTAACATAAATGCAAGGCATGTTTTTACATGTATTTTACTAAATATGATTTTTAATATGACATGGGCACAATTTTTAAGATCTGTGTCACACTACTCTTTACAGATGTGGGATGCTGCTCTGTAAAACAGCACTTGTATTGAAGATGATCAGCTACAGTACACGTACACTTTCCACAAATTCCATATACTACCAATAAATTACAACAGCTGACTATTACAACAAACCATTTCTTATTTGATGATGGTATAAAGTTCTGCTTCCCCAAAATAATAGAGAAAATAACTAAAAAAAACCCAACAGTATGGATCCTATAAATGCAAATACACACTACTTCTGTAATGGAGAACACACACACCCGATTCTTGCATTAGCAGCGCCGAGTTGAATAACGCCAGTTTGTGGGTCGGGTTGAGCTCCAGTGCTCGGTTGAAATTCTTCAGGGCTTCTGTTGGATCTTTCAGTTCAATATAAACAATTGCTAAGTTGTACCACAGGTCTGCATTGGTTCTGTCCAGTTCTAGAGCCCTAAGATAAGCTTCTTTAGCTTTCAGAGGCTTGTTCATTTTTAAAAGCAGTTCTCCCCTGTTGAAGAATCAGATTTAACTGTTTATTCATACTAATACAAAAAAAAATTGACAGGGTTTTTTTAAAGTCTGCCTTTCTATATACAGTAATTGTGAGAGAACAGCAGCCCTCCCCCACCCCTTCCCCCCTTTTTTTTTTAAACACAAATCTATACAGGACCTTCATTACATATCATTCCCAAAGCTTTCAGCTCTCAAAAGTGTGTACTCAACAAGGGTTCCTAACACCGGCTGTGTAATGACACTGCAACAGATACAGTCAGGCTTCTTTGCAGCTCCCAAAGTCTCAAAGGGAACTACAACTAACAAAATAGAAAACAGAAGCTTCAATACCCGTGGCCACATTACTTTTACCTATTTAGCTGACGTTTATGTGTTTTTTTATTTAAGTCTGGTTTTTTTATTTAAGAAGGACAAAGCAAGCTGCATGATTCAGACTAACAAAAAGCTTCTTAGTTCAAAACTAAACTAGGAGATGAGAAATTTCAGTTTGAGATGTGTGAAGAAATCTAATGGAAGCATCTTGGTATACAATGTTTGAGTCCACAGCTTCTGTAGAAACACATCATTTGAAGCAGGAATTTAAAAGAACAGAGCTTGCAATGAATAACTGATTACTGCCCCAAATCTTCACCATCTCATTTGGAAATGAATCCATTCCAGCGGCTAATTCAACTGCATGAACTAAATACTGTCCATACCACTGCAAATACATAAACATTTATTCAAGAATATGTATCTCTGAAATTAGAAGAGATACCTGCTGATGTAAGCCTGCTTGAAATCTGGTCTCATACTAATTGCTTGTCGATATAATTGATCTGCTTCTTCAAGGCGCGATTCATTTGTTCTAATTAAGTTTGCAAGATTGATATAAACATTCAGATGGTTTGGAGCAACTCTGGCTGCGTACTTTTTACCTGGAATAATCTGTCAAAAAGAATATACATATGATACACAGTTGAGTAAAAATATGAAAGACAATTAGCATGGATCTCTACTACATTTGTCTTAGTGGGTCACTGGACATTAGTGTGCAGGCTCTTTGTGATTTCTTTCCCAGAAAAATCATACCAAAATAGAAACAGAATATTTTTCCTCATTAATTATATGAAGACAGAGATGATTTTTGTATCTTTTTTAAGAAGTCAGTTAATTAAGCTCTGGTACTACCTAATTGGGCTCATGCAGACAGCCATTAGAAACCAACCAGACCTTGCAAAACTTTTCCTATTCACACAATGAGTATCTCCTAGACCCTAATATGACCTTTTATCATTTTCATTCATTTTTTTCATCCTCCAGCCTAAGATAAGTGTAAGGTTTTACCAGCCCCTGATACAGCGGATGAAAAGTGGTCATTAAGGATGAAAATGTTTTAACAATATTGCAAGAGTCATACTATTTATACTTTATCCATCTAGAAACGTCATACTGTTTCACAAGACAAACTTTCAAATGCCATACTTCTACTTAAGGGACTGATGATTTTGGTTGTCAGTCTCATTTTAACCTCAGCTTCGTTACCTTCCTACATTCTCCTAAACATTCCTGTTTTTCTCACGAAGAGCTAGAATAAGTAATATGTGCTTGACATAAATATAATGTAAGAAATGCTAAAGGTAAAATAGCACATATTTTCCTAAGTATGTTCAGGCAAAGACTTTTTTTATTGTTGCTGTAGCTACTTTTTCCCACCTCCAATAGTACATTTAAGCCTTCTCTTGAGCCCTCAAACTCAGTTAGCATCACTGTATTAGCTGTAAGTGAAAATAAAACCCCTGTGACTAGAAACTGTAGGCGTACATTTTTAACTGCTACTTTCTTTTATATCCTCAATTTCAGAAAAAAAACCCCACAGAAGTAAAAAAGTATCTTAAAATAGTTTCAACAAAGAAGTTCTGAGTTAGCCCTTTTTTTAACAGCCACAATTGTATACAACCTACTCTTTTAATAGATAGGTTTAAAAAAACCCCACAAACCTAATAATTTTAAAGTATACAGCAACACAGAGTTTCAGGAAAAATACAAAAAACCTGGCATGAATGTAGGTCTGAAAGAGTACCCTCCTACAGTGGTAGATGAGATAAAGTTACTAATTACCTGTGGCATCAATGATTTAGCAATCATATATGATTCTTCTGCTTCTTTAGTTTTGTTTAAGTTTTTGTAAGTTCTTCCTACATTCATGTGGGCACCAATATCATCTTGATAAAGGAAAGAACAAAATTTCAAATACTTCCATGTGCTGTGTATCATGAAAATAAACACCTATACACTCAGAATAGCATGAAATACAGGTACTGCATAAAGACCACGAACAAAAATAAGCAATTCTGGTTTTCATCTTAATTATGAAGCTAATAGTTTAACCCCAAACCAAAGAGACATCATAGTTACTTAGAAAACAGTAAGATATGTGAGGTCATACACATCTATCTTTAATCTCTTGCTACAGTAGAGGAACATAAATTGGAAGTTATTTATTAGGCTTCTAAGAGGAAAAAGGAAAGGTTGTCCACTACTACATAGAACTTCTTTTGCAACAAAATGTAAAATAAATGTGCACTCTGATACTATATGCAATTTTTTATACACCTTCTCAGTTTTGAACAAGAAAATAATAATCATGTTTTGTAAGAAATGACAGTTCCAGATAAGATTTTAAAATGGAAAATCTTTGCATCTTTTTATATACAGAAACTTTTCTGGAAGTTTATTCCCCAAAAACTTGGATCAATTAACTTGGTGTATGACACTGATGCTCAGCTAGAGACAAACAGATTGTTGAGAAGATTTTGTTAATTAAGGTAAATACATGGAATGAAACACCAGGAGTGTAGAGATGCCATTCATTGGCAGCTTGTCAAAGCTTTTACCTGGTTGCACTTGCGTGGCTTGTATGAAGAACTGCAGAGCTCTTTCAAAATTCTTCTCATTTTCTAATGCATGGCCCACATTGTTCCATAGTTTTGCATTGTTCTTATTTACCTAAAACCAGAAGATACCAATGCATGAAGTATTATGCTGAAATTACATAACAACTCATTTTTATTAACTATGTCTTAAAGATGTTGAAATGCATAGCAAATGGAAGAATTAATCAAGCTGCTACATGTAAATAATAACAAAAATCTATGTTGTTCAACATCCATTTTAGTTATTTCCTCCTAGAAATATCAAGCGTTTTAAAATTCATTATATTTGTTACAGGATGTTGTACAAACTATACTATCATGCCAAATGCCCAGTGAAGAAATTACTCTATGCAAACTTTTTTTTGGTAGATTTTTTTGCACTGAAACATACTCTGCTTTCATCCAGAGAGAGAGAATACATTCAACTGCTTTAACACATAAAAAAACCCTAAAATCTGCTTGTTGCACATGAATTCCCATGTGTTCATCACGCTGCTTTTAAAGTGGTCCCAAAAGCCACTCATTAGACATTAATACTGTCAACGTGGAAAACATCACATCTCTCCATTTGTATCATGCTCTACCACAGGTCTACCACAGCTTTATGGCAACACAAACTTCCCATTACCCTTTTCAAGCAGAACACAGTACCTTTAGAGCTGACATAAACAAGGTGTACTCTGACTCCCAGTCCCAGTTTCTGTGCAGTGTTTTTAAGGCATGAGTGAATAGTACTGCAGCCAAACAAACCCAAGAAATTTTTCTTAGCACGCTATTAAATAAAACAAAGAGTTGTTATAAGAACACAATCAATTCTCATTTATAATAGAATCTCATGTGGTAGGAGGCAAACAAGCTGAGGACTGTGTTTGTAAATGGTATTTCCCAAATGGTATAGCAGCAAACAGCACACTCCAAAATTTGGAAGGAAGTAAGGTCCAATTTCAAGTTAGTTTTGATATTTACCCCATGTTTTGTTATCACTGTGTAATTTACTTGAGGAAAAATAGAACCCACATAATGCACACAAAAACCATAACACATATACTTCTGTTAGAGCTTATCTATATTTTAAGGCAATGAACATGATCACGATGTCAAACAGCAAGGTTCTTCAAAACACTGCAGAAAATGTTCAAAAATTAAAAATCAACTAAAATATCATCCTGTCCATTGGTTTCATAGCCAACAATTCCATACAAATTCCTTACTGCACGTATCACCAGTCTTCCCCACACTGTAAAATGCAACCTAATAGAGAGGTCTGCTGTGGAGACTACCAAACCTTCCATACACAAATAAAATACTGGTGCTACTCTAATAGTTCAGTAGGAGAAATGTTTGGTGTCTTTGTAACAATTTAACTTTTGAAGCTGCAAATTGGGGCAGAAGTTCTTTGTGACAAGTTTGTCAGGAACATAAAGCGGAGTTTTAACATGACTGATTTTAACCACGACAGATACAAAACACACACTTCAACGTGCTGGTCATTTGGTCTCTGAATTCTAATTTAATGATAAAAACCCCTATGTTAATAATCTAGTAGCCTTCCTACAATTTTTGGTTTTTGAAAACCTCATTCTTGAGTGGACTGTTCACCATTACCAGTTATTTCTTATATTTGACTTACACAATAGCAGCTCACACTGCTACATACTTCACCAGGGTTTGCTAAAAACCTGAAAGTTCTCCCCCTCTATTTTTTAAAGTATATAAAACTCTGTGCAAACTTAGACTACTATACTTGGTTTAAAAAAAACCAAACAACAAAAATCAACCCCCAAAAAGTAGAATTAAGAGAGAAATTGCAAGTCATCAAAACAAGCAGTGAGAACAGGCATATACGTTAATCTATATACCCATCAACCTTAACAGAAAGTTTTTTCTTTCCATGTACTTATAGAGTAAGTAGCCTTCTCTCTCTCAAGATTTTTTAGGGATGCTTCCCAATATTTTTGTAGAAAACAACACTGCTGCCCAAATTTCTCCCCAGCCATCCTCTCCTGGTTCCTTGCTTCTTTCACTTTTATTTTTGCTGCCTCATAGTGGGATTCCTGATGCTTTCTTGTCACTCCCAGAAGAGGATCACTTCTCACTACCCAGTGCTGTCAGCTTTGGCAGCACGAGTTAGCGTTAGTTACAGTGCAAATCCTCTCCTCCAGTGACAGCAGACAACACAGACTGGGAATCGCTGCCTTTCCTTTTGTCTGAACTAGCTTTAGGATGCCATTGGGTTAACAAGGGTTACATGGGGTTATGTCCAGATCAGTGTAGACCATAATAGAAAAAAAACAAAGGTGTGTGCAAAACACATTTCTAGAGCAGAATTTCCAAGGGAGACATAGTTGTCAAAGCTTCCTTAGTTTAACAAACACTGAATGGCTCTGCACTCCATTCCTAGCATGGCACATGTGAAAATTTCATCAGTAAAGGTATTTTAATATGCTGCAGACTGGTATATGTGCGTTATATAAACTTCAGACAGTAATCACCTTTGAATAAAGTACAAATCAGATCTGGCCAAGAAATGCTTTTGCTTGATCCTTAAAGATGTGTAGGGTTTAAATAGAAGATACCTGCATTTCTTTACAGAAAGGCTGAGTTACACTACTAGGCTAAGAACTAAAGTCCACTTTGTAGCAATGTGTAATGCAAGTCATACCATATTCTAAAAACATCCACTGCAGTCTGAGGCTTTTTATATGTAAACTTATATATGTATGCTTGCATACATGTGTGTATATTTTATTTTTTTTAAGAAGCATTATAATGCCTTCAGAATAGCCCACTGATCTAAGAACATCCTTGTCCTTTGTTCACGACTGCCAAACTGTTTTTTGGGCATTACAGAATTAATGAGTCATTACAAACAGAACGAGAGTTATGACATCATAAATTCATACAGGTAAAACAAGCTTGAAGCTAACTTCTATGAAATTAAAAGACATGAGTTAAACCAGTCACAGGGACCACTTATACTACCTTACCTTTTATTTGATAATTTCTTCCATCCATGTGCTACTAAAATGCAGAATCCCATGCTAGGAACATACAAGACTCGTTCTGCTACTACAAATCCAACGGGAAAAAAGAGGTTTGATGCAGGAATGAATGGCAGCACTATTAAGCAGAGTGCCTAGATAAGAAACGTAGGAGAATCAGTGATGAAGATTAGGCAGTAGCAAACTGTACCCAAGAAATAAATTACAAAACAAGAACAAAAAAAAAAAAAAAGAATCCCAGAAGAACAAACATACATAGTATATCAGGCATTTTGGCTTTGTTTGGATTTTTTTTTTCCTTTTAAACATTAAGATCTGGCTTACATTGAGACCACTCAAGTTTTAACCTGCAAATGATGCTACTCCTTACTTAAGGGCCTACAAGTATATCTGCTTTTTTATACTACAGAAACAGCAGGTGTATGACAAAACACTAGCTATGAAGAATAAAATTTGAAACGTTTTAATAAGCATTCCATATACATTAACATAACAAAGAACATTGGACATTATCTTTTCTAACAATTAAAAATTTATACCAGCTTATACAAGGCATACAGCAGTTATTTTTACAACACAGTGAAGTGCATCATTTGTTTTTATAAAAAACATGAATAACAAAAATCAAATCAGTCACTGAATAAGTATCAGTCTTTAGCTCATACACTAAGGGAACCCTAAAATATCTAAAATGACAATGAACTTAACAACTGCGTAAGTGCAGCTCTTAGGTTGGTGACAGACTTCTTAACAAAAGATGTGTTTGCTAAAGGAGAGAGAAATCCATCTGCTGCGAAGGAAGTGGCTATGACCATTTGCTTTAAGTCCTGTGTGACTGCTAAATCACAGCTTCACAGTCCCCAGTAAGTATCTGTCCTCCAGGTTACACAAAATCAGCCTCCTACAGAAATGGAGGGTTTCTTTGAAGGAGGAATTTCCTAGAAACTTTCAATAAAACTGGCTGTAAAATCCTGTCAAAATTTAAGCATAACCACCTGTTCCATGCTTGTTTTCCTGTTTGAAAGTCAACCTCAGATTTCATATATAAAAACACCAACTGATTTAAAACTTCAGAGTTTTTAGCTCCTCTTTCATGGGACCAAGAATATGCACATGGATCATTAACACAGCTCAGCTGATCCACAGCAATTCATTAAGCTACATAAAAATAAATACATAATTGAGTCTTGGAAGAAATCACAAGCACAATATAGAGAATATGTCGATTACCCAGGGACAAAATTTCATGCCATTTCACATTCCTCTCCCTTTCTCCTTTATAGTTTTATAGTACATGGTCCTTATAGAGCACCTACCAATCTGTGAAAGACCCAATACAGATCTTTATTATAGATTTTTGTAATTTGCTTTGAAATGCAGGATTCATCATACTATCCCCAAGCCAGTGCTCTGTATCAGGTTTTAATTTAGTTACAGCAAATGCGTTCACACTTTGGAGGGTGGATTATGGGAAGTGAGGGTATAACTCTGCACTTCATTCTGTTTCAAGCAGCCAAACACATTTTTGAGTACAAAAGCAGACATGCAAAAGCATGTTTGAAGTGTGCTTTAGCAAAGTGTGCTGTTTTGCATATGTTTGTACTGCAACATGAATAAACAGTATTTAGCTTTATCATGTATGTAAGACTTGTACATAGGCTTAAATAAATTAAATTATTTTATGAAATCTTGTGATAAACTGGTTTGAAGAGGTCACCTCTTCAGATTTCAAGATGTTAATATTTTCTATCAGTGCTCAAAAATCTGCACATGGTTTTGTTTATGTTTTAACATAGTTTGGACATCAGTCCCACAGGTCCACAAGATCAATATGTGTATAGTGAAAGCCAATTCTCTCCAATTGGTTTGAGTGGAAAGGCCTCTGCAGCTGACAGAGGAAGTTCTTGGCCTCCACTGAGCACTGATAATCTAGGTATCTAATAAAAAGGTTTTGGGACGTTCTGCTCTGCACACTTTGTTTGATGAAAGGTTCCAAAACATTGTGCTGAACTTCTCTTCAGGTCCTTTTGCTGCTCCTTAGTACACTGCTCTTCAAATACAATTTCTTGGGCAAGAGACTCAAAGCCCTGCTGCAGACAAAAATGCATTCTCTTCTGTTCATTTATTCTTTCTTTTTATCATAGTCTTTCAGGAGTTGCAGAGGCTCTGTTCAAAAAAACTCCTGGTCAAGGCTGCTGAAAAAAAAAAAACCAACCAAAAAAACAGAAACCATTAAAGTATGCAGGAAAAAGAGGCATATAACAAAATTCTAAAATAGGACCAAAAGCTATGAAGAGTATCTGAACTGCTAAATAAGCAGTCAGAAGCTCACAATGAAACATTTCAAACCCTGAGTGAGCTGTAAGCATAGAGAGTAGAGAAGTAAATATTGCTAAGTTTAGAAGTACCAATATCTTGGCAGAACACATAAAAGCATTAAATACTTAGTCCAAGAAGCCTAAGGATACCTGTCTGTTTCTGACATTTGCACAGTAACAAGACACCAAAGCTTACAGCTAAGAGGCATGGAGCACTCTCTTATCAGAAGGGACGTAAAGCACCTTTGGTTGGGACACTTAGTAAATAGCAAAAGATATTAAAAAGGTTTTATTAAATTTCCCCAGCCAACAAAGGAATGTCAATACCTAAGAAGCCTTCATGAAGAAACAAGGGCCATGATCACCACTTGATTCTGAAACCCACCGAAAAGCCACTGAAGTAATGCTAGATCAATACTACTCTCAACACTCAGTACTTGCAATATGCATAATGTAACCTATTTATAAAGGTCACTTAGTCTGGCAATCATGTTACCTGACTGTTCACAGGGATAAAGTAAACAGAAAGGCAGTGGTTATTTAACTTCTCATACATTGTTTCCTTTACTGAGATAGTAATAATTGATCACTTCAAGCAGCGTAATGACATCTACCTCCCAAAGCATGTGTTCCGATTTATAATATATAAACCCATTTTTTGATAGCTTGGGTTTTTTTAAAAAAGACAATATTAAAGTTATTTATCTGTTTTGTCCTCTTCTAGTTCTGTTCTTTTGAAAAGACAACTTCAGAATCTATGGCAAAAAGGAAAAGATGACAAAAGGAAACACACCCTACGCACTCACCGCAGTTACTTTTCCTGAAGATGACCAGTATCAGGCAGATGAAAACTGATGGAAAACGAGTCCTTCTCATCTTGCATCTCCCAGTAACGAGTTCATCCTCTAGAAACTTCATGCTTGGGGACAACTGTGCAATGCCCAATGACACTTGAGGAAGAGGGAGAAGGAATCCCTTCTTCTGTCTTGTCCCTCAAGCAGTACAGCACCAAATCCACATCCACAAATACAGAATGACATGCTTAAGATGTATCTGTGACTTCCCTTCTCTTTTTCACTTTAGATCCCTCTCTTTTGCCTTTTTCCCCCCCAAATGTCCAAATAAACATCTTTAAATCTGCAGCAAGTCTAAAGCTGTACCTTTTCTGATCTCAAACAAAAGTAACTTCAGACTTCTCCCCTCAGATCAGGCTTCAGCGTGACACCTCAGAGACTCGCTGAGGTAGGGGAAGAGCCAAAACATGCCAGAGACTTGTAATAGCAGGAGTGGTTTTTTTTAAAACACTAGACTGAGACTGTGAAGAGTGTGGAACATCAAACAGTGCAGTACCAACTGAGATAAAGCCACCATTAAACCACCTGGCATCCATACAGATCACACACTGAATACATACCTGCCAGGGTAGTAGCTTATTTTGACCAGCACAAATTCAGATTTTTACTGGTAAAATTGAGGACCAACTCTGGAAGAGTTTTTTAAAACTGTAACTCGTCATAATTACCTGGAGCGTTATCATTATCTGTGTAAATTGCCATCATAAATACTCGCTTTCTTCACTTGAAAGACAGCACTATGATTGCTCTAGTCAGTCAGATTGAGAAGCCATCAGAAAGACCTTTTTTTTCTCCCCCTCTCCCTTGGCAGACTATCCAGCCTACAGCAGGACACTAATGGCTTACTGGAAGGCAGAAATGGGCTTTGGCCTACAGTGTTGTTGCATGTTATAGTACATAACAATTAATTTTTAATATAAAATATTGCATTCTCATTTCCCAACAAATTAGCTTCCAGGCACTTAGATATTATGTCTTGGGGAAAAAAAATAAAATCAACATTGTTCTGAAGGTTATAAACATAACATAGGTACATATTAAAGAAAAACAACTTTCATTAAACAAGGATTATACTTTGTTAAGCAACACTGAAGCTCACGTGCTGGAGCCAATGATCTCTGAAGACCCTTCCTATAGAGGAAACACTTGGAATAATAAAACTAAATATAGAACAAAACACCCTCAAGCAAAACCTGACTTATAACAATGTATATTGACAATCAGGGTTGAGAGAGACCTCTCAAGTTCATCTAGTCCAACCCTCCTGCTAAAGCAGGATCACCTACAGCAGGTTGCACAGGATCATGTCCAGGCAGGTTCTGAACATTTCCAGAGAAGACAACTCCACAATCTCTCTGGGAAGCTTCTTCCAGTGCTCTATCACCCTCAGTATAAAGTAGTTTTTCCTCATATTCAGATGGAACTTCCTGTGCCCCAGTTTGTGCCCACTGCCCCCATGTCCTGTCACTGGGCACCACTGAGAAGAGACTGGCGCCACCCTCTAGACCTTAAGGTGTGTTGATCAGATGCCCTCGCCATCTTCTCTTCTCTAGACTAAACAGACCTAGCTCTCAGCCTTTCCTCATAAGGGAGATGTTGCAGTCCCTTCATTACCTTTGTAGCCCTCTGATGGGACTCTCTCCAGTAGTTAACTACCTGTCTTGAACTGGGGAACTGCATACAATACTCCAGATATGGCCTCACCAGGGCAAAGGAGAGGAGTAGAGGGGGAGGATCACCTCCCTTGATCTGCTGGTCACACTACATATCTGGATGCCATCGGCCTTTTTGGCCACAGGGGCACAGTGGCTCATGGAGAGCTTGTTGTCCACCAGGACTCTAAAGTCCTTCTCCTTATATCTGCTTCCTAGCAGGTCAACCCCAAAGCTGTACTGGTGCTTGGGGTTAATCTTCCCTAGGTGCAGGACCCCATACACTCCCAATTCAGGATATGAGGCTTCATCAGAAATACTACAAATCATTTTCACAGATTTTCTACTGAAATAAATTACCCCACTTCCAAGAGAGAAGACAAGAAAAAACATTTGAGCCAGAACTACATTAGGTCCCTCTGAAGTGAATCAAAGTTTGCCAGCTGATTAGCAATGAGATCCTTAGTCTTAAATTGTGTGTAAATATTTCCACCCATCTGACACTTCAGTTGGCTGAGTTACATATTTAAAGAAAACGTTATTTCTGAAGCAGATTAACATCTAGGCACACAGCTTTGGTGTACACATAATGGCAACACTGACTTAACCAAACCCATGGTATCAGGTGACGACTAATCTTGTGAAAATCTGCAATGGAAACAATCCAAGAGATGACTGGGTTTGGATGAAAAGATACTAGCTCATTTGCTAGTATCTTTCCACTTCCTCCATAATACTCTTTCCTGCTAATCCGTTTCAATGTTAAGGTCTTATAATACTGACAACCTGGAACTGATCTTACAGGTTGCCAAGAACAGTTTTTCCTTAGAGCATGGAAAAGACTAGAGAAGACTGCCTTCAGTTAAAAGGACATCAATGAGAGAGGAAAACTTATATACCCAAGTGCCAAAATACATCCTTTTTTGTACCTATGAGAAAGAAAATCAAGTCACTTGCTAACTATGTAGCATGACTACTGGCATTTCAATAAGGTAGACAATTTTTAGGATTGAAACACATTCTGATCCTTAAAACGGATTTAACTTCTACTGGGAGTCCCCATTTGCTGATTGAGTTCTGAATACCTGAGTCTGCCAAGGCACCTGTTTATTCTCATCTCCTTTCTATTCTTCTCCAACTCATCCCTCACATCACATACTTAATTGCAACTTAACAGTTTTGTCCCTAAAATGTCTTCCTCTGTTCTTATGTGTTCACACCATCCCAAAAGGAGATGCATGCAATATTACCAGGTCATAGCAGATTCAACATGTGACCAAACAGCTTGAGCCACTTGCACACTTAAAAAAACAGTAAGAATAATTCATCTTTCATACCATCAATACAGTCTTGGAGGAATCCCCGGGATATCGGACACTGAAGACAATCAAAGATCCCAGGAAGCAAAAGAAGGTAAGGGTGGCAACGTTTCTAATGTCTAACAAAGACTCCACAAGTGGAATAGTTCCCATTGTCCAGTCACAGCATAATTCTGAGGGGTTGAGGAGAAGCCAAGCATTTACAGGGAGGAGGTAGTTGAAAGTCAGCTGTCTTGCTGGGGATGGACTAACAGCAGCTGGGTTATCAAATCTAAAGCAAAAGAAAGGAGAGAAAGGAGCTTTTAATGAAAAAATAATAACAACTAAAAAAAAAAGTTCTTGATCCACTTTGTGCTAACAAAACAATTTTAGATTCACAGCTAGAACTACCAATTAGAGACTGACAATATTCCTAATCTTCCTGCACTTGGTAGGTGTGCAACTTGGGAACCACACATGACGATTGATCTCAGCATGGGATGGGACCAAGTTTAAGAAACTGATTTGGGATATAATCAACATAAATTTGAAGAAACAATGATTTGCACCTGAAGTTAGGTTCAGTGGTCCTTGTTCATGTTTTTAATGGTCCTAATTTTTCAGGGAAAATATTAGATTCTTGCGTTTCTCCACTGCTCATGCACATTTAAGATAAACTAGCTTTTTCAGTTCTAACATTATTTATACACATTTATCCTCAGGCACCACATCTAAAGTCAACTGTGCTCCCTGCATAGTTTTAGAGGGGTTTTTTTGTATGTACCATGTAGAAGAGGAAAAATGTAGTAAGCAGCTTGGAGTATTCTCAGCCAAGGTTCAAACACATAGCCAATAAAAAATACTTGATCAATAAAAAACTTAACTTCTTAATTACTAATGTAAACCAACAACCCAAAGTTTTTAAAAATTAATGAGTGCTAGGGTATCTCAGTATTTTGGACATTCTTGTAACCAGGCACTAAAACAATGTAGTACTGTATAGTCAGCACTTACCAATCTTAAAGTAAGTTAATAAACACTTAAGTTGATGTATTCTTGGCCATTTTATTCAGACCTCATTAAGCCATGTCTTATTTATCAATGTCTGTAAGTAAGAGACTTTACTATTACCTTGTAAACACTGGGAGTTGAGACTGGATAACCTGGACCCTGATAACTACAAGCAGCAGCGTACTGAACATTAGGACTATGAGCTTCAAGAGTGTTTGGAGCATGGAGAAAGGAATACTGCCCTTCCCTCGAAGAATCTGTACAGCTGTGTCCAACAACACTGGCAAGGTGTACTGCAAAGGAAGAAAGTGTTTATAACCAGACAGCATACTCATTAATCCCTTAGATAAATGTGACCTAGTATTTTTTTGCCCTTGGTTTTCTTTAAATGCCTGCTCCCAACAGTTGCTTTACCTTCTGAGAGCTTTCATGACAACCAAAAACCAAAGCCCACCATTCTAATAAAAATAAGTCTATTCTAAAGTATTCTTGCTGACACTATCATAGCTGAACTTGCATGCCTGTTGTTCTGTATTTTGCAGTGACATTTTATGTCTCAACTACAGTTACCCATCTCTCCTTGTCTTGAGAAGACTATGATCTTGCACAGATCCTCATTACATACTCTAATTTCTCCCCTGTGAACCTCTTCCTGAATGTCTTCATGTCTTGTGCTGGGGATGGCTTATTGCTTCATGTATACCGGTTAGCTGAACTACCTGTGTGGCCTGTCCTAGGGAACCTGCTTTGGCAGGGGGTTGGACTCGATCTCTGGAGGTCCCTTCCAACCCCTACAACTCTCTGAATCTGTGAACTACAGATACTGCTAAGCTTTTGAGAACTGGTCAAAGCCCTAGATTCATGCTACACTTCTGCCCTCAGAGGAAGTCTCACTTCGGATTGTATCTTTCCTACTCAGCTGACTTACACAAACTTGTTAAAATGTCATGAAACTGAGGATCAGATGGGAAGTTACTAAAACAAAGGAAGAGTGGATTCAAAAAGTATGGTCACCTGCTGGTGCTTTCCTTAGAAAACCAATTTGAAAATGATATGGTTATTCACTAGACTTGTTAAGGCAATAGTTACACACACCTCTATTTCCATAAGGACAAAAAAAGGGTCATTTGATATTTTGGCCTTGAATACAGACAACCCAAGACAGAAAATTTTTTCAGCTTTTACTGGAGCAGATTTGCAAAATATTCCTTCAAATAATTAAGGAATAGTAAAATAGAAAATTTTGTCATGACAAAAATTATTTAACTGCAGGACAGCCTCTCTATCTAAACAAAGTTACTATTAACTTGGAGGATTACCAAGGCCCAAGATTAAACCAAATATATTAGAAATGAAACTTAAAATTATTCTTAAAACAACAAATTTCATAAGAATATTAAGATTCAAATAAGACTACACAAAAACATCTGGTTATAGAATATTAAATGCATTTGTATATGGTCTGTTCTCTATATTTACTACAGAAATTAAAACCAAATAATCCTTCATCTTACATACCTCAAATTTGATAATCAAGACTGTTACATGCTAGTCTTTGCAAACCTCAGTCAATTAAATCCATAGGTTTCCATTAAGACATGTCACTTCTTTATTGAGTATATTTAGTAAGACCTCTATATGGCACATAAAGGACACAGAAGTCACTGAATTCCCTCACCATGAAGTAGCTATGTAGGTTAAACATTAGCTGAGACAAAGTAAAAAAAAAAATCTAAAAAATGTATCAGAACTAGATAGCCTGAACTCCCAATCAGTGCTGAAATATGACACTTCAAACTACTTAATGTCTCAAATCCAATTTCTTTTTCAATAGCTTACCCCTTGAGCAATAAACACTTCATATACACAGCATATCCCCACCACCGTTATTCCTTGTTCTTTACAGAGTGTTGCAACAGCTACCAGAATCACAGTCACTGCAATTGGAGTCCACACTGCAAATAAAGGCAGCATCAATGAAAATGTTCCATCTTGCATCAAAACCAAACGTTTAATAAAGTAAATTAACCTAAAAAGTTAAATTGACCTAAAAAGCTTTTCATGTTTGAACAGTCAATGTTCTATAATCACTATGCCATTTATTAAAGGGAAAATTACCAATTATACTCTATCAAAAGATACGTGTATCCATTTTAAAACTGCCTCCTGTACACAGAAAGGACCCAATTAAATGCAAAACACCAATCTATGATACAAAACAAAAAAAAATCCTAATCTTCCCTAATTCACCAGAATACTTTTCCAAATGGAATGTTTATATAGAGTCATGAATCTTCAAAAGGTCAATGTGACTTTGGAAAAGAGACAAGCCTCCAACGTCTCCAGTGAAACCTTGCAGCTTACCTGTGATTATCTGAGGCATCTCAGCATACTTCCACTTACTGGCATTAACAGAAGTCAGTGCAAGAATCCCCTACTCTAGGTGTTACAAAACAACTGAAAAAGCGCTTAAGTCTTGAAGAAGAAAATAAATTTTTAAAAGGCAATTTATAATGGAAAGTACTATTACACAGGTATCTTGCAACTAAGAGGTTTTTTGTACACACTTGCTGAATAACCAATACTCCCATGTTTCCCCATTTTAAGAGGTCTAGTGTCAGAAATTATGTCTGTATTTGTCAATATTTACCTATGGTATTATCTGGTCCTTTAGATTTTGTATATGACAAAAAAGCAGCTAGAAAAAAGATAGACGATAAAAGCTCTGCTCTGCCCACAACTCCAGTTACCTGAAAAGAAAAAGAAGAAAAAACAAGATTATTATTCTTCTAGTGACTGTTTGAGTACTAGAATAGTACATGACTGATACACAATCAGGATATACAGGAACTAGATCTGTAAACTAAGGCTAGTAAGAGCAAGGATGCTTTCTCACGTAGTACTGAGTTCAGGAACAGGGTGATATGTGTGGCTGGGGACCACCTGTGGCTGTTGTGCCCCTAAGAACCACTATTAGCAAGACAGCTGAGAAATACTGTACTTTCTTTTACCTTTAGTAAGAGCAGACACAAATACTATTTCAGGTAGAATTTGGGCATGGTAACAGCTGCTTTCTTCATAATACTTGGAAGAAATTAGTTTTCATCAATAGCAGCTTTAAGTGAAACTTGCAGACAGTGGCATACAGAAACTATGATTGTTATTTTTCTTCTTACCTTTTCTGACCAACTGAACAGATCTGAAACTGGAAGAAGCATTCCCTTAACTGATGCTATGGCAGCTTTTAGGTGAGAGCAGTCGAAAG
Organism: Hypotaenidia okinawae; assembly: GCA_027925045.1. Taxonomy (NCBI): domain Eukaryota; kingdom Metazoa; phylum Chordata; class Aves; order Gruiformes; family Rallidae; genus Hypotaenidia; species Hypotaenidia okinawae. Next base: position 23,315,259 of record BSDF01000001.1, on the reverse strand, counting down.
TCACAAATAAGTTGTGGGCAAGCTCTGTGCAATGGAGTTAAATAATGACTCAGGCTTTACCACAGGTCTGGTGATTTTCTGAATGAAAATTTGATTGGCAATATTAAAACTTCAGGCAGCATCCGCTCCGGTAATGAGACAGACAGAAATGGATTTTATGAAAACCTGGAGAAGTGCTAAAAGCCATAGGGCAGAAGGTTGTGTCAGAATACCCAATAAAATACAGATTAATTTCCATTTCAGGAGCTCTTTTCAAAAACACTAAGGTGCAACCAAAAGCCACAGACTGAAGACAGATCACTATATTAATGGTTACTGCAGTAGCCACTGTACTAACCACGGTACCATTTAGGACTGCCTTTCTTCCTCATTTGTCCTCTTCTGTAATGCCTCTGACTGCATCCAAAGTTTTTGGAAATACACTGGATGAAAAATGGCATGCTACCCCAAGGTGGACAGTGATATTTAGCTAAGAAAACATCGTAGTTCACCGTTTAATTATGATGCTGAAAACTGACTTTCAGCCACCAGAAACCAGGTAGAAAGGAGGTTTTTTCCTAGGTACATTGTTGATCAAGCACAACTGATCCAGCACATTATAAAAAGAGTAACTCAATATGCAAGGTCACAGTCTAAGAAAAAGCATTCAAATCTGAATTTGAAATCATGCTCTGGTCATTCTGTTGGGAGTAATGTACATTTACAAAGGACTCACTGAATCATGCAAAGAGAAAGTATGTTTCACAACTGAAAGAACATCAGAGTTTGTGTTAACATTTTAGAAAGAATACAAGTGTTTGTTTCCAAAATGTCTTATCATGTTTCAAGGATTCTTGGCGTGTATCTCAAATTTGTCTGGCATTAAGACAGAAATTAAAGAGAACTTTGTCTGATCGTTAGTAAGGCAACTGTGCTAATGTGCCTCCAGAGTCATCTGCCAACAAAAGAGATTCTATTTCTGGATCCAAAGGTGACTCCTGAAAGAAAATTCCAGCATTCACAAGATAAGCTGGCATCCTGTAGCTGTAAATGTGGTCAATGTGCCTCTGGAAAGAACAGTAGGAAAGGTGCTAGAAAGACTGAACTGGAATTCCAGAAGACAAGGACAAAGGAGACTAGAATTATGTTATTCAATCTGCTCCCTCAAAAATTCTTCCTCAGGAAATATGCATTACCCTCACAGGAGCCCAGATTTTCTTTGAAGTCAAGGAGAAAATTATTTTCTATTTATCTTGCCCTACTAACTTTTCCATGAAAAGTCCATTTATCACAAGACCAGCAAAGGTTTGAAGCGCTTATGTATTGGATCTGAAGTTTCATATTCTTGTGCAGAGAAGCAGTAAGTAGGAGACTATTCTGAAGGAATGTAAACCAGTTATATTTCAATTATTGAAAGATACAAAAAAGTATCATCAAGTTATATAAAAACTGGGAATGAGAGCTGTTCTGGAGCTTTCACTTAAGTCTGAAATTGGCATTCAAACTTAAATACTACTCATTATTAACTTCTCTTTTCCATGTATAGAACCTTCCAGTTGTTTTGGTTTTCCAAGGTGTGCTAAAGCCTCAACTGCCAACTCTTACAAATTCTTTCTTGGTTTCTGTTAGGCAGAATTAGCAATGAAAGCACCTGAAAGGACAGAATGCACTATTTCTCATAAGCAAAAAGCTCAAACTGAAAAAGGTAAGGAGAGGAGGAAGAAAATACCTTAAATGATTCTTCACTGAGTACACCTAAGTACAGCAGCAGGGGAATACAACTGAGTTGCACTTAAAACACTGAGAGACTGAGATTTAAGTAGAGCATCACTTTGCACCAACCACAGTCCTAAAGTGCCCTCGTGTGGCCAACAACAGACATTACATGCTTCCTACCCCATTGCTTCGTAACTCTACTGCCTGACATGCAATACATTGCCCCACACAAGGAGCTTTCATTCTAGGAGCGGTACGATACTTCTCGCTAACTCTGCTGCACAGTAGTAAAAGCAACTGTGCTATTTTTTCTCTCTCATATGGAATCTAACAGTTCAAGCATGAAAAACAATCATCATATTGGTTATGACAGTGATAAAATTACATAGGATGATCTAAAGCACAAATCACCAGGGTAAGTCACTAGCAACTTGCTAATAATGCTCCTAATGAAGATATTATTAAATTTAGTACCGATATGAAAAGCCAAACTTTGAAACTTAAAGTATGTTTTTCAAAGATACAGAAAACCAAATAAAATGAACAAATCCATTTTTAAACCTGTATTATACTGAAGATTTTATAGGGGTTAGTGCTTTGTGCTTTCAAGCACAAAAGCAGTTAAAAAGTGTTAAGTGTTTAACTCCTGCAATTTTAAACGTGCCAGTAACAGCTTCTAGCAAGAATAAGTTAGTAGCTCAAACAGCAGCTTCATAAGCCTCGTGAACTTCAAGATTTCTCAAAATACACAGATGAAGGCTACTAAGAAACTCTGTACCCCAAAAAAATCAGGACAAAAAAAACCACCCCAAAACCCCAAAACAACCCACACCCAAAGTACACCCTTCTCATTTTCTTAATATCAAAAGACATACCACCTCCTCCTCTCCAAAAAACACATTACAAAAATCCAAAAATAAAATAGGCTAACACCTCCAAGGAAGCAAAAAGTTCAAAGATTTTCAGTTTTCTGAAAATCTGCTAATACTGTAAGTGACTGGGAATGGCAACTCTAATGTAAACTGGAGTCTAGGAAAGCCAGTGTAAGTAGTGCAGAAATAACAGCAGAGCATTCCAATGATCTGCTTCATCAGTGTTTCTGATGGAAACAAATCTAATGAATGAGAATCACATGATTTACTCCACAACACTGCAAGCCTGGTTGAGCATTAAAAAGCACATAATCAGACAGCTTGTAAAAATAATGCTTTTCATAGCAGTGAAAAAAAAAATCCATCAGAATCAAAGGAAAGGTAAATATGAGAGGTGAGAAATTGATTCCCTCTTCTATCAGCTATGTTCAGAAATGGAAGGTTCAAACAGAATGGCCCTAAGCTGGATGTGGCATAGCAACAACATTCCTAGAAAAAGACCTGCTGAGTTAGATACATTGACATAAAAGAAAACAGACAGAACGTACTTGGTGATTAGCTAGAGGGCAGTGCTTACTGATTCCGGAAATAAATTAAAGGTAATGCTGTAGCTTTGCATGGCTCGGTTCTGACGCTAACAGCTGAGTGATCTCTCCCTGTCCTTACCTGGAGTCATAAGCCTTTCAATATAGATTTTCTCCCCTGCCCAGCTGAAAAGGGGAGTGATAGAGCAACTTTGGTGGGTGTATGGCCTCCAGCCAGCCCTAAACTACCACAGGTATTCACAGTATTTGCAAAACACAATGCTGAATGAAACATCACAGAACACAAGTACTGTGTAAGCTAAAGCAGTCATCATCATAAAAGTCAACATACATAGACAAGACCCAAGTTATTTAATAACTAAATACTGTTTTTTACTTATTTTTCAGTAGCTACATGGAATGCCAAACAACTCTGAGCATTCAAGTTTGTCAACTCCACGACTTGTTGCAAAGGACTGAATAAATACAGGTAAAAGAAAAGTAAATTACACAAGAGTTACAATATATAAAAAGATTTTTTTTTTAAATGAATTTACAGTTAATTAATACAGCTTTAACAGATTAAGCACATCACAGCTATACCTACCGCTTCAGTATGTATTGGGTGCACTGCAAAGAGCAAGGACGCAACCACGCTGCTCCTGTTGTCCAGGAAAAGCTTACAAACTTTGAGGAAGACTACACAGACCACCACATGAAAGACCAAGTTTAGGAAGTGGTAAGAAACTGCATTTAACTCGCTGAATAAGTAGTTTAAGCGAAAGGTAAGAACTGTGAGGGGACGGTAAGATTTATGACTCCTCTCCTAAAAAGGAAACAAAGCAATAGGTCACTGCCAATTTAGAAAAAGACACTTGCTTCAAAATACCTTTCTAAAAATGTATGTGTTCATGATTCCCCACTCTATTCTTAGGCATCTACGTTGAAAATAAAGACCTGAATTAAAGTAATACCAAAAAAACCACCCCCAAAAATCTAGTGAATGAAAACTCTATTCACAATTAAAGCTGTTAAGCAGAGTAGTTAGTTCTGACCTTTTCCTACTTCCACATAGTCTTCATGTATTAGTCAAGTATTTTCATTACTCTATTTCATGTTTTAGATCAGTCTTTTACAGAATAGAAATTTACTGTGCTCAGCTAAATGTATTATCTACATATCTTCAGTATGTCTACCAATGCCTATGTCTATGCTGACAGTTCTTTCATCCAGAAACCCTTTTAAAAACTAGACTTAGTAGCATCTTCCTGTTCAAAATGCATTTATCAGCCCACAGCCTGTTATTCTTTTGCTGAGTATGCCTGCAAAACAAAGTAAGAAAATCTAAGAAAAAGCTGGTGCCTGGAGGGGGGTAGGTACCAGGGAACTCAAGCACACAGATGTACAAACAGAAATACAAGATAAGAAAAAAATATTTTAAAAGGCCATGAGTAATCAAATTAATCTCAGAAGGAACTAACCCTGTGTATTATGGACAGAAGAGATGGCAGGAGCGGAGGCTTTGCTAAGCGAAACACCTGACTCTCAAGAGAATTTTTACTCATTTGCTCAGCAATGCTACCAGAGGTGATTTTCCAAACTCTATGTAAATCCTTTAGCTGTTGCCATTTAATGGGATTTATCAACAACTTTAATGCCAATGGAGCTTTTCAGATAAAAACACAGCTACTCTAAACTCTAAGTGGGCGACAACCCAACACCTCTAAATTCACATCAACATACCGATGCAGATAAATTTAACGGATTCAATACCCAATCTCTAATTCCTCACTTTGCTGCTTAAGACTGTTATCTTTACTTCCAGAATGCAGTTAAAAAAATAAATACTCTTGTGTATCCATGTCTAGCTTTTGCAGGAGGAGAAAGGACATGGTCACTCGTCCTGTTTTGATACTGGAAGTAGATAACAAATAGCATCTTGAAGCGTGATAGAGAACGTCATTACCTTACAAGTCCTCTTACTGGAAGAAACTGAAAGAATATAAGCAACATCTGTTCCTGATCTTATAGTACAAAACACTAACAGAACCCAATTCCTTCAGAAACAAACTATTCTGTTAAAGCCACATTAGGGGGGTTAAAAGAAAGAAAAAAAAAGTGTAAAAACGCCTCTCATCAAGGTTTGGGGTTTTTTGTTCTTTTAAATGCCTCACAGTGTTTCACAGTTTACCTCTGACATTGGAGTGCCCCAGAAGTCATTCTGAAACAGATTTGTTAATGGAGTAGAAGGATGCAAATCTTTATTGTCCAAAATCGCTGAAACATCATCAAAAACAAAACCACAGAAGAGACTGTTCCAGTAGCAGGCTGCCACCACGACAACTATTATAGCTGCTTCCTTCAGGCTTACATCAGCCATCTTCTCTAAGAGTTTTCATGGACAAAAGCTGAAATAGATGGACAGAAGCTGGAGTAATTCTACTGATTAAAACCTTAACTTGATGAATAAAAGTCAGATTAAGACATCCAACATTTGAGAAGTTAATGATACTACATATGTAAAAATCAGTACAACAGAAAGCTTTCCTCAAGTCTCACCCATCTGACAACTCAAATGTTTAGAAGAAATACTCTAATTAAAAAGTCTCACCCCTAAAAAGCCATCACCAAGCTGGATACACTGCTACATATCATGTTTTACTGAAAAAGAAGATTGAGGTTAAGTTGTGATGCAGTTTTTAGCAGTTATCCAGTTTAAATGAATTTTGCAAACTGGAAAACTATGAAACATAGGTAATCAAGTAAAGTCACATACTGAGACAAAACAGTAAGTTATCAGAAAGTGCAAGGTTTTTAGGTTCAAATTTAAAGGTGTCTCTCAAAATATTTAAAAAGCAGTTAAAAAAACAAATTTTAAACATTCTGAAGGAGACTTGAAGAACTTCCTAAGTATAGGTGTTCAATAATAGGTAAAGAAGGACATTAGTAATAATAAAAATTTAAATCACCATTGAAGCTCACACTTTGCTCACTGGCATTCTTCATAGATGTTCATGAAAATGCAATTTTTCATCGCCTGCAGATTTCTCCAATGCCACCAAACATTCATGTCTAGAGAAAAAAAGCACGCAAAAAAGACATGACAAATTAATTTTATCTTACATTCTCTCATCTTGCATAAACTTCCTACTCCCTATAAATTATTCAACAGGAATTTTATGACTATTTAAAAAATAATGTATGGGTGACCTAAGAAAAAGGTGAAATTAGAACGTATTGGATTGTTCGAAAATGCTCTTCTGCCTTGGAGGAACTATAAGGTAACTACAGGCCAAAGGTATTCTTTCTGGCCACTGGCACAGCATGCATTACCCCCAATTGTTGGAAACAAAAATACTGAAAAGCTACAGACAGTTGAATGCTGACTGAGTTTTGAGGAAAAGGAGAGATGACCGAACAAAAATATATACCATTTCCCCCAAAATCAGGAAGAGGTAACATCTGTAAGGACACAGAACAGCTAGTATTAGCTAGATAATGTGGATCTGTAAACAGGACCCCAGCATTATGCTTATCAGGATTCACACATTAAAGCTGATTAGTTATTTGGAAGCTACCATCTTGTTTTATTACCATAAACCCTAAAATACTGGTGATGATGTTGGTTGTTTGTTGGGATTTTTCAGTTGTGCGCAGGTTTAAGTATACTGCCCTCTAAAATAAGGCTGTACAGACATCTCATCCAGACAGGTAATCCAGGTGTGGTTTGCAGCCTGGACATGAATGGCAATCACCTATCACAACTAGTGGTAAAGGAACAGTGGTACAAGAAGGAATACATGATGTGCAACAAGATACAGGTGCAGTTAAACTAAAAATCAGGACAAACATAATTTAATCAAACCAATCCTCTCAGTGTTTCTCATGTAATGGCAGTGAAGGGTATTTTTTTCTCTTTTAGTACTTGGAGTACTGGCTTGTGGTGTTACTAAGAAAGAGCCTTTTGTCAAAGCTACCACCACTTCTGTATTCGAACAAAAGGAAAAAAGCAATGTTAAAGGATGCTGGTACATCTTTTTGCCAGTCTGGTTCAGAGTACTTTAAAACCCTAGGCCAAGATTAAGTCTGAACATATTTATGGTCGTCTTGGCAGCCAGAGAAATCTTAACTAAAAAAAGAAAATGTATCATACTGTAGGAATACATGAAAACAAGGCCCCTATTTAAATTTCAACTCAGTCTTTTAGTTTCCTCCCACAGAGAATGTGGAGAAGAAACTGCTGTTCCTCACCCTACTAGAAACAGTATTTGAAATTCCTTGTTTGCAACAGCTTCCGAACTGTGCCTTTCCTACTTCTTGAAGCTCACTAGCTCTACTGGAAAGCAGTGACATCTGAAAAGGACCTACAACAAGCATACAACAAATTTCCAACATGCAAGCCTACATGTTGTGTTCCAAAAAATAATGGGACAAGATTGTAGTGTCATATAGAACCAAGCACAAGGTCTGTTTAAATGCCCCCCTGAAGAAACATAATCGTGAGGCAAGGAGGTTTTCAGTGACTTGAGACTTCTTTCTTCACAATGTACATTTACTGCATCAGTCAAAGCAGCAAGCCCTTGCAGACACAGCTTTGGGTATCAGAGAGCAACTCTGAGGCGATTATTTAACAATCCTGTTTCAGAAACACCTCCTGGTACATAAATATGTATAAAAGATACATTCCTAAGTACAGCCTCTTAGCCAAAGGAGAAAGCTTAACCAACATTAATCGCTAGCTCAAGTACTTTCTGTAGGTTTTTACTTTTCTTTTTCCTACAGGGAACGTATGTCCAGACAGCTCATTCACTTATCCCTCAATCCCAGGCAATTCTGAGAGAAAGGCTCATGAAAGTTTTTGCTCTGAATTTCCACTATTTTTCCTAACCAGAAACCTAACTTTACACCACTACTGATTATCCTGTTACCTGACAGAGCTACATTTATGTACATACTAACTGCAGTAAACATACTGCTTTCATTTGAATGAAAATGAAGTCTTAAGCATAAATAAATCAAGACTTTTGCTATATCCAAAGTCAGGTTTAAGTGGCTAGCCTGCCATCTGAGTGGTTAGTTTCAAAAATCCAGAAAAAGAATTCACCTTTAACATCACAATCTTTTAATTTGCAACTCGCCCTCTCCTTTATACACACGATGTAATCTGAGATACAATTGCAAACATATAGCTATAGTTTGGTCTTTCAAGAGAAGTATTTGAGCCACAGACATGCCCAGCAATTCTGAGCAGCTTTCTAAACTTGCTGTGAGGAACGAACACATGCAACAAAATGCACCGTTCTGGTTTTAGCAGCAAGTCACATAGAACACGCTACTTGAGCTGTACCAAGCTTGGTAACCTCAAACACATGACACTCCACCCCCTCCCTAACTTCTGCGGTGTGTGAAAGTGCTAGTACGTCTTGCAAACACATAGGCAAGATGGAAATCTGGAAGAGACCCCATTCCCCAGCAATTTGCTTCCAGGCCCAGCACAAAGATTAAAAAAAAAAAAAAAAAAAGAAATGCAAGGCCACGTACAAGCTGTAGATCACTCAAAACTGTAGCACAGATACTTAACTACTTCTAACTTGTGTTCTGACATTCTAAGGCCTTATTTTCCTGAAATATACACTAAAGATAAATAAAGTTAGGAAAATAACTCACCTGATTACAGAGCAGTTCAATATTCTTGCTGATTTAAAAAAAATGTGGAAAAGATTTTTTTTTGCAATCCTTATGTTCGCATAAGAAGGAAAATTTTGAAGAATACTCACCATCAGAACTACTACTTCCTATCTGCTACTACAGCTGGGTCCACCACCAAACTTCAAGTGTCAAACCTGGAATGATCATCAACATGTTAGGAACACAAAACTAGAACACTGAGAGTCTTACAAAAGTTCATCTGTACTTGGTAAGCCAGGCAGAAGCATCCCTTCCATTAATCTCAGAGGAAAAGAGCAATTGATATTTGACAGCCAATGCTCTTTTCATGCCAAGTAATCTGTTAGCAGTTTGATGCTAGAAAGTAAGAAGTCATATAAGGAGCATGCAAGACCATGAACCTCACAGATGATAGATATGCAACAGGCTACTGAGGCTACTGAGGCCCTGGTAGGACTATGCTCCTTCAGTGAATCATGGTGAGTGGATGGATATATTCCCCTTCTTGCCCGACAGACATGTTGACATTTGCTATCAACCAAAGTATGATCTTGCAATGCCAGTATTTCACCACTACCAGTGATGGGTGTATCAGCACACACCCGTAAAATATGCTGCCCACAATGGTTTTGTTAATACAGGTTTGCTAAACTGGAAAAAAATTGGAAAGACAGACAAGAACCAGAGCTCTCAAGCAGGTTTAGCTTGTAAGGCATGTAGTTTTCACCTTCCAACTTGCTGAGAACCCTCTAGGACTTCATCAAGTCTTTTCCGTCAAGAATTAAAGGCAAGACTAAGACATAACAACAAAAAAAATGCCCCCCAAAGCTGCAACTTATGGAAAATCAGGACAACAAAATACTTCTCTACAACTGCTACCAAATCCATGATACTACAGTTTAGCATCACATACTGCAAAATAGCATCACGTACTGCAAAATGTAGTCCATACAAAAAAGAAAAAACAAACACAAATAAAAAAATGCACAATGCTGCCCTAAGAGTAACATCAGTTGGGAGATTCTGGAATATGGAAGCCATTTTCTGCCCATATTAAATTTAGGAAAAAAGAGCAAGTATCTATTAAGACAGGAATACAGCTGCAATCCCTAAATATACAAAAGCTATTTAGCGCTCCATAATTAGCTATCGCCTAATAAGCAATGCTATCTGCCACCTTACATCAACAACAGACCCTTATAGGAGCAAATACATTTGTGTTGATTAGACACATCACCTTACTATGTAACTTCAGAAACTTACAAGATACATTCAAATTTTTCTTTCCAGGCTAATGTCACTTTGAAATCTTGAAGACCATTAATTACAACTTCTGTTCTGATGAAGCCTACTTCAAAGAAAATGTTCTACTCAAGTCACTTTTTTCTTCTTCAGGAACCAAGACAGGGGTGGTGGAAGAAGTAGATAATTTGAAAACCATGGCACTTTTGGGAAAAAGCCTGTACAATCAAACTAATCCCACTTAGGTTTTCCACAAAGTGACAGGAAATTCATGTCAAATAGATGTGTCCCAATTGCAAAGTTTCAATCTCTTCCAGCTTTTCTACAAAACCTCTTGTTCCTTCTGAAATACTCAGCATAATTGACATATTATTGATATTTGCAGCTTTTGATACAATCGGTATTTGAAAAATCAGTTCAAGCTGTCAGAAAACCTTTAGAATTCCCTTTATTCATTGTTCATAACAGAAGTTACCACAATCTAAAGACAGATATATTTTTTTTCTTGTATTTGGAGATATTTTCATTAACCCTTTGTTACATAGTCAGATACTAAAAATGTACTTGACACTTTTCAACCATACCAAGGTATTAAGATTTTCAACTGTAATCGAACTGCAACTGTTCTCTGGAGATGTCTATACAAGCATCAGTGAGGCAGCCACCTGTAGCTCTGGAGAAACACTTTGAAAAACAGCACTTTGCATGTTCAATGTAAAGCATAATTATTGTGTAAATCTCAAGGAACTCAACTTTCTGTTACATTAATTAGGTTAGTGGAAAAGAAAAGTAACCAGGAAAATTGCGTTTGGCTCAGGCAATTTCTTGAAAAGCTCTGGAAATAACCTAATGAGCATTTATGCACATACTTAACCATACAATGTGTGTGTTTGGAGTTCTAAAGCTAGTGAAGATATAGACATACACAAAGGAGCCATCAAAAAATAGTTGTGCATCCCACTTACTCTAGAGGCATGTACTTCAATGACTACTGAAGGTGCTGAACAGTTTAAAATGTATTTACAGTTCACATAGAAGACTGTCAAATTATCAAAGGTGGAAGAAAGCAAGGAACTGTTCAAACCACTCCTAGGTTTAGTTTTATATAGGTGAGCAACAAGTTAAACTAAGAGCTGGTGGCCGAGTTGTGGATTATCAGCAAAGATGCAAGGAGTTACCAAACCCAATGGTACAGTCCCTGAATTTTAATTCAGCTTCCGAGGCCCTGCTTTGCCTACTTTCTCCTCTTTCCTTTTCTGACTAACTTCAACATTCTTTCTGCTGACTTGAGACAAGTCTTTGATGACAAAAAGAGATCATAATTTTGTTCCTTTCTTTCCAACACAGCCTTTCAATTTACCTTATCTGAAAATGGTACGACTCCAGTACGTACAACTCCAAGGGTACAACTCCAGTATGACACAACTCAGATGTGCAACTGAGATTTAATGACGGTGCTTGAACCTCACACAGAAGGCAAGCGGTATTTGGGATGATGGGAGGAGGAAGAACGCAAAACATGCCCGGATCCCCCTTTCATTTTGCTGACATCCTAAAGTAGAATAAGTACACATAGAAGAGTTTTATTGTGCCAACCTTCTCATGCAAATATGGTAAGATCTGGAGGAATGGGACTAGTCTTAAGTAGTCTTCATCCCCCAGCATGGCAACGGTCTTAACTACACAGAGTTTTGAAGGATCAAGTAGATGAGGGATGGTAGCTCTGACACAGAGTCAGAGCATGCAATGCAGTCAAGAGAAAAGATTTCCCAAGGGGCAACCAAGCAGCTGAACTAACACTTGGGGCATTTTAGGTACAAACAGGGATCAAATCAGAAAACAATTTAAAAATTGATGAGCTGATGAAGATATTGTTTTACCTGGAGGTTTAGCTTCAATTTGTTCAATACAACATGTGTAACAGTCAGTTGAAATATAAAACACAGAGGTACAGTCTGTGTTTCAAGGTATTTTATAGGTAAAAATGGTTAACAGGATTTCACACTTCAAAGACAAACCTTTAGGGATTTTCTTGTTCAGTTGTGGGTTTTTTCCTACATTCAAACAGTAACAAAATAACAACTGTTATATTTAGAAAAACTACGTAAAGCGTGAATTATTTCCTGATAGGACACTGATGCAAAAATAGCATCCCTAAAATAACACTGATGAACCCTCTCAGTGTTCTAGAAATACATCAGCAGAAACTGCATAATTCTTAACTCCAAAGAATAAACAAACAAAAGCTACATGGGTGGCACAGGCTGCAAAGACAGCTTTTAGACACTGTCATGCAGTGTCCTTGTTCAGTATGCCCAAGCCGTAGACAACTGCTTGTGGTATTGTTAATAATATTCCATTAGGTCCTTCATATTGTGGTCTTTGCCTCAGATTGTTGAAATGACATACTGTTATGAAAAGCTGTTGTTTAAAATGGATGCCAAACTCTTCTACAAGGGTAGGTCAAGCTGTGTGCGCACTGTGGAGCTAAAATGTTTTTATGGCTGCAGAGCTACAAGCATGTATTCCCACTACAAGACAAGCCACTTATACAAAGTTTGTCATGCAATTAGATGTGACAAAAGAAAAACTAGTTTCATTTGCACTATGCCATTCTATATTCTCAACCTTTTTATTTTATGTGGGGTAAATATTTCAATCCTTTTCACTCAACGCACACTGACGCTGCAATAGACCACCACTCCGAAACGCTCAAGCATATTCAACAAGGCACATTAAACAGCTATACCTGCCTTAACAGCTTGTTAACGCAATGAAAAGAGCAACAGGAGTTCCTACTCAGAAGTATCCTAACGTCAACCTCTTATTTTAGTTTTTCTATCACAGGGGGAATCTATTTCCTGCAAGCTCATCTTGTAGCAAGGCAGCACTATTCTCTGCATATTACCTGCTCCACCTGGAGAAGTTCCTCCTGCTAAGAAACCACTGTTTCCCACTTCTTCATAATAAACCTCACACTCATTACATATCACAGCCCTCTCTCCCTTCCTTAACTACAGCATTTGTTTCTCTTACCCACTCTGGAGCTGTAGTTAACCACTCCCTGGCTGAGGTATAAAAGCCTTTACTTTCAATCAGGAAAACTTGCGCCATGCCTGGCGTAACTTGTGTAACTAGGAAGGCCAAGCACCTTGTCTGATCAGCCTTCCTTAAATATCAACACTAACCAAAAAACAGCAAAGAAAAAAAGTGAATCATCCAGAAAAAAAGCAAAAGCCCAAAGCTGACATCACAATTGCCTTCCCTTTCCATTACTGGAGGAAAAACCAAATCCTCCTCAGCTCTCCACAGCAGCTGAACAGATACAAAGGCACACAGATGCCTCGAGTGCTCTGTGGCTTTCCTTTTCTATTCCAAGAGCCGTTCTCACACCCATTTACCTAAAACACGGGATCCCAAACTTCTCGGGCCGTGGGACCACTACTGACGCTCAGATTCCCTCGCTGCCCACCGGTACTCAGTGGATCCACGTAGTCTTGTCGCTGTGAGCCTTTCCTGTACTGCTACGCGAGCTCTCTTGCAGGCCCTGGCTGTAACACCTACAGCACACGCGTACCTGGGCAGTGCTGCAGTCCTCCAGCCAGACAGTCGTGCAGGAAGAAGGAAGCAGCCCGCAGTCCTGAGGCAAGGCAGGAACCGTAAGGCCAAGCCAGGGAGCGGAGGGAGCCGGGCAAGCGGCCACCGCCAGGAAGACTGAGGGCAGGCGGGAGGGAGCGGGCCGAGTCAGAGCGCCGACCAGTACCTCGCTCAAGCGGCGCTGAAGAGCACCGCAGCCCGGCGCTCAGCAGGGGCGGAGGGCTCCCGGACGAGGCCCGGGAGGGGCGGAGGGACGAACGGACCGCCGGAAGAACGGCCGGCCGGGGGAGAGAGGACCAGCCGCTCCCGCAGAAAACTACCGCGAGCAGGGCAGCAGCTACGCCAGACCCAAGGCTCCCACTCCCCGAATCCCATCTGCGGGGAAACAGACCCTGCCCGCCACCGCCCACCATACCTGAGGCCGCGGGAGAAGCGGCTTCCCCACCACCAGCACCTTCAGGACCCGTGGCGGCGCCGCCGCCGCCACCCTCCCTACGGGCAGCAAAGGCTGTCGGGATGCCGCCCCGGCACGGCGGGCCCCGAGGCATGCCGGGAGCCGCACGGACCGCCGGGACGCGCAGTCCGTCGCCAGTCGCGACCCAATGGCTGAAAGGCTTCGCCTGAGCGGCACGGCGCTCTGCCTGGCCGCCTCTCCCCTCTGCGGCTGAGCCGTACCTCGGGGTTTGGAATCTCCGACTGGCATCGCGGAGGCTGCCGTGCCGCGGGAGCGTCGACTTTCCACTCGCCCGCGCATATCCGGGAGGGAAGCCGGCCGGAGAGCTTGACGGCGTCGCGTAGCAGCGGTCGCCGCTGCCGTTCCCGGGAAGAGGTGAGCTCAAGGGGAGGGGAGTTCTCGGTGGCTGCCAGCGGGTGCGGCGCTGCCCTGTCGCCGACTGAGGCGGGCCGCGCTCTCTCGGGAGCGCCGGGGAAAGCGGGCAGCCGGGGCGAGGTCCCGGTACCAGGCAGAAGCGGCCGGACGCAGGTATCATCGCGGCGTGGTGCTCGGAAACAGTGACAAGTGCTGTGGCTCCTCTCGGGTGATGCCTCAGCTGTGCCCCGCGCTGAAGGGGACGCAAAATAAGGCGACTGGGGTCTTGGGGAGAGTCAGGTGAAACAGAGGCAGAACTGTGTCACGGCAGCACCCTGAGGGATCGCGGTCTGTCACTGTGTCGTTCCTGGGGCCGGGATTTTGGAAGAACATGGGGAAACCTTGCAAGATCCCAAGTTGATTGTGGTGTTGTACTTAGGATCTAGTGCTCTGTAGGCCTAGTAGATGAGAGCTACCCTGGGTAACATCAGAAGATCAGAAGCATCTTGAAGCAGGTTGGCTCTGGTAACCTAATGAGGTGTTAGCAGAGCACACCTCCAGCTCAGTGGCTGCTGCTCCTTGGTACTCCCTGCTCCTGAGTCCTTGTGGACTCAACTTTATTCACAATTTCCCTCCCTTCTCCCCCTCCAGGTGTCTTATTTTCAGATACTTATATTTTTTTCTTCCAGGAAAATTTGTAAATTCGGTATGGCACCACATTTAGATTGGAAAAAGCTTATGAAACTTGATCCAGATGCTCTGCCTCAACAAAACAAAGTAGCCCATAAGTTGCTGGAGAACATATCCAAGGTACTCCTGGGGAAAAGAGAACCTTCCCTAAACGTTCTGTGGACTTTCATGTATGTAAAAGATTTATTTTGTAGTTTTCATCGCTATTTTTATATAAACACTGTTGTCTCTTTCCTTAGGTGGATGGGAAAGAATTACAAAGTAAAACTCCAGAAGAACTGATACACCTTTTTAAACTGACTCAGTCCCTAATGAAGGTTTGCATTATTCCTCACTTTCTATAATTCTGCAGTTCCATTTTATTTGTTTGCTTAAGTGAAAACATTGCTCTCCTTTTTGTGGGTTTCTTTGTTGTTTTTTTCTGCCTTGTGTTGAAAACAGTGATTACTCCCAAGAGCATTTCTATGCTAAATGTGTGCTTGCACCAGAACATCTGCTTGTAGCTCTTTGGGATTATGGCATGTAGCAGTGGGAAGTCAATAGGACTAACACAGATACAGAGTTCAGGAACCTTAGTTTTATAGATGGGAAAGGCTAGATGTTGTAAGTTATTGGCGATGATTTCAACTTCAATAGAAATTTTTGTAGCCAGTTTATATTTTAGAGTAAATAAAAATGTCTCTGGGAATGAAGAAACGCCACCATCCCTGATCCTACACATTTACCAGGTCTTCTTGTATTTCCCCATAAAGTAGCAAAAGCGAGAAAGAAGAGCAGCAGGGGTGAGCACATGGGTCTTAGAGAGGGTTTGTGACTGTGTTGAATGCTCAGGAGTGTGCTTTTGAATCTTCAAGTTGCCCTGGGGAATCAAGTACTCAGCAGCTGTTTCAACTGTCTGAACTCCCTGGTCAGCACAGGGAGAAACGGGGAGCTATGCTCTTTTGGAAATGTTCATATCACTTCAGACAGGAGGTCTTGGAAACAACATTTTCATTGAAATTAGTAGTAAATACTTCTTTGTTTACTATACGCTTCTCTCAGATGAAAACTCAAGAGGTAGATCTGGCAGCGGAAGAACTTGAGAAAGCTGGGGAACAGCAAGCCAAATGTGGTAAGCAAGCCTTCAGATGCTGCTCCCAAAGGATTTGTCCCATGCAGGTTTTGAGGTGTTCTGTTGTTTGGTGTTTTTAAGTGTAGGGAGCTGAACCAAATACCACCTGCCCTGAAGTCCATTGCTCCAGCATAGCCAAAAAGACTAAGCCTACCCATCTCTGTTTTACGTATGTTTTATCTTGTTGGGTATTTCATTATCTGTGTTCTATTTCAACAGAAAAGGAATATAAAACAAAGGTGAGGAAACTTCAACAGGAATTAGAGGTATGTTTTTTAAATTTTGTCATACTATGGACAACTGTTTGTTTTACTGAGGTTGTGTAGGCTAGCATTTTAACCTAGTAAAGTGAAGTAACAGCCCTACGTATTAGCTAGTACTTTCTATTGGCTTTTTTAGCCACCAGCTGTAAGTATAATGAAATTTTACACTCGAATAAATCACATTGACTTTTAGAGATTGCTGGGGCTTGTTGAAAGAAGCTAGTAAGACCTTTCTGTTGCTTTTCCAGAACATTGGGAATCTTAGTCTTAGCATCCTCTGTGGGTTTTTTATTTCTTCATATTTTGAAGAACAGTGCTCTATCTATAATGTTCTTTTAATGCTCCTAAGTTGGCTCAAAGATCTGCTGGGGGTCGCAATACCCGTTTTTTACGGGATGAGATCCACCACCTGGAAGAGCAATTGGAAGAAAAAGAACTACAGCTAGCAGATATGGAAAAAGAATTGGAAAAACAGAAGAAAATGAATGAACAGGTAAGAAGGACTTCAGCTTGATATCTCTAACGAGCGGTTCTGGCACACCTTTTAAAAAGTCATGTTCTGCCCAGAACGTCTGAAGCTTAAAAACACGCTGATGACATAGAATCGCTATGCTTCTGTCTTGTGTTTTGTTTCTGGACTTCTTTCTGTTTTGTAGTTGGTGGTGTTAGTGATACAGGTAAAGGTTTTCCATCTTATTCTAGCTTGCTCTTCAACATGAAGGGGCTGAAATTGAAAACATCATTTCTAATATACTTTGTGTTTTGTTCTCTTGGTTTTTTTCTCTCCTTCTTAATCTGAAGAAAAAGCACATAAAGAAAAAGGTGAGGCTTCTACGTTTTTTAAAAGCAGACTAGGAATTTGGATGGGGTTTGACTCTCTTAGCCGTTTATGTTAGCTTGCCAGAAGACCAACAGTTATTTCTTCAACTGCAAAATAGATTTAAATTTGGATCGCTTTCTGTGCAGAATGAACAATTGCGTGAGGATGTAGGTGACTCTCAGAAGCAAACAGATTCTCAAAAAGAAACAGCTCTGTTACGAAGAGGAGAGGATTCTAGCTACCTATCGCAGTTGTCCAAAAAGAACTTGGAGATTTGCCAGTATTTGGATGAAATTCAGGTAAAACTTATGTGTGCTATTGAGTATTTATTAGACTTTTATTGGCAATACTTGAAACTTAGGCCAGTTTACAGGTCAACTCATGTGAAGTAGGGGAATTCGTAATGCACTCAGGTCCTGTGATGCATATAGTCTGCATCTGTGAATCTGGCAGAGGTAGAGAAGTTGCTGGCAGTGGAAGATAGGTCCTTTATTTGCTGTTAGGATTTGTTGACATTGATAATCTAAAGGTGAAATGCTGTCTTTGTCAATTTAATGTAGAGCTTTCAAGGATTACATTTAAGGTAGCTGTCACGTAGACCTTTTTCAGGTATTAAGGTGTTTAAAAAAGATGGTTTGTCTTTAATTTTGCAGAATTTGACTGAAGCTAATGAGAAGTTAGATATTGAAAATGAAGAAATGAGGAAGAATCTTGAGGAATCAGTGCAAGAAATGGAGAAGATGACCGATGAATACAACAAAATGAAACGTATTCTACAACAGTCTGATACTTCTATGGATCAGCTAAAAAAAGAGAAAGAGCAGTACAAACTACAAGTAAGAACTGACTTATCTTACTGAACGCATTTACATGCTTTAGCTTAAATTAAAAAATAACACACTCTAACAGTAGCATGATCTTTAACTTTTAAAACTTGACTGGAGATCACAAGGTGTTCTTGCACAAAATTTTAGTCATACCCTGGTCTTGTCATGACCTTCTCATGCTACTGTAATGCTGATCTGTTCAAAGGGACGTGCTTGATGGGGCGTGTTTCTGCATACACATTTCTTAAGCACAATATTTTGGTGATAACTATATTCATCCCAATGGCATTTCTAGATCCAGGAGCTTTCAGAGCAGCTGAAAGCAAAGAATGAGGAAGATGATCCGCTCATGGCAGCTTTAGATGCAAAAGTTGAAGAATGGAAGGTAATTTTAAATACTTTTTTTATTATTGCTAGGAATCCTGTTGAATATTCTGAGGGTATTTTATCTTCTTTTCAGAAAATCTTTGCTTCAAAAGATGCCCAAATCTTAGAGTATCAGCAAATGTTGTTCAACTTGAACGAGAAGCTAAAAATGGCCCAACTTAATGAAGAAAAAAGCAGTGTGCGGGCCCTTCAGCAGGTACAGTCTGTGTGAGAAATTACCCAGATAGAAATTACCATTCACTAAATATGCTAGAGACCAAATAATTGTTTAGTCTTTTAGTTTTCAAACTAAATAATAAGTATTTATTACTTATGTAAGTATGCATTACTGATGTATTACTGATGTGTTACTTATTAATACATAGGTAATGAGTATGTGTTACTTATGTTTGAGAATGATGAGTCTGGTCTACAAAGACGCCCAAAGGAAGCTTCTCTTGCTGTGCAGGTGAACCGAGCTCTTGGCAGTTGGTTCTGTCAGTTTAAGAGTTCTCTTTTCTGGCTGTTAGCAGAGGGGTTGCTTTAATGTCTAAGCAGCCACATGTTAACATGTTGTTGGGGTTTTTTAATGATAGCTTAGTTGTGAACAGGTTTGTTGAGAGTGACGTTAAGCCCTTGTGCTATTTCTGAAGTTCACGTGTAAGTACAGAAACAGTGTAACATGAGTAGAAGTCCCTTTGACAGTCCGTGAGTACTTAGGAATGTACCTGCATGCCAAGCAAGGTGTAATAGGAAGTTTTAAAACTTGGACGACCTGCTGAAAGGCAGCCTTCAGTCGTTAAGTAGGAGGGATTGTTAGTCCTACCAGTCTTGAACTTTTCTCTCTGTTCCCATGGGCAGTTGGTTAGGAGGAAGCTGTAATAAACCAGTACTGCCTGAAACTATTCCTCATGCATTGGCGAGCTCTTAGAGGACGGCTCCATTTAAAGCTGATGCAGTAAAATACTGCTTTTACTTCTCATGTGTGCTTGAAGGCTTTACTTTTACTCTCTCTTTTATTTTTCCTGCTTTGCCCTTACATACCCAACTTCTAGATAATACCTGAACTCTATGTTGTAAGTATCCATATTTGATGTTGCAGAAATTTTGTATTAGTTGCTTTTAATTTCTTCATTTGCTGTGTGGTGCTCTGTATTGGTAGCTGGCCTGTCAGTAAAGGAAAAACCTCCAATGGAGTTTCTTTTTTGTGTGTGTGTGTGCGCACAGGCTGTGGAAGAGCGAGATGCTCAGATAAGATTGCTGACTGAGCAAATGGAACAGTACACCAAAGAAATGGAAGACAATACCGTTCTTCTTGAGAATGTGAAAAGTCATCTCCAGAGTGGTAAAGGTAACTTGATAATATTTTAATATCTGTGGAGAGGAAACTAAGAAACCACAAATTTGCTGTGCATTCATTATTCTCTAGAAACACCGAAAAGTATTTCCAATATTTGAGCATCATTAATCTCCAATGTTTTATTCAATTCCATTTATGAAACACGTGTGAAGGGTTTAAATTTATTTACAGTGCTTCCGTGGGTTTTAGGGGCAATGCAGCGCCAAATAAACCTCAACCTGGTCTGTAAAGGTTACAGCAGGACATAGAAAGTCTCAGCTCTGCACAGAACTGCAAGTCAGTAGTAGTGTGCAACTCATGTCTACTTCTTAGAACCATTGTTTCAGTGAATGGTTAGGGGGAAAAAGCTCTGGTATATAGTCTTTTGCAATTACTTATTTCAAAAGAGTGGAAAATTGAGATCTCTCTCATCCCATCACCTGAAGTGTTTCTTGCTTAATGGCTGACTGCAAGAATTTAGAGTTGAAGTGTCAACAGAGGAAGGTTTGTCTTTCCAGGTTGCTCATCTCTTGCTCAGCAGAATCATATTGAGGATATGCAAGAAAAGTTAAAAGAACTAGAAGAGAGAACTAAGAAGGCTGAGAAATCAGCAGAAATAGCAGAGGCAGAAGCTAGCGAAAAGGACAAAGAGCTTGTGGAGACTCGGAAACGAATGAGAGACTATGAAAGGGTAACCAGTTTGTCAGAGGGGACAGGCTATTTCGTTATATTTTTAGGAGATCAGTTTGTCTTCCCTTTATATTTTTTTTAATTGACTGTCTTCTAATTATAAATGAAATGAATTACTTCTTACATTCTTCTCCTCCTCCTCCTCTGTCTCTTCTCTTTCAGAACAACATGCAGCACTTACTATATGTATGCCATTTGTTAGCCACCCTTACCAATTTTTACATGTTGTCAGTTTTAACATACTCATACAGGCTTCTGCAGTCCTTTGAACAGTAATTGAACGCTCAGGAGAGGCTACTTTGAAGAACCACGCAGTAGTCCAAATCCCCTGTAGTCAAAAGACACAGTTTTAGGATCAGGTTTTTCTCTTCAGTAACTTTTTTCAGTAAGGGTCGTGCCAAAGGGTTGAAAAACATTTTTTCTTATCTATGTAATGATGGAAGCTAGATTCCTAATTTATTTCCCTACATCTCCTGGTTTTCTCTTTACTTTCCACGTGGTATTTCCAGGGAATATATGGTTTGGAAGAGGCTGTTGCAGAGATAAAAGATTTAAATCAAAAAGTCAAAGTACGAGAACATGAGATTGAAAACTTGGTTCAGGAAGTCAATAAACTTGAACTGAAAATAAATGATTTTCTTGATGAAAACGAAGAACTCCGAGAGCGCTTGGGTATGTCATATCCGTTACATTTTAAATTAGGTGTTGTGTAAGAACTGAAGTAACATGAAACCATGGAAATCTTCTTCCATACCAAGTAACTGCTGGGAAAGAATTTTGGATATTCCGCTAAGATTTGCGGGCCGCTGTAGTTCATTAGGACAAACTGCATGACTGTACAGAACCAAGCTTGACTTACAGGTTGCCCTGACTGACAGAGAATATGTTTCATAGTGCTCTCTTGGTTTTGATTCTCCCTTACCTGTACACCACTTCATGAATTTCGTAGTATGGTATTTGGAAATCATCACACAATGAAGTTGTAATGCTGGATTGAAAAGCACATGGATAGCTTGCTTTTCTGTAGGAGATGCCAAAGATAAATGCAGTTAATTTTAGGTGGCAATGTATTGCCATTTGGTTTTGGACTAAGTGAAGTAAAAGCATGCCTTCCTCCACAGTCATCCCGTGAAGCATAAAATGTGTGTACATATGGAGAAACATTGACACAGATTCAACTTTCAGCATACCATTTTGTTTAATTCCACTTGAGTAGTTGTGTTCTGATTTAAATGTCCTGCATTCTTCTGATGACTAACAAGAATGTT
Source organism: Hypotaenidia okinawae (assembly GCA_027925045.1). NCBI lineage: Eukaryota > Metazoa > Chordata > Aves > Gruiformes > Rallidae > Hypotaenidia > Hypotaenidia okinawae. Next base: position 23,293,480 of record BSDF01000001.1, on the reverse strand, counting down.
CCTCCTTAATGAGTAATTACACAACATCTGCTGTGTTTTAGGTCTTGATCCAAAGACAATGGTCAATTTAAAAGAACTGAGAAACAGCAAAGTACTGAGGCAGGAGCAATATAGACTTCAAAACCAGATTCTTCTGCAAGAGGCAAGTGATAAATCCTATCTTTGTGTAAGACCTACGTAATAATGATGTATTTGTAGTCCTGATCTGTGAATAATAATAATGATATGCAGATTGAAAGACTGGAAGAGGAAAGAATTGAACTGAAAAAGCACATTCGTAAGTTGGCTCAGGAGAAAGGAGGAAGAACTGCAGCAATAGGTAGGATTTTTTTTATTATTATTATAAAGTATTCTTTCAAAACCATTCTGCCTCTACTTATTATTATAGCGATATTCCCTCCTGTATTTGAATTACAAAGCTTAATGCATTTCACTGAATCTGTAGGGAGAGGTTTTCTATTACCAGAGTTTTACATTTCTGGTAGCTTTTGGCTTGTGATGGCAAAGTTCTCTGATTCCTTGTGCATCAGCTCCTGGCAAGGCAGAAGGGCACAAAAACCCAATAGCCATGTTGAAGGACAAGCAAGAATGTTCAGAAGTAAAGTTTTCTGATTTACCTTTTTTTCAAGAAGACAGAGAAGGAAAGAAATGCCCAAGAGAAATGGCACAAGTAAAAACTTTGGAAAGCAGACTTGAAAATGGACAAGAGGAACACTCAGGTCGGATGGATTCTGTTGAGAATCTCGTAGAGCAATTGAGGAGAGAATTAGCCCCTCTTAGGTCACAGGTGAGACACATGCTTAAGTCCCTTGCAGTTATTTAGAAGATAAATTCAAATGATAAAGATGTGTGAGTTTACTTTGATCTTTAGTAAAGCTATAGGATGGTTCTAGTGGAATTGGGCATTTTTCATTTAGCAAAAGAAGTGGGGTTTTGACAGGATTGAAAAACATAGGTGGGTATTTTAATTTTCAGTGGAGGATGTTTGCTGTTGTGCAGCTAGATGCCAGTGAAGAGAGAACAAGTTTTTTTTCTAAAACCTTACATACGTCTATGTAAACAAAAAATTCCTCATCCCTCAGTCATATAAAAAAGATTCGCTGGTAGCTTCCTAAATTGGTACCTTGAAATGCCATGTTAGTTTTCTGTATAGTGGAGGACATTGCTTTGGTTGTTGGAGGTACGGTTGGGACACGGATCCAGCCGATCCCTCAAAGTCTCAGCCACCTTTAGTCTGTACTACACTGTTCCAAGTGCGTCAGGAGCCGAGAATACATGTTTCCCTGGACAGCGTCATGTGGGATACACCTTGTGTAATTCTTCCCACAAAGCCATCTCTGTTGCTGCTGTGCTTCAGGCAGGAGACTCATATGTGTCCTGAGAAATTTTCGTGAAGGCCACTCCACATTTAAGAAAAGGCTGGGTCTGCACCTTTAGTTTGCTAAAATTAGAGCCTCTGGGGCTTTTCGTCTGTCAGAAACCATCTAAGAGTATGATGAGGAAACATCGTGGTTGCAACATAGAACATAAGCAAATCGGTCTTTCCTGTCTCTCACTGAAATGTTTTGGAACTGATGGTGTTTCTGTTCAGTCCGCTGAGCTATGGAATCGATCAATGGGAAGTCAAGTCTAACACATCAGGCTTTTCTCCTTCATCCAACAGGTTTTATTCCATGCTTGAGGAGTTTACTTGGCTGTTGTGATAGAATAGAATAGAATTGAATTGAATTGAATTGAATTGTAGGGGTTGGAAGGGACCTCGAGAGATCATCAGGTCCAACCCCCTGCCAAAGCAGGCTCCCTGGGACATTTCACTGAGATAGGCATCCAGACGGGTCTTGAATATCTCCAGAGAAGGAGACTCCACCACCTCCCTGGGCAGCCTGTCCCAGGGCTCTGTCACCCTCACTGTGAAAAAGTTTCTCCGCATGTTGGTGCGGAACTTCCTATGCTCCAACTTGCAGCCATTGCCCCTTGTCCTGTCTCCACAGACCACTGAAAAGGGGCTAGCCAATTCCCCCTGCATCCCCTGCTTAAGATAATTATAAACATTAATTAGGTCCCCCCTTAGTCTTCTCTTCTCAAGGCTGAACAGTCCCAATCTTCTCAGCCTTTCCTCATAGGGGAGATGTTCCAGGCCCTTAATCATCTTCGTAGCCCTTCTTTGGACTCTCTCCAGGAGATCCCTGTCCTTTTTATACCAAGGCGCCCAGAACTGGACACAATCCTCCAGGTGGGGCCTGACCAGGGCTGAGTAGAGGGGGAGGATCACCTCCTTTGACCTGCTGGCCACACTCCTCCTGATGCACCCCAGGATCCCATTGGCTCTCTTAGCCACCAGGGCACACTGCTGGCTCATGGCCAACCTGTCATCCACCAGGACCCCCAGGTCCTTCTCCACTGAGCTCTTCTCCAGCAGGTCATCCCCCAGCCTGTATTGATAGAAACGGTTGTTCCTTCCCAGGTGCAAGACTTTACACTTGCTTTTGTTAAACCTCATCTGGTTTCTTACTGCCCAGCTCTCCAGCCTGTCCAGGTCTCGCTGGATGGCAGCGCAGTGTTCCTGCGTGTCAGCCACTCCTCCCAGCTTTGTGTCATCGGCGTACTTGCTGAGGGTGGATGCTATTCCCTCATCAAGGTTGTCAATGAAAATGTTAAACAGGACTGGACCCAACACCGAGCCCTGGGGAACACCGCTAGTCACATGCCTCCAGTCAGATTCCACTCCACGAATCACGACCCTCTGGGCTGTGATTTCTCTTACAATAAACCCTCTGTGATTTCTCTTACAATACCGTGCTAGCTGAGCTGTGGGATGAATAATGCCTACTGGCTGCATTTTCAGTAGGAGAAAGTGGGATTTTTGTATTTTGGAAGATCAGTCTTGGAAATAAGTATTTTTTGGAATATAAAGGGAGCTAGAATCTTCTTATATATGAATAGCTTACTTTTAGGGTGGTTGTTTTTTAGAATGAACAGGCATCCCAAGATTTGTTGGTGAAGGGTGTGCTATATCGTTACGTGGTGTTTAGTCTCGAAAGATGGAGAAGCCAGGCAGTGCAGGATTAGCAATATTCTCAAGCATTTATTGCTACTTAACAACAGGGTCTTAATGAACTTTCTAATGCTAAAAGTGCTAAATGACAGTTTTTGAGTCTTCTTTGTTCTTTTCTTTAGAATGCATACCTTGCTAATGAATTAAATGTGAGAGAAAGAGATGTGGAGAAGAACAAGACTGTGATAGCCCAATTTCAATCTAAAGGTAAGATGCAACCTGTTTGAAAACTAGGGAATATTATCAGGTGCCTGGTGATACTTTGCTTATTTGGTTGTGTTTTCTGATTGGAATCACAAATACTTCTCTTCACATGGAAATGATGGTTATGAATCGGTCCATCAGTAAACACGGTGATTACAGAACAGTGACTGGAAATGGCATTTCTGGGATTGGAATTTCTTTGTATTCTCATGAATGACTTTTTTTTTACTTTGTGTTTCTGCTAGCATCTGTCTGTGTCTGTGTTTGTATAGATAACAGATATAGTGTTGCTAACATTAAACTTAAATTAGCAAGACTACATACTATATAGTGTATTTTCCTGGCTCCAAGGACGTGCTAGGGAATTAAACCCCATTACTGTTTATGTATGGATATATGTATGTTGGTTGAAGCACACTGCTTGCAAACTCAGAATTGAAACTAAACATAACCCCTGGATTTTCAGGATGGTTAGCCATATTGTTAACATCAGAGAATGTCCTGACAGTTTGTTGTTGTTTTTAAAGTCACCAGACTTCATGCTCTGTGCTGGAAACTCAGGAATGCCACTGAGAGACTAATGCTGGCAGGAACACTGTCTGTTCTTTCTTTCCCAGCCTGCAGCAGGAATTGAGGCAATTCCTATATACTTCATCGTTACACCCAAACCCTTACAACACATTTCTGGGTTTCTGAAAGCCACTCTTACAGAGTGCTATAACTAAGGAAGTGAAAAAAAGTGTCAGGAACCATGGAAGACTGGGAGGTTTTCTGAAGTCATGTGTTCCAGTGAAGCATTCCTGTATTGTTTTGTTGGTATTTTCCAGCAAAAAGGCACACTCTGGATATTCCTGTCAGCTCTGCTTTGAGCTTCCTAATTGTTTATGTTTGTACATAGTAGGAATGTTCTTTGTATATATCAAATCAACAGGTATCGTGATGAAGAGCCACAGGAATCTTTAACTCAATTTCAGTGCTTTCAGACCCATTTCCAATTTCTATTGCAGTGAAAGAATTGTCAGAAGAAAAGAAACAGCTTGAAGAAGGAATGAAAGAAATCCTGCAAGCTGTCAAGGAAATGCAGAACGATCCTAGTGTGAAGGGAGGAGAAACAGCCCTGACAATCCCTAGCCTGGACCGCTTAGTTAACGTAAGATAGCTTTCTATTAGCTTTATAGGATTTGTAGGCTCTTTTTTTCCCCTCCTTGGTTACTGAGTTGTTGTATGATAAAATAATAGCTGCCTTACACATATGCTTCCTTAGTTAGCAGTAGCAGTACGTAGTGTGATACCTCTTTAAAAATGCAAATTAAAAATACAGAGCAGCAAGAGATTGCCAATAAAAATGAAGACATAAAGAACTAAAATCTTTCCTGCCTTAGGCCATGGAGTGCAAGACTTGGGAAGGAACCTTTGATGCTAACGTGCACTGGAAAGCTCAGGTTGACCAACTTACAGGACGAAATGAGGAATTAAGGCAGGAACTGAAACGGACTCAGGAAGCAGCAACAAATTTCTCTCATCAGCTGGCAAATGCAAATGAAAAGGTAAACGATTTATTTTTATGGTTGATGTACTTGAAAAGTGTCTGCTCTGATAATTCAGATTGAAAGAACACAATGTATCAGATACTGAATTTGGCATATGTGAACAGTCTAGTTATAGAAATCTTAAGTATTAATTTATGTATTGAATCTACCATTTTAAGTTTTAATTTATCATTCAAATACTCTTTTGTGTTGAGCACCAAGTTAGAGTGCCTGTCTTTTGGGGAGAGCTGCGGCCAAAAGAACTCCCAAGTTTCTTTCTCCAAAAACCTCAAAAGATTGTCAGTGCCTAATATTTTAGAGGAATGATTGATGTACTCTTAGAGCAGAGAACCAGAGAGCTTTCAAGAAGCTAAATGAAAGGCAAAACTGTGTTTAGAATGGACCATCAAATAACCACTGCAATAGTTCTATCCAGAATTTCACCTTTTGAAGAGGAACAGAAATGCACTGTGTTTCAAGGAGTTTGAAAAAAAAATGGTGGTAAAGCATCAGCTATGGGAAGCTGCCCTGACTGCTGGAGTCATTTGATAAATTGGACTTAAGATATTTTGTGCATTTAATAATGTATCGAATCACAGCGTTTTTAAAAGGTTACTTGAACGAATGTTTGAACGCTTTCAAATCTAAGTGGAAGGGATTTAGATCGTTAGTGACAACACATGTAACCCAGGAAAGCAGTATAGTTTCAATCAGTGCCATCTTTCATTTGCATATCAAGAGCCACTTCTTGATGGTTTTGTTTCTTTTCTTTAGATTGCACAACTGAAGAGTGAAATTTGCTCGTTACGTCGTTCAGAAGGTGCCGGTGTTGTCTTCCAAACAATGAGTCTTCCAGAAGGAATGGTTCCTTCGAGTGTTAATATCATTAATTCTCTGAATGAATCTTTACTACATCTTTTACAGGTAACTCCTTTACTCCTTGGTAATGAGAATGTTTGTAACATATAGCTGATTCCTCCAAAATCTAGTACGATGCCAGTTCTTTTCTAGAATTGGTTCTGGGACAGTTGGAGTAAGAACAACGTAGCTTTTTATTACTGTTAAATTGTTTTGTTCTACCTTTGATTGCTTTTGTTGGTTGGGGAATATTTTCCTACTGCATATGACTCTAAAGTAGAATGGTATTTGGGCACCTGAGAAGAAATTGTTGCTTTGCAGGTGGACATTCAGTTAGGACTCTTTGTGGACTAGCAAGTTGTCATGGAGTTTTGAACTTTGAGGGCTGAAATCCACACCACCATTGTACTCTCTTTCACACCTATTAATAGGAATGCCAGAGATTATTGGCATGTTTTTCATCTGTTGCTCCTAAGGAACAGACACCTTTTATACCTGCAGTTCACACAGTTCACGTCAGAAGAGTCTGTCATGGAAAACACAAGGGAGAAGTGGCATTTCAATGGATTCTTTCCCACTTAAAGCCTCTATTAATCCCTTCAATATTTTTATTTGGAAAATAATCATTAGGAGCTGGAAAACAAAGAACAGTTGCTTAAAAAATTAGAAGAAGCAGTGGAGGACTACAGGAGAAAATTTGCAGTGATTCGTCATCAACAGGGCTTGCTGTATAAAGAGTATCAAAGGTATTGTTCTCTCTGCTGAATGATGCAAGTTCCACTGTCTGAAAGATTAATACTTTGGAATACCCGGTGTGCTACTGGAAGTGGTTCTTTGGTTAGTGTAGTAAATGCTGCTTCTCTGGGTCTTGGACTCCCCCATGTATTTTCTTTAGCCCTGTAAAGCTTCAGAAAACTCAGGAAAAAATTTTCTGCTGGACTCTCTTCATATTGCATCCTTCCCTAGTGGAGATTGCATTGTGTATTTTACTATAGCCTGGTATTAGGGACCCTTCAGTCTCGCTTCCTTTGGCTTTTATTAGGGGTCTTCACAGGTTTTCTGAGGGGAGAAAAAGGAAAGCTGTTACCCGCACACAGTCAGAGATGCCTGACTGACAATTTCTGATTGTCAGGACTTGATAGCTGGCTTGCTTTCTGACTCTTAGTTCCTTTACACGCTTCACTGAATCTAATTTATGGAATATGTTTCTAACATGTCAAATTTACATAATTTTATTTAACATTTATGTAAAATTGATTATTTTCCAAACCACTTGATCTAGCTGTAAAACTCACCAGCCACATTGTGAATATCTGCTGAAATTTGCTGGGCCTAGTCTGCTGCAGAAAGAATAGGCCCCTTTTTGCAGGGGTGGTCTCTCCTAGTAGTAGGATTTTTGTCTCTCTGGCTGTAAGAGGGAGATCTGGAGTTTCCAGAGAGTCACTTAAAGCAGAAGTGGTTTTATTTGCAAAGTTTCAAACATTGCCTATTTTTATGAAGATGTGCAAAAAGAGTAATTAGTTTTAAATACAAGTGCGTGGTTTGAAGCAGATTACACCCCCAAAACAGACACACATTGGATTTAAAGACTCTCTCTCTCATGCACAATAGTACATGTGCACAGAAGAGAGAAGACACTTTTACCTATGAATTATTTTCACTGTGAAGCCAGGTGCAGCCTAAACAGAAGGGTTAGTTTTTCTGTAATCCATCTGCAATTTATAATGTCTTTTTCAAATGGCGTTTCTACTCAAAAGAAGTATCTTAGTTTGCAGTATTCCAGGGTTGCTGTTTCAGTTACAGTTTTTAAAATCATCCAGTCTTTCCCCACTCTCAGTGAAAATATTTCTGTTTAGGGAAAAGGAAAACTGGCAGAAAGAATCAGAAAATATGAAAAAGGAAAAGAAAAAGCTAGAAGAGCAAAAAGAAGAAGATGCTACAAAAATTAAGGCATATTCTGTAAGTAATTTTGTTGCTGCCACTTTTCACAAAGGTTTTAAGAAACATAGCAGAGGTTTTACTGCAGTACTTGAATCTGCTAGATGGGGACAATGGTACAGGGACAAACTGTCACTGTCATTCTCTCTCCCTGCTTTCTGCCCACCCTCCTCAGATTTCTACCCATGTGCAAGCCCATACAGGCAGGCACCCAAATGTTTCCACAGGAGGTACTCTGAGGTTCCTTTACAAATAGTGGCTTAGTCCTCCAAGTGGGACATTATTAGTATTTGATAGAAACCACAAAGGTTTTGATATATACAGAGCAAAGGTTTAGAAAATTGATCCGATACATTTGTTTGTAAGTAAAAGGAAGGAAGACTGGTGACAATGCCTGCAGAGAATTATTTTTGCTCTACGTTTTGGAAATGGCAGCTTTAACTGAAGTTCCAAGAACTAAGTTCCTCAGAAACTAAAGATTTTGATGGGTTTTTTTCTTTGCTTATAATAGAACGTTGTAGACTTGTGCACATATGTGTGTGTGTGTGTGTATGTGTTTTATTAGCAAACAATAAATCATTCTGAACAGCTTGATGGAATTTTTACACCTCGGTCGCAAACTGTGCAAGAAACCTTGCCTCTGTAGTTGAGTTTTGCCATGTTTCTGTACAAAGCTCTCATTAAAAACATCATTTTGCAGAATTTACTCAATGCCCTTCAGATGGATCCTGATGAAACAAAAAAAGTACTTGCAGAAAATCACAGAAAAATAACTGTTTTACAAGTGAATGAGCGGTCGCTAAGAAGGCAGTGCACCGTTTTACTCGACACGGAACGTCACTTTAGAAAAGAAAATGAGAAACTAAAGCGTGAAATAACAGATATGGAGACTGCAGTTATGGGGAAGATTGGCAACTTGCAGCGATGGAAGGTATAGTTTAGAGTAGTAACAATACATAGATTTAGTTTTGCAATTTGGCAATAATTTCCTTGGTTTCTTTAATGGAGGCACTGGTAGTTTCTGGAATGCATTACCCAAATGTTTGTTAACCGCTGCTGTGAATTTTATCACATCGTTACTTGTACTTGAATAAGCAACTTGAAACCTGTCAGTTTTCCCTTCTGAAGTTGATTCAGCAGGATCTAGCAGACCTCAGTAACCTGCTGCACTGCTCCTTTTCACAGGAAATGGCTGGCTTCAAGATTGCAGCCCTGCAAAAACTCTTAGACCGTACTGTGCCTATGTCTGAGCTGGAACTGGCTAATAAGCAGTATAATGCATTAACTGCTAAATACAGAGATATGTTACAAAAAGATAACTTGCTCATCCAGCGGACAACAAACATGGAACACATGGAGGTAAGGTCCACGTGGTGTTTGAACCCTAAGGGCAAACACTCTAATTCTACAGTTATGTGTCCTGGTTCTGGCCAGCCCGAGTTGGCCCAGGCTGTTTTCCACAGCACCTGACATCATGCCCCCATAAAAGGGGCTTGGGAGGGCACTCCCATGTGGCTCTGGGACAGTTGGAGTGTGGCTGGGGCGCTGGATTGGTCCTCACATCCGTGCAGTGCTCAGTGTTATCACTGGGTGTGTGCACTGTGTCCTGGGCTTTTGGTTTTGTGGTGCTTGCCAGTAAACTGCCCTTATCCCAACCCACGGGGGCTCTGTCTGTTTCCCCTCCTGGGGAGGGGTGAGGGAGCAGCAGCTGCCTGGGGCTGAACTGCCACAATATGTGACTATTCCTTTGAATTTTTATTCTCCACTGTAAGGGAGCTTCTTTTCAAGAGCTGGGAAGCTGGCTTTCAAGATACATTGCTACTGTCATGAAGGAAAAGTGGGAAGTAAGAATAGCCCAAGAGAGCAGCAGTTTACCCGGCAGTTAAAACTCTTGTCATGTTCTTGTTGGCAGTTCCACAGACCTAGAGAATAGTTTGTCAATGCAAAACTAAAAATGTCTTCAGAAAGCTAGACATTGAAAATTCATAGGAACTACTTAATTTGCTGTACTGGCTAATGTGGAAATTTGTGTTTCTATTTGGAGGAGTGAAGGAACCCTTAGAAAACATGATGCCAAATATCAGTTAGATGCCTAAATGAGCTAAAAGAAGCATATGATCTGTCTCAAGCTTGTATGGATGAGCAAGATGAAATATGAGCCATGAGCCAGCAGTGTGCCCTGGTGGCTAAGAGAGCCAATGGGATCCTGGGGTGCATCAGGAGGAGTGTAGCCAGCAGGTCAAAGGAGGTGATCCTCCCCCTCTACTCTGCCCTGGTCAGGCCCCACCTGAAGTATTGTGTCCAGTTCTGGGCGCCTTGGTATAAAAAAGACAAGGATCTCCTGGAGAGAGTCCAAAGAAGGGCTACGAAGATGATGAAGGGCCTGGAGCATCTCCCCTATGAGGAAAGGCTGAGAAGATTGGGACTGTTCAGCCTTGAGAAGACGAAGGGGGGACCTAATTAATGTTTACAATTATCTTCAGCAGGAGATGCAGGGGGAATCAGCCAGCCCCTTTTCAGTGGTCTGTGGAGACAGGACAAGGGGCAATGTCTGCAAGTTGGAGCACAGGAAGTTCCGCACCAACATGCGGAAGAACTTTTTCACAGTGAGGGTGACAGAGCCCTGGGACAGGCTGCCCAGGGAGGTGGTGGAGTCTCCTTCTCTGGAGATATTCAAGACCTGTCTGGATGCCTATCTGAGTGAAATGTCCTAGGGAGCTGCTTTGGCAGGGGGGTTGGACCCGATGATCTCTCGAGGTCCCTTCCAACCCCTACAATTCTATGATTCTATGATACCCTGTGTGGGATGAAATACCCTGCAATAGTTCTTCTTTCTTTCCCACTGTTAACGGGCTGTTGAGTATGACATGCATAGATTTCTTCATCTATTGCTAGACACTCTAGGAACAACCATCACTGATGATGAGTATTCACAGTAGTAATAACTGAGCGTTAGATAGGGCGTAGAGAGCAAAGACTGGCATTTTTACGCTTAAGGGGAAACTCAGGAAACTTGGGCTTTTCTGTTGCCATGCACACAGGTTATGGGTCAGGCAGAGGTAAAATCTGTTCATTTAAAAGAGTTTATGGATAGTCAACATCGGGTCTACTGCAGTTAAATCGTTTGCTGTTCTGTTGCAATTATTTTGCCCTACAGCGTGAGAATGAATCCTTAAAAGCACAGATAAATGTACTGAGTAAGGAGCTGGAGATGGCAAAAGAGAAACTTCACACTGCAGAACAGGCGTGGGAACAGATAACTAAACTGGGCAAGTATTAGCGTTTTTTATATATATGTGTGTGTATATATATATAAAAATGGCATATCCTGTGTAAAAGTAATGTTTTCAAATGTTTCAAAATGGATGTTTCGTAACCAAAAAAAAAAGGGAAAAGCTGAATTTGTTCTTGCACATTTGTTTCTTTCACTTTACTTACCTAATTGATCCAAACCAAGTTTGGTATCTTGCTCTGGAAACTGCTCACTGTTGACTTCCCTTGGATTACTGGGTCAAGAGTTTAAAAGCTGGCACTTGTAAAGCAAGATCAGCAGGTTTATGTTTTTGAATGAGGTGTGGTCTGTTCTACCTCAGTTGTCAAATGTTCCTGGTAAGTTGTCAGGAAAAGGACTTCTGTTTTCCTGGTTTCGTGCTCCGGAGCAAAGCTTTTGTTCTTGCTAGCTGGGGGTTCTTTGTGGAATGTTTACATTCATTCCCATTGCTCAAGAATTGCTCATCCATGTCTCTTTTACCATTTGTTAATTCAATTTTCTGAAGATTTACCTGCTGAATTAAGGATAAAGTGAAAGGCTATATTGAAAATAGATATCAGTTTGCCAAACCATGGTTGCAGATAGACACGTTATCATTGATAAGAATACTTTATGCAAAGTAGATACTTTTCACAAAGATTGACATGGCAAGGCAGCCATGTTGTAAAAATCGCCAGTTTTTAAAAAAAAACAAAACATGTTTTGATAAACTTCTATTTGACAGAGCAAGCAAAACTGGTGTTCTTTTTCAGGTGCAAATACTTCTCATAGTTGACTCTGCTTGTGCACTTCCCAGCTTAAACGTTGTTTTAATGCAGGGGGTGACAATGCCATGGACAAGGCCCCGAAAGCAATAACCAACGGGGAGATTCTGTCCATCTCTAAGAAGATCACGATGTTGGAAATGAAGGAACTGAATGAAAGGCAGAGAGCAGAACATTCACAACGCATGTCTGACCATTTAAGGAACACTCTAAAGCAAATAGAAGAGCGTAATTTGGAACTGGAAACAAAATTTGCCGAGGTAAATCTGTTGAGGCTTAACAATAATCTGACACGTTGCCTAACGCTTTTCAAATACCTGCGTTTTCTTAAAGCTCTTTGGTTTGAATTGAAACATTGGTTACTTGCTATTTAATGATCAGGCTGCTTGAAAGAATATCCCTTAGTTAGGAAAGGTCTTTTTACAACGAATGGAAGAACAATCATGAATCTTGGCACTTGGATTCTGTATTTAGGTTACGAATCCCAATATACCAGACACTAAATATACAAGTGAGACTATTTCTTTCCTAAAGAGCTTACTGATTTTTTTTTTCTGTGTGCTTGTTCCTGTGTGTATGCAACACTGCAAGCAGAGAGACATTTAAACAGAGGAAAAGAAATGGGGTTTTGAACACAGCTGAAGAGTATTTTGTAATGACTGGAAAAGACAGGATGCTTTTGGCACTGCTTTTTCCTTGCAGTTCGGTGCTTAAGATAACTTCTTTTTTTCTGGCTTTGTGTGGGGTTTTTTTAAGCTCACCAAAATGAACCTGGAGGCGCAGAAAGTGGAAGAAGAATTAAGAGATGAACTGTCAAAGAGTGTAAGTAAGGCAGTAAGTGATGCAGACAGACAGCAAATCATGGACCTAGAGAAGCGTGAGATGGAGCTTAAGACTGAAGTATCCAAGTAAGTGTTGAAGTAGCAAATTCTGAATGTGTTATGTTTGGAAGAATGCAAAAATTCAGGCTATGTAAGTTTATGTAATACACTGCTTAAGCATAACAGACAATTGTCAATACCTCATTCTTCTGGTCAATTATATATGCCACATTTGGAATTGAAAATAAAGCATTTAATTCATGACGAGAGTGAAAGTTGCTTCGTTTTGCTCTGAAGAAGGAATGAAGTGTTGGGCTGGCTACATGGGAGTAAGTGTGCGCTCAGATACTTATAGCCAGTGTTTTTAACCTAATAAGGGTTATTTTTGTTTCTGTGCCACAACCTCCCTTCAATGTAATCCCCTGACAGAAATTGGAAAGCAGTTCTGATTTTCAAAGAGTCACAGTTATATCTGGAGGATGGAACTGCAGTGGGGTTTTTTGACGTTTCCTGAAAAGAGGGTAACTTTGGCGAGGCGCTGGCACAGGCTGCCCTGGCATCGTGTTCCTGGAGTAGGTTACTGCTGGCAAGCTTCCTTACCACTTACAGGAAAGTATCCCGTGAGAAAGCTGAGCAGCAATACAGAGGAATTTTCAGAATGAGGGCTCTGAGTAGTTGAGTATGCTGAAAAGAACAGAGACTTGACATTTGCTATGAGGAAACCTCCCAATCATCCTTTCTTAGCATTTGCTATGTGGAAAAACTCCTCAGGTTACCTGGTGCTTTGAAGTGACATGATATTCTTGTCTTTCCCAAGGTTGAGAGAACTGTCTGATGTAGCACGAATGCAAGTTGAAGCTCTGGAGGCACGCCAGCAATGCAGAGATAAAGAAGTGGAGTCTCTTAGAATGCAAATTTTAGACTATCAGGTAAAGTTCAACCTTTACTAACCACTGCGGTTTAGATTGCTTTTCTTTTTCCTTGGAGTGAGAAGTGAAGCAGTTCAACAGTGAATGAGAAAACTGCAGAAGGATTTCAGCAGGATCTCAGCAAGCCGGGTCATGGTAGTGTACATACCCTTTCGAGATCTCTCGATTGCGTTCATCGTTCTGTTCTCCATTTCTATCTGTCCAGCTGTTAGAGATCCTGAGCTTTTTTCCCCTGTTACTTGGGTAATATTTACTCCTGAATGAACACTAGCTCATGGTCATTATTTAATATCAGGAAAGGTTGATCCTTTTTTACAAGACAAACGTGTCCTATAAATGCTGCATCCCAAAGCACAATGCTGCTGTCAGCTTTTATGCTGTCACTGTTAGAGTGTAGGTACCACATTTCTTCCTCATTTCCTGCTCTTTTGAATGGATACAGTTTTTCAGCTGAGTCTCTCAAAAGGGGTACCTCTACAGTGTGGCTGTAGAAACACCAGCAGAGAAGAAGAAAAAGCTGGTTTCAGGGGCTAATTCTTGCCCTATGGAATAAAAAAAAAAAGAACAGCTTGCTTCTATTTACATCTCTGCTGCATTAAGTTACTCCGCATGAAAAATAAACTTGTCCTCTCTGTTTTGTTCTTAGGCACAGTCAGATGAAAAAGCAGTTATTGCAAAACTGCATCAACATATCCTAGCCCTCCAGGGCAGTGAATCTGTTGCTGCAGGCAAACTGGAGATGCTTAAATCCAAACTACAGAAGATGGAGATCCAAAATTTACGTTTAGAGCAGAAGCTTGATGAGAGAGAGAAAGCCTTATACTTTGCCCGACTGGAAGGTAGAAATAGAGCCAGATACCTACAGCAGACGGTTCAGTCTTTGCGGCGACAGTTTAGCGGCGCTCTGCCTCTAGCGCAGCAAGAAAAATTCACTCAAACAATGATTCAGCTCCAGAATGACAAACTGAAGATTCTGGAAGAAGTTCAGCGTGCCCAGCAGGAGCGTCAAAGTGCGGAAAACAGAGCATTGGAGATGGACCTAAAACTGAAAAGTTTAGAAGAATTAGTAAGTTCGCTGAAGGATAGAAGAGGAGCTCAAAAGGTTTGTTATTTTACAGCTTTGAATGGCTCTGTTTTCAATTACTCTTCTAGAGCCTTTTGTCCTAAACACACCTTTACTCTTAGTATGTGTACACTTTGGACTGCATGCGGGTGTAAGTTGTTCTGAAAATCTCTTGCTCAGTTGGAAAAGTCAAACAATTTCTTGCATGCTTTTTTTGTGTAGTGTGGGCAGATGCATCAGGTAGAGCTTAAGTCAGGTCATCTGAAACTTGGTTGAACTGCACTTCTGTCAGCATAGGGGAGACCCATTGCCTCTGCAGTTGTCTGCTGCACTTTTTGGTCATTCCTCTTGCAGTTTCATACCCTTGCCAGGCCTCCTCACTCAGGAGAGCGAAGAATCTTAAAAATGTCTCTCTTCCTGTTGGTCTGATGAAGCAAAGAATGTAGCTGCACCTAGCTGGCCACTGGGCTTGGTAAATATAGTGCTGTATCACTCATTATTAGGTAATTGACTGGCATCTGAAGCTGGAGGAACTCCATCGGGAGGAACTTAAACTCCATCGAGAGGTCGTTGAGCAAAAGGAAGAGGTGAAGTATCTGCGTAATATAATTACTGTCCATGAATGCACGATCCGTAATCTGGAGGAAGAGCTTGTACAGCAGAGCAAGGTATGTATTTCCGCGTGCTCTTAGAGAAACAGCCTGTTCTGTGTTTCACTAAGTGATTTTTAAAAAGGAAATTACTCTTTGGGAGTTTTGAGCATAGATCTTGGTTACATACCTCTTTTGAAAGTAACACTAGAGTCTTTTACATTTTGGTATCTGTTTTGGGGTTTTTTTCAAAGTTGTTTATAAAATTCCCACCGCCTTTGCTAAGCAGAACACCTTTTTCAAACGTTTGTGACAGTTTCATGAGGAAAGGCAAATGGCTTGGGACCAGAGGGAAGTAGAACTGCAGCGCCAGTTAGACCTGTATGATCATCAACAAGAGGAACCGGTCAGTACAGCTCTAAGGGTACATGCCCTGAACTAACTAAATACAGACTCATAAGCACTTTTTTTTGAGCAGTCCCATTACATGAATGTGAGTATTTTTGTGCAGTTAGAAGAGGAGACAGGATCAGTTCCAGACCGTAGTTTGCCACTCCCACAACAACTTGAGCTGGCTTTGAGAAAGATTCAGGAGCATGTTCGAACACTTGCAGAAACTAGGACGACCTGCAAGTCACTGGAGGAGGTAATTAAATGTATACATTACCAAAGAAAGGAGCAAAGTCTGTAGTAATGATACTGTGGGACTTCTTTTATGTGAGAGTTATGCCATACAGAACTGAGTACAAAACATTCTGTGTTTCTAAGTTCATTAAGACCAATCTTTCTGGTACGTTTCTTATAAAGTAAGATCTTCTTGCAGCGTTGGAATGCTGGAACTGCAACAGTTGCCTTTCGTTGTAGAAATTAAAAGAAAAGGAAACCGCTCTGTGCAAAGCTGAAGAAAATGTCTTATCAAGAGACAAAGTTATAAATGAACTGAGACTTCAATTACCTCCTGCATCAGAAAGAGAGAAGATAATGCCTGCCTTAGGCAAACAAGAAGGTGATCCAGCGTGCCAGCATGTCATGAAAATTGCTCGCCAAGCCGTTGAAAATATGCAGCAAAGATTAAATCAAAAGGAGGAAGTGATAAAGAAGTATGAATGTTGGCTTGCTAAAGCAAGAGAGGTAGTTAAACTTTTTGTGCAAAACTTCTTCCAATTTTCAAGTTGTTTTAGATAACTCTTTGCAGGTCTCCTTGCTAGCGAAACTTTCAATAGTATCTGACCCCAGGTAGCAGAACACAGAGAATTAGGAATTTGTATGTAGAAAGCTCACGTAGAATCTTTTCACCACTTCAAACAAGAGGCTTGCTCAGTCGAGAGGTGATGTATGTGATGTCTGTCCAGGAGTTAAATTATTGTGACAGGAAGAAAAGAAAAATGCTGCTGTGAGGAGCAGTCTCAGTATATTGTATGTTTAGATGGGATTTCCCAGTACTTGTAATAACGATCTCTGTCCTGCACCTTGCGGGGAATTGGGAAGGTACAGGAAAGATGCACATTTATGGAAAAGATGCTCCTTAAAGAAGATTTCAAACTAGAGCATATTATTAAGCATCAAGCAGTGCCTCTAGGCATTCTTTGCTTTTTTTAAACATACTTGATGTTCTTTACTGTTTATGTTCCTAAAGCCCATTTTAAGTCGTAAACCTCGTGCCTGAGCGGTGCCTCGTGACTGCACAGGGGCGGGTCTCCATGCGCTTGGATCAGAAGGACTTCTCTAGAGCAGACTTGCCGTCATCTCCACGCAGCGCGCTCTGGTTAACGCCTGCAGCTATTTCTTCAGGGCAGGAATCAAGTTTTCCAGTTCGGAACTAAGCTGGGAGATGTAGTCTAAAAATGAGCCTACTGTGCTCTGTCTGCCAGCAGACATTCAGCCCACAGGGTCACGCTGGATTCCAAAGTAAAGAGACCTGATAAGTGCATAGCATGGCTCTATTTGTGCACACTGATAATTGTAGCTGGGGAGAAGCAGCACCGACTGGTTTGCTCTCCAGCCCCTGTCCTCTTGCACTGCACTACTTGCTACTTGTTTCCACTGGTGTTAAAAAGACAAAATTAATAACTGATTGATGATAGCCAAAAGAAAAGAACTTGTTTAACTGCCCGAATTAGGGGGAACTTGGGGAGCAATACTGAGCAGCGAGTGAGCAATCAAGAGGAAGGTACTGTAGTTTCCTGGCTTTCTGGAATAGTGTGCATCAGTATAATTACATTTTTATTTTGAAATAACAGGAGCAAGAGGAAATGTCAAGTAAGCACGAGGAAGACCTTAGAGCTCTACACCAGAAGTTATATTTGCATACTGACAATTCCCTTAATAAATTCAAAGAGACTGCTTTGGTAAGGAATGTGTATTTGTGGGATTAGTGAAGGTGTTCCCAAATGTTCCCAGTTGTTTGTTGCCCAAAAGAACAGTTTTACAGCCAAAAGTAAGTAATAAATGGTGATGGGAAAAATAAACGGGTCTTTGATACAGAATTGTATTAATCTTGGGAAAAGTCACAAGAGAAGTCAAGTGTAAAAAACCAAACACACACAACACACCTCCTCTCCCCACAAAAAAACCCCACCAACTCCCCCCCCAAAACCCAAAGTTACCAGCTCAGTATATATAAGCATTTTTCATATCGCCTTCATTTATGGAGACTTCTAGGAGGGAGAGGTATATTTTGTTGTCTGTTCTTTTCCTTCAGTCTGTGGTTGTGTTCAACTAACCCATTTCAAGACACATTTTCTCTTGACACTTGAGGCTAAGGCAAAACTTGCACTTAGCTGTTACTCTGAGGATCATTCAATGCCAAAGCTCCTTTCCAACTCATGTGGCTGCTCTCTCTGTAGAGCAAGAATCCCATCTCCACAAATAAACATGTTGGGTAGTAATGCTGGGTTCTATTCCAGGCTGAGATTAATATGCATCGCTGATGCTTCCCTTTGACTTACCTGAGATGAACATTCTAAGCTGCATTTGTTCTTTTTCACAGGAGATAGTGAAAAAGAATTCTTTATCAGTTTCCTACAAGAAACTTTTTCTACGCTTCGCTGAAATGCGGCGCACTGTAGCAGAGCAGGATAATGCTCTTGCTTTGCTTGTTGTGAAGTTAAAGAAAACAGCATCTGATTTGGAGAAGCAAAAAGAAATTACTGCAGTGAAAATCAATGAGTTTGAGACTCTCAGAGCACAGTAAGCTTTTACACTGTTAAAATAAGTCACAATTGGATTGGATCAAGTGGATGAGGTACTGCTGCTATTGCACTGGTCTATCACCCTTGTTTAAAATGAGAAAAGCAGTGATTCCCTTTGCCTCAGGGACAGGAGTTAGAAGGCACAGCGGTCTAATCTCATTTTGCTGTTTTTCTCAACTATTTCTTTAACTGAATAGAGGCTTTCTTTGTTGAGTCAGTCGTGTTTTGCTGTTGCCGAATCTGTGTGTCATTTGATTTAACAATAATGAAAAATGCAAGGTTGTACCCTTTGTTATTTAGTTCGCTAACATAATCATTGTGGTGTACCTTACTCATGTTTCTTTTTTATTAGGCTTCAGGAGCAGTACAAAGTTGACGTGGAAGAACTAAAAGATGAAGCAAATAAACTGAGGAATGCGTTAGCTCAGACAGAGATGGAGTTAGCAAATGCCAAAGCTGAACTGCGGGCCCAGAAAGAAGCAAATAGAAGAGCACCCACAGCAACAGTGAAACACATGTTGGAAAACCTGAAGAGCCAGCTAGCCATGAAAGAGAAGCAGCAGAAAGTTAGTCCACAAAAACTAATCCCTGAGTCACAGAAGTGTTTAATAATGCTTAAGGATTCTATGCCTAGTACAGCAGGAGGTAGAATATAATTGCATGATATAACAGAGTAAAACATAATTGCCTTGTCTTCTTTTGCAATGTTCATGTTAACAGTCTCCTCACTTTGAAAGAGCTTGAATTTATTCTTTTCAGGCTTTGAGTCAAGCAATTCTGGAACTCCGAGCAGAAATGACCGTTAATGCTGAACAGCAGATTATTTCTGCTGCATCACAAAAAGAAGCATATATGAATGTGCAGGAGATTGTTGACAGGCAAACAAAGGGGCTTATGGTGAGTCCTAGGTAGCATCATTGTGTTGTATTGTTGGTTGTGTTGTTTTGGGGGGGAGGGGTGTTGTTGATTTATCCAAATGTTTGTTTTCTTCTAGACGCAGGTAGAGGAGTTAAATAATCACATCGCAAAACTAACTGACAGCCTTAAAATAAGTAAAGCCAAGGAAACCTCTTTGTCTGATGAAATTAATGAGTTGACCCAAGAACTTGAAAAGAAACAAAGAGCATTTGCTAAAATATTGACAGAAAAAAAGGAAATGGAAAAAGAAAATGAAGAACTGAAGAAAAGGATTAGGAGACTAAGCGGTGCCATTCAGGTAGAAGTGATTTTTAAAAAAATCTTCAATCATGGTCAAGTTTCTGTGTAGATGTACTGGGGGAAGGATACTTTTGGCAATCACTGAGACATACATTTGATTTTTAAAAGTCGTCTTTGCTCATCAGCTGGGTTACAGGTGAGCTATTAGCTTTTGCTGTTGGAAGCATGTCTCGGTTAAAAGGAAGAGACCAAAAAATCCCCACCCCTTGAATTATGTTTGAAAGAGTCTGAGGCATTCAGCTACCACTTTCAAAGCTTCTTTGAAAGCTGGATTTTTCCAGTTGATCTTCCTGGCTGTCCTAAAATTAGATTATTAAATTTCATTTTGGTTGTAAACTCGTTTTACCAATTGGAATTGAGGTCCTTATTTTTTGGGCAGAGAAGGGTACGTATGTAGTAGTCGTCAAGCTCTAAGTTTGTAAAAGGTTGTAATTTTTCAGAGCAAAGCTGATGGACAAAATCTGATAGAAGCTCTTCAGAAAAAAATTAAAAAGCTGGAAAGTGAACTGGAGAAGACAAGGGAGGAAATAGGAAAAAAAGGTGTAAGAGAAGATAAGGTATGTGATAATGGTTGTAGTTTTGCATGGCTGGGTTCTGGTGGAGAAGGGGGGCTGTAGGGGTGGCTTCTGCAAGAAGCAGCTGGAAGCTCTCTGCAGGCCCCAGAGAGCAAACACCAGCCAGCTCAAGGCCAGAGTCGTTGCTGACCAAGGCCAAACCCATCAGCGATGGTCACAGCGCCTCTGGGAATCACATTTAGGAGAAAAAACCCACAAGCAGCCACTTTTTTGCCACCAGAGAAGGGAGTGAGAAGAGGTAAGAAACTGTGCAGGCACCAAGGCCGGTGAAGAAGTAGGAGGAGGGGGTTGGGGGACTTAGCCACTCCAGGTGCCAGAGAGACAGATTCCCCTGCAATGCAGTGCTAAAAAGCAGCAGCTCTCAGGAGCAAAAGTGTGAATCTGAGAAGGAAGGGTGTCTGTCGGTGTGATCGGCCTTCGCAGTGGTGATCTCTGGAGCTACTGGAGATGAGTTCATTTACCAGTCATTTTGTTTGGGTTTTTGCTGCTTGTTTTACTGCTTCAGTAGCTAAGTAGTGGCTTGTCGTAGGACTCATGAAGTATACTGGTGTGTTACAGCATTCAGACGATGACAGTGAATATTGTTCTAGGACTGCACTTAGGCATCCAATTAATTTGAGACTTTTTAAATAACCATTGCTTTGTCTCTGAGAGAGGTTTTTCTCAAACTTGGCATATTCGTTTTCCATTTTCCAAGATTATGCTTTTTTTCTGTTCCTTACTGGCAGTAACTGTTGAGAACGAAGACCAGAAAAAAGTACAGGGGCTGAGCAGAGAAGGGAAAAGTCCCATTTTTTAAAAATAATTGCTTACAGGAACATTGACTGTGATTTTTTCAGTAGCCATTTGTGATCACATAGGTACTGGTTCTAAGTGTTGTATAAATTATCACTGCTGACTTGTAACTTGAAGAGAAGATCCCATCTCTCATTGGGAACAAATAAACTAAAATGACCAATTGTACACCTGTGCAGCAGCAGCATGTAAACTGGGGAGCTGCAGAAGACACATCTGCTGCCAGCTGGCTCAGAGAAACACTTGAGCCTGCCATCTTTACCAACATCAATTCTGAGTGAAAGGACACTCAGAATTTTCATAAAACACAGAATTTTTGGGGGGGTTGTGTGAAAGGAAATGTTCAGAGCTAAAGAGGAATTTGGTAACAGCGTTAAACTGCATCAGCTTTATACACCACTCACTACAACATACTTAAGGGATCCGGCTGGGCCTGCTGTTTACCTTTGGTAAATGAGGTCAATAATATATGCCTGCTGTGGCCTTGTGTTCAGGTGATAAAGGAAGAATGTGTCATTCTTTGGTTTCTAACGTGTTTGCTTTTTTGGTTCAAAACTCAAAACTAAATATGCCCTGTGTTTCTGTGCTTCACAGACCTCCATGGAGGAAATGATGAAATGGGAAAAAGGTAAAAAATGGCAACTCAGAGTGGAAGGACTGCAAAACAAACTAAGGGAAAAGGAAAAAGAAGCAGATGCTTTAGGCAAACAGCTGAATGCGTTGAAGGAAATTTACATGAAGTGAGTTTTGATAGATTCCACTACAAAACTGTGACACAAGGGCAATCCAAATACATTTTCCATGTAATAATTATGCTAAAAGTTTGTTATGTTTGTAAGATTTATGTCTAGAATTTGACAATGCTATGGAGGTGAGAAGGATCAGTTAATTTTCAAACAGCAAGATGCTGCTCCCTGAGTATCCTTTACCTTGTAGAAGCTAACAGCCCTCACTGGAAGAAACTGTCTCTGAACGGGAGTAATTCAAGTCCTTCTGATGTCTCTTGTATATACAGCATTCCCTTATTCCCACAAAACAAAGGACAGGTTTAAGGAGACAGGCCATTTCTCACTGCCATGTTGTTCAGTCACATTGGTAGGTGGCACACTGTGCTCCTGTTACCTGTAGTGCTCTGCAGCAGCTCTGCGAGTAAGAGATGGAAGCCTTTACAAAATAGCACATGCACAAACCCTCCACACATCCTGAGTCTGAGTAGAGCAGTGGCAGGGTTTCACTGATAAAAGGTGCAGAAGAGCAAAGAAACTGTGGTTGCACTTTTAGCTGTTGTCAGGGTGCAGTTAGAAACTGCTTCAAAGTGGTATTTATTCATAGCAAGACTTGCAGAGATTTCCTCTAAAACACAGGCAAGTCCAGCAAGTCTGTTGTGACATGTGTGATACTGACTTAATGTTCATTACTTTTTCCAGGCTTATTTTTTGAGTTGTTTTCTTCTTCTTTGTGGGTTGGTTTTTTTTTTTCTGGAGGGTTTTTTTTTTGTTGTTCTGATTGGGGTTTTTTTTCTGTAAAGCTGTACTGTCTGCAAGGAAAACTTACTGAACAGAAAAGGCTGTGTGGTTCAGCGAGCAGATAAATCCCAACTGTGAATTTAAGACAGTAAATATTTTGTTTTGCAAGTTAGGGAACAAAGTTGTAACTGTAAATTTACTGGATGTTGCAGGAGTGAGAAAGAGAAAGTTGTTTTACAGAAGAAACTGAAAATTTCGGCTGCCTCTGTTGACCATGTTGTTGGAGCAAGAGACTCAGAGACTGACAAAGAACTTGAAGAATTAAGAAAACGGAACCTAGATTTGGAAAATGAGGTGGCTCACCTGAGGTGAGAGGCATTTTCAAAGGATCTCTAGAGACTGGAATATCTAAATGAGAAAAAAAAATCTGTGGAAGGAGATAGTCTCCAGTAGACTAACTGATTCCGTAAGGACAAAAAATGGCAGGAATTTCAACATTCCTTCTCTGACTCTGTGAGCAACAAACTTTAAAGGTTTGCTTGGGAGCAATTCGTGTTCAGAGAATCTGCAACATCGGCTCATTATTCTAAAAAGCTAAATAGTAGGAAAAACATCTGGCTCCTGTTGTATAAAATTACAGTTACGGTGGAGACTTGTTGAAAGTTCCTGGAAAGTTAGAGTTGGGGAGTGTTTTCTTAATCAGCATATCCAGTATCACAGGGGATAGCATACCTGAGTAATGGAAGCTGTGCACATCCCAGAAGAACAGATTCCTTTTGCCAAAGTACTCTCAGTTCAGGAGGATTAGTTGGAATAGTGTACATGACTAACACTGATTTAGAATAGATGTCAGAAATACTAGAAAACCCAGTCTAGTAATCCAGTAGTTGGTGGGGCTTTACCTTAAGGGATGTGTTTTTCTTCATTAATGATCGTTTGTTGGTTTTGGCCTGATTCATTCTTTGATGCAGAACACAGCAAGCAATCTCAGGCGATTCTGTTGTGGAAGAATTAAATTTCAAAAATCAGTACCTCCAGGAACAGCTTCATGCGTTGCAGAGGCAACATGCAAGAGAGACGTATTCTAGACCCTCGGTAAGCTGTTCATGTCACCATACTACCCACAAGAATCATACCTACTTAACAGAAATACCCATTTAGTATTCTGTGCCATGTAGCTGGTTTTATTTCAAAGGGCAGAATTCTAGAACAGGACATGAAATACTGAGCTTTTAGTGTCTTTAAAACAAATCAAACAAACCCCCCAGAACCTCCATAACTTACCCTTTCTCTCTTCTACGTGTAGAAGCTGAAACATTCAGCACCCTGGCATACATGGGGAAATGAGGGATGTGTATTTCTAGGTCTGTGAGTCTGCAATGAGAGATGACTTTTCCATTGCATATTGATTGGGAATTTGTGGAAGTACTGAGCTGCACCTCAGTTAGATCAGGTGGTTTGGTTGCATTTTGATCTTTGCAAGGTTCATTATATTGCAAATTCTGCATTATTGGGTCATCTTAATCTTTCAAGGAATAGATGTGACAGTACATTCTAGGTTTCTTGAATTCTGGCTTTGTTTTACTGTCTTCTGCTCTTCTTCCATGCTTCATTCTGTCTCCAACTTGAACCAGAGTGCATGTGGCCAAATGGAACTGACCAAGTCTGTTCCTGTCGGTATCAGTAAAGGAAAGGGTTTGAATTCCCTCCAAAAGAAATCTATTTCAAATAGGGACGAGATTGAACATCAGCCCCATCATAACACTGCTGATGGCAAGGAACCAGAGGAGGAAGCAGATATGCAAACATACATTGTGCATGCCACAGGGGATGCTGCCGCCGCGGATGCAAGCACAGAAGCGGCTCCCAAACGGAATCCTGACGATAGTGGGAAGTACAAGGACACAGATATTTCCAGGGAAGGAGTGAAAACCAAAAAAAGAGCTGAAACTGGTGAAGAGAATTGCAGTGAAAGGGAATTAAATAGAACCCAGACAGAAAAGGGAACTCTTTGTGAGGAGTTTGAAGAAGAGGAGGGGAAGCAAGAAACACTCAAGCAATCACATGTGGTGGAAAGTGTAGAGGAGCCTTGTACTGCCAGAGTGAGCTGCAGTCGGTCTGATTCGGGAGACCCTTCTAATGGAGCTAATGACTACGAAGCAGACAAAACAAGTGTGGACGACGAAATGCATCAGCACACTCTGGAGGATACCCACCAAACTGACCACAGTGATACAGAGGGGGTAGAGACAACCCCCGAATTTTGTGAAATGCCCGAGGTTTGATACTGTAGCAGTGCTCTAGCTTCTGTAGAAATGATGTAGAACAGTTGGATCTTGTTAAGGTGGTAGTTTCCTATGTGTGTTCTGCAGGGATAGTCACCGAGTGGTGCATAAAGCAGACCTTGTGCTTTCATGGTAGGCAGGCAGGTCAGCTCACAAGTGCTCTCGATTCTAACGATATGATCCCAGAAGTTTACAAATGATCACAATGACAGGTGCAGTTAATTGTTCACCTCTATGCTTTAAGAGACTTAGGATGTGTTCTTAGTTATGCTAAGGAAAACTATGCTTTATTGAAGCAAATACTGTATTTGTATCAGTATTCCTGTCATTAGTGTGTCAGGTGGTTAATTCCATAATCATGTAAGGAAAAATTGCTGATTACTACCTAATCAAAAGGTGTTACTCTCTAGTAGTCAGGCATAATAATCACCATCCACTTGTGATTGGAAATAGCAATAGAAGGTATGCAAAGCACTCTTTACATGTGCTGGTAATAGCTCCTGGTCTCCATGCATAAAGACTTAACACTGCAGGGACTAGCAGCCGAAGAACTCGAATTCTGTACTACTCTTCCTGACTTGCCCTGTGATCTGTTGGCCCTTGTTGAGTTATCTTATGACACGTTTACTAGGTAGGGAAGATGTCAGAAGGTGTCCCTAAACTTAGATGCCATTCCTGGGTGCGGTGTCACACCTTACTACTCGCAGTAGCTTTTTTTTGTCTTTTAGACTTTGAGATTTATTTCTACCTAATAGCTGGAGAGTTACTTTTGGTTTGACCAAATTTTTACTGGTTTGTGCTGATTTATAAACTTCCTTGAGAGGTGAAGCAAGTTGAAGAAGCATGAGAGAAGGACTTAGAGCAGATTAGATCAAAAGTCCTTGATATACACCTGTCGATATACAACTGCCCTCCATTTTATTTCTGTGAAAAACGCTAATTCTCTGTTGCTCTTTATCAGCTGCAACTGACACAGTGAGTAGTGCATTACCCCTTAAGAACAATTATTTCCCTTCCGTTTTCTCAAGACGTCAGGAATAGGATCAGACGATCAGTATCGCAGAGAACAAGAGCTTTTGAAGGAAAATTTAAGATTGTCGTCTGAAAACGTCGAGCTGCGATTCCAGCTGGAGCAGGCCAATAAAGATTTGCCAAGATTCAAGGTAATATCTTTTGACCTTAACTATCGTTTACCCTGACACAGGTTAGGCTATTGCTTAGAAAAGAAACAAAGATCTTTTCTGTACATGTTTTTCATGGTTTTATGCAAGATGAGCAGGTTGAATGGCTGGTAGAAATGCTGAAAAATCTCACTGGAATGGGAAATTGCTTTCTCTTGACATTTTCCAAAGTAAAGCAAGTGTGTTTTTGTTACTGTTCCCCTCAATGTGAAAAACAAGTTGCTTATTCCTTTGGTTTTGTAGAACCAAATAGGTGACTTAAAAGAAATGTGTGACCTCCTCAGAAAAGAGAGAGCAGAAGTTGAACGCAAGCTGGGTGGCTTTCGAGGGGTGAGTATTGCAGCGGCATTTGTCGTCGTGATTGCATGAAATTGAAATGCAAAAGCACCAATGTCTTATTAGACCTAAACCTTGACACATATGAATAATGCAAATTATTACTGAACCTATTTATGTAAATGCTTAATACAGTTACAGCTTTATGTTTCATAAGATTTATAGGAGTTTGATTTGATGCAGGCATTAGAAAGTGTGAGTTAGTGAAGTTTTTTGTTTGTCACTCTGCATGGAGACTATATGCCTCGGGCAAGGGAGACTTACGCTTTAAGGTACAGTTCTGTTGCTTTTATCTAGCAGAAGAGTGCATGATTCAGAAGGGCCCTCTTTTCCTCCCTCATGCTCCCAGCCATTCTCTTCCTTCCCTTCCACAGACACACACCCCCTCCACTCCCAGCACCCCTGCCCCCAAAGTACCCCCAGTATTAGCACTGGAGTAGTTGCATGGTCTGTTGGATCAGGGTATTGCTGTAGCAGAAAAGCTAAAATTAAAAAAAAAAAACCAAACCCAACCCACACACAAACTAATACTTTTATTTATTTTCCTAATGTTTCCATTTACCTCATAAAGTACAGCCGATGCTGAGTTTTCTTTGTAACACAAAAAACAAGGTAGCTGATACTTCGGGAGTGACTCTATCATTTTGGGGAGCTATGTCTACAAGAATCTTAGGGGTGATGTCATGCAATGCAACAAAACACAACATCTTTTTTATAAATAAACATTGGAATGGGAAAATAAGTGGTAAAGTAAGATTGGAGTATTTCTGAACATTAAGATAAACTGTTTCCTTCCTTTTGCTTTTTTTTCCCTCCCCTATCTATAGGCTGGCAGAGGTGGAAAGACAGTCCCAGAACTGGAAAAAACAATTGATGTTATGAAAAAGATTGTAGAGAGAGTCCAAAGAGAGAATGAAGAGCTGAAAAAAGTTCCAGCAGTGATTTCTAATGAGAAATTACTTGGTCTTGAACAAGAAAATGAGAAGCTAAAGGTACTGACTTAGTACCAGACTATCTGTATGCTCACACTAGAACTATCAGTTGCAGTTCATACACAGGTTAGCAGGGAGATGGAGCAGCAAGCCTGTTCTTGGCATTGATTGGCACAAATCCGTTCTAGAAATATGAAGCACGTAGGACACAAAAGCAAAGCTTCCTTTTTGCATAGAATACTGCAGGAGGGATTTAAAGGTGCCCTGTACCTTTACAGACATATTTAAACATGTGATACAACGTCATGTTCGCCAGGCTAGGTAGCTGCAACTGTGCTGTGCTTTCAAAATGAAAACAACCTGCAGTTTTCTAGTAAGCAATGTCTCTGTGTTTTAACAAACTCTGATATTCAGTCTGAATTGGAAAGAACGAAGCTTCACCTGGCGGGTCAGCTGAGTACGCGTTCCGAATCTAAAGCCAAAGGAATGGGAAAAGTCATCTCTGAAAATGAGAGGCTGCGTAAAGAACTGAGAAAGGTAGGATCATCACAATGTGTCTCTCCATTTCCATTAGTTGCTGGTTGTGGTAGCTTTGGAATGGATGCTTTTCTAAGCACTGATACTGCTGTAATGAACTTTTTTTAATTACATGTGGAGAGGGGACATCCATAGAGCAGCCCAAGGCAGGATTTGGAAGTTGGAGTGCGGGCGCCCTGGGATGTACCGTTCTCCTCTAAACCGGCACTGACCTTTCTCTCACCATCGCATTCGGGAATGCTGTGCTCCACGTGAGGCTGAGTATTCCATACAGCTCTGTTTTTTTGAACAACAGGAAGCTGACAGTGGAGAGAAGCTGCGAATAGCAAAGAACAACTTGGAGATCTTAAATGAAAAGCTAACTGTACAGCTGGAGGAAAACATTAAGAAGCTAAAATTGGCTGAGAGCAAGTTAGATGAAGCTGAGGGCAAAAGCTGGAAGCCCCCTGTAATGAGGTAGGAATTGAGATTGAAGAAGGTAAACAGAAGCGTGAATTCCTCTCTAAGTATTGGCAAACAAATTAGACTTTCATTTTCACCATTTGTCTTTCCTCTGTAGAAGACAGGATTGTGTTGCCCCAGTTTTATTTTCTGGTTCCATAGAATCAGTGTGAATAAATCCTTTTATTGGTGTGTACTTGAATGGGATTTTACAGTAGATGATTCACCTTCAGACAGTGCTAAGCTAGAGGAGCTCGTTGGGACACTTTTCACACGCAATCCACCTCACCAGCACAGCTTCCACAGCGCTTATGTGGGAAGAGAAGGTATTTGATGGGGCAGACAAAGGTGTTGTGCAGGTGATCCTTGGTTAAGGCTCTTAGGCAGGCAGAAAGATGTTGGAGATTTTATTGCTGTCTGAAAACCCACTTCAGATGGTAGTCTGGACTCCATGATCTCCAGTGGCACCATCCAACCAACATTTCAGTGATTCAGCAGAAACTTTGGTATCCTTATGTTGGTCAAAGCAAAACAAAATCCTCCTCAGACTGCTGTTTCTCCAGCACGCTTTCTCAGATTTGGAGTCTTTGTCTTCTATATCTGTATTAGGCCTTCTTGCAGTACACGATTTTCCAGAAATTAGTGAATCGTAAGAAAAGGAGCGTCAGAGGTTTGAGGCAGAGGTAGGACCTGACCACTGTGCATGCTGCATCGGTCAAGAGATGTTCCATGGTGCAGGGGGTAGTTTGGGGCTTAGGTGCAGCGCCACAGGAAGATTCTGGTACCCCTTTAATAAAATACAGGCTCAAAGTAAGACCCACAAAGGTGTAACATTCAGAAAAGCCTTTATTGTATGATTAAAAACTTGGGTTTTGTTATGCTTCTTTCAGCTTCTTATAAGACTGGTGATTCTTTCAAGGCCAATGCCATAGACATACTTTAGCACGTATCTTATAGCATTTCATCTCCCAAAGCTCTTTTATCTCTATTTCTGCAAAAGTATAACCTTTTGCTCTTTTTCTAAATAAAAATACTAGCAGGGTGCACGAAGCTCAGATGAAGGAAATGGAAATGGAGATTTCTAAAAAATCCCAAAGCATCGCTGACCTTAAACAGCTGCTTCAGGAAGCAACAGAACGTGAACACAAGGCTGATAAGAACTTAAAAGCTCTAAAAGAACAGGTGAGTAGAATTTAGCCAGATAACTCTGAGAATAGGTTGCTCAATGTTACATCATTTCTCTTGAATGTCTGTGTTGGCAGAGTACCTGTTTTTCCCCTGCCCTGTGCTTTTATCGGTTCCTTCGGTTCTCCTTTCTGTAACTGTACACCGACACATTTGACCCAGCTTCTGAGGTCTAGCACCTCATTCTTGCCTTGCAGTCATCGGGGGAAATGGCTGGGTTTTTACATACAGCTTCACTGATCACAGGAAAGCCTGTAGCTACAAACACCTCAGGTGGCCTTAAAATCCTTCTAGTTTGTTCCACAGAGTGAGCTTGCTGCAGGGACTTCCCTCTTTCTTCCAGGTCATTTTTGGGGGATTCGCTTTGCCATCCTAAAAGGGATCTTCCTGTCTATTTCCAGCATGGCCTCTTACAGGCAGCCCCTAAGTGATCTTACAAGTAGTATTTCCCACATGGAAGAGCTGATGAATTTTCAGCTCTGGTACTCTTGAAAAGTTGTATCCAATCTTGGCCTTCTAAGTATTCCAGAGATGTAGCCCCAGGACTGTCAACCTAGATTTAGCTCCCATCTTCTCATCTGTTGGTATGTGCATGGTGTTCTCTCCCAGATGACGTGTACAGGCCATTCTCAGGGTAGGGTATCAAATGCACAACTTGCAATATAAGAAGTCATTTGTGTCTGTAAGTGAACGTCTTCAATAACTAGAGCTTGGAATTCAGTTCTGCCAACTGTTTTCTTGGTTAGTTTGTGTTTTCCCTTTCTAGAGTCAGGATTGCTAACATGAAGTATCTACCAGCAGCAAAACTAAGAGAGAAAATTCTTTCCTTATGTGATAGTGCTCTGGAGTAGCACGCTTTGCAGCCTTTTCCGTGTCTCAGATACTGATAAAGAAGGAATATGGGCACAGGAAACTGCATTTCAAAGAAACAGAGACTGATTGGGCGGGGGGGGGGGTGGAAACAACAAGACAAAAGAGCAAAAACCCTACAAAACCCAAATCTGTACCATTTTAGGTAGCAATAAAATGAAAGTCTGTCACTTACAGAAGCCTCATGAGAGTTCATAAATTGTCACCGTGTTGAAAAACTGTAGATAGTCTCAGATTTCAAGCACCCCATTTTTGCCTCTGCATCCTCTACTGAAAGGCACTTTTAGAGGGCCGCTCCCTCTGGGACCAGGGACCCGTTCTCACAAACACCTGCAAGTTACAGTACTCAATGTAGGCTAATTTAGGTTTTCACTGGGGCTTTGCATATGTTGTTTACAATGTGCTCGTCAGCAGCGGTTTTAAAGCACATCCTTAAACATATGTATAAATTATGCTGAGGTAGCCATGGATCTCACTTTTGGCTGACACGCAGGAACACTGCGCTGCCATCCAGCGAGACCTGGACAGGCTGGAGAGCTGGGCAGGGAGAAACCTAATGCAGTTCAACAAAAGCAAGTGTAAAGTCTTGCACCTGGGAAGGAACAACCGTTTCTATCAGTACAGGCTGGGGGATGACCTGCTGGAGAAGAGCTCAGTGGAGAAGGACCTGGGGGTCCTGGTGGATGACAGGTTGGCCATGAGCCAGCAGTGTGCCTCGGTGGCTAAGAGAGCCAATGGGATCCTGGGGTGCATCCAGAGGAGTGTGGCCAGCAGGTCAAAGGAGATGATCCTCCCCCTCTACTCTGCCCTGGTCAGGCCCCACCTGGAGGATTGTGTCCAGTTCTGGGCTCCCTGTTATGAAAAGGACAGGGATCTCCTGGAGAGAGTCCAAAGAAGGGCTACGAAGATGATTAAGGGCCTGGAGCATCTTCCCTATGAGGAAAGGCTGAGTAAGTTGGGACTGTTCAGCCTTGAGAAGACTAAGGGGGGACCTAATTAATGTTTATAATTATCTTAAGCAGGGGATGCAGGGGGAATCAGCCAGCCCCTTTTCAGTGGTCTGTGGAGAGAGGACAAGGGGCAATGGCTGCAAGTTGGAGCACAGGAAGTTCCGCACCAACATGCGGAAGAACCTTTTCACAGTGAGGGTGACAGAGCCCTGGGACAGGCTGCCCAGGGAGGTGGTGGAGTCTCCTTCTCTGGAGATATTCAAGACCCGTCTGGACGCCTATCTGTGCAATATGAGCTAGGGAGCCTGCTTTGGCAGGGGGTTGGACCCAATGATCTCTCGAGGTCCCTTCCAACCCCTACAATTCTATGATTCTATGATTCTTTGTAAATCGAACTTCTGCATCCCTCTTCCTTCACCCTCCCTGAAAATGTAGCCATGACCTATGCTCATTTTCAAGGGCTGTAGGTAATTGGCTTTGTGGAAACTGTCAGTCCCACTTGTTCTTGTTTTCTCTGATAACCTAGCACTTGGTTACAGCCTTAGTATGGTTTTCTTAATCCTGTATCAGAGAGAGCTCCACCTGAACCGCATTACCCGTGGATTCTGTTTTCCAGGAGCAAAACCTGTCTCAATTTTTCTTTTAAGGTCGAGCTTCTCAAACACTATCCTGAAGGTACAAGGACAGAGAAAAGCCTCTTCAGGGAGCTTCAGCTCTTACGGTAACATGCTTTTAAATAATTAAACCAACACCTCAGCTAACAAACAGGAAATAAGAATGATTGGGAAATGGCCACTGGGATTCTTTTAGACACGTATCTTATATTCTAAAATATTTTAGCCATTTTTAAAAAATATTCTAAAATTGGTTTCTGTTCCAGATTAGCTAATGATCAATTAGAGAAAGAAAAAGCACAACTAGCTCACCAGGTGGAGGATTATAAGCGCCGCAGAGACACAGACACAAGTGAAGGTCCTGCAGCCGGTAATTGTCTGAAATAATCTTGTATTTTGGGCCTAAAACTACATTTACTTCATATGTGCGTTCAAAATTAGAATAAATCTACAGAATTATTTGAATTACACCAGTGCCAGAGTAATGTGAACTGGAACAGATGAAGGTCTTGAATTTGTGAGTAGTTGTATACAAGCTTTCTATAGAGAAGTGCTAGTAAAATTCTCCATAATTATCTTAAGCACGAGGCTGTCATCTTTGTAAGATTTTCCTTTGCAGGAAGAGATGCAAAATTCCTGTTCATGACCTTGTATTTCCTAAGAAATGATCGTTATTTTTTGCAGGACATAATGAAATTGTAGGGAAGGATCAAAATGACACGTTAATGAATGACAGAAGTAGCTGACCTCAAGGAACAGCTGAAAGCCTCTGAGTTGGAAAAGCAGTAATTAAAGGTGAGGTGCAAGATATTCTAGGCAAGATAACGTGTGAAGTTATGCTTTGGTAGAAAGAGATATTTAATATTTAAGCTAGCATTTAAGGACAAAGTAAATTCAGAAGCATTATGTTTTGAAGACTGTCATGTTAGTGAATGGCCTGTTCATAGGTAGATTTTTGTGTTCCCAGAGCCGTGCTTATTCTCTCATTGTTTAGGCCTTTAAGGCAAAACAGAGCTGCTGTTAATGGGCATTTCCTAAGTTCTGGATAATGCTGGTATTCCATCCTTTTTTTTAATAGGAAGAAATAGAAGAGCCAAGAAGATAACTAGAAAACTTCGCCCCTTCCTTCTTTGAAGAAGTTGAAGATCTGAAATATAACTACAGTGATGAAGTGAAAAAAGATACTGTCTTAGAGATTACAGCAGCGTTCTGAAGAGCCTGGCGACCAAGTGGATGGTCAGAGTGACGCTTCTGTTGATCAGGCTCATGTTCAGTGTTCTCAGTCCCAATACAGAAAATACGTATCGTGTCGCCGCTGTAAAACCTACTTGTCTCTTTTTATCTTGGACTGACTTGGGCCTTTCCACATGACAGTGGTGTGGCACATACCTAGGAGCCGGGAATCAGATTAGGCAACAGATGATGCTTGGTATTTATTTCTGTACACTGGTCAAAATAAAAGTCAGTTTTACTTCTTCCAAGGTGCCTTGGCAGTACTGTATTTGAATTCAGAACAGTAATTTGGGTGCATGGGCATCAGGTGAAGTTGAAACCTTGGACTTACATTAAAAGTTGAGAGACTCTTAAAAGGTGCAAAGTGCACGAAGTTCTGGATCATTAAAAATACTGAATTGGTTCTTGCTGGCTTCTGCTATCCCACTTCTTGGCTGTGGACTCAGGGTCAGTGTGTTTTGAAGCCTCGAGAAGCTGGAATCCAAACTCCATAGCCTGGGTGGCTCAGAAGCAGGTGTTCTTTATTGCAGCGCTGGGCACTCCAGGGATCGCTCCTCCTAACGTGTGTGCCTTTAAAGCAAAGTTCCTCCTGTTTCCACAGATCCACTACACATATTCATTCTGATTCTTCAATGTCAAGTATTACAGCAGCTACTGCTCATAAACACCTTGGCCATCCTCTGTTCACTTCAGCCAGCTCTTTAGAGAAGGGTGCCACTGCTCTTTTATAAGGTCCTAAATGTTGAGCCAGGACTCCCAGGGCTACTCCTTGGTTTTCATGTGAAAAGAGCAGGAAGGCGTGAGCCACCTCTGGCAGCCTCAGGGCTGGAGCTCTCCTACATTCCTTTTGAAGTGCATTACAAGTGTTCTAGGCCTCTTTTGTCCACACCAGTCGGGCAGGATTATTTCTCAAGGGTTCATAAAGAGGCTTCGCTATTATTCTGGAATTGTAAATGCACAACTGACACCAGCTCATCGTTCACAGAAAGGTTCTGCGTTCTCTTACCATTTGAGGAAGAGGGGTCTTATTGCAGCGCTGGGCACAGAATACCTGCTCAGTCACTGAAGCTTCTGAGTTTTGATTTTGGCCTTTTGAGGCTTATTTTCACTCAGTTCCCAATTCTCCTTGTCCTCCAGAAACTTCATATTCAGATCGGTTACTCATTGTTGTACCATTGGAGCTTTCTGGGGAGAGACTCGATATCTGTTTCAGCCCAAAACCGATTCCAACACACTTGTCCATTGAATCCAGTCAGGGTTTATTTCAGTTACTATTCATAGGGCATTCACATACTGCAGAAGGATTCTGTCTCCAGAGGGAGGGTTCCACATTTCAAGTTCTTCTGCTCATTGATTCCTGCTCATTGATTCTGCTCAAGATTGTTGGGCTGTTTTTTTTAAAAAACTTGGGGTAACACTATCCAGGTAAGCTGGGTTTTTCTACTAGTGGTAGGCCTTTCCCATTCAAATGCAAATAACTTTTGATTTTCTTTGGCTAATGGCAGGCAGAAGAAAGCATCTTTTACATCTAGGACTGCAAACCCAATCTCTCTATCCCTTAGACTTGTCAGCAGTGTACAGGGGTTGGCTACCACCAGGTGGAGATCTTTAACAGTGTTACTTACTGCTCTGTGGTCTGGTACTGCTCGGGATGTTCAATCAGGCTTGGCAAAATAGGAGTATCACATTCCACTAACAATCCCTATTATATCAAGTTTACGTTTACCTGTGCCAGCATGTGAGTCTGGGTAGCTTGAGCTATTAGCTGCTTTTTAGTCTCTGTCATTTCACTTCGCATTACACTGATATCCTTCCAGCCTGGATCCAAATTCAACAATTCCAATCTTTTTTCGCCTTAGACGGCTCATCCCGATATCCTTTAGCTATTTCCTTGTCCAAATCACTGATCATAAAGGGGGTCTTTACTGGAAGTGTTCCCCTGGCCAGTCCCACAACTTCTTGTAAAGGTGCTAATAACTGTGGGCCTTGATTAGTTTTACTTCTGGTTCTATTGCCAGTATGACCAGAGCTGGAGTGGTTGGATGTTTTTTCATTGGATTCACTTGCGCTCTCACTAGAAAAAGGGAGGGGATCCTAACTCATCCAGTTCTGGTATTTCACCCCCCCATTTCTTCTAGGAGCCCCTTTCCGTCTACAGTGCTCCCCTATACTACAAGCAGAGCAGCATCTCTTCACTCACTTCTCATTTTCCTTATTTTGATCTTTTTCATAAAGCTAAGGGATCCTGTGGTATTGTAAGCCCATGCTCCCTCTGCCGTTCTGGATGTTCTTGGGAGGATGAAAAACATACCAGCGTCACTTCCACCAGGTTCTCCTCCAGTATCTTCCCGGTGTAAAATCACACAACCCAGAGGGCTTTTCTTAGGGATTTCACTACTTTGTTTCCCTCCCACTGTTAGTCAGATTTACCTACAGTATCCCCAAACGACCCATTTCCAAAAACCAAATACCAAGATACCTGAGTATACCAAATACAACCGGGTGTACACCAAAACCAAGAGCTCACGTAAATTTCAAAGAATACCTTAATAATGAGAGGATGGTGCTTGTCTGCTCCAGCAGAGAGCTGAGCAGGGCAAGGAGTCCCTCTGCGAAATCCTGGGGCACACCTAGGGAGTCCTGTTCCTTACTGGATCCTGCAGCTGAGCAGAGAGGGTCCCATCTGGGTCACCAAACCCAAGCCTCAAAAAGCTGGAATCCAAACTCCATAGCCTGGGTGGCTCAGAAGCAGGTGTTCTTTATTGCAGCGCTGGGCACTCCAGGGATCGCTCCTCCCAACGTGTGAGCCTTTAAAGCAAAGTTCCTCCTGTTTCCACAGATCCACTACACATATCCATTCTGTTGCTAAAAAGAGGCAGGGTTATGCAAATCATTCCCAGGAAGTCATTCACATGAACTCCTCCCAGACAGAGCAGGCTTGGTGACACTCAGGGGGTCTCTTCTGGTGGTCTTCAGGGAGGAAGGCTGGACGTCTTCCTCTCAGTGAACTTTCTACCTGTTCCTTCTGTGTGTGCTCTTTGTGGTTTTCTCCATAGTCTCAAAAGCACCTTCCTGCTCTCAAAAACACATTCCTGCACAAACTAGTCAGGAACCCCTTTTAGCTGGGAACAAGATCTACTCTGTCTCTTAAGTGGTTGGTGGTCTCATTAGTTATTACTTCCCTGTCTTTCTATGTCTTCAAAGCTGTTCCACTCTTAGGAGTAAATTTTGTAGCTGCTCCAACAAAACAGCTCAAATGGCTACAGCCACACTCTACCAACATCCAAAACATGCAAATACTTTCTGTTCTCCTTATATTAAAGATCAGTCTATCCAGTATTATTATGCACCATCGGATCAATGGGATGTCCGTTCTTACAGCCCTGCTTCTTGTTACCTCCATTCCGGCCAAAGGAACAGTATTTTTGTAGGTAGATTATTTTTCTTTCTGTGTATTTGATACAGCTGGATGTACACTTTTCTAGGACAGATAAAATAAAGCCAACTCAAAGGTTCATGCAGCCTCATCTTTATTATTTGTATGCCATCTTAGTTGACAGACCCTCAGTGAAGTCTCCTAAATAAGATGCCATCTGAAAATGGGTATTATTAAGCCAAGTAATGCCTCTCCCGCATTATTAAGGGTCTCCAAAAGAAAACTAGTATCCTTTCTATTATTCTCTCATTTTCTCCCAAAAGAGTGGATGTTACAGGTAGGAGACAGCTTCACTCAATTTTCAAGCAATAGCATAATGCTGCAGCTTACCAGTGAAATAACACAGTGAAAAGCTTTTCTCCCAGAGAAACCACTTGAACTTCTAAAAGAAATCATCAAATTTCAGGACTTAATTCTGGTCCCACCTGAAAGATGTCCTTGACTGTTAAGAAACAACTTGGCCCTAAGCCTGAATCTTCCACATAACAGTGTCACATTAATTACTGTCACAGAAGTGCAACCTGAGGAACAGCTGACTGCATTCAGCAGCTAAGCCACTTGGACCAGCCGGCGTTGGACAACATCCTTCTTACAATTAATCATCAGAGTTTCCAGAACAGGTTTCAAAAGCCAGGAATTTTTCAGATCTGAAAATAAACACGCTGAAAGCTCCAGCTCTGCTCCAGCTGTCCCATCACTTGTGACAAAGTCAGTCATTGAGGAAAAACTCCCTGTCACCCAGTACCTCAGCCACTGCCTCAGCCAGAAGATGACTGGTGAAGAGTTCTGTGGGAGACATGAGTAAGAGGAATGCAGCACGGTAAGACAAGGAAAGAGAAAACATTGTTTCAAGCATCAAACTTGATATCTTTGAGTCTGTCAAATCTCCGACCGTCCAAGTTTGAAAACCGGTGAAACAAGCTCTTTGGTTCCAAGTCACAGTCATATTTAGTGCGATTAAAAGAAACGACAACAGGCTGAGAATTCAGGTACGTCTCTGCAAGCGGCCAGCATAAACCAAGATGATGGCGATGGAGCTAAAAGACAGACAGACAGAAAGATCAGGTTAGAGATTTTGATATCGTAGCCCAACAATTACCAGGCTGGGGGGTGTGGGGGCCTGTGCTTTAACCCTAGCATCATCTGCCTTAGGGCACTTAGAATCATTAATTGCTTTTCTGAATAACATGAGTAACAACAAAGCACAACAGGCAACCCAGAACCAAGGTGTCCTCCACAGCTTCAGAAATTACAATACACACTTGCTACTTGATCAAAAGTCACATTAACAAGCCATCCTTACAAGGAATTCAATCACAGGTAGAAGAATTAAGCTTTACCATGGTGAGCGAGAGGCGAGAAAGTATCATTTTATATTCTCAATTCCTTTAATTATTGGCATAATGTAATATATCGTCGCTGTAGTGATCCAGGGGCTTGACTGATTCTACTATTGCCTGACGTGCTAGGAGAACATTTAGTAGTAAAGAACTTGGAAAACCAGACAAAACATGAATACGTCACGACACGTCACAGACTGCAGATGATTACAGTGCTTCCCACACGTCCGTCGGTATTTACCTTGATTAAACGCCCATCACGGCAGTGCCACACGATTCCTTCAACTCTTCCCTCGCTGCAGCCTTCAAACCAAGACCGGATGTCATTCTGTTCCAAAGGAGGTGGGTTCTTTATTTCAAATGCTCCATGTGGTATGAGAAGATGCACAGGCTCCTTCTTGCTTCCTAATCCTATTTTAAAAGAAAAATAAAGTTCAGGTGACACATATAAATGGAGATTCAGACGATTGACTGTTTGCCTTTGTGGTCACCTCCATAACCATAAA
This sequence comes from Hypotaenidia okinawae, assembly GCA_027925045.1. Taxonomy (NCBI): domain Eukaryota; kingdom Metazoa; phylum Chordata; class Aves; order Gruiformes; family Rallidae; genus Hypotaenidia; species Hypotaenidia okinawae. The sequence continues at coordinate 23,255,367 of BSDF01000001.1, read as the reverse complement.
GGTACTAGCTAAATTCTTCCTGCTTCAGACCATCACCAATAGCCCAAACATCTTCATTGCTGAAAGTCTGGTGTATTTTCTTATGAATGTCTATTAACGCTTAAGCCTGGCTGGTAACAAACATCTCGCCTCTTCACTGGCTCCTCACCATAAACCTGCATCTAAGATAAGACCCTTTCATCTCAGTTCCTTTATGTTCTGAGGAAATGCTGAAGACCAAGCACTACTACTTTTCCTACCCACCCTTGCAAGTTATCCTAACTGCAGAACTCAGGAGTTAGAACTCACCTGTGCTCGTGCCCAACTGCGTTTTTGTTATAAAGTCACAATCGATATTTAATTGTAAATATGTCAAATGTAAATTACATTTTATTCTTAAATAGTATTTTACAATGTAGAAATTGCACCTTCTTACTACCTCTGGAGACCCAAACCAAATATGTGGCTGAATAAATTCTCCCATTGTAATGGACCGAACAGCACCAGAAGAGCAAGTAACCACCAAATAGTCATCAAAAATAGCTCAGTATTTTAACAGTAATATTTAAAATAACTTCTCCAGTCCAATTAAGTTTTGGAAGACTAAAGCAAACCATTGTTATGGTAACTCCTAAATAATGTGCAGGTGGAAGGAGGTTTAATAGACATAAACAGCCACAGGACAACTCAGCTTTCGGAGGTTATTTTTGGGTAAGAGTTCTGTGAGCTACCCCTTTCTCTCCTTTCTAAAAAGGTTACATTGCTGCCTTGGAACTATTTATTTATGTACACAAAGAAAACATGACGCTTTCCCTCAAAAACATCACAAAAGAAGTCTTTCAGGATGGACTGTACAAACTCACCATACGGATTTGCATTAATATTCGTCCCAATGAGCTCCAACGTTTGTTCCAACACTTCCGATAAGGGCACCGGACCGATTTCCAGAACCCCTGGGTCAGCATGGCGTTTCAACACCAGGGCTACTCCAGCTTCATAATTTACAACAGACGAGTGCCAGCAATACTGCTTACTGGTCTTCTCCACGGGCACCCAACCTACAAGACAACACCACATCTTACCAAAGGAAGTATCTGAAGTTCCCCAATGTGTGCTCCATCTGCACGTGCAGGACCAAAACACCCCACAGAACCCGTAAGAAAAGCTGTGCTGTATCTCAGAAAAAGGGCAGAGGAACACCAGGTGTGACAACCACGCCTTCAGCTGAAGCTCCCCAGTTCTGCACAGCAAAGGGCAATTATTTTCAAAGTGTCAGAAGAACAACGTCTGTCTGGATAGCCAGTGAATGACACTCCAATCGCTCCCTGATTGTCTCTACTGCTTTGAACTGTGGAACTAGTTCTAGTTCGCTTAAAAACCTGATCCTTTCCCTACCACTTTACCTGGCACGTGTCCGTTTTCATCAGGCAGAGGATTGCCATTAGAGAACTCGATGTCTTTTGCTGGAATCCATGTATCTGGAACGGGCCTGAAATCCTCTTCAACATTCCACACAAATTCTAAACACATAAACGTGACAGCTTTTAGCAAACTGCTAACCAATTCTATGTTTCAATCATCTTCCAATGCAAGCATTAAAATACCACTGATAGAAGTCTTGGTTTACAGTTACTTGGTACAAGCATCAATATCTGGCACACTCAAGTAACCTACAATGAGAAGGCTTGAAGCATGGTAGCCTTTAAGTAGTTTAAAAGCTCAAAACTAAGATTTAAAAAGCAGCTGCTTAATAAATAGCCTCCAGAGCAGGGGAATTAGAACACAACAGACTATTTCAGCCGGACCTACAATGATCACCTAGTCCAACTGCCCAACCAAAAGTTTCAGCAAGTTATTAAGGGCCTTGTCCAAATGCCTCTTGAGCAGTGACAAGTTCTGGACACAGACTGCCCCTCTAGGAATCCTGTTCCAGTATCTGACCATCCTCTGCACAAAGAAATGCCTCTTAACGTCCAGTCTAAACCCTCCCTGCAGCTCTGAACCATTTTTGTGTGTCCTGCCCGAGATTCCAGGGAGAGCAGATCAGCACCTCCCTACCCACTTCCCCTCCTCAGCAAGCTGCAGAGACCACTGACAACACCCCTCAGCCTTTGTTTCTCCAAACTAGACAAGCCCAAGGTCCTCGACCACTCCTCAAAGCCCTTCCACCAGCTCTGCTGACCTTCTCTGGATGCATCCAAGGATCTTCACACCCTTCTTGTGGGCCCTGGAACTGCACACAGTACTCCATCTGAGGCTGCGCCAACGCTGAATACAGCGGGACAATCACCTCTCATCCAGATCACTGATAAATATGTTGAACAGAACCAGCCCTGGAACTGAACCCTGAGGAGCGCTGCTGGTGACTGCACAGCCCCACACTCCCAACACCTTTGATAAATTGAGAGGGGTCCTGCCATAACATCCAATAGCTCCTTCACTCCTCTGGGAGAAATCTCATCAGACCCCACAGGCTCGTGAACATAGAGAGGATAACAGTAGGCCCCTTATACTGTCAGCGTCCACAAAAAGAAAATCACTGTTCCCACACTCGTGCTCCTCTGACTCAGGGGACTGGACAGCCCAAGGTCCGTCAGTATTATTGAAGACCAAGGCAAAAAACGCATTGAATGCCTGCCTCTGCTTCCCCTTCCTTCCTGTTAGTCAGATGACCACCTTCAACAAGTACCCATCCAATGTTTCCTTTACGCGTCCTCTTCTATTAACTTACTTTGAAAATTCCTTCTTGTTATCTGAAACAACGCTGGTCAATTCAAACTGAGCTTTTGCCTTCTGTGCCTTCTCCATGCAAACAGGAACCACAGCTCTATAACCTTGCTGCGTAGCCTGACCTTGCTTCCAGAGATCATATCAATTCTTTTTCCTCTTGAGCTCCACAAGAATTTCCCTGTTCAGCCAAGGTGGTCTTCCCCCACACACACTTATCTGACTTACAACACACTAGAATTGCCTACACCTGTGCTTCTAAAGGGTGTTCCTTAAAGACTGACCAGCCCTCGTGGACTCCGAAGCCCCCAGAAGCAGATGCCCAAGTTATTCTGCTTTATAGCTCCCTGAAAAGCTTGAAGTTTGCTCTCCTGAAGTCCAGGGTAGCAACTCTGCTGTCCTTTTTTCTCAGTGCTCTGAGAAGTTTAAATTCAGCCACTTCATGATCACTGTGGCCAAGAGAGCCACCTACCATCACATCCCCCAGAGCCCCCCTGAACAGCCCACAGCCCTCCATCCCAGCACTCCAATCCTGGGTCTCATTCCACCCAGTCTCTCTCCTACCAATGGCATTATACCTCTAGAAGCTGACCAGTGCTTCCAGTTCATCCAGTTTGTTTCTCCTACTGTGAAGGAGGCTGTATAAGCACTTTGGATACACTCCTGAACCCACCATGTTCCCAGGAATGATCTAAATGTTCCCAGTAGCACTACCACACTTTGAGAACGACATGCCAACCCTTGGCTTACCTACTGCAGTCCTGGTGCTATCCCTTTCCCCCATCAATTCTAGTTTAAAGCTCCCTCTAAGTAGAGTTAAGAGTTGACACTGAAGAACTTGCAGCAGAATCACTGACATTCCTTGTAGGGAGCTAGAGGTGTTTTTCAAAACAGGTAACTAACCGCCAAAGAGACAAAACTCTCACTGACCTTTGCAGCCGGCCAAGGAATACAAGGATCCTTTAAACCTCTTCTCAGCTTGTTTGTTGGGTTTTCGATCCAGCCTGGCCCACAGATAAGGTTGCCCTAGAATTTCCAGAGGGGTAAAGCCAGCAGTTAACTGAGGTAACCATACTCTGCAGAGCACTGAAATCAACTACACAAAAGCTGAAGACAGATGCTCTCATTTGCCACTAGAGAGTTCCTATCCAAAACCACTACCTTCACCCATAAATTCATTACTGCACACGACTCTGAAAATCGATTTGCAGAATCCTGCCTAGTTTATGCAAAGTTTCCTTACGAAAGGCAAGAACCCCCGTGGTGCAAATACTTTTCTCATTTCCTCCCCACCTCCATGCTTGTTTCAACCCTCCCCAGGGAAATTACATACCCTTTATTATAAAAGTTCCCATGTGCAAGGAAGATTTAATATTTTTAAAACCGCAGTAGTCCCTTGATTGGGATGTTCATTTGAACCATTCTGAACATATTTTAGAGAATAAAATCCATAACAGCTTCATAAACACCTACTATCTTTACAGTAACTATTACTTTGCGGTCAAGATGTTTATTATTTGGTAAGAGTTGAGATCTCAACAGCTGCAATCCAATAACCACACAATAAAAATGAAAACGAAATAACACAAGGGTTCTGGTCAGCATGGAAGAGATGCAAATGGATCTTCCTTATTACCTTTATAGGTAGTTACGTAACAGCAGGTGCCATCCACCTTTTCAGTAGGAACTGCATTGCGTACATCTGCCTCTAACGCTTTTCCACTTAGAGTTGCAGTTGCCAAAACTTTAAATGGCTGAAAAGAAGACAGGTATTTTAAACCCTCATCAAGACCGTGCTATTGCTTTATTCTCATATGGATTCTTGCTCCTTACAGCTGCCTCTGGAAATCCAGTCTTGTACACTCTACTGCTGATTTCTAACCCTCTCAGGAGACACCATTGTTTCTACATGACGTGACAGTTTGGAAAATGCTCTGTAACGAACTTCGGTAACAGTTTCACAGCAAATAGGTTATCGGGTCTGTTGGGATTCAAGTATTTTCCTCTATGACCATCCTCCCCGCCTCCCCTCTCCCTTGCTAACTTTGCCTTGTAAGGTGGTTACTATCTCTTTCTGCTAGAGGAACACAAAGCAAGCTCTTGGCCCACAAAAATCTTGAAACAGAATTGGGAATTCATAAAACGAGAGCTTTTGACGGGCTTTTGTTATGCTACACAGCTGCTTCCTATTTTAGTCACTGTATCTGTAACCACAACACTCAGTGTACTTGAAGGTGTAATGAAATAACATAAAAGAGTAAATTTTCAGGGCAGTGAGGAAACATGCCTTTTGGATTTACCACCAGAAGGGGGGAGCCCCTTCTTCCCCAACCCCCTGCGCTCTGAGAGGGCACCAAAAAATAACAACCAAAACCAAATACACAAATTACAGGTCTAAGCCCTTGTTGGTTTCTTCTGTAAGAAGAAACAATGTACAGAGGTGCCCTTACACGACCCTGATCCAGAGGGCATGGGTACTCAGAGTGGAACAAAGAAGTGACCGTCATTTTCATAATTGTTTTGGCTCTTCCATCCAGACCCCAAACACCAAGGGGACAAAGCCACCCAGCCACCTGGTGGTCTCCAGACTGACAGGAAAATGCCACCCCAAAATGTCCCCACACTGCCTTCTACACCTCAGTAACAAACCACTGTGACTGTATTCCACTAGTTTCACCTCCCTAAGTGTCCCGCATCTTGCCGCCTCCAATGAATTCTTCCATCAAAAGCCAAATCATTCTTTGACCCCAAACTCCAAATCTCGTTTTGTCCCAGCAGGGCTCACACACGGGGATGGACGGGAGGGTTTTTCCACACGCTCCCGGTGCAGTCACCTTGGAGCAGCCTTGTGCCTTGCCCGAGTGTTCCCTACACTTCGGAAAAGCAAATGTAACCTCAGGGTGAGCACCTGGGTGCAGCTGGGAGGAAAAGAGGGGTCAGAGCCGAAACGAGAGCATCCAAACGACCTTCCTTTCCAGCACGCACGGTGCAGCCCCACGGAAACCTCAGCCGTGCGTCTCGCCCGAGATGTACAGCGAAACCTCCCGCCACCCGCTCGGGTGTCACTCTCCCGGCAACCGGAGCGACCTGACAAGGCCGCTACTGCCGCCTGGCCCGGCCCCGCCGCGGGCTGTGCGGCGCCACTCCCCTCCCGCCCACCTCCGAGCCGCCACGGTCACCTGGCGATCCCGTTTCGCCGACGGCTCCGCCTTCACCTCGGTCTCGAACAGACACGGTACCTTCCGCTGTACCGCGCAACGCCGGCTCATGGCCGCGGCCGCCCGTCCAAGCACCTCCTCCCGCTGCCCGCCCAGCGCCAATCTGCAGCTGCGCCGGCGCAGCCCCGCGCCCGCCCAGCTCTACGGGAACGGGAGTTTGTCGTCTCCTGCCCGTCTGCCGGCTGCCCGGTCGGAGCCCCGCGACGCAGCCTTGCGCTAGGGATGGCGGGGCGGGCCGCGCTTGCCTCTGGCCGGCAGCGCTCAGCGAGGCGGTGGCGGCGCCGCTCTCCGCCGCCCGGCCGGCGGCCGTTAGCCGTGTTGTTCCCGCGCCTGGCAGCCTTCCCGCAGGCTGCCTTTGGCCTGGGCCATGGAGCCGTGTCACCCGGGCTGCCGGGACTCCTCCGTGTCCACTTTCGCCTCCAACAGGACGGGCAGTTGGGCTTGAGGTCAGCTCAGCACGGTTCACCTCTGCCTCCCCTTTTTCCTCACGCTCTTGCCCTCCTGCTGCTGCATGGGGTCCCTGCCACAGGGAACGGACATGGAATCCCAGTATGGGTTTGGTTCCTCTGAAACATGGGCAGGGGACAGGCAGCCTCCACTAGCCTGGGCTTCCCAAAGCCCTGTCCAGCCGAGCCTTGAGCACTGCCAGGCCTGGGGTAGCCAACACCGCTCTCTCTGGGCAACCAGTTAGAGTGCCTCACCACCCTTAGAGTAAACAACTTCCCTATACCTAAATGTATGCTCTTACCACTCACCTCTTTATGTTCCTCGTGCCTTAGCATAGTTTCTGTGGTATCTGTTCCATGATCTTGCCAACCTGGCATGGAGGTGAGACTGACCAGCCTTTACTTCCCTGCATCTTCCTAGTTTCCCTTTTGGAAAAAGGAGGGTATGTTTCCCCTTTTCTAATCGGTGGGAACTAAACCAATTGCCTTGACGTCTCCAATAGGATGGAGAGTGGTGCCGCAACTCCCTCTGCCAGTTCCCTCAGGATCTGTGGGTGCTCCTCATCAGCTGCCATTGACTTGTGAACCTTCACGTTCTGTAGGTAGTCTCAAAGATGATCTTGGCCTCCAGTGGCTGGTTCTTCCCTCTGCCAGTCCCTGCCATTGCTTTCAGAGGCCTGGGCAGTATGGCTGGAGCACTAGTGGGTGAAAGCTGATGCAACAAAAGTTCTTGATACCTCAACCAGAATTCTCCATACCACAGAAAACAGGTCTCCTATCTTGTACTAGAGAGGGCCCACATTTTCACCAGGCTTCCGCTTACCACTGATGCACCTGTGGTAACTGATGCCTGACTGCTATCACTATTCAGAATGGGAGGCTACACATGCAGTTCTTGGAGGTCAGGAAGGTTTGAAAGAAGTCTAAATTAGACGTAGAAGCACCTCCAGATGGAGACTGAACCCAGCTTTAGCAAGAGGACTGCATCGTGCACGATGAAATCATTTCATGTCAAAGAACCCTGTGTAAGCAGGAACCCACCTCTAGGTCCATTGACCTTTTGTTCTTGGGGACCAGCGGCAGTAATGTAGGCTCCACGTGTATAGCGTTGGGTTTGGCAAGAGTACAACTAAATCTCTCTTCTGGTTTCTTTCAGGAAAGGAACAGAAGCAGTAGTTCTGTCATGCTTCCTTTGACACCTTTGTTGGCTATGTCATTTTGCTTTGGGGTCTGAAGAGGGAATTCCTGAAAGCAAAGAAGCAAATTCAAAGATTTTGAGTTTTTCCTCAAAATTGGGAACTACTGCTGTCAATGGGATCCTGGAAAGCCAGATTACCAAAATGCCCTTTGTGGACATGTGGTGTTTTGGCCCTGACTAGAGGCCAAAAGCCCACCAAAGCAGCTCACTCACTCCCCTTTTCAGCCAAGAAGGGGAGAAAATACCTATCAGGAGGCTTAGGACTTCCAATAAGGACAGAGGGATCACTCTCCAGTTAATGCAATGGGCAAAACAGACTCAGCACAGAATAAAAGAAAGAAAAGTGATTTATTACTACTACAACTACACACCTAGTAAACCAGAGTCGGGTAATGAGAAGTGTGGCCAGGTCTTAAAGCACCTTCCCCCACCCCTTCCTTCTTAGCAGACTTCATCATGATTTTACTCCCTTCCCTCCCAGCATGGCACAGGGAGGGGCAGGCCACCCAGCGAATGGGGAGTGGGGTTCCGGCAGTTCTTCACAAGCTGCTTTCCTTCCCCAGATCTTAACACGTCTACTTCCCCCCTCCACCCCCCTCCCCCTGCCCCTCGCCTCTTTGCACACTTGACTTTAATCATAAATTCTTTCTCTTCATCCCCCCCATGGCGGTGCAGGGAGGGGCAGGGGAATGGGGGTTTTCAGTCTGTTCCTCCCAAGTTGTCTTCCGTCTTAGCAGGGGGGCGCATTCTACACACACACACTCACTTCCCCTGCGTCACCATGGGGTCCCACCCACGTGAGACAGTCTTATCCATGAACTTCTTCAGCATGAGTCCTCTCTACCAGGGAGTCATCTCCTAACCACAGGCCTCTCAGCAGGACTTGCTTCCATGGGTGCTGATGTTTGGGCCCAGACTCCCCCGGCCTGGTACCCTGCAATGTCACAAGTCCCCTGGCAAACCTGCTGAGGCGTGGATCAGTCTCTTCACAGGCTGTAGATGTCTCTGCTCCCCATCCTTATCCATGGGCTGTGAGGGGACACCTGCTCCACTGTGGTTTTCTCCATGAGCTGCAGGAGAATCTCTCTTTCTGGCACCCTGAGGGCCTCATTCTTTTTGCAGATAGCTCTAGCTGCCACTTGCAGAAGCCATCTCAGCAGCACAGCTACACAAAACTGCGACAGGATAGTCCAATCCAGAATTAGGACTGTCTGTATTTGACACAAGAACAGAAATTAACAGGGTGATATCTAATCATATAACAGCTTATTAAATAAAAGGTGACTGGCCAACTGTTGTCTCAAAGTCCCTTTGCCTGTTCCTGTGCTGGGGAAATCTCTTCCCTCCTTGGAAATCCACTTCTCCTTCACAACTTTATTTTGGTGGTTCTTTACCAGCCCCATGTGGATTTTTTCTGAGAGAGAACGTAACAGATACTTCTGTTAAAATCACTGCTGTCAGGAACCTTCTGCAGGTATTGGGGTGGTTGAAGTCCACCATGAGAACAGGGGTCTCTCAACATCCAGGTGCTCACTCTTATCTTTCGAAGCAATCATATACTTGGTCTTCCTGGTTGGGGTGTTCTGTAGCAGAGGTCCAGTGTAATTCTCCCTGTCCATACCCTCTTTATAATCCTGAGCCTGCAGCCTCCATGGGATCATGGCTACCATTGTGCTTTCACTTGAACTGGTGCGTGGTTCTCCACAGGCTGAAGTAGGGTATCTGCCTACGTGGACCTCTGTGGGCTGCAGGGGGACAGCCTGCCTCAACACGGTCTTCTCAATGGGCTGCAAGGGGACTTCTCCTTTGGAGTCTGGTAAACCACCTCCACCTCCTTCTTCAATGGCCTCAGTGCTTAAAGAGTCGCTCCCCTCACACACTCTCACTTCTCTGTCTGGCTGCTGGTGCCAGGCAGTTTTCTCCCCTCCTTAACCATGTTATCCCCGAGACGCTACCACTGGCTCTGATGGGCATGGCCTTGGAAAGCAATGGGTCCGTCCTGGAGCTGGCTGGCATTCGTTCTGTTGGATGTGCAGGCAGCTTCTAGCAGCTTCTCACAGAAGCCACCCCTGTAGCCCCACTGCTACCAAACCCTAGCCACGCAAAGCCAGGATGGAATGAATTCCTCCCGACTGTACCTTTCCTCCGTGCCTCTCTGAGGCACAGCTGACAGCCACAAAGAGGCCCTGTTTGAAGAGCTCTTGGCAGTGTTAGCGCTTTCTTTCTCAGGCTGCTCCTGCTCACTGAGAGCTCATTTCGGTGTCTCTGCATTGCTCCCCCAGCTTGGGTGTATACAGCACTGAGCGATCCTCCTACCACTTGTGCTTGGGGAGTCACTGGCACCTGAAGCGCTCATCTCCGAGTTACTGATGTCTCCCAGTGTTGGAAAGGTGACCCATGTGCTGGGACAACAGCATGCCTTACCCTTTCCCAGGACTGAAACTTCCTTGCCCTCCCTTGGTATTTTCTGTTCAGTGGCAGCCTCCAAGCTCAACAAGAACAGGGGTGCTAATGAGGGACGTGAGCATGTGGTGCTTTTTCTGCTTTAGCCGTGGCACCTGACGTCGTGGAGGCAAGACAAAGCAACGAAGTCCGCCAATGTAAGCCGGGCGCAGCTGAGCAACATCCTAACAGGAGGCAGCAAGCCGCTCCATCCAAAGCAAGAGGTGCCATAAGAGAAAGATGGGGCACAAGGTGTTGGGTGCAAACACAGTAAGATCACAGGGTTTGTCTTGGAGGTTTCAAGGATTTGTCTCTAAGGCCACAGCTCCTGTGGCAAGAAGTTGAGCCTTACTGAAGCCCCAGCAAGTGGGCTTGTTCTGTTTTACGTTAAAGAAACAGCGGGACGGGAGACTCTCTGAAACGGCCCCATTTCCCGTCCTTTACTCTGAAGCAATGGAGAGAGAGGAAGGGGGTCAAGCTGGACAGGCCACCCAGCGCCATTATGCTGATGTCAGCAGCTGGAGGAGCTGTTGGGAGCCTTGGAAACGTAACGTTCTATACTGGCTAGCAACCGCCTTTGTCGGTTAACAAGCCCAGAGAAGGTGGCGAGAGGGTGAAGGAGAAGCCAGAGAGCTGGAAATGGCTGCAGTTGGCAATGAACACCACCCCCATTTTTCTTCCCCCTACACACAGGTAAATGCTGTAGATTTGCAAGTGGTTTCTCTCCTAGATACGTGCCTTTTAAAGGGAGGTTGGTTACGTAACATTAGTGATACTGCACCTGGTACAGACCCAGTGGTGAGTGTAGGGTGTTCTGTTATTGCATCCATTCCAGCATCAGGGATTTAGGCGGTAATGCCTGGGAGGTGGGCTTTGGCTCCAGAGAGAAACCTACAGTTTAGGTGGTCAGGTTGATGGCCACGAGTGCTTCTCTGTCTGGAACTATGAGCTGATCCAGTGCTTGAGGCGGATCATAGCCATACATTCACTGCAGATGCTGCATTTACTATCCCCGAAACACGTTTTCTCCCGCAGCAAAAAATGAGCAAGATCCCCTGTTTCTGGGAAACACACCCCTTGGGCTGCCTGCGGATCAGGTGCAGCTTCCACCACAGCAAGCCACGTACCATCAATGGACTATTTTTGCCGCCAAGTAACAGTGAGTAAAAATACATCCCCCGGAATCTGCCTGGCAGAGTAAGCAAATACACCGAAATGTCCTTCCAGCGCTTACGGAGCATATGTTAAGGTCAAGAGACGTACCCCAGCAAACCAATCAGGTATGATCAGCCCTTCCAACAGGGTGAAGGCCAAGAAAGGGTCACCAGAAGAATTTTTTCAGCAGTCTCGTGAGGAATCTCTTAAGTATTGGTGACTCACAGGGAAGACAAAGGGCCACCAGTAGCAGCATCTGTTGCTAGAAAAAGACATGAGCTGGCGCCTTCCAGTTCATTGCTCTGAACGTCTTTCTCAGGCTTGAAGGTTGTATGCCAGCTATCAAATTCCAGGAATAATGTGTAAGGAAGTACAATTATTTATGGAGAAATCCACCGTTCTAATTAAGTGTAAATTATTTTCACGACTTTCCAATCCTTTCTCAAGGTCTGTGTTTTCCACTCAATGTTCTAGCTCCCCCTAACAGAGTGAATATAATGATCTTTTCTGCAGATGTCCTATTGCCACAGGGTGTCCCAGAGGGAACCCCGTCCCCAGCTCATCTCCCAGAATCACCCAGAAGTGAAAAGAATTTTTTACTACCAATTCACCCCCCATTGATTATAAACCTCAGCAGTGATGATGATGAAGATGACGAAGGGAATGAGGAAAAGAATGGTAAACAATTTTTTTTCTTTTACAAGGAAGCAGAAAGGGCAGCTGTATACTTCAGTGGTGGTGTAATTCCCATACCTCTGCCTCACAAGATAGAGCTTGTGCCAGGTTTCAGAGGTGCCCCTTTTCTGGGAAACAAACTTTTGAACAGGGTCTGTACACACTCCTCTCGGAAGGAAAAGACTCCAGTTGGAATGCAAAAGGGGGTTGTGTGACTTTGCCTTAGAAATTGTGCTCATCAGATCTCCTAAACTCTGTAGGCACTCTGGTTTCTTACAGGTCAACTGACTCTGTATGTGTCTATGTCTATTTTGACGGGAAATTTGATTTCGTTAGTCAGCTGGTTCGCAGGGAGCCCTAAGGTGCTTTACACGTACCCTGCCCCTTGGGCTGGCTGGCAGAGCTGCCTGTTAGTGCTTCCTGACTGGGTTGCAGTCAGAGGAAGCCACCTGAATTTAACCAATCTACAAAGCTGACCTTTGCTGATCTCAGTGGCCTTCACCAAGGCAGACAAGGAGCACTCACCTCACCAGCCCTGCCGGCAGACATCGCAGCAGAGGAACTCTGGGCAGCAGTATTGGGACAAGCACTCCCTGGTGACATGTTAGATCAGCCCATTTCCTTCTGGGTGTAAAAGGAGGCCTGTGTTGAAAACGGGTACTGAAGATGGTTTGGAGTCCTTTCAGATCACCCAACAACATGAGCTTCTGTACAGAGCTCGTACCTGCAGTTGCCCTGCCTCTGCAAACACTGTAGTAAGGAATCGATTTTCTCCAGAAGCAGGGGCTGTGGTCAGAAAAAACCAATCCCTGTCCAAAGTGAAAGTCATTACAATACTGGACCACGAGGAATTGTTAAGGTCTCTCTAGAGATACCTAGTAATCTGTGAACAATATTTCCTACAGATGTTTTGGATTGGGTGCCTAAGACCGCTGCCGATATTGAAGAGGAAAGGGCAATAAAGGACATATGCCATCAGGCTGGTGAATATGAATCCGGTCCCTCTTTCCTGAAGAGCAATATAGCCACTCTTTCACAAAGAGCAGTACAGCCAACCCGGTAACCTTGGGTGTTTTTGTTCCCTCTTGGCCTGTGTTTAGGAGAGTATTACAGGATCCAGTGTCCTTGCAGGCAGCAGTCAACAAAAAGTTTGCCTCCACCTTGGGAACGTGAGCCGTTACCCTCGAGAGCTACCGAGCGAGACTGGCAGAAAGGCATGTACTTTTCATCTGCTAGGACGATGTTTCCCACTTCTGAAATTCCTGCCAGGCGTCCATGTCACCACGTCAGCAATGCCAGTTCTGCCGTTGCAGCGATGTACGGGCCTGTGCTGTATGGCGTAGCTCTGATGTGCCTGGAGGTTTAACTAATCCTCCTATAAACTGAAGTTACTCTCATGCCCCAGCATTTAGCTGTGCAGCTTGCAGGACAGCAGGTAGCTGAACGGATACAGCTGAGACAGGGGCAAAGCCTCCCTGCTGAGCAAGGGATGAAAAATAAGCACGCATAGGCAGCAGTGTGTTAGTTAAGGTTCCCTTTGGTTGCCAACTGAGTTAGCCTGGAAGGACACGGAGTTCAAGCTCAGGCTTTGTCACTCTCTCCTTTGGAGTCCCTTTGCATTGGGTTCGCATTTAGACGTTTTGCTTGGACCTTGGGAAAGGATTTGTTCCCCCTGTGACACAGACAGAAATTGCGTGCGGCTTTTGATTCCCAGTTATTATACCGTCAGATAAAGTAACATGTAGAGCCAGAGAAGATCACGTGTCAAGTAGGAGATTAGGTGTCCATAATATTTTCGGTTTAGAAACTTGGAAAAAAAAAAAAAAGTGAATATATGTCATTGTAATCCCTCAGAAACCAAACCCAAGGAGCGGGTAAAGAGCCATCAAAAGAATGCCATCAAGGAGAAGAAATGGATTTCTGGGGAGGGCAGAAATGTCCCCAAGACAGCAACAGGCAAAGGTATTTTGAGGAAACAGTTGTCCAATTCCTTTTACTTTACTGAGCTGCCAGATGATTTGTAACAGCCCTGTTAGTTTCTGCTCTTAGTGTCCGATACGTACAGTCCATATTTTGGATTGGACTACCCACAAAGAGCATTTTGTTATCTGGCCTTACAGCTTCCCGTCTCTTGCAATATGTCTCACTTACGCGGAACAGCCCAAAGTCCTTGTCTGAGCTTACTGCTTCACTTTCAGGAATTGACACTGCAGGCCCCAAAGCAAGCACATGTTATCAACAAAGGCGTCAAAGGAAGCATGATAGAACAGCAGCTTCTGTTCCTCTTGAGATAAATACCAGGACACCAACCAATTACAACCCCTCACAACACCACAGACAAGCGTATGTCGTGTACCGTTCCACCACCACCAAGCAGGAGCCAAAGGTCAATGGACCTAGAGGTGGGTTCCTGCTCACACAGTGCATTTCAGTCCCCTCTCTCCTAAGCTCTCTTAAACCTCTATCGGAAGGTGCCTCATGTCTCAGTTTCCAATGCAAGAATCCTCCTCTGGAGACAGCAACTCCCACATCCACATGAATAAAGCAAAAGTGAAATAAATCCCTGCATCACTTCTTCGTACAGGGGAGGAATAGATGCAGATTCCTTCTTTTTTATGTTTGTGTTTCCTTTAATCAAACCTGGACTTACTGGTATAGAGATTGCAGAGAGACCCATTCTCCTTGGGAAGAATGCATCTCACCAGATTTCCAGGTTGAAAATGATAGAGCATGGCAGAAAAAAAAATCCAAAGAAAAAACAATCAGCATTTTTTTCCTGAGAACAAACGTTACCACGTTCACTACCTGTCTTTTCAGATGTACCTGGGACATACGCTGGGAAATGCTCAAAAGAAACAAGCCAGCATAACAGCAAGAGGAGATTTTGGTCCCAAAGGGAGAACTATGGTAATGCTTACACGTTGTGTATAAACAGAGGCATTTAGGACAATTGTGGATTTAATCATTTGAGTGAATGGAATTAATCTGGAATTAACATGAAACCAGAGTATTCCTAACAGTGATTCCTAACGGAGCTTTACAGAGAGGTTCTAGGGAGAAAGTTTGCAATTAATAGCAGCTTGTACTCCAGAAGTGATGTCTGAGTCACCTGCCGGATACTTCAGCTGCTGGGACATTTAACTCGCATGCCAGGCTAAGAGAGTCTGTCCTGAAGCTGCAGCTGAAATTAAGAAAGAGTGCCTGTGTTTCTTCTACAGACAAATGTACTTCGGGCTCCTACAGCACACCAGCTTGGGGGAAAGGAAAGCCGCGGGCAAAAACCTTCTCGAGGTTCACGACAACCATTCAGGTAACCAGCTATTCTTTAGGAATACCTTCACAATTCCCCCTTTTTGGTAAAAGCGACATGTCTCTCCCACCTAGAAAACATAGAACTGCTCCAGGACATTCAGGAGAAACCCTAAATGGCCATTAACACATCCTACAGCTGTCCAGAGAGCAGAGATTAGAACCTTGTCATGTGTCTTGTGTTCAAAGTTTAATTCTTAAGGTGTTTGTGAAAGATCATACACCTTTGCTCTAATAAATGATGCACAACATGTTCCATTGATCTGTTTTGACAGCAGAACGGAGAAGACGTGGAAATAAGTAGAAAAGGAGACTGATATATCGGCAGGAGGAGGAAGTGAAGCAAGAAGCAAGATGATAAGTTAAAATTTATCAGTTTATCCTGTTTACTCTGTTTATGGAAATTTTACCATGAATAAACACTCCTGGTTTCACATAGCCGGACGCAGCTAGCAGCGTCCTAACAGGAGGCAGCAAGCCGCTCCATCCAAAGCAAGAGGTGCCATAAGAGAAAGATGGGGCACAAGGTGTTGGGTGCAAACACAGTGAGATCACAGGGTTTGTCTTGGAGGTTTCAAGGATTTGTCTCTAAGGCCACAGCTCCTGTGGCAAGAAGTTGAGCCTTACTGAAGCCCCGGCAAGTGGGCTTGTTCTGTTTTACGTTAAAGAAACAGCGGGACGGGAGACTCTTTGAAAGGGCCCCATTTCCCATCCTTTACTCTGAAGCAATGGAGAGAGAGGAAGGGGGTCAAGCTGGACAGGCCACCCAGCTAATGGGGAGTGGGGTTCTGGCAGTTCCTCACAAGCTGCTTTTCCTTCCCCAGATCTTAACACATCTACTTCCCCCCCCCGGCCCCTTCATCTCTTTGCACACTTGACTTTAATCATAAATTTGCTCCCTTCACCCCACACATTGTGGTGCAGGGAGGGGCAGGGGAATGGGGGTTTTCAGTCTGTTCCTCCCTAGTTGTTTTCCGTCATTGCACACACACACTCACTTCCCCTGCGTCACCATGGGGTCCCACCCACGTGAGACAGTCTTATCCATGAACTTCTTCAGCATGAGTCCTCTCTACCAGGGAGTCATCTCCTCACCACAGGCCTCTCAGCAGGACTCGCTTCCATGGGTGCTGATGCTTGGGCCCAGACTCCCCCGGCCTGGTACCCTGCAATGTCACAAGTCCCCTGGCAAACCTGCTGAGGCATGGATCAATCTCTTCACAGGCTGTAGATGTCTCTGCTCCCCATCCTTATCCATGGGCTGTGAGGGGACACCTGCTCCACTGTGGTTTTCTCCATGAGCTGCAGGGCAATCTCTCTTTCTGGCACCCTGAGGGCCTCACTCCCTCACTCTCTGCCCTCTCCTTCAGGCCTGCCCTTGGTGTCCACGCAGCTTGATACATGGTGTTTGTGAAAGATCATAGACCTTTGCTCTAATAAACGATGCACAACATGTTCCGTCAATCTGTTTTGTCAGCAGAATAGAGAAGACATGGAAGCGAGTAGAAAAGGAGAGCGATGCATTTGCAGGAGAAGGAGATGAAGCAAGTTCTTTACCTTGCAAAGAAAAAAATCAAACTAAAAATGTATCAGTTTATCATGTTTACTCTGTCTATGGAAATTTTACCGTGAATCAACATTCCTGGTTTCACGTAGCAATTTCAGGGGACTTTTAATGTCAACAGCCACAGCAAGGCCTCCTAGAAAGGAACTGTTTTGATGTGAAAGCCACATCCTTAGCTGGGCCGGTGAGCTCTTTGCCAGATATCTGTGGGCTCAGTCTCAGCTTCCTCCTGACATCTGGCCATTGCAGCAGGGCAGCAGAAGTGTGTCCTGACCGAAATGAACCTCACAGCACCACATTTGGAATTAACTGACATACGCTTTTACACACCTTCTAAAGTAAAGGAGGAAAAAGCCCAAGAGGGAAACTGGCACAAGTGATAGGTTATAATTGCTTTCTGAACTAACAAGATGCATTATAAATATTTACATGTATTTGACTTGATATCTTTGGTCAGGAATTTTCCTGGTTTTGTATTTACCCGAGCTTTGCTCATTTTAAGAACATCATCAGTTTTGGAGGAGAATCCTGCAGTCTTTCTGTTAGACTGTGATCTAGTGATTATCTCGGTGCTGTCCATAACTGTGAGTGAAGAATGTTTTCCTTCCGTGGATCCTTTTCTTTATTGTGAATTTTTAGAGCACGAGGATGGATATGATACCTTCAGTGGTACCTTGTAGCTGAATTGATGCAATTGTTCTATGTCAAAAGTAGTCATACATTCCTTTGTTCTACTTTATTGACAATGTCTTGCTTAAACTTTGGGTTGTAATGGCCCAATTTTTCCATTTAAAACCTTAGCTTGCAATCATTTCAACCTTAAGAATGGTGTAATGATTATAAACATCTAAGTACTTGTGCATCACTTTCTTTAACTGAGAGAACCAGAAAAATCTCTAGTATCTGCTTAAACAAGAGTTGCAAAATGTGTAAAACAGGAACCTTATTTTTAAAATCAAGGGCTATGTGTGTTGCAAATGTTTCCCCCCTTTCTAATTAGACATTGGAATTTCAAACTGCATCACATGATGCCTTATGGCAACATTTTACAGGTTGTCTGCCTGAAGCAATTTAAAATCTTAATTCAGACAGGTATTTTTTCCAGTTATATAAGGCACCCTGCATGGCTTTGCCTTTATGTAACACTGCAGTGAGAAAAAGTTCTCATGAGAACATCCTTTTTATTTGACAGTAGAAATGTGGAATAGAGTTGGCTTCTTTAGGAAAACCTTGGAAGAGCTCAAATGACCGAAATACCGTAATTTTCCCATGGATGGATCTGCAGGGTGTGCTGCACCATGGACAGAGGCCCATTTGACACTGCAGAGCTTGAGGTTCCCAGCATTTGAAGCATTTTTACAATCATCTATACTATCCTCCTATGGTGGTTTAGTCCTGGCTGGAGGCCAGATGCCCACCAAAGTCACTCTATCACTCCCCTTTTCAGTCAGATGGGGAGAAAATATATATTGAGAGGCTTAGGAGTCAAGATAAGGAGAGAGATCATTCCACAATTAGCATCATGGGCAAAACAGACTCAGCACAGAATAAAGGAAAGAAAACTCTCTAATTTATCACACTGCACTGCACCCACAGTGACACCAGAGTCAGATAATGAGAAGTGGGACCAGATCTTAAAACACCTCCCCCCACTCCTCCCTTCTTAGAAGACTTCACTTTAGTCATGATTTCACTCCCTTCTTCCCCCACATTGTGGCACAGGGAGGGGCAGGGAATGGGGAAATGGGGGTTTCAGTTAGCTCCTCACGAGCTGTTTTCCATCTTGGCTGAGGGGTGGGGGGTGGAGGGGGAGGTGTGGGCGGGGGGCATTCCTCACCCCCTTCCTGTGCTGCACTGTAGGGTCCCACCCAAAGGAGACAGACTTCCATGAACTTCTCTAATGTAAGTCCTTTCCCACGGGGCTTCAGCTCTTTACCAGCTGCCCCAGTGTGGGTCACTTCTATGGGGTGCAGTCATAAATTACAAAATGTCTCTCAGTCTCTCAGGCTGCTCCATCCTGGTGCTCCATAGGGTCACAAGCCCCACCCCCTGCCCCAGCAAACCTGCTCCAGTGTGGATCTCTTTCATCTCTGTGTGTCTGTCTCTCTCCACGGGCTGCAAGTGCTGGCAGTGGCTTGCTCCAACATGAGACAGAGTGTCTTCTGTATGTCACTCCTGCTCCAGTGTGGGGCCTCTCCACAGGCTGCAGGTGGGGTCTCAGCCTTTTCCATGGGCTGCAGGGGAACATCCACTCTGCCATGGGTTGTAGAGGCATCTTCCTTTCCAGCAACTGGGGTGCCTCCTCCCCCGCTGCTTCCACGGCCTTGGTGTCTGCACAGTTTCTTGCATCTTCTCACTCCCTTCTCTGGTGGCAACATGCGGCTGCTTGCATTTTTTTTTTCTTCTAAATGTGATTCCCAGAGGTGCTGTGACCGTCACTGATGGGCTCGGCCTTGGTCAACAACTCCGGCCTTGAGCTGGCTGGTGTTTGTTCTCTGGGGCCTGCAGAGAGTTTCTGGCTGCTTCTTGCAGAAGCCACCCCTGCAGCCCCCCCTCCACCAAGACCCAGCCATGCAAAACTATGACACCTCCTTTTCTTTCTAGTGTAATCTCAAAAACCCGGCATCTTAAGAGAATTTTTAAAATCTGAGTGCCTTTCTGACTGGGATCATGAAGAACTAGCACTTCCTGGTGCAATTTAACCCACGTCTCCAACCTGATAATTAAAGGCATCAAGCCAAAGCCAAACAAAAATAGCTTTCTAGCACCTTAACATGCTAGTTAAGATGGCATGGATTGGGCTAAGTGTCACGCCCAGCTCAAGGGAGAGACAAAGAAATGCAGGAGAAGGATGTGGCCATGAGGGTAATAATGGTCTGATCCTGGGTTCTTGTGGAACCATAACCTCAGATTATGATCTCTTCCCTTTTCACTGGAACTTCCTGTGGAGAAATTACAAATACTGGCCTCTTAGTCATCAGTTGCTCAACCAAGCAAGTCACGGATACTAGGCAATACCTCATCATTGTACAATAAATAAATGGTTCAATGAGATATTAACTGTTCCTGTGAGATGTTAATTACTCTTGACTGATATCAGAGGAACAGCAAGTTATCATTGCTTTGTTGATCAAAACCCTGTTGAAGATTTAGCTTTCACAGCTTCATAGACACTGAGATGCATGAAAACGATAAAAATACATGTGAGTTTTCCAGATCACGATCTCATCCCCTATTATATTACTTCACCCCCTTCTGCCTGGTTGTCTCTATCACTAGAGCCCCAAAAGAAATTGAGGATATTCAACATTACATTCAGTGAAGGTGTGAAGATTGCATGTCTGTGTTTTCACATACTTGCTGCATGAGAGATATCCCACCACCACCCATGTTTGAACTACCAATACTTGGAAATAAGTCCTGCAATAACAAGCCAAAGATCAGAGTCAGAGGGCTGCTGAAGGAAAGATGAACTTTCCCTGATATTATGTATGCATATACATAATCTGCTGTATAATATGAATTGAAAGGCCCAGGGGAAAGAAATGTTTTGTTGCTTACACCTTATACATGTTAAAATATGGTAATGTTTTTCCAGGCTGGTACTTCTGAAAGCACATCAGACAGCTAGTGTAGGTGATGCATATGAGATAGTAAACAGACTGGCAGTGCTACCACCTGTATTTTATTAAAAATCTGCAAAGCTTCCAGTCTGAGATCCTGCCTCCTGAACAAACTTACATGGCCAAATTAAAAATGCAAACTCCCAACACCTTAGCAACACAGGTTTTGATTTGTTTGTTTTGTTTTTGTTTTTTTTTTAAATAAACTGGTTATTAATTCAGGTAGCAAAGTTCACCTCAAGACACCACATGAATGAGGAAAATAAAAAGGTTGTAAAATAAAAACTGAACAAAACCTCCCTGGGAATTTTAGAGATTTATTTAAAAAAGAAGAATTTTTGTCAATTTCCTCCTAATTAAGACATCTGTTAATAAAAGCTCCCTACTTTATGTAGGTAGATACAGATAAAAATTGGTTTTTAGTGTAAGTTTATGTGGCTCTGCAGTCACTAGGGGTCAGTGCAATCACAGGAATGGGCTCGAACAACGCCCAGGAGTGAAAATTCATTGGAGTGTGCTTGATTCCAGGGTGCCCAGAACTAAAGCCTCTTTGCAGTTCTGAACTGGCTTTAAGTTAAGAGAAAAGGACCCAATAGGCTTGTTACGCTTCCTAATGCCCAACTCCGGGGAGAGTAACAACCACCAATACTCAAAGTTGCTAAATAGCTATTTTTTGTCTCTTAAAACATAGTGATCAGGTAACCCTACTCCCTCATCCCATGTGCTTTCCAAAACACATTAGTGTTACCTCCTGATCTGGACAGACTTCACCGCAGCTTCCTCTCAGGGAAAGAGTCTTTGAAAAGAGGTGAGAGTCTCCTTTAACCTTTGCAGTCTGGAAGCATTTTAGATAATTTTGAATGTGTTTGCTTTTCACATTTTGGCTTTTTTATACAAGTGAAACTAATGATAGAAACATACTCCTTTGGTATGCAGTATTTGAGGCCCCTGAGGGTAAAATTATCATGCTTAAAATACGAGGGAAATCCTGTTGCTTCTTTCCTCTTCTTGTTTCCTAGGAGAAAGGCAGTTATGCAGAACTAAGTATGAAAATTGACAGGACCTTTTGAGAAGGTAAAGTGAACATCGAAGACTCTTACTTGGTTTAAGGACACATATAAAAGAGGCACTTTTGAGGGTTCATATGACAGTTTGCTTCCTCTGGAGCAAAGCAGGGTCCTTAAAGGTTGGTATCCTTCTTGTTGCTGTTCATACATGATGAAGGCTTTTTATTGACTTTCCACTGCGGTGATAGAATGTGCCTCTTACATCTTCACAGCTCCTTTTGCTTGTCCCAGGAGAATCTGCAGAGCAGATTTAGAAGCTTATGCTGCTTTACAGGAATAAGCACTGAGACAACATGGGTAATACTGTCGACTTCAGCACAATTACTCATATTCTTAAATTCAAGTGTATTTTGAATGATCACAGCAGAGAACTCAGTGGCTTCCAAGGTTTTCATTTCAGTATGCATTGCAGCCTGCCTGCCAAGTTGATACTGGTCTTGGAGATGAATGAGGATGTAAAATCCAGCAAGACTAACTTCTAAAGCAAGATTTGCAAAGTGGGCAAATAGAGGATTGTCAGAGAAACAATAAATTACAGAAATGTGACAGTCATTTGCAAGTTTGATAAAACATGGCTCATACCAGCTCTTTCAGTTGGTCAGTGCCAATCAAAACCTTGGTCCTGTTGGCAAAGGGAGAACCTGGTGGTGAAGGGAAGAGAGAAGTCTTGAAGAGGTTGTGCTCATAAGTACCAGACCATTAACATTCAAAAATACTTGATTGGGGGGATTATTCAATTTTATCCATTAATTTTACTTCATTAGTTGAAAGCACATATTGGCAGGAATAGTTCTAGTACGGTTTAGATGGATGAACTGCTCAAGTAGACACAGGTATGACTTATGTCACTGCCAGCTGTCAAGAGAAGTCCTGAAGATGTTAGAGAACTAAAACTGAATATTTTGTTGCTGTATTTTTGTAGCCAGTATAGGAATCGAAAAATATGGAAATGTAAGTATTTTGCAAATTACTTAAAATCAGATCTTTGGGAGAGGGAGTTTTTCAACGTGTTGTGAAGTGGCAATCATGTATTCCTTACTGAAAATGCCACATGACATTGAGCACTGAGATTCCTGGTACACTAACAGTAAAATTTCCTTCAGGTAAGGCAGTTGCAATGTTTCAAGTCTGGAAATGGCAGATGTTTAGCATTTCTTACCTTGAGGCCACAGATACCTGCTGTTTGATTTAAGGCATTAGAAAAACTATCAGCATGGCTTGAACTGAAGTTGATGTAGAATAAATAGCTGCAGCAGTTGAACTCTCATGATTTCCTATTGTTTTATTTGCCCTAGAGTGCACTGCACTATTTTAAAGTGGCACACCTCAGGGATTCACAGCAAACTCTCCTCCCCTTATTCCAGCATGACTGATCCAACATTTGGTTTGCTGTTTTAAAAGCTAATATTTTAAAATCCCTACAATGGCACACACTATTTTTATTTTAAACACAAGGAATAACAGTGCAGACCTACTCTAATAGACTAGCAGCCACTTTTTGTTAGGGTACGTGATGGAAACAGGTTTTAGCTCAACAGACCATCTCATTCATCTCTCAATAATTTGTTCTACAGCTCTCATCAGAGCTGCTCTAGGGGAATCCAAGCTCTTTTTTCCCATGTAAACGTCAGGCAGAGTAAAAAAGAGGTAATGTCCTGAAAAGCTTTCTGGATTTTTATATATATATATACACATACACATATACACTTTTTTTAAAAAAAGTGTGCTATTTTATTGTTGCTAAAATTACTGTTTTTCCATGTTACATATCTTGTTTCAGTGACTTCTTTGTAACATAAATTCATAAGCTGTACTTCCTTTTATTTAAAATCTGCAAGTTGTAACACCTGCAGTCTATAGTCCCAGCTTGTGTTGGGTATCTGTGCTGACTGAAACTCTACAGCATAATTCTAGGATTTCTTCTGGCAGATCACCAATCCAGATATCCCAATAACACATTTCCAAGAGTGACCAAAAGAAGGTGATTCAGGGAAGCTGTAGGCATTTCCAAAGCAGAATAGAATCGTAGAATGGTCTGGGTTGGAAGGGACACCAAGGATCATAGAGTTCCAACCCCCACTGCCACAGGCAGGGCCACCAACCTCCAGGCCTGGATCTAGACAGGGTTGCCCAGGGCCCCATCCAACCTGGCCTTGAACACCTCCAGGGATGGGGCATCCACAACCTCTCTGGGCAGCCAATTTCAGCACCTCACCACCGTGTAACTTCCCCCTAATATCTGACATAAACCTTCCCTCCTTTAGCTTCAATTCATTCCCCCTTGTCCTGCCATTATCTACCCTTTTAAAAAGTTGATTCCACTCCTGTTTGTATGCTCCCTCCATTGGAAAGTTTTGTTATTTATCTGGTGGTTGAGCCCTGGCTAAAGCCCAGACGCCCACCAAAATCAGTCTATTACTCCCCTTCTTAGTTGGACAGGGGAGAAAAATATAATTGGGCGGCTCAAGAGACAAACTCGTTAATGAGGCGGGCAAAACAGACTCAACACAGAGTGCTGAAGAGAAGGTTATCTAATTTATTACACTACGCTTAAGAGAAAACAGTGAAAAAAACAATCCGAGTCAGGAGTGCAACCAACAATCTTAAAACAAATGCAACCAGGCAAACACTTTTCCCCCCACCACTCCCCCTCCTTAGCAGGCTTTAGTTAGAAGTTTGCTCCCTTCTTCCCTCCCGGTCGCAGCCCAGGAGGGGCAGGGACTGGGGAAAATGGGTGTCTCGGTAACACCTTCCCCCCACCCCTCCATTCTAAAGCAGACTTCCCTTTCAGCCATGATTTTGCCCCCTTCTTCCCCTCTCCTGCTCGCAGCACAGGACGGGGGGGCAGGGACTAGGAGATGGGGGCTTTAGACAGTCCCTTGCAAGATGGTTTCCTTCTCGGCCGGGATGGGGGCATCCATTCCACACAGCCTCCCCCTGCTGCACCATAGGATCTCACCCATAAGAGCCAGTCCTCCAGGAACTTTCTCCAAGGCAAATCTCTCCCCACCGGGCTTCCTCTCTGCTCTGGCAGGCAGCAATAAATCGCAATGTCTCTCAGTCCCAGTCCTCCACGGGGCTATCGGCCTCCCCCAGCAAACCTGTTTCTCTCATCTCTGTAGGTCGCTTGTGCTGGCAGGGGCTCATCCCAACGTAAGTCACGGCATCTTCTCTATGTCTCCAACGGCTCCATCCAGCGTGGAGCCTCTCCACCAGGCAGGTCGGGTCTCTGCCTCTTCCATGGGTCCTCTCCACCGGCTACTCCATGTGCTTCTGCTCGGGCTGCAGGGGCATCTCTCCCTCGGGCACCTGGGTGCCTCCTCCCCCAGCCTTCCCCGCCTTTTGTGTCTGTCAACTGCTTATATTTATATGCAAATATATATCACAATGCCCTTAACGGGCCAAAATTGAGGTCTTCTTGGCACTCCCTGTTCCCTGATGGAGTCTTTCCTATATGTGATTCTCAGAGGCGCTGTAAGCAGTCTCGCAGAAGATTCTAGCAGCCATTTTCTGCAGCCCCTGGCCCCTCTCTCTCAGCACCCAACTGTGCACAACCACAACATTTTAGTAGTGATTTTATGGCTTGAACTGTACAATTTTTATTTTCTTCCCAAATAAATTTTTCTCTTGCCTAATATAATTGAAATAGTAAGTTTCACAGCTTGCTTTTTCTTTTTTTTTTTTTTTTTTGGTGGGGGAGGATACTTTTAAATGCATTCTTTCTTAAAATCAGGTTTCAACTTCTTGACTTTCCATTAAATGCTGTGACCTTTTCCTATAAACAAGTAGCTACACTGAAGACAGACAATTGGTATTTGTATTCTGTTAAAAGTTCTGACATTTCATAAAGGTTATAATTCAGTATTTCATTTTGTACAAGTCATGTTGTGTCCCACCCTTGTCATTTTTGTGAAATCGGGGCAGTTTGGTATCTCAGTTCTTAGAAAATTTATAACACCACTATGCCTCTGTTTCCCTGAAACCTGCAAAGACAACTTTCTGCCAGCCACTGTCAGACAACTGGGAAACTGTAAAATATTTTTTGATTTAAGTATAAAGTAGATAGTTCGCCAGATTCAGGGTAGAAAGTCATAACATATTAGAGTGCTCTTGGGAAAATATGTATTCCCAAAGGACCATTTTTTCCTACACACCTTTGCCATCAAGACAGTGGGCCTCTTGAGGATATGTTAGCGTCCATTTGCCTGCCCTATGTGGAAGATGATTGCACAACATTTGTCCCTGTGACAGGTTGTCAATGAAATGTGAATTCTGTATCAGCTCATCCATTTCCAGCTTTCTTATTAGTGGCATTGCAGTGCCTGGTGCCCGAATTGCTGCTCATGTATCCAAAGGCCCATTGAAGGGTGAGGGTAGGACAGGATTGCTCACACAGCTGCACCATATGTCTGAGAGGACACCTTGGTGGCCTGCTCCCAATCATCACAGATCAGGAAGATGGGTTATGAACATCCTCAGTCTTTGCCGTTGTTCTGCCCCATGTTGATCACGCTGTGTCTGGAGGCAATATCCAGCTTGTGGCACAACAAAGGCAGGAAAGACCTTTGGATGTGGAGTGGCACAGTGGAAGCCTTCTGCCAGGAACTAGAGACGTAACTTTGTCATTGCTCAACTGCATTTTAGGAGCTCAAGATGGTGGCTGTGATCCTGCAAAGCCTCATTACACCAGCACAGCTACTCAGCAACTGACCATTTTGAGGTAGGTAAATGTAAATGAAGAAAGCAAAAGCTATGATATCTGTAGCCATTCTCCAGCCCTATTCTCATGGATATGTAAGTGGAAAACATGAATGAGATAGTCCAAGCCTTTTCTTACTAGGAATGCCTGAACTATTTGCATTCTGCAGTTCATTCACTCCCAGTCCAGCACAGAAGCAGACCTGAACTGTGAGGTTGACCACTGTATTGCTCGTTGGAGGACTATTGGTGCAGATTCACTGTTGTCTTAGAAGGTTTCTTGGGAATGACACAGTATCTGCACCTTTTCCAGTGCCTGCACATTTCCAATGGGAGCAAAGTCCTTGATAGGCAGAAACTTTGGCTGTGATTACTTTGAAACATTTTTTTTTAAATGATACATGCCCACAAAATACTTCTGTTTTGACAATTTCACATTTTCTACTGGAAGTAGGGGGTTAGAAAATTCCCAGCTGTCCCTAAGTTCAATTTAGTGAATGTATTATTCATGGCACCCTAAATAGTACCTCTCAAAGCTGAACTATCCCGTTCTTTTCATTCTCCACATAATCGATGTTTTCCCAGGTCTCTCTTCATTTTTGTAGTCTGTCTGTAAACCTTCTGCCACATCCTTTTTTGATGAAGTGATCAGCGCAGAACAGTGGTTCAGAGGAAGCTCTCTCATTGATTTATATGATGGTGTTCGCTTTCAATATCATTTTCAACATCACTCAGTTTGCATCCTAACATTCTGTTTGCTCTTTTGATCGATGCCACGTATTGAGCAGAGACATATTGAGTTGTTCAGAGAAACATCCAAGTTCTTTTTTCCCCCTCCGTGGCTGCAGGTAATTTAGAGCCCTGTAAGGTGCATTAGTAGATCAGATTATTCTTCCCAATGTCTACAATTATCTTTTCTTTCTGAGCCCTGTGAGGCAGGCAGGCAGTGGAACTGCAATCAGGCATCTCTCAAAGGAGCACAGCTTGAAATTTGGTCTGGGACTCCGTGAACACACTGCACCAGCAGCCGTCCGGGAGAGGCACAGCAGTAATGTCTTCCCCACAGAGACCTGTCCTCTTCTTCATCAGTGTGACCCCCTTTGCTCTCACAATTACACACTCCAGCTGCAAAGTTACCAGAGGAGCAAATACTGTGGAGAAGGCAACATGTCCTCATTTTTCTCTACAGTTTGTGCCTCAGAAGCCTAAGTTTTACTGCAGACTGTATGCTGCATGAAGAAATTACTTGCTAGTATTACCCTAAAAATCATCTCCTACATTTCTGGTCAGCACTATGGCTTAGGACAAGGCATGGCAAGGTAACTTCATTTAAATTGTCAATCTCAGTGCTGTAAATCTCTCTCTTTCTCCTTTGCTTCAGTGTTCTGGTTTTAAGGGGCCCAAAGGCTTCTGGAAAAGACTGACTGCTCAGCTGCTGTGAAAATGCTCAATGTTTTGGGGTTTTGTTTTGGTTTTTTGTTATTTGCTTTTAATTGGGTAAAATACGCTGTTACTTGAGCACACTAACCAGACAGCATGGGCTGTCTCCTACCCGCAAATACAAAGCTCAAAAAACACTCAGTGGGGGGAAACAATTGCAAAGTACATTGTAACATGGAAAAATAACTTTTAAGGCTTTTTTTTTTTTTTTGCCACACACAGAGAGTTTAATACTGGAGTGGTCAGCAGAGGAAGATATTTAAATGGATAAATGATGTAGATTTCATGGATGAAGATTTTCTCCATCCAGTAAGCAACTTCTGAAAGATCGGTTTAGCCTCTTGGGCTTTCGCAGCATAAGAGTTAGCTCCTTGTAAAGAAATAACACGGATTAAACGAGATTAATTTTACTGGAAGATTAAGCAGCTGTTTTCTGTCAGGTTCCCTATTCAATCCTTCTTGCCAGTGCTTGTTCATAAAGAAATTTGGCAGCTACTAAAGCACTGAAGTAGGAAAGATTCTTTGCACACATTTATAGCTCAATAGCAATGCAAATTATGTTTGCAATTTACCTTTCAATTACTTCCTGGAGGAGTACTGTCCAGGAGAGAACCTGGCCATCATGGCTTTCTCAAAAATGTCCTGGAAGTATGATTAAAAGTAAGCATCAGAAGAAACTCTTCCTCCTAAAGGAGGGGCATTGCATGTCGTACTGAATATTGCTTTGCAAAGGCACGACCAGTGTGCAAAGCACATAGCTGAGTGTTACATACTAAGAGTCAACCCACCAAAAAACCCTGAAAACCACAACCCAAAACGTCCAGTTGGATGAGCTGCTAACACTAAAATCTCAACCAGACTTCCAGAAATATAATTTTTTGGGGGTTTATTTTTCTTTCCCAAGGAGTGAGCAATATTGAAAATGGAGAGGTATCAAATTAATTTCCCTATGACTCGTGTCCAAACTTCACTCTTTTGATTAATTTATTAACAGCACCGTGGCAAACACAGGGTCTGTAATAAGGATCGCTGAGGTATTGCTGGGCAGAGTTTAGCAGATAAGCTTGTTAATGAGGCATGAGAAGTGGCAGCATCCTGCGCAGCCCGTCTGCTTGGGAGGAGAGGGGGAGAGAGGCAGGTGGAGCAGTGCATAAGCATTGCTAATTTTGTAAAAGATATTTTCTTGGTAGCTGAATGACACCTAAATGCAAAAGTGTGAGAGGAGTTGGGTAAATGGTGCTTTTTCTTTCTGTTATCCTTGGGTGAGACAATGCTTTTCTGCTCACCAATTTCTCTCCTTTCCTGCTCCTAGGATTCTCAGTTACAACCAAATGTAGAATGCTCACATTGTTCCCAGGGGCATGAGGGAGGACAGTTGTTTTGGTCCAGGTCTGAAGAGGAGAGATTTCTTCACAGTGTGAGCTATAAATTAGAGAAAGAAAACTTGAGGTAGCCTGAAGGGCTGCAGGAGTTTACAATCACTCTACCAGATATCATCTGGGGAATGGGGTGTGGAGGTACCCCACAGGTGAGGAGTGAGAAATGATGAGGATTTAACCTCATTTCTGGAATAGAACACCAAGTTGGAGCCAAAATAACCAAAGTGCTAGGTGTGGGCCAGGTGGAGACAGAGGATGAATCACAGAAGTTATTTGGGAGGTCTTGGTGGCAAATTAGCTGAGGAAGACTCATCTTCAGGGGAAAAAAAAATACACTGGGCAATTCAAATGACGTACTACCTGACCCTTTGGCAATTTCTGCCTTACAGAATCCCCAAGCATGAATAGACACCTGGGCTGGCAGGTAGACTGTCTGTAAGGAATGGGAACATCCTTCCTTCTGCATCCTTATTGCATGGTGAGTTGCAGGTGCTCATTCTAATGGTGGCCTCTGTGGTTGTCAATGCCAATCCGCCCCTGTCTATCTAGTGTGCGTCACCTCTTTTCCCCAGGGGTTTTATTACCCTGCTTAGATTATGTTCCTACCACACTTGTTGGAAGAATAGTTGAGACTTGCTGCTCTGACAGTAAGAGTTATGAAGCTAGGAGTGTTTGGTTAAATAGGGGGGGGAAATGATGGAAAATTAAAGGAGGGAAAACTCTAAAATAAAGATCAAGAAACAAATAAATAAAAATGTGTGCATTATTGAGATGTAGAAGACAAGTACTGACAGGTGAAGGAGTTGTAGGAGAACAAGTAAAGGGGAAGAGGAAAAACGAAGCTGAGATTGATGCAAAACAGTGTTATTTTAAAGGTATTGAATTTGGACTAGATACTTACAGCTATGGGTTGGAACCGGCAAGTAGATTTTAGATGTTAGAAGGTTAAAAGAATAAAAAGGTGAACGACTTCAGGGTTTGAAAGAGCTTTTTCTGGAAAAGCACTTTGAGATTGAGGACTTCTGTGGGCCTTTTAATATCTTAATAATAACTGAGTACTTATTGTGACTTGGGAAAAGGAGCAGAATTAGTTAAAAAAGGACTATTTTTTGTTGTTGTTTTCCAGCATCTATGGGAAATTTGATGTTTTGTTATATTCTTGTACTTTTGTTCTACAAGTTTCTTGGCAGTCAAAAATATTATTTTGCTCAAGATGGAATAGCAATATTAATCTTATGTGGTCATTTCTTTTGGAAATGGTTTTCTTTCTGAAAGAAGATTAAAAAGTAGAACAAATCATAGAGTCTAGCTATAAAACAAAACAGAAAGCAGTTGTTTATTTATACTTCTGGATCTTTGAATTAGAATAAATCGTGAATTATAACTTAATTTGAGCTGTTAGGTAGTGATCAAAGTCTTGTTCTTTCTCACTATTCTCTGCCCTTGATATTCTGTACTGAAGTAGAGAAAGTAGTGCTATTGTACTTTACCCAACTTTTCATGAATGTCTGCTGTCCCCATTGTTACAGAACTTAATCAATAAGAAACCATTTTCATTTTGCCAAAAGAAAGTTCAACAATTAAGACATTCCAGTATTCTGTGGCCCTGCCTGATCTTTTCCTGTGGGTCTCTGATACATCTTTTAGGAGGTTAAACTCTCAGGTCTTGCAAGACTCTGCCTCCTGAGGTCTCTCAGGCAGTCACTGTAATTATACCACTTTCTGTCCAACCTTCACTCTATGAATGAATTGCTTGTGAATTGAATGCCGTTGTATAGTCTCAATCCCAGAGTTTGAGGAGATCAAGACTTTAATTTTCGTTGCATGATATCCATTGTGGGCAAAAGGATGGGCTGGAGATGTAATTGCTAACATTGGTGAATTACAGGGAAAGGAAAAAGTAGAAAGCTTGTATTTGAGCCTTTGTAAAATACAGATTGGGAGAAAATAAAGTGTAAATCTGTTAATACAGCTTCTTTGATGAAACATAGACAGATACAGCATAGGATTTAATTCACATTATACCAGGTAGGCACAAAACACATATTCCTATAAACCAGGAATTAACTCTACAACAGAGCGTAAATTTTTCAGGTTTTTTGTAACTGTGTTGGGGCTGCACCAAGAACTCCCCTGGAAAATGCTGCCTCTTAAATGCGTTGATGCAGTGGTGCTCTTAGTTTTGGGGGTTTTTTCTTTGGTTGGTGTCAATTATGTTCTAGGATTAGCTACAGACGACTTACTCTCTTCCTTTTTTGTCCTTCTTCCTTCTACATAAAATATATAAATATCCAGAATGAATCTATGCCAGACACTACAATTATATTGACTAAAAAGGGTGGACTATGGTATACATTCTAAATTATACGTGTCTGTTTATTAAGATGTTGCATTTTTTTACATGAAAGAATGTAGATACATTCCAAATATTTGGTGCAGTTTCATACTGCTGAGGCATATGAATGGAATGCTTGAGGGAGAAATGCTTTAGCCTTCTCCTCTCTCAAACAAAGAAGTAACATATAATTGCATATCATTGTAACATGGTACTGACAATAAAGATATTTTTGGCAACTGAATAAAGTGACAAATAGACTCAACCGTTCAGGTTAGAACAAATGCCCAGACTTCTGTATATCTGCACCTGACGGCGGGACCCTGCACTTCTTACCAGCCCCTTTCTTCCCCTAGCTATTTTAATCCTTTTGGATACTGATGGGAGGTATTCGTAGCCTGGGATAGATCTACCACCCAGTGTCTAAGTGGCTCTTTATTGTACGCTGAGTATGCTGATGTGTTTGCTAAGCGCTCACTGATCAAAGTCAAACTTAACGCCGGACTAATTATTACCGTGTGTGATGTACTGGAGAGGTACCTGCCTTTCCACAAGCCTGATTGATAGCTTATGCTGTTACATGTCTGAAACAAACCCAGGTATCACAAAAACACAACGAAGAAAGGTATGGCTTTGTGTTTTGTTTCACTCGAGATGGAACGTGGGATATTGATGTCTTCTGTGGGATACTTGGTAAGGATGCCTTTGGCAAAGGGAGGAGGGAGACAAAACCAGCGGGAAGAGGCATTTTGGAAGGTGTTATCACGGAACTGTGGTTTTGTTTCCTAAACTGAAAGAAGAACGGGAGGAGGGTGTGACAAATAAAGCTTTCAAATGAAGGTAATTGTAGCACACACTTTATCTCAATAGTTTTATTCAAATCTCTTTGTTTTTGGAACAGAGGACCTTAGAGAAATCCTTTTGAAAGCTCTCTCTTGCCCACCGTCATCCCTCCCAGGCAAATTCTTGTGGCAGTTGGCTTACTGATGAGTGCTGTTTCAGTGCAGTTAGGCTCTTAGTTACAAAGGTTAGGCAAACATCACCAGAAACTTCTCCTAAGGCCAGTAAAAGGGATGATTAAAATATAAAAGTGGCAATGTTTTAGTGAGTGTGCATGGCAGACAAGGGGACTTTGCGTAGCTCTTCAGATCAATCTTAGAAGGAATATACTGCATGAATTTAGAGAGGAAATAAAGCAGGCTGTTTATAACACCTCCCAGGTTCTGCAAACTGGGGCTGTAAAAGTCTCAGCTGCAAATTAGCTTAGGAAAGGAGCTGGGTTTTTCATATCTTCTACTCTTTAGAAACAGATCCTCCAGCTCCTATTGTTTATTTGCATCATAATACTTGTGAGCAGAATGTGTAATATGCGGAAGCCATTAACAGTATATGGATATATTCCAGTTTTATCAATGCAGACACACACACACAAAATGAATTCCAAAAATAGCTTTTTCTCCTCAACCAGAAGTATTAAAAAAAAAAAAAAAGCTTAGTAGGAATAGTCGTGATACAAAAAGATATAAACATACAACTAAATGGGGTTTAATGAAGGGTGAAGGTGAATACTGACTATAGTACAGCCGGAGAGGATAGATTCATTAGTGAATAAACTATTAGTTTCTGGGGATTAGCAGCTGTTAGAGATGAGTTGAACAGAACCTTCCTCAAATGATTATAAGGCTGCTGAGAATGATGCAGGATTTATGGTGTTAGATAGTGTGGACACCATGAAGGGGATATTTTATTCAGGAAAGCAAATGTAAAACAGATTTGTTTCTCCCCAAATATTCCTCTTTTTCTCTCTTCACCTTTTAAACAGCTCTACTCTGCCAGCCTTACTAAACACTTCTATTTTATAACTTTTAGTTTTAATAATATTAACCATTTAAGATGTTAATAGCACCTGTTCCCCAAGAAACACCACAAGTGGCTTAGTGGAACCTGTTCTTTCACGTTAAGATAGGAAATCCCTGCTTTAAAAGGTGTTTAATTGATAACCACGTAAATGGTGCCAGGTGCTTTTTCAGTTGGGCTCTGGGATCAGCCTGGCTGACAGTGTGAACCTCTGAGTTCTGAGAGCTGAAATTAAGTGTGTTTGTGTTACTGACAGACACTCACACACTAGTAAATGGTAAGAGAAGGAAATTTCAGGTCCACCAGTTTAAGGCAATTAGAGATACACAAATGGATATTCAAGCTGAAGGGATGCAAATGGTTAATTAAAAGGCCTTTGTGAAACCAACTGTAGATTGAACATCATGAGAGAGCCCTGAACTAACAATATAACCTTGACTGATTGTTAACATATTAACAAGAAAGCTATGAATGAGGTTGTTTAGTGTAGCAGAAGAAATACCTTGAGGAGGAAGCTTTGGAGACAAGCGGGACTTTGAGGAGGGGACTTTGTAGATGAGCAGAAGTGGAATTACTGCTGTGCAAGCACGAATGCGTGTGCATGTGGAGATGGGACCAACCCTGAGCTTTAATGCCTGGTGAGTGTGATGGGCTGTGACCCTTGAGGAAGACAAGAATGAGGAAGAGGGCCCCTCGACTCAAATTAGTTGAGAGGCAGAAATACCATGAAAGGCAGGAAGAAAGAAGGTGGGACCCCCAATTCCCAGAATAGCTATGCTTATGAGCTAGATTTCCCAGAAACGCGTTGCCTATGTCTGCAGTGCTCGTATCGAAACACACCTCAGTTACCACTCGGTGTGCCTTGGGAGGAATGGTCCCTGAAGCACCCAGAACTGCAATAAAGGATACCTGCTCAGCACTTCCAGTGGGCTCTGACTGGCAAGTGAATTACCACGTTTCAAGGACAGTCTAAAAGCATAAAGACATTGGGATTATGTAACCTGACTTCCATTAAATATAAACTGGCAAGCATCTAGTTTAAAAAAAAAAAAAAGAAGATAGCCAACACACAGAAATGAATACTGATTGTTTATTTAAACTGTGCTGGATTTTACTGTGGCTACTGCACTGACACAATGCCTGTAGAATAGTACAGGGATGCTAGCCAGATTTGTCATTAGTCTCCCCTTCAAAGAATCCTTCACTCAGTATCTCAATCTTGCCCTAGCTCTTCAGCATCTGTTTGTTCTCTTGTCTCTGTGCAAATCAATGTATATAATAGAATCCTGCTCTTACACCTTCACGGGAATTTCTTTCATACCTACATTATACACAGAAAAAAAGTGCATACTTGACAACAAACAATTTAGTTATTTGCAATTCATTCTCTGTCTTCTACCAAAGAGAGAGCAATGGGATTTATAACTGCTTATGTTTAATAAAACCGTTGAAGCTTGGAAAAGATTTTCTAATGTAATGTGGGTATTTTTGTTTTATTGTGTTTTTCTTTATGTAAATATTATGATTCTATTATGTAGTTTAAAAGACAATTAATTAATTTAGCTTTGATATAAGGAGAATTTACGTGTTTTGGATTTTAGTAAAATATGGCTTTAGCCATTTGAGCTGTTTTGTTGGAGCAGCTACAAAATTTACTCCTAAGAGTGGAACAGCTTTGGAGACATAGAAAGTTAAGACAGGGAAGTAATAACTAATGAGACCACCAACCACTTAAGAGACAGAGTAGATCTTGTTCCCAGCTAAAAGGGGTTCCTGACTAGTTTGTGCAGGAATGTGTTTTTGAGAGCAGGAAGGTGCTTTTGAGACTATGGAGAAAACCACAAAGAGCACACACAGAAGGATGAAGTAGAAAGTTCACTGAGAGGAAGACGTCCAGCCTTCCTCCCTGAAGACCACCAGAAGAGACCCCCTGAGTGTCACCAAGCCTGCTCTGTCTGGGAGGAGTTCATGTGAATGACTTCCTGGGAATGATTTGCATAACCCTGCCTCTTTTTAGAAACAGAATGAATATGTGTAGTGGATCTGTGGAAACAGGAGGAACTTTGCTTTAAAGGCTCACACGTTGGGAGGAGCGATCCCTGGAGTGCCCAGCGCTGCAATAAAGAACACCTGCTTCTGAGCCACCCAGGCTATGGAGTTTGGATTCCAGCTTTTTGAGGCTTCAAT
This sequence comes from Hypotaenidia okinawae, assembly GCA_027925045.1. NCBI lineage: Eukaryota > Metazoa > Chordata > Aves > Gruiformes > Rallidae > Hypotaenidia > Hypotaenidia okinawae. The sequence continues at coordinate 23,220,068 of BSDF01000001.1, read as the reverse complement.
TAATTTGAAGAACTGTTAACAGAAGATTTCACAGCATTCATACAGCAATCTAATGAATTATGAGGAAACCCCCCTACTTTTTGCATAAGTTAAAAAGTCTCTTCATGGATATGCTGCCTTTGGTGGGCAACTGTCGGAACTGGGGCTTAAGTAATACTGTAAAATTTCAATGCCTTTCTTATGCACTTTTTTTGAAAAAAATTTCAGTAGAAATGGTGAATGTTGATGCTCCAATTGAAACAATTTCCTTTTCTTTAAGAATACATGGTGAGGCTTTTATTGTTAATTTTTTTCAGTCTCCTGGGAGAAGTTTGGCTATTTTTACATTTAAGCTTAGTTCTCTAGACTTTTTCTCATTTGCTAGCATAAAATGGTACTTCAGAGACCTTTAATGTGTTTTTTATAAGATTCAAAAGTAAGTTTACTTTCTAATGGCAACTGCTAGCTCACTTGCTTTGAAGTGCTATTATTGATGTCTGAACTGTATATCATCGATGCTGTGACCTTTCTGTGGGCCCACTTCTGCATAATTAAAGTTGTGAAAAGTTTCGCTGTTAACTCCAGTGAACATCAAAAGATCCTTATTATTAAGAATATTAGTCCTTAAAGTACTAATGTCTTTTATAACAAGGCCGTATAGGAACAAAATATATTTGATTAAATTTTTATACCTTTCATAGTTCTCAACTTCTTACCTTGTTTACACCTCCCACAATGTTTAAAACTCTTCATGACTTGTGCTAATCTGGACTCTCCAAGTGATTAAATTCTACTAATTTATAACAAATACTTAAGTTTTCCATGGAATAAAGAGGGTTCTTTTGTTCACTGGGAGTTTTTGGGGGTGGTTTGTTTTTTTGGTTTTTTGGGGTTTTTTTTGTGGTTTCTTGTTGTTTTGGGGGTTTGTTTAAATTACTTTATTTTGGTTTCATGGTTTTGAAGTTTGAAGGACGAGGACTTTTAACACGACTCAACATGTTTTTATCTATGTGGATTTTAATATGTACTATATATACATTTCTCTTAGTGTTGGTTTGTCCTTGAAATTAGCAAACACAAATCAGTTTATCAATTATGTGTCCATAATTTCACGCACTCAGAATACTAAACTGTAAGTGAATGGTTTCAGAGAGGATTGTGAAGGCTAATGAGGATGTCTATTCAGTGTGTTGTGAGAAAGAGAACTTCAACAAGTGAATAAAATACGTCCCAAGCTTGGTTGGAGGCCACTCAGACCTAGTGGGAAAGAGTAAATACAACACCAAATCTGTTCCCTCTGTGGAAGCTTGATGCTGAAGTCAGACCATTCTTCAGCAAAAGATGTGATTCTTCTTAAAATCTGGAAAGAAGAATTTTATTCTGAGAGTAGTCCCCTAAACTTTGTTAACACTATCTGATAATAAGAGCTAGTCACTGAATTCTCAAAGCATGGCTGCTGTAGAAGGAGAAGAGAGTGACACTGTGGTACTGTTTTCCTCTTAGATTATATCCTGACAGTTAAGATGATGGGACATGGGATACATGGCTTTGTTATCTCATCTTCTTTTAGATAAATCAGGTTTAGCTTAGCTGGAGGGAAAAGAAGATACAGCCATGACACCAGCACATTCTGCTTACAGTTCTCTTTTCACTCACTTTGGGAACTTTTGCCACTCACAGAGAAGCTCTGCAGCAACTGTTGTTGCCAGCTGCACTAAAACAGATAGCTAAGATTAATTAACTTGGAGGCTAAGTATTAGTATACTCACTAGATTCAATGAAAGGAGTGTCTGCCAACTCAACAGTTGCCCGTCAAGTAGGGGGGTATTAGCCTCCATTGCTCTTTGATATAGGCTAATCCTTAATGCTGTTGAGTTGCTGTCTTATTCTCTGCTTTTATTTTTCTTTTTTTCCTCCTCAGGCTTTTTACCCTGTTATGTCAGCACTTTTACTCTTAAATCACTGAGCTTCTTACCGTTGCATCTCAACATTTGCACTTCTGAAAATGCCTCATGTGAAATTTTGTCTAGCTCACTTTGAAGTTACTTTCTGAATGGAAAGGTTTGAGACTTGGAATTTGTAGTTGGCTCATTTGCACTTTCAGAGCTTCTCAATGAAAACAAATATGTCAACAAGGAAGGGATTTTGGGCCAAAATATTAGTTTGCCCTCTTTGAATCCTCCCATATGGGGGCCACCTAGACATCGGCTTGGCTGTTACCTTTGTGGGCTGAATCTTATGGCGTGCTCTTCCTGCTTTTGGAAAACAATATACAGGCGTGTTTTAAACACGGATAAAAATCCTCTTTATTTTAGCCAGTTCTACATCATACTTTTCTTTCATACCACTGTCAAGCACAATCCTGTATTGTCACGGCAGCTACTCACAAAGCTATTCTGGGTCGTCTGCTTACAAGGTCCTTGCCAGCCTCAGCAAAATACTGCTGTTAGCACTGAGGCATCCTAATGTTATTACTGCCTCTCTTTAAAAATCAAAGCTATCCTTTCCTTGAGAGAGACTTTAATTCATGAAGCTAAGCTCAAAAAGAATGTCTAAACCATGTAGTCTTACCCTCTCACTATGACAGGCTATCACATTTTACACTGCTGGCTTACATCAAACCCAGAAACTTGTTAAGGCTTGAAGTCCTACACTGCTTGTGGTAGGATGCTATCGGTAATTCAACTCACTGGGCTGCTTTTGTTTGAGGTCTTTTACTATGCACAATGAAAACAGGATATACACAGCTCAAGAGCTTTATATCCTTTCATGTCATTATTTTTCCTCCTGAATACTCAAGCCACTCACTATCCCAACAACTACACTCTGTTTTCACTGTTATTATCTAGAGTGGCTTTAGCTTACCTTCTTTCAGCTTAGCCCCAATGTTCTTAGCATATCTGAGCCTTGGCCACGTAGCTGTGCTGTATCAGCTGAACTCCTGTGCAGAGAGCTGCAGTATCAGCATCCACATGGAGGAACTGATCATGTGAGACATGGTTACCAGACAATTAGAGCAGCATCTAACATTGCAGAGATATGACTTCATTTCCCACATAAACTCAATATTCCTGATTTAGATCTTTTAAAGTAGTTGTTGCCTCTTCCAGAGGATGTTTTGAAGAGTTGTGAAACAATTACATACAAAATTGTTGAAACCCTACTGAGACAATAGACTTGTATCCTAAGGATGTAACCCAAGCCTGAGTTCTTGTACACAGGTCTCCAGTATTTGACTATATTGTAGTAAATATTGTAGCACTGTGATCATTTATTCAGTGATTCATATTCCTCTTTAACAGTAACTTTCTAATTATTTACTGCTGTTTCGTGAGGTTACGATGTGACTTACCTCTGTTTCTGGGACAGTACTGAATAAATTCGCTGTATAATTATTTGTATATACTCTCTTTTGATCCACACTTTCCATAAAGACACATCCATAATTAATGTCACAGGTCTGTGTTTATTTCCAGAGATAAAGAAAGTATTAATTCCCACTGCTCACTTGGACCTGCAAGGGAATAGCACTTCTTAGACCTAAATAAGCTATTAAGCATTCCCCTTTGAAAAAAAAAAATCAAAGTCAGTACTTGAATATGTACTAAATGAACATATTTAGCACTAAAATTAACTACATTCAGATGACTCATCTGTTTAAAAAACCCTGAGAAACGCATGCACATAGATCTTTGCAACTCTGAATGTAAGCAAAACCAAGGAAAATACAATCACTGAGTATAATACTGTAATAAAACATCAAAACACATAAAAACCTCAGTCACCAAGGTATTGGCTTCATATGGACTCATAATTAATTCATAGTCTGCCTCAACCGCGGCTGGGGGAAAGGACATAAACAAGGAATGTGGGGTTTTGTTGTTTTCCCCTCTGTGACTTCTTTTCTGCCAGATTCCAAATTAAATGAAGCCAAAGCTGGCACTACACAAAATTTGATTCAGATGAAACTTCAGACACTAAAGCCATTAAGCATACATTTCCTAAATAAAAAATGAGTTATCTGCAAGCTACCTTGACATGGTCTGCAAAGTCTAGTACATTAAAAAACAGCCCAGTGAATTGTGAAATGCTACTGAAATAAATAAAAAGAAAACAAACATCCTCTGCCCTCTCCTCTTGTATTCACTTCCATTTTCTGTGTGGATGTAAAGCTCTAGCTGAAATAGACAGAAGTCTGAATGCAGCAGCAGAACGATTTTCTCTGTCACCAAGTCATTGCAACATAGTGTGGAAAAATAAGATGTTATAATTTACTATTTTTAAAAGTGTAAACACCATTTCAACTTCTCATCCAGCAAGTGAAGATCCAGGACTCTTGCATCTTCCCTGCAGATGTTAGCTGTAATCGTACCTTCTTAGAGGTTAAGTCTCCTTACCACATACTAGGTTTCCAAACTATGGTATTGAGAAAGTAACAATGAGGTTTTGTTGATGTCTTCCCAACTAGACAGTGCTTTCTAACTGGGATGAGTGTTCATGTTCAATGTATGTGATGGGCAACTTAGAGAGCAAGGCAGTTTGGGTCAGTTTGCTATACTTAAGCCTGCACGTCCTCTGAAAATAGCCATCTATAACTTCAAGTTCTCAAGAACCACTGATGTGAGTGTAACTACTGCTACTATGACTGCTCATCTTGATGGAGTCAGTCAGTGAATTCCATCTGTTCTCATTCAGCTGTAGTTTTACGCTCAGATCCCACAGTGTGTATGTGGGGCCAGTGGTCAAAATGAAAACCTAGTTATTATCCTGCTGTAATCTGAACTCAGCTGACTCCCTGCAGGTGTGCACATTCCTAAAAGATGTGTTTAACTGATGCTATCATGAGATCCATTGCAGTGCCTGACCGTCGGTGCAAAAAAGGTTTGTGATTCTGTCTGACCGTTTCCTCGCCTATAGATAATCCACAAAGAACGTTAATAAAACGGATGGGTAGCAAACAGACCTTCCCCTCTTAAAAAGCTTTCAGTGGCACGAGTGACACAGAGTTGGTATCCCTTCTGTTGCAAAAGATGATACTCCAGAAATCAATCAGCTTGAATGAATTAAAATACAACATAAAAGTAAAAAAGTAAAAAAACAAAACCAAAAAGAAAAGAAATAAATGTCTCTACCTAAGAAGATAAACTTTAGGGAGTGATATTATCATTATGTCAAAGATGTTTGGATCATGAGAAGATAAACAACGGAATGTTACCTCAAGTTACAAAGACTACAAGATGTACTGTATTATATTATCTGTTTTTGTTTTCAACTACCTGTGCTTTCACACTGACCAATTAAAAACTTCCAAACGACAGGCTTCTCAATATAGAAGGGATAAAATGTCCTTCAGTGGAACTTCAGTACGGAAGACTCTTTAAAAGTGTTTATGCTTGTCCTGTTAAACCTTTATAATTATGATCCTGGACACTTAAAGGGAGAATCTTTTTTCTTTATTGTGTTTCATATGAGAATTTCTGTGTACTGTGCATAACAGATAAGGAATTTGCATGACAGAACAAGAAGTAGAAAAAATAGAACTGTAATCCAATCTTAAAATGACATTTTATTTCCTCTCATGCTTTTAGTCTCAACTTGAAGCTTTTTTCCAAATGTTTGCATGCTCTTTTTTTCCCCACTTTTATTTACTATGATGTCGCTCTTTTGTATAACCCCCGAGAACAAACCATAAAGCTGGAATTAAGAACAGCAATGGCTAATGAGAAGATCTAATGGAGCACTATTTCATATGATGTAAGTCATATGATAGTGAAGGGTTCTGAATTAAAACCTAAATGTTTGTTCACAGTTCTTTCTTTATTGATAAACAATAGGAACGAAGCATGTTCTAAAATAAAGTGTCTGTAACTCTTTGCCTAAGTTAGGAACCTGACTGGAACTCTGTTCCTTTTCTTATTTCTTTTTTTCCTTTTTTTCCTGAGTGAAGGAATCTCGCCAAAAGTGTAATCAAGTAGGCAAGGGGGATATTATTAAAACACTTTTATTTCCCCCTAGAAATCAGCACACTAGTTATTTTGCTACTCACAAATGCCATGTGAGTTAGGTGGAATCAACTTTTTAAAGACAGCTAAGATATATCTGAATATAAAGCTTTCTTAGACCCATAGTTTATTGCAAAAGAAAAGAAAAACATCTTTGTGTTTGGCTTTTCATTTTTATAAATAAATAACTAAGGAGGCTGCAGCTTCGTATCTGAGACAGAATGATTAGAGTGCTGAATTTACTCACAAAGACTTTATTTTATTCCTACTCTATTGCTACTATTATTCTTAGATCAAAATCAGTGTTTTGTTTGCCTGTTACTTCTCTGATTTACATAAGGCCTTCTTGAGATGTTTTAGGGGGGAGAAACAAAGTGAAGCATGGACTTAACCAGCATTATAATTGGAAAGATCAACACTGGGGAGAGACAGCAAATTTACAACTGTAAGAAGAGGAGGTTTGCACACACAGACTGAAATATATACTCTCTGCTGACACAGAAAATCTTGGATATTGAAAAGGTTTATCAAAGTCAATGAGAATAGCCAAATGTTGTAACTATAAGCACGTACATAAATCTTTGCAGGATCCAGCCCTTCGTTAATAAGACTTGTCACAGTTTAGTTTCATGATGAAGTGATACCTTTGAGAATTTCTCATTTCAAAAGGAGTTAAAAAACCAAGAAAAGTAATCTACAGATATATTAATTTTTAAAAACTGAAAACAGGTTGATTTACTTTTCTTTGAAAGTGTAATCTTTACTGAAAATAAACCACTACTTATTTTTCATCAGCTCCTGAAACCCTCTTCATCTAAATTAGTGAAAAAAGGATCCTTAATAAGCCACCTTTTTTTTTCTAAGTCACTTTTAAGTTAAGGTTATGTGTTGCTCTTTTAACATCTGTGAAAAATAAAGTTCCATTTAGACTTTATAGGTTTCACACAGTGGCATAAATTCTAATAATGCATGCACATACACAAGTTTAACCATCCCATTTTTAATACTTCTCAGTAATACAGTTAGGAAAACACGTAGGGATACATTTAAATGCCAGCAAATCGAAGACCTGGGGGTTAACATTTTATCTTTACTCATTTGTAGCAGATTATTTCCCCACTTTCCAGCAGGGTGAGAAAGTTTAGTGGCAGATTTAGTCAAGAGAAATCCTCACATTAATTCTGTAAAATGTGTCAGGTGGTTTCAGATTTAGTCAACTCCTATCCTTTTTGTTTTGAAGCCAGTGCATCCCTCTGGGTGTCTAAGTTTTTAAAGGAAAGAGATTTAAAGCAACAAAGTGGAAGTAGGCTCTTCCTCTGCCAGGCACATACACATCTTTTTGTGACTGCAGACTTTTCTCCTCTGTGTGTGAATATGGGCTTTGGTCAACCTGATATTGGTAATCCTCTTTTGGTAAAACATGTCACTGAGAGTTTCATAATCTTCCTTTGGTTTGCATTTACAGAAAACTTTCTTAGGTTAGCATCTTCTATTAGAAGCTTTAATTTTCTGCTCCCAGTTTGCACAGTTGACAGTAGTTTTCTGTGATTCTGTGATATCCCCACAACATGCTAAAATCAAAGGGATCTTAGCTCATATTCCCTACTTCTTCACTGAAATAATACTTTCCACCCTTTGCACATTTACTTTCTGCATCTTAAATCTTCACCATGCATGCACAGTTCCAGAAGGAAAAGGTCCTTCAAGAAGACGACTGTGATACACAGGCACATAGATTTATAGGCTGGTAGACCTCAGATATTTGCTGAGTAGAAGACGTCTGTGTTGCTGGGATATGGGAAGCAAAAGAAGGAGTGAAGACTAGCCCCTGGCTGACACTAACACTGAGGAAATACCCAACAGCTATTTTAAGATCATGTAGACAACTCCTGCAGAGTGAACCATGCTAGTCTGAGAGACATTTTGAATTGGGGCAGGCTGCTTGTAAGCGACTCTTCATCAGCCCAGGAAGGAAAACATGGAAGCTGAAATGTCAGCTCTTCTTCTGGCTGAAGTTTCCTTGTATCTCTGATAATTACGCTAAGTGTTAAAGGATTGTTAATTTAAATGGTAAAACTGTGATCATTTTTTTGCAGAAGTTTAGGTAAGATGAGTGACAGGAGTAACTAGGCTCCTCTTTCTCTGACCTAATGAACCCTCTAAGGCAAAATATAAAGCTTGATGATAAAAAGCTGAGTGAGGATGATAACATGGCCATTGGGGCAGTTTGCACAGCAGCTTTGTTCAGGAAGGGCAGAAGGAAGAACTCCTTGGCTTGAAGCTCCGTGAGTGTTTAGATTCTGGGAGCTGAGGATGGTTATTTCACAGTAGTGCTACCCTTTGGAAGAGGAGTTGTGAAGTTTGCTAGAGACAAATATCTGAAGGTGTACCTTCCTCTCAAGGCTATGTGAAAAGGGTGTGAACTGCCTTAGAAGGACTCTTATAAAGGGATGAAACCTTACCATGCCCAGGTGAAGATAAAGGGCAGTAGCTTAATGACTAGTAGGCAACCAAAAGCGCAGTTTGCAACTTGGAGTATGCGTTGGGGAAGGTGCAGAGCACCTGAGGTCATCCTATTCCTGTTGTTTCTCCTGTTTATTTCTCATGTATTGGTAGCTAGCCTACTAAACATACAGCTGAGAAAGAGAACAATCCTAAGCATTGCTTCAAGTGAGTAATTAAATTAACATAAGCTTCTAAAACCCAATACATTTTCAGTTCAATCTGCAGGTAGAAGTCTCCCAGCAGAATGAATGCTTCCGGATTTATTGCACAAAGTGCAATAGATCCTGTGTTGAGCAGCCAGATGTCATGTCAGTGCTTCAAGTAGGATGTTATAAAACTTGGAGATTGGACAAAATGTGGCAGCTGAGCTTCAGTTTCTGATACTTTATGGTAAGGCATCTAAGGAATGCATCCAGGTTGACAAAATACTAAATTTGGTGTTTACAGTTCAGGAGAAAGACCTTAGTTTAATTTTTGACAGTCCTCTGAAATCATTGCCTTAATATGCACAAGAACTCAAACTGGCCAATGATATGTTGGACACCATCAGGAAGAAGATGAAGATGGTAACCATCAGTGGGGTAGAACAGCTGCCTGATTGAGAAAGACTGGGACCTCTCAGCTTGGAGGAGGCTGAGGAGGAAGTTGAATTTAGAGCTGTTTTTCACTAAGTCACATAGTACAAGAATTAGAGGGCCCTTGAAACTAAAAAAGGTTGATTTGAACAGGTAGAAGGAAGCAATTCTTTATGCACCAGACAGTGAGCCTCCGAGTGTTACACCCATGGGAGGTTCTAGGAGCAGAGGGTATCATCAGGTTAAAAAAAGAATTAAGCAGATTCATGGAAAATAATTCTTCTAATGGAAAAATAAGAGAAAAGGCAAGGATACACCTCTGCATCACAAACACAGTAGCTGCAGCTTCTGGGAAAATACAAGGGAAGGAGGCATAAGAAAATGTTCAGGCTTGTCTCCCTGAAAGTAACATCTGTTGCCACTGTCTGAGACAGTCCTAGGTGGACAAGTTGCCTCTCCCTGGAAGACAAAATGTGTTCTGATACGGTGATCTTAAGTTGGAGTTTCTGGAACAACAATAAATGCGTTAGAGAAAGAAGTGAAGTTCTAATATTTGTTCAAGGCCATTTTAGGGTGTGACCTAATCCACCTGTCAAGGAATGCACCAGAACAGTCCCTCAGTGCTGAAAACAAGTCTTAATAGTACTCCTTGCTCTGTCACATTCATATATCACAGTATCTTAGTCTGGGATGATGAAAACTTTTTCTTGTATGCTTTCTGTCCTGCAATGATAAGAGCATAGAATACATACAATAAAGAGGGTAGATAGGAGATACATCAATTTGTTGTGGTTTAACCCCAGCAGGTAACTAAGCACCATGCAACCAGTCGCTCATCCCTCTTGCCCTTAGGGGATGGGAAGGAGAATGGGAAAAACAGCACTTGTGTGTTGAGAGAAAGACAGTTTAATAGGCTAACAAAGGAAGATAATAACAACAGCAGTAATAATTTTATATATGAATTATATTCAACTGATGCACAAATGCAATTGCTCTCCATATGTGGAAGGAAAAAAACAACCCTATGCCTTAGACTGTTTCCAAGAAGTGATCCTGTCTCCCCTGCTTGCTTCCCTAGCTATGTGTTAAGATGCGGTATGGAATATCCCTTTGGCCAGCCTGGGTCAGCTGTCCTGATTGTGCTCTCCCAGCTTCTACACCTGGCAGGGCTTAAGAAGCTGAAAAGTCCTTCATTTGGCATAAACACTACAACTAGCTAGCAGCAACTAAAACCATCAGGGTGCTGTCAACTTTTTTTCATACTAAATCTAGAACAAAGCACTATACAAGCAAGAAAATAACTCTACCTCTGGTGAGACAAGGACACACTTAAGCAGTATAAAGATATTAGATATGGGCAAGATAAAATGAAAAGCTAACAATGACAAATTACTCTTTAGCAATACTGGGAAGAGATCCTGTAAATGCATTTGACATTTCAGCAGTATGTAAAATTTTCTAAGTTTGTTCATCTGTTTAATACTTTTGATTTCATGTAATTTTTCTACACCTGTGCATCATTGTAGATGAAATGATCCTTCCATTTCTTTTGGCATTGTGAATGGATATCACTTCTAATGCAAATAATAGGGGAAAAATTTTATTCCAATACATAAATAGTGCAGGAAGTATTTTTCACGTCTCTCTGACAGCTCTATCTTTTCAGCACTACAGTAGTGTTACAATAAAAAGAGTTTAAGAATTGCCACAGGTGAGGCAATGCAATGCCTTTATACATAAGGTATTTTACTAAGGTAAAATCTTCACACAAATATTTGTATTTAGCACATTTATGCCTCTCCCTCTCTGGCTGATCATATCCTAGTTATTTCATCCATACATGTAAATCATTGCCTTACAGCTGTATAAGCAGTAAAAATCAGGTTGACTAATTGACTAATCTCTTCCTGTGTTTATTTATGTTAATAGGTTTACTCAATTATGCTATCCTAATGTGGGCTGGAAAAGACTGACTTTGTGATTTTAAGCAGTTTTGAATGTAGTTCATTTTTCAAGAAAGGTCTTAGATAAAGCTGCAAGACCACACCAGAGATGTAGAAGGCTGTTCACTCATTGTTTTACAGCTACTCTATAATGATTCATTATAATGCTGAGAAATAGTTTTGATAATTTGGGCAAAAGAATCAATAATTTCTATGCATAGATAAATGCTTCTAGCTCTTTGATGATGAAGCTTCTTTGAAGCAGGCTTAAGAGAGACATGTGAAATCATATGCAGTTTTATGGAGAGATAAACTTATGGTGCAACAACACAGTTGCACAATATTTCTCTATCCTAACATAAAGATGGGCAAGTGATTCTTATTTGCTCTCTGTAATGAGCTCAGTGAATTTTCTGTATAGCTGATGACAAGGTCCAGCTAATAAGAGTTGTTAGTCAAAATAATGTTGGTGATTGAGCTACATAAGGTAATTGAGGACAGTAGCAATCCTTGCTCTTGAGAAGTGGGTTGAATGGTCAGAGCTCTCTGGCTACTTGGGGGTTGTTACTGAGTCCTGGGGAAGCCTCTGGGTTTTGGAGGTCATCCCCTGGAGGTATTAGTACAGAAACAGGTGATAAGTAGCTGTTTGGATTTAGACTGTAAGTTTATCTTGTCTTTTTCATTCCTAAGCATGATAAAACTTGCTGTATTCCCACAGAAAAATCTGCTTTTGTTTGTTTCTTTCTGTGATTCCCTAGAGACCAAATGCAATGCTTACTGCCAGCCTTGAAGACTCTGTTCAGGATCCACACAGCTCAGTGGAGCTGGAGTAGACAAAACCTAGTGCCAGGGTCTCTGTGAGGAACAAAGAAAACATCCTTATATGATGTTACGTGTATATATATACGTGGGGCCGCTCCTTGAGTGCTGTGTCCAGTTCTGGGCTCCTCACCATAAGAAGAACATTGAGGTCCTGGAGCATGTCCAGAGAAGAGCAACCAGGCTGATGAAGGGGCTGGAGGGCAAATCATATGAAGAACAGCTGAAGGAGTTTGGGATGTTTATTTAGCCTGGAGGCTGAGGGGAGACCTTATCACCACCTACAACTACCTGAAAGGAGGTTGTAGAGAGGTGGGAGATGGTCTCTTCAGCCGAGTAACAGGAGATAGGACAAGGGGAAATGGCACAAAGTTGTGCCAGGGCAGGTTTAGATTAGATGTTAGGAAAAAAAATTTTCACTGAAAGAGTTGTCCCGGCCTGAGACAGGCTGCCCAGGGAGGGGGTTGAGTCACCATCCCTGGATGTGTTTAAAAATGGTTTAGCATAGGATGGGAACGGTTGAACTCGATGATCTTAAAGATCTTTTCCAACCTTGTGATTCTGTGATATGTTTGTCAAAAACATTGGGATTTTTGCTCTGTAGAATGAAGGCTTAGCCAGACTGCTTGCTTGAAGAAAACCTGGATTTTTTTTTTTTTTTTTCTTTTTTGCATATGGACCTTATGCAGAAGCAAGGAAAATAAAAATAATTTGGCAGAAGAATCTGGAAACCTGGTCCGGGATAAAGCCTGAAGGGAGACAAATTAGGAGGTTTATTTGAAAACTGCAGGTTTGAATAGAAGAAACAAACCACAAGACCTACAGAGTGTCATTCTCTGTTCATATAACAAGCTTAAATTTTAAAATAAGAAAATAGTTTGTAAAATCTAGACTTGTGAAAAACTTCTGTGGAAATCTAGTGTTAGTCTGCCAGGAGAAAATACCTTATGCTAATGTTAGTAAGAGGAACATACAAAGAATGGTACCTCAAAAACAGAGGTCTGTCTAGGCCGTTTCCCTCATTGCAAAGGAACACCAAGAGCTTCTTAAGCTGAAAATACTTTTTTTCTTTTTGTTATGGCCAGGGAATTCAGTTTTAGGGGTTTTCATTTATTTATTTATTTATTTTGAAATGAAAAACTCTTCTCCTGACTTTTGTAACTATTGCATATATTATGTTGCACAGCTTGGGATGAAGGAGAGGAAACTGTTTTCCAGATGGTCTTCTCCTCACTCTATCTGAGCACAGCTTTGACATAATTGGCAATCTGTCCCTCCATGGTCCCTTTCTGATGGAGGCAAGGAAAAAGAGATGGTGGCGTGACTGATCAACAACCCCCCACTGTGGAAGAGTAGGTTGGCGCAGGAATTTGGCTTATGCAGATCAGGGAAGAAAGCAAGGACTGGCTGCAGCTATTGTAATGAAAGCTGAATTTACGTCAATACAAAGGGGACTGGAGAGTTGGCTTTATTTTTGATCAGCTGGCTCTATCAGGACAGTGGATCAACTGGTTATGTAACTGATTTTAAATTTTTTTTCCTTCCCAAGTTAACCAAGACTATGAATGTTTTCCTGAGCTAGCCAGACCAGCATGGAAGAAGCATGTAAGTTGCTCAATGGACTATAAAAACTGAATAGCCAACAGAATGAGCTTTGAGGATAGCAATGGGCTGGAGTCGGATTCAACTTAAGTATTCCCTCCTGGTGACCAGGGATACCCAGTGCCATAATAGTGAACATATGAGCACCAGTAACAGAGATCATTTGTATTGTGAACCAACTGCGTGTTGCATTGCTGTGTTCTGCCTCTATTGTGATTTTGTATGCTGTTATATCCCTCTGCTACATCAAAATCCAGTGTAACATGGAATACATTCAAATAAGTTTGGTATTAAACATTAAAGCCTCTTCATGTGAAATGTCTAAAAGAAGCTGTTTAGAGTAATGGGCTCCGACAGGGCATGCAGGATAAAAAGGGTTTTGTTTTCAAAGTCTGTTTTGCAGCTTCTGTAGGCACATGTCAGTCTGGGAGGGGGAAGAGGAGGGGGTGTTGTGTGGAGTTGCCAGTCTGTCATGTTCAGTTGTTATTTCTTGATGTTGCTTTGTGTTCAAATTCATTTTACACAGATAAGCATTTGTTTGCAAGTAAGAGAGCAGTTCTCTGAAAGTAAGGGAATACAGATTGCTGTTAATTGACGACCAGCTACTTTGTACATAAATATGCTTAGTTTGCCACTAGGTGCCCCCACAACCATAGGAAAGTTCATTTTAAAAGACTGATAAAATGTTTTGAAGAAAGTGTAGGCAGTCAGAAATCGTTCTGACAAGTATTATTTATGCTATAGTCTATATTGAAGATCCAATGATGCTATAAAACTGTGTTTTACAAGTCATGTAGCTTTAAAGTGCTTTCTAAATGCAGTTAAACTGACTGTTCTTTCTTTTTCTTCTGCATCTTGAAATAGTGCATTATCACCATATTTCTGGGTTTTTAAAAGTGAAAACTGAGTAGTGTTTATACAAAGTTGTGCAATTAGGTCGGTATGTCAGTCACAGCTCTGTATGAGATCAATTACCAGAGAGAATTCAAATTGTGTATGTAAATTTTTGGCTGGGACAGGATAGCTGAAAACTGGGGATATGGAAATTTTTGGCTTCTATACAACCAGTTGTTCTTGTTACAGCTTAGAAGGGTTCAGCAACTACTCTATGTTGAGATGTCTAAATAAAACAACATGTTGGATCATTAGAAAAACTTCTTACTTATATTTTGCTGAGTGATGGACTACGTTAAAATGATCAGAAAAAGGTTTTGGAGAGGTAAATTATTTTTTTTACACTTTGAATTGCCTCTTATTAACTGGATATGACCAGTTAACACTGTGTTGGTGCTTTTACCAGACTGTTCATGTGTTAGCTAGAAGTCTGTTCTTTCTGCCAGTTCTAAACTTTATCTTTGATAGTGACAATAAAAAAACCCAAACAACAAACCTATTGAAACAAGCCCGATGTAAAATCTCTGAAGCTGTGGTAAGCACTGAACATGTATGTCATTTGGGAGTAATCTTTATTCATCTTGCTATTTATAATTTTATCAATGTTATATCAATATTCTCTTTCTTTACATAATCATAAGATGAGAAATTTGAAGGGAGGAAATGGACTCATTTGATTTGGGGCAAGCATTTCTCTAAGTCTTCACCTGTGATGGCTTGAAACTGCACTTGCTGCAAAACAAACATTTCTGTTTCTGGAGACAGAGAATAGACTGTTAGTCCATGTAGTCCATCAATCAAGAAAGCAGCTCAAGAGAACAGCTACTTAACCATTCTTTGTATTTAAAAATGAGAATGGTTTAGATGGTGGGTGCACTTTGATCTGTGTGCCTTTGTTTCACTTCGTGGCGGATTAAAAACCTGATGCTTTCTCACTTGCCACTCTATACAAGCAGCATATATCAACTAAGGAGTTAATCTGTCAACAGGACACCTGGCCTAGAGACCCCTTTAATACTATCTTGTGTGATTAGTTTATCTGTTTTCAGAGTGAAGTGGTACCTGACCCTCTTGCAATTGTACTTTCATCTTTCATTCTCCTTGTCTCCAGTACCACTAAGCAGCTGCACCCTTCCCTCATTCTTCCCTCATCTTGAGATCCTGCTGTAGTCACATCTCTCTCTCTGTTTAGCCTCTCTGAGGTGGGGACCTAAACAGGGTAATGGTGTTGGGTGATGGGCTGGAGTGGTGGTAGGCAGAAGGGCAATGGGTGGGCCAGTGGACTGAAGGTGGACTACTTCTATGGGTAGAAGACTGGGCTGATCGGAGGCTTGCAGGCTCAGTAATACAACATTACTCAGACTAGCTCAACTGTTCCTGTCTTCTCTGCAAAGCTGCCCATTTTGCTACTGGTTTGGAGGAATGGGAAATGACCACGGGTTGGGAGATCCAAGAGGTGTAACAGGCTGAGTGGGCCTGGGCACGGCGTACCACTGCCCTGCTGTCTCTAAGGTTGTGTATGCGCTGGGTGCCTGTCTTTTTAAGTAGCAAGGGAAATAGTGACTGGAGCTGCAGAGCTGAGGTCCACCCCCTCACTAATGTAGGCAGATTTGTGTTGAAACCTCTCACTTCAGTTCACTGTTCAACTCCTTTCTCCCTTCTGCTTTGTAATGATTTTTTTTTTAAAGTAGAAAATTAAAAATAGTTAACTTGGTTCCAAGGAAACTAGATCTTCTTTTCCTACCTCGAGAAACATTCCTGCAGTTCTTTTCTTGACTAGCCAACGTTGCTTTTCCTTTTGTAAGCACTGGAAAATTGGAAGGAACTATCAAGAGGTAAACTTTAAAATCACAATCTAGTTTAAAAGTTGTTCTCACAGATTATGAATTTATAGATTTGGGAATAAAAACGAAAATTAATATAATCTCCCCAAACCTGCTTGTGCATCTTTTAAAGATGTTTTTTCATTTCAGGAGAGGAAAAAAAAAGAAGCTTCTTTTGTGTTAATATTGTGACAGTTAAAGATTTTAGAGATTACCTCTAAGAAAATTATTATTCTTTCAGGAGATTCAGAAATGCAGATTATCTTAATATATGACTTTAATGAATTCTGTCCTCTAATTTATAATGTATAAGAGAAAAAGTATCGGCGGGGAAAGACAAAGTGTGCCTTGTCATGTGTATACATAACCTTTGCATCTGTGGGATGAAGAGGTGTCTGTTATTGACTTTGTATTTCCTTTCTAATGGTATGGAAATTCCACAAGTGAAATATTTGACAGCTGGGTAGTTAGTTCACAACATGACAGTGAGTGGTATAAATAATTACCTAAGTTTCAAAAATTATGCAAACTAGCTGATATCAGCAGTTCCTAGAGGAAAAACCACACAGTTGGACAAATGTAACGGATAGATGATCATCTGCAGTGTCATTACAGTTTGAATTTTATGAGTGATATTCCTTCCAACGCAATTCCAGTCTGTAGTTGCCTTCTGTGACTTGCATTTTCTTGCTGGGAGGGTTATTGAAGATTCAGCGATAAGAAGATTGATTAGGATGGGCCATCTCTGAAATTTTTCATTCATATCCTAAAATCACATCCATTATGTATTTATAAAGAATTAATGAACTAAGTGTTACCATTTCAATTTTTCATGCTGCTTAGAAATGGACTGAGTGAATTCAGGCATGGCTTGAAATATTAAATCTAGCTGTAGTGCAACTACAGTTTAATGTGGTGAAATCTTTAAAACAGTTTTGTTTGGGTTTTTTTTTTTGTATCTCAAAGGCAGAGATTGTGTGTTTACTTTGTGTTGTCTAAAATTACCCCCACCCCCCCATTAGACTGACTGGTGAGATGCTTTGTAGGGCAAGAATACCTAATTCCAGAATTTTTTGAAATGTTGCTATTGCTTGTTATTTATTTCCCACCTCTCCCACACCTAGCTTTGTAGCTGACTCCCGCATCTGTACTCATCTCTTTCCTACCATGCAATTGTTTAAACTGAAAATAGCTAAAAGTATAGTCTAAACATTTAGACTAGAAATGTAATAAAAGAATCTGATCTTTAAGGCTGTACTGCAAGGATGATTTCTAGATAAATAGCGTATGTTTGTGCCCAGCAGAGAGCGAAGTAAAAATGGGAAAAACATGAAAACAAATAATAGGTGAGCTGCCCTGTTACTTAATACTGCTTTTCTTGTAAAATATCCTGTGTTTTGCCCAAAAGGTTTGTTGATTACTTCAGCTGGGATACTAAAATTCAATGTCTCAGTGTGTATTAAGCTGGCATCTCACAATATCCCTATAGCTAGGTGTGGTATATCATGATATCTTGTACTGTGGAAATGTCAGCGTACATTAAGCAGAATAAAATCATTGCATTATAAACCAGACAATAAATATTTACCTATCTAAAATCCATTCAATTTCCCTAAATTATGCAGGTAATGGTAAAAGAAAATAAATTCAAAGTCCTCATCCTGGAAGAGCCCTTCTTGGACAAAAGTGTCCTCTCCTGAAGAGTTTCTGTTGTGTTTTAGTCCTCAATTCAAAAACTCATATCCCTTGCTATGCTAAAATGCTGAATATTTTAGAACTGAAAGCCTTTTATTTATTCCCGTTGGTTACTTCATTTCAGTTTTTGTAGGTTTTCTTCCTTGAGTCACAAATGACTTGCATCTTAGCACTTTAAAAGAAAACTGCATCTTGCCTTGGGAACACATGTGAGCTAATCTCCCACCTAATGCTAAAGCAATATAAATTACCTTTTACTAAGTATTCCTTGCTGCTTTGATTTCCTTGAAGCATCGTGGGGAAATCATGAATAGGATTTCTTGTGTAACGAGTCTGACCGATACCCTTAATCAGTAGAGAAAATAGATGGAATAAAAAGGAGTCAGAGTGCATCAGGTTGTATTGTACTAAATAC
This sequence comes from Hypotaenidia okinawae, assembly GCA_027925045.1. Lineage (NCBI taxonomy): Eukaryota > Metazoa > Chordata > Aves > Gruiformes > Rallidae > Hypotaenidia > Hypotaenidia okinawae. The sequence goes on along the minus strand of BSDF01000001.1, from coordinate 23,201,816 downwards.
CACTAGAGAGTATATATAAGTTGAGTGCCTGACTGCAATCTCCTGTGAGCTGTTCTTCAGTCTTTGCCCAACATCCTGTAATTTAGACCTGAAGAGCTAAATGAAATTCGCCTACAGAAGGTCTCCTGGTTGCACAAAACAGCAACATCAGTACAAAGGGAATTCTGTCTGCTCCCATCAGACTGTCAGAGAACCGTGGTACCACAGAATCTTGCATGTTTAAGAATAGGAAAGGAAAGAGAAACAGCTGACTATTTGTTTTTGGGTTTTTTTCAGCAGACAGAACCTGAAACTGAGAGGACCCCGGGGTAGCAGTGCTAGCCCTTCCAGTACAGTTTCTCTGGCTACCATGAAATCTGTAAACAGCCACTTCTCCCGAGTTTGCCTCGTAGCTGACTCCTATTCCTCCATACCGTGAGCACCCATAGCTAGTATCTTTAATGTTTGCCTGACCTAAGGAAGTGTTTTTGCTCATAAGCGTTAGAAAATGATTGTGGGACATGGAGGAGCGGCCCTGGAAAGGAGACAATAGTTGTGCTTGTTGGAAGGAAGCTGCGAAAGCAGGAGGAAAAGCAGGAAAGAGGGTTGTGTAGAGATGTAAGTTTGTGCGTGGTTTAGCAGGGCGGCGACGCACGGTGTACTTGGTCATGTTACGGAAGGTGCAGACAGACAGACAGACAGACTTCTGCACAGCAGGAGCCCCCAGGGTGGGACAACTTTTTGCATAGGAATATTGTTGTTCTGGTATTAATGTAAAGTACTGAAACCTGACTCGAGGCTGCTGCGTCAGCCATCGAGAGGGTATACAAGTTCGCTCAGTTGTTATTAAAGTTGTCTTCGATCCACCACAATCAGAATCCGTGCCCTTCAATACACTACAAATGATAAAATCTAACTATACTGCATATCACAGCTCTTTTTTTTCTTTTTCTTTTTTTTTTTTTTGATTCTCTCAACATATGTGAGAAGGACATTCCTTCAGGAACTAGTCCATCTTTCCTTGTTGTCATATTTGTAAATTATCCTAAATGTTTTAGGAAAATGAGTGGTCTGAATCATTCATTGAAGTGTAAACAGAAATATTGTAAAAGTTTGCAGGAAACTACCTGATTTTTTAAAGTTTTTTGTGAACGATTTCTGTTTCTTCTAGTCATAATATTTTATTGTAATAAGTCAACACATTTAATCATTAAATGTGTATTTATAAGAAGTTAAAATACCTCCAACCAAAGAACCAAGGAACACATTCCCCTTCATAGTGCATTATGTGTCTTTGTTCTTGAGTCTGTCAAACAATAATGAAGAGTTATCCAAATACTTGATCCATCTACTTTTCCTAGATGCAAAACTTCATCTGTGGTAGTTTCTTTAATATATCATAGGAAAGAAGTAATTAAAGAAAACTTCTCTTATGTATTTGAGAGAGAAACTTTGACCATCTTGTCTGAACTTTCTCAAACAGCAGCCCTCATATGCAGACAAGACCAAAAAGGAAACTGAGTTTTCAAGTCCTACTAGATCTACATTTTCTATTACGGCTTCAGACAGGAAGTCTACAGTGTGTACTCTTCAGTGCAAACCAGTATGTTGTGAGTAGCAATGACTGGCTGATCTTCAAAAACTCACTCCCAATCTCAACTAAAATACTATGGTTTGGGTACCTGTTGTTCAACGGAATGAGACACTAAAGGAGATAAGATATTTTCCAGTCCTTAGTGTCTTCAAATTAAGTGTCCAGCTTTTTGACTAATATGGTCTGAAGGCAAAATTTAAAAAAAAAAAAATTCAAGAGAGAAATGTAAGGTTTAGCTTGATTAATTAATGCACATAGGAGACCAGACCTTTGGAGCAGATAGTCTTTGGAACAGAGTTGGAATAGTCTAGACAAGGCAAAATAGATACTGTAATTTTAATGGCTGAGTACTTTAAAACCCAGGGAAGTGATGTTGGCATGTTGTAGGGAAAAATATGATTTCTGGTAGTGGTGACCTAGTTCAATGGAAGTTTTTAAACTTCTGTTTAATAAAGTTGTAGTCTGGGCAGCTTGTAGAGATAATGTTGTTATTTTTAGTTGTAGTAGCTACAAGGTATTGTAGTAACATGTGAACAGAATTCCAGCCCCAAGTATTATAAGCACAGGATAAAAAGCTGTTACTTTTTTTTCCCCTGCTTTTGATCTGTTTTCCCTGATATATATGGAAGATGAAAGTGAGAGCCCAGCGCCTTAGCCATGGCTCCAACAAAAAAGGGGCAAGGACTGAAACAGTTTGGCAGCCCCTTTGCAGTCCCGCAAACACTGTGCCTCTGTGCTTTCTCCCTCCAAAAAATAAGTGTAATCATAACCCTAGACAGAGCCCTGCTCCGAACACTCCATCTATGGCTCCTACACAAGGGTTGCCAGCACTGAAGGCTTTTGGCAGCCCTTACCTTCCCTTGGCTGTCCCTTTGCAGCTCTACAACCAACCACCACAGTTCTGTGCTTTATCTCTTGACAGGCCCTTACCCTAACTCAGAAGACATACATGCTCTTCAACATCATGTAGGCACTTAAGGAAGGGCTAGATTGTTAGACTTCAGTTTGGAAACATGTCATACTGTTGCTTGTCCAGTCCAAGAACATACTTTGCTAGTAAAATCTTTTTCCAGGGGGGATAATTAGGTTGGAAGTACTGAGTATTCTCCCTGTGGCTTTCTATTTCAAAACCAGCTAGGATCTGACTGAAGCTTGTCAGGTTTTGTGGCTTCTGAAATCCAGTCTTGTTGAGGAAGATACAGTGAAAGTACTGATTTGCCTCCTCCTCTCCTGATATGATTCCAGCAGTTTCTGCTCCTATTTTGCTGGATGAGAGAGTACATGTTAGCATGTTTCATCTTGAAAATTAAGTGTGCTTTTCCAAATAAATCTTTGTATTTTCTTTTTCAAACTACCAATGTTAGATCTTTGTATGTTTAATGGATCCTATGTAGAGTTCTCAACTACTTATATATGAGTGTTTAAAAAAATTGATTCTTTTTCTGTTGAACTTGAATATTCACGACTTTGCCAGATAAGGCTACTTGTGGGCCGATGATGGCTCATGGTATTGTTTTCTCCTCCTTTCCTGGAGTGAGTAGGGTTCAGAACTTTACAAGTCAGTGCCAGAATCAAGCTGCCTAATCATAGCTGAAAATACACATCTACTCAGTATAAGAGGCAAGGAACAAGATAAACACTTGCATAGGTATGCTGGGCTATACATGTGATGTATTAAAATTGCATTCACCAACATATCATAGCTTTGATTATTTTTTATAGTTATCCACTGTAATTTTTTAACATCTCTTGTTGCTATATTGTGCTTTGCTGTGCTGTTATTTTGCTTCATTTTGTAAGTAAATGTGTTGCAATATAACAAGACATGCTACATAAAAATCTGTTCATTTGGCAACTTTTTAATTGCTTATAAGCCAGTCATAGGCATATTGATAATAGATATATCCAGATGCATTTTTAAGGAAGCTACAGAAAAGGTATGGAAAAGGAATACACCAAAGAAGTCTTTGACTGTCTCTCACGGTGTATCCTCACTGTACAAAACTGCTTGATGAAAGAAACATTTATTAAGGAGCTGTCACTTCTCATTTCATTATATAGGCTTATAAAAATTCTTGACAGTGCCCTTCAGACTATAAGAATTTGTCTTCATTTCCTGGGGAAATTTCAAGTTTGATTAATTTGTTTAACACTTATTTGTCCCAGTGCTTAATGTTCAGTTAGATTAATTTTCTGTGAACTGGAAAGTTCCTTACTGTTTTTTGTTGCTGTCCATTCAGATTTAGCATGTTTTATGAGGGAATAGGATTTGGTGCTTTCCATTCAGATTTAGCATGTTTTATGAGGGAATAGGATTTGGTGCTTCATATCTAGCATGATTCTGTGTTTTAGTTACGTTTTTTTTTAATACCTTCTACCTCAATATAACTTCTAAGGACTACTCTGGGAAAGCAGGTAAAAATTCCAGAGATGAGGTCACATAGTTATAGGGATTTTTTAATAATGTACAGAAGAATTGGATAAATGTAGCTGAAGCAATATGTAGATGTGTTTTCCTTGTCTGTCAAATTCCTCAGCATTTCTTTAATAAATTGTTGTTTTGCCTTCCACTGTTACTTAAGGCTCTGAGGGATTTAAATTTTGCTTGTTCGCTTCTTTACCTCGTCAGATGTCTGAAAAATGCTAGTTTGGGAACCTTTACTTTTTGAAGTTTATGGAGGAGTGGCCCCCTTCTGGAATTAGGCTTATCATCCGTGGTTCATTTGGCTTTACATTGGCATTTTCCTAGATAGGTAGATCTAGTTCCTCTTTGATATGTGAAGGGTGTTTGTTTCCTCATGGTTTCATCTGAATTTAGAGGCAAGTAAGCAAAGGTGAAAAAAACCACAGTGGGAATAGGTTTGCAATTCTCCATAGCAACTTTTTTTTTTTCCCTGTCCCTTTGCTGCTGATACAGTGAATAATCTGGAAAACATGCTTTTACTTACTAGGATAACTCTTCCTTCCATGTTTTCTGTTGGATATCTGCACTAGTTGTGAAAGAGTAAGCAGATCCATCTTGTGCTTGACTGTGAAACTTTGCAAGTCCCTAGATCCTACAGCGGTGAACAGCAGTAAATCCCACTGGAGGTGATTGAATCCTTACATGTAGCTTGGGAGTCCATAGTGGGGATGGAATGTTTGTTTATTTGGGGATTTTTCTGAGCATCGACGTATGTGATTGCCCCTTTATGGGCATTTTAAAGAAGAAAAGAGTATTTCCATTCTTAGTGCAAATATTGTAGAGAAAGTAACACAAGATGTGGGGTAATGGCACAGCACATGGAAATGTGGCATTTGTTTAGAAGGGGAAAGAAAAAATAATCCAAAACCAGACTCTCCTGAAAGTCAGGAAACAGGGATTAAGAAAGGTCTTGGACTCTGGATTGTTAGAAAACACCTGAAAAAAGCATAGGGCTTTTCTCACATAACTAGTTACTGGCAGTTAAGCATTTTAAGGGAGAGTTAATGTTAGATCTAAAACATCTTGAAAGGTCCAGGAGAGAAGCTCACAAATTAGTTTAGCTGAGGAGCTGGTTGGACTGGACAATGAGATTCTCAGGGTCGCCTTAGGAGAGAGCCGTGAAGGTATGTGGGGGCTGGTTATGGGGAGATTGGAGGTTATATTTCTAATGTCAAAAGGATTGCTTTACATCATCTGCTTTTGGATTTTGACTATAATATGGCTGAGGATATTTTTTAAACCCTTTGAGAATTACATGGAGTCCTTGACTGTCCGGTAGGGTACAATTAATCTCTGTCTTCAGTGACCAGGAAAACAAACATCTTGAGAGATATTCTGAGGTGATTGCAAATCTGAAGGATAAGTCATGTTGTTAATATTTTGACTCTTCTTTGGCATTCTGCTTGCCTTGCCTGAGAATTATTGATCTTTAATAGTAGCTAAGAGAGAAAAGATGAACAGTATGATATAAAGTACACATAACTAGCTTTCCATTTATCTACCAATTCACACATGAGCAGAAAAGTAATGTGAATCCATAGAAAACTATGGGATGTGACTGGTTTTTAGACATGTTTTAAAAAACAATAACAAGATTTATTGCTGCATCCAGTACAAGGCTTTAGTTTGGTTTCCTACATACTATTTTTATTGCTACTTAGAAAAAACCTAATTACAGTTTTTCACACCTAATTAGAACTATGATTATTAATTCTGTTAACCTTTTACAAGATAATTCAAAATTCAAACTGTTTGCAGGGGGTTACAAACACAGTTCATACAGCAAATGCATTTTTTTCAGCTAGAATGTCTTGTGAGTTCCAAGTACCGAATAAAACCACATACTCATGGTCTGTGTACATGTGTGTATTGCACCTTTTCCAACGACCTTTCTGAAATGCTGCTCCACAGTATTTCATAATACAGAGACAATATTACTCATAAGTATCAGTTTGTTAAAGACCTCGATTCTGCAAAGACTTCAAAGAGCCATATGGCAAGTGTGAGGAGAGTGTAGTTCAGGCAGTCTTAAATCCTTGCTGCATGCCATTGTCTTTGGACAAAACCTGACTATACACCTTCAGGAGTTCTGGCATTCAAGAATCCCTGCAGGGCACAGCTGAGCCCCTCAGCTAAGATGATGGTACTCCTGGGAAAACACATTTAAGAAAGAGTGAAAACATTAGACACAGAGAGGAGGGGGCAGACTTTGCTGCCTGAGATCCCAGTCCGACCTTTTTAAATATTCTGCTGGCTTCAGAAAACCAGATTTATGGAAATTTCAGTTTACCAATTACCTATGATATAATTTACTAAGGTTAAGTTTTTGAACCTGTACATTTTGTAAAAGGAGCATATTAAATGAACAATGATATAAACCAGAGTTTCAGCTCAGGGAGAAACAACACATTTTTAAATTTTCCTGTATTTTCCCCTCTTCTGTTGCATTTTGGTAATATTTTCTAAGAAAATGCCATCTACAACTAAGGTTTCTTATCATGTGTCTTTCTTTAAAAAGAGTGTTTCTTTTCAAATCCATCTTTTGTTCTTATCCTGTACTGAGGTTTATTCAGATCGTGACAGGCAGTGCTGGCAGAGCTTCATTATCTGCTGCCCAGGGATTGCCCCACTGAACTGGTAAGAAAAGGTTTGTCAGAATTTGATCGCCCCCTCAGCTGGGCAGAAATCTCAGACAGCAGCTCCCGGTCCTTGTTTTCACTAGCATAGCAGGGGAATCTATTATCCCTGTATGCAGCAGAACAGTTGAGGTGAAAAGGCTAAATTTCTGTCCCATTTTTGATCTTCTCAGGAAAGACATACTTTCCAGTTTGTCACACACTTGTGGAAATCAGCAGATTTGTCAACTGAAGGCTGGGTAACTTGAAATGTTTGTTTAAAAACATTTAATGTGATGTATGTGGGATAAAATGTCACAAATTTAGGCCATCATTAACTGAACATGAACACTTAAAGACAAAGATAAAACTTGTTATCTGAATAGTGTTTTTCTTATAATTTACTATTGTTATTGTAATATTGTGTCTAATCTTGCATAAATTTGAATTCTACTGGCAGTTCTGATCATTAAAAAAAAAACCCAAGCTGGAGCAAATAACCTGCTAAATTTGTACAAGACCTTGATGTATAAAACATTTACCTCTTTGGTGAGAAAGAGCAACAAAATATGTTACTGTGACCAACAATAGCTTAGTTTGTAGAACATAAATTATTGTTCATAAAGAATTTGACTTTACATATTGTGAATTAAATATCAACTTACACTTTTAAGGATACCTCTGCTTTCTTTAAAATTACTTTTTCATTTTGCTACACATATTTTAGAACCAATTTTGTCTATGTAAAAACCTTCATGATTACCCTTTGCAATTTTTTTATGGATATGAACTGTAGAGTTTGTGTGCTTTAAAAGCATGGAAGTATCTTTGAAAAGGAAACCTTGGAATTAATGCCCTCAACATAACAGTCAGGAATCTGAAAATGGAAGGGAACAAGTAAACGATGGCCATAAATAAATTTTCTTGAGCAAGGTATTTTGATTCACCATATTTGTTAAATTTAAGCTACTGTAAGGGAGTTTCAGGATGGTAACAAATACATATTTTTACTAAACTCTGGCAATTCCTTCTCTGCACAGGACAAATCTAATTCTTTAAGTATTTGTCTTGGTTTCACCCCGGCTGTGGGCTGAGATCCACGCAGCTGCCTGCTTCTTAAAGTAAAAGAGCAGGTCACCTGGCAGGTCACCAGAAGGAGATGAGGTTGGCCAGACAATTATTGTCTTTCATGATTAATTGTTTGAAATCATTATTTCTGTTTCCATATTGAGAGATGAGGTTGGCCAGACAATTATTGTCTTTCATGATTAATTGTTTGAAATCATTATTTCTGTTTCCATATTGAGAGATATTCTTAGATTATACAATACTAGAATTTTTTTCCACAAGACTGGTATCTTCAATACTTCTGAAGAAGTTTGCATCTTGGTAAACACATGCATTTGTTCCAGAGTTCAGAAAGATTTTTCAGTGTGACTGAAAACTTGCGCATGAAATTTGATTTATTTTAGATTAAAAATTGCTGGGAATTTGTTTAACAAAAATACGAACATACAAAAAGTAATGTGTGCTCTGTGAAGCTTACAGAAAAAAATATTAAGGTGGTAGAACTTCAACAATCACAAGGGTTACTGAGTTAAATCAGCAATACCAGATAGCATTGATAAGCTTGCAGCATAGACTCTCTTATGTGCAAACTGTATAATATTGACCAGAAAGAATTTTAAAGAATTTTTAAAAATTTTTAAAAATTTTAAAGAATTTTTTTCTTGCTATCTAAAAATGAACAAAACAGAAAAGCTGAACTACAAATTCCTGTTTCAGAAATCATAGTGTGTCGTGGTTTCACCCCGGCTGTGGGCTGAGATCCACGCAGCTGCCTGCTTCTTAAAGTAAAAGAGCAGGGGAAGAGGGAAAAAGGGAGGGAACAAGGGAAGGGAAAAGGAAGGGGCAAATAACTCCAAAACCAAGAAACTAAGAGGCCCGTGGGTTGGGATAAGGAGAGTTTACTAAGAGAACAGAAAGATAAAATATAACAATGCTAACAGGACTTTAGAGCAAAAGAATATGAAACTATTGATACCCAATGCAGTTTCTCACCGAACCACACAACTCAGGCCGTACCACCCAGAGCTGTCCCGGAACCCGACCGTCCTCCCAAGAAGCACGCGTCCCGGCGACCGCCCCTCCTCTTCCTCCCAACAGCCCCCCGTTATCCTGGGCAGGACGTAATTGGCATGGAATACTCTCTTTGGCCCATCCTGGTCACCTGTCCTGGCTTCGCCCCTCCTTTCTCATGAATAGAGAAATACGAAGAAGCTGAGAAAGTCCTTGGCTGTCTGACTGCAACTAAGAACATCAGGGTGTTATCAGCACTGCTTTCATTTTAACTCCCAAACACAGCCTTCCATCAGCTGTTACAAATGAAGTTAACTCTATCCTGACTGAAACCAGGACAGTATTTTCTTGTATTAGCTATGTGCATTTTCTCCTCAAGTAGGACTAGTGGTACTTAAGGTGTTTAACAAGTGATGACTTGACTGAGATTTGCAGCATCAGAGCATACGTGTTAGGTTGTTCTGTTCAGGGAGAAATTGAAGCACATCGATTCATCATATTCCACAAGAGAGGGTTTAGAATTATCTTGCAACAACCACACACATCATGGAGTGATTATCTGTTCCTGGTCTTGTCGCTGCAATAACATAATTCACCAAATTAGTTCTTGCATTTTAAGGAAGCTGCAAATTAGCGTGTTTGAGCAACAGAGAAATCTGACTACATGGAGAGGCCTCCCCTCATGTTGCCTTAATTACACTTTTTTTTAAAGACATTAAGCTCCTCTTTTAGCAAGTAGTTCGTCATGCCTTCTTAATTTTTTTTTTTATTTTTAGCAACTTTCATACTTAGACTTGCTAACACTTTAAGGAACATGGTAATGATGCCTACCAAAGACAGGATCATCCTGCTACATCTTCTGTTTGAAACCAAGCCCTAAAGAGGTGGGGGGAAGGGAAGTTGGACAAATTTCTTCACAAAGAATGCTGTTACTGTCCTAACATCTATAGCAGTTGTTTTTTCTGGCCTTACTGATTAGGTATGTTGTTGGGTGCTGTTTTTTGAATGTGTTATTTCTTTGAAGTGCTTTCTCTGAAGTGCTTAAGGATTCTATTTCTTTTTTCCCCTTTGAAGAGCATTCTTCTTGTGCTGACACTAGGCAGGGATGTCCAGTTTGACCCTTCAATCCACTTGTGTCTTCTAGAAAGTGAGAACTTTAGAACAGTTTCAGAAATTAATCTGAATGATTGTTTGCTATCAGATCTTATTCTAATATTCAAGTCCAGATTTACTAATTGTGGTGTTGCTTTTAGCAGAGGTAGGTGTTTATATAAATGTTCCATCCAACACCTCCCGAGATGAATTACCTGGCTTTTCAGATGGGATGTACTGACATTTTTGGGGAAATGCAATTATTTCTCCATTTTTTTCCTGAGTACAGCTTGTTCCCTTTATGCTCACGAGATAACTTCAAGTACAGATCTTTGCCTTTAGTTGTGAAAACCCGTGGAAAATAAAACAAAGGCCTGCAGGTAGATCATATTCTGTAAAGAGGTACAAATAGGAAGCAGTGCCCTTGTTCCCTGATTTAAACAGTGCCCTAACTTACCTGGGCTCCTGTTCTTCATCATTTCCCTTGGCACAAAAAAAAAGTTTGTGGAACGAGGGTGTGTATGTGTGGCTGTAGTCCCAGTGCGGCCTGAGGCTTGTGGGACCATCACTGAAGCATATGTAGTCCTTTGATCATCTGTCTTTTGGGTGCGCTCGCGCGCTCTCTCTCTCTCTCTTTCTCTGTTGTCACTCTGCTGCCACTCTGTCTCCATCTCTATGTTGAACTTGTTCTCTTACTGCATCTCTGTCATTGTCTATTCTGCCTCTTTCTCTCTGTTTTAATAGCACCTCAAAACTTTTAAGCAGATTTGTTGGAAATATTTATGTGAAGCAGTTTTGATCTTGGAAATTGTACTTTTTTGTCCCTGTGAAGATGATACAGATTCTGTATATGAATAGAAAACTTGAACAGATTCCTGTGAGGTATCTGAATTTAAAAGAAAGGTTGGTAACTATACATTTTCTCTTTGACTGTGGGACAGTTAGAGTATATTTGTAATTTTTTTCTCTATATGTACACCCCCTTCTGAGCCATGCACAGAAGTCCTTCCTGTTTAATTGAGAAAACCATACCTGGATGCACTCTCAAGAGTAGTGTTCATTGAGCAACCATATATGACAAATGTAGCTCTATCTTCATATTAGAGATAGTATTATTAAAAGATACTTAATGATTAGAAGATTTTTTTTTTTTTTGCTATCTAGTCTAGCATCAGCCCATTAGAAATAGAGGTTTTATTTTATTTTATTTTTACTTTTTAAGGGCCTGAATAGGATGACTTATATTTATCATTGCAGTTGTTTTCATGTTATATATGATTTGCTGATCAGTACTACTGAGTATTAACCAATTACTAATTAAATTTGGCATGTAGTTAATTATATTAGAATGTTTCTGATTCTAAATCAATTGAACTTAACTATAAAATGTGAAATCTGCATAACAGACTTGCTGTATGAACATACAAAAGGCAGATAGCTATGCATCTATTTATATGAAAAGCTATTCAATGAGTGAAGGATGAACTCAACAGCTAACTAAATTTTTTTTGGATTGAATATTCACAAATATCTTCTAGGAGTAATAGTAAAAACCAACTGCTTTTCTTCTAAGAAAATAACCAGATATGTTGCTTGTCTTCAAGTACTGTTTAAATCAAAGAGCCAAAGAGAGTAAATAAAATATATTTGCAATTTTCATAAAGCAGGATTCTGACTACTGTTTTACTAAGCAAAACTATAATTCTATCAAATAGGAAATATTAAAAAAGCACTAAAAATATATTACTTGGAGAAGAAGAAATGAAACTAGTTGAAAGTTGTTTTGTGTCAGTTCTGTAGTTTTAGAAAGCAAGTTAATAAATAACATCTCACCCACGGTCCATTAACTTTGGTCTATTAAGGGAAAAACTGAATGAGATCAGATGCTGAGAATGTTGAACTTTAGTCTTGATTTTAAATTATGATCCTAGACAAAGTTAAATGTCTAATTGCCTGTTACTAAGAAGCTAATATAAAATACAGGCTTGCTAACTGAAGCACTGGAAAAGATGCATGTCATGGTTTAATCCATCAAGCAGCTATAACTATACACAGCCATTTGCTTACTCCACACTCCCACTTCAGATTTTTATGTGAAATCTGAAATTTAATTTTAAGTTTCAGAAAAAAAAAAAAAAGAGAAAAAGCTTACATTTTATGTACAATTTATCCTAGCCCTGAAGTGGTGAAACATAAATAATCGAAAGATGATAAATTTGGGCAATGTCCATGTTTACTTCACACACACACCCCTCCCCTTGAGACTTCCCATAGATACTTAGCACACCTTCAGGTATAAGAATTGTTCATTCTAATACTTAGAAAAATGTGGATAAGTATTTCAGGAGTCTAGCTTGGCTGAACGGGGAACTAGTGACCATGCTGTAATACATAAAGGACATAGACTGGAGAGTCAAATGAGGACAGGCTGCAAATGGAGAGCTTGACAATGTTGCCTGGGACTGCAGGGATGGAGTCAGAAAAGCCAAAGCTTGGTCAGAATTGAAATGGCAAGGGATGTCGCAGACAGAAAGATCATCTACTGCTACATGAACAGTTAAAGAATAAATTAAAATATGGTTCCACAAAAAAAATGGGCCAGTCATGTAATGATGTAGAGGATGCATATAAGGTAGAGGCATTCAGTGCCTTCTTTGCTTCTATACTTACTGTTAGGTATCACAAACTATTGTGCTTAGACATAAAGGTCAGAGGTACAAGCAGCAGTGGAAGTTGATCAAGTCAGAGATCTCTATTACTTTTAAATGGTGAACAGATTGAAGGAATTGTGAATAGCTGCAAAAAGGTAAATGTTGAACTTATATTTCAAAAAGGAAAATCATGATGGAAGGAACTATAAGCCAGTCAGCTTCATGTTTGTACATGAAAGGGTCTTTTTGTTTGAAAAAGGTAAGTATCTGTGTATATTTTGTGCTAGCACAGTATAACTGCAGTTTCATTGCTTCTTTAAATTAGCCATGATGTCTTGAATTTTAACACCCTAGTTTGAAATACTTGAGGATAGTGAACTTCTGATAGAAGTAGGTTTGATACAACCTTTTACTTAAATTCTTTTCAACTTAAAAATCTCTATTCAACTGGAGATTTCCACACTTGCCTCATCATAAACCAAATGTCAAGCTATTTGTAGAATATGCTATAACTTATTTTTTTCTTTAATTTGTGTGAAAAATTGTAATATGGGAGAAGAAAGTTGGGCAAGAATTGCTTTCACTTTTTGCCTGTGGGTAGACAAGATATTTTAATAGAATGTGTGGAACCTGCTAATTTCATCACTTTGGAGCTGCTCAGATTCTTGTGAATTAGGATCAAAGATCATACCAGTTGTGAAATGCAGTGCATTATACCCATTTAGGTCGCCCAATGTATATTCCACACACAACTGTTGTAACAAACTATTTTGTCTTGTCAGGAATTTGGAGATTAGAAGGGGGGTGGGGGGAATAAAGCATAAAAGGAGATACACTGGCTGCTAACTATATGTCTTCAGAAATGTCCTAGAATATTTCTGAACTTGCTTTTGCCATCATTATGTTCTGTTTAAAAGAAATAATTAACCCAGAAGACATTTTTTCTGCAATGTGAGTCCTTTGGGGAAATAAGTTAGGAAGAACAGCCCTGTCCCTGAATGTGAGACCTGTGCTCGACTTCTAACACTTCTGTGATGCTGTAAAAACATGTCTTGCTCCTTCAGACTGAGACATGTCATGCCTTACAGTTGTTGGATCACATCTAGAATACTGTTTCCAGTTCTGGGACACCCAATACAGGGAAAATACTGATAAATTGAGGGAAGTTACAGCTAACTATGGGGTGGGTAGATGTAAACTTTGAATTCAAAGTTCTCCTAGACATCTGTAACTGGTCACCCACTTATATGGAGAAATACACTTTTCTTTCAAACTTATGTACACTAATTTAGCCTCATAGCAGGTTTTGCTTGAGGAACTTGAGAGACCTGCAGTGGGAGTGCAAGTTTCTTTGAATAGACCTTAGTTGTCAGGCATTAAAGGTTATATTTACAGGGAAGAGATAACCAGTGCTAGAAATAGAAAAATAGATAAGTAATAGCTAAAACAAAGTTGATAGCAATTTACAAGTCTTTGGAAAGTCAAGTCTTTTAAGGTGTATCTTCCTTCATATCAGTTGAATGGTTGCCTGATCTATTTAGTATTTGTATAAATTAATAAATGGGTAGATACTGACGCAGGACAAGAATGATTCATGCTTTATGAACAGCAATTGTCACTTGGTTATCACAGAGGAAAGGCCTCAAAGTAACTGTATATGCTGGTGAGTAGCATATCTCATAATAGTACTTCATTTTTTTCACTCTACAAACCTTATTTTACTTTGGTTTTTATTTTTTGTTCTCTAAGAATTACTGTTTTTCATATATCCCAGATGACCAGGTTTTTTTCACCTTCCTTTGATGTTTTTACTTTCAATGCAAATTAGTTGCAATAAATCAAGTAACACAATGTGACTACTAATGTTAGATGACATGAGCAAGCCTCCATAGGGACTGCACTAAGGTGTTGTGGGGGTGTGCTTTTACAGATATGTTGACAGACATTTTTTAATATCCATTTAGATAGCTGGTAACTTCAAAAAATCTGACCTAGCTGACATAAACTACTGTTTATTTGTTTCCCCACCTTCCATTCATCAATCAGGTGTTCAAACTTTTAATCAGCAAAACAGTCAGGCTGTTCCTGGCTTTTTCCTTGCTACGTATAGCAAGAAAAAAAAAAACCCCAAGCCAAGGCCAAAACTTCTGTTGTGGCAATCTCAGGAAAGAATGCACTTCTGAAATGATCAGATTTCCAAAATTAAACAGGACAGCTTGATATACTTAGCCAGCTGATACTAGTAATATAATGTAGCATTGCAGTCACATGGCAGTCATCTCCAGAAATGAAAAAAAGAGAAGTGAGTGGGAACAGGCCAGCATGGATTTACCAAGAATAAATCAAACCTGACCAACTTGATTTCTTTGAGAAGAGAATTCTAGGTCTGTGGACCAAGGGTGAGCAGTGAATGCATGATAGCATCAATTATGTAAATGATATTCAAAAGTCAATATTTTATCTGTCTCTGTAAGAATTTCTTAAACCACATTCTTTATGTCTCTCCTCATCTACATCACAGTTACTTTTAAGATTTATATTTTTCAAAGCTTTCATAGTATAAAAAAGCATGTGTATTTACACACATGAGTATAAATTCACATGACAGTGAATAATGAATGATTGTATTTTCTGTGCAGTTTATTGTGCTCTCTGTAATGTCAGTCATTATTCTATCTGACATGGATAGCATTTTCAGATAGATGTGTTTAAAATTAATGAGGCATTTCTTTTCTCAGTGAAGAAGCTAATAAAGAACATTTTCCCCTATGAATTATGTAGACAAATTAATAGAAATCAACTTAATTTTCAGAGTTGTGTGATTTTCTTCTTTCTAACAATGCATTCTAACATTCAGAGGTTAAAAGAGCTGTAGTGACTGGAATACTAAATTTCAATTTAAAAAGTTTTTTTCAGAAAAATTAAGAAAATGGTGTCATTCTTCAAAGAAGAAAAAGGAAGAGCTTAATGATATGCAACAGTTTTTTCAGTGTAGAAAAACAAGTTTCAAATTAAAACCAAGTTTAAAGTTACAGTTGTGGGTTTGTTAGCAGGGTAGAATTTAGGAGTTCAATTATCTACATAATTGAATCTTGTTTTGAATCCTAACAATGGTGGTTGTGGATATTTTTTTTTGCTTGATTTGTTTGGGGTTTTTTTGAGAAGATTACTGGCATATTATGTGATAATTTTAGTAGGTGGAGGACATAATCTTGTATGTCAGAACTGTCCAACTGTATATATATTTCTTATCTGCATAGGTGTGTGATGGGTAAAGAGGAGTATGTATGACAGTTTCTGATTGCAGAGAATCACGTACAACATGAATGTGATGAAGATAACCTAAAGATTCTGGAGTAATGTGAAATGAAACTTGGTATTCACCTTGAACTGTAAAATTGTTTCAAGTGCAGCTCTTGTTAAAAGGATCACAACAGAAGAGGGGAAGAATTGGAGACAGAAAAGCCTTGAATACAAAAAGGTACAGATTATTAGGTATCTTTTTGTTTGCAAATAATATTACTTACTTGCTGCTCAATATAGTCACATTTTGAGATAAAAAGAGAAAAGAGTCTTCAAATCTTGTCTCTAATTAACAATGTTTGAACGAAAATATACCCTACTATCTCCTAGTGAAGTCTATGTATGTAACAGGTATACAATATTGTAATTTCATGAAGTCTGTACATATAAACAGAATGAAAATGCAATGACCCTTAGGTATTTTATGCTTTTTTAAGAGTGTATTTTTTCCTAAAATTATTCTCTAAACCTATGATAATTCCATTATTTTTTTGCTTCCATCTTTTGTTGCTTTCATCTAATGACCTTTTTAATGAAGGATGTCTGTCAGTGGTCCCAGTTCCTCGATTTCAGTAAAGCATGGCTGCTTACACCACATTAACCTGTGGGTAATTTTTTTTTGTATTTTGAGGTGATTAGGTTCAATTACCAGCCAGTGTGTGCCACTGGTTTTAAGCATAGCATCTTCACTTGTAAAAAGTGCCTACAAAATTATTTCCAGGAAATAAAACAAGCGCAGCCTGACCATGCTGCAAGGTAACCTGCCTAACTAAGAGCACTTGGTGAGCTCATTAGCTTGGAGAGAGTACTAAGTTAGATACAGCTTGAGGTCTCTGGCTAGGAGCTGGCTTAGGGCAATAGTGTGCCTGACAGGTATGTCTGTCTTTAATCACATAAATGTCCTTATGCTTACAGTATTTACAAAAATAGTTGGCTAAAAATAGTTCCATTCCCGTAAAATATTTCATCCACGATGCACACATATAGGTGTATCTATATGTACACTTGCAAAGATATATTTGACTGTCCTCATCTGGACAGATAAGGTTTTGTTTTTAATAATTCATAGAATCATAGAATCATAGAATTGTAGGGGTTGGAAGGGACCTCGAGAGATCATCGGGTCCAACCCCCTGCCAAAGCAGGCTCCCTAGGACATTTCACTGAGATAGGCATCCAGACAGGTCTTGAATATCTCCAGAGAAGGAGACTCCACCACCTCCCTGGGCAGCCTATTCCAGTGCTCTGTCACCCTCACTGTGAAAAAGTTTCTCCGCATGTTGGTGCGGAACTTCCTATGCTCCAGCTTGCAGCCATTGCCCCTTGTCCTGTCTCCACAGACCACTGAAAAGGGGCTGGCTGATTCCCCCTGCATCCCTTGCTTAAGATAATTGTAAACATTAATTAGGTCCCCCCTTAGTCTTCTCTTCTCAAGGCTGAACAGTCCAAACTTACTCAGCCTTTCCTCATAGGGGAGATGCTCCAGGCCCTTTATCATCTTCGTAGCCCTTCTCTGGACTCTCTCCAGGAGATCCCTGTCCTTTTTATACCAGGGAGCCCAGAACTGGACACAATCCTCCAGGTGGGGCCTGACCAGGGCAGAGTAGAGCGGGAGGATCACCTCCCTTGACCTGCTGGCCACACTCCTCCTGATGCACCCCAGGATCCCATTGGCTCTCTTAGCCACCAGGGCACACTGCTGGCTCAT
Source organism: Hypotaenidia okinawae (assembly GCA_027925045.1). Classification (NCBI taxonomy): domain Eukaryota; kingdom Metazoa; phylum Chordata; class Aves; order Gruiformes; family Rallidae; genus Hypotaenidia; species Hypotaenidia okinawae. The sequence continues at coordinate 23,184,331 of BSDF01000001.1, read as the reverse complement.
GGCCAACCTGTCATCCACCAGGACCCCCAGGTCCTTCTCCACAGAGCTCTTCTCCAGCAGGTCATCCCCCAGCCTGTACTGATAGAAACGGTTGTTCCTTCCCAGATGCAAGACTTTACACTTGCTTTTGTTAAACCTCATTAGGTTTCTTACTGCCCAGCTCTCCAGCCTGTCCAGGTCTCGCTGGATGGCAGCGCAGTGTTCCTGCGTGTCAGCCACTCCTCCCAGCTTTGTGTCATCGGCGTACTTGCTGAGGGTCGATGCTATTCCCTCATCAAGGTCATCAATGAAGATGTTAAACAGGACTGGACCCAACACCGAGCCCTGGGGAACACCGCTAGTCACAGGCCTCCAGTCAGATTCCACTCCACGAATCACGACCCTCTGGGCTCGGTCCGACAGCCAATTCTCAACCCACCTCACTGTCCACTCATCAATCCCATGCTTTCTCAGCTTTGCTATCAGGATGTCATGGGAGACAGTATCAAAAGCCTTGCTGAAGTCAAGGTAGATGACATCTACTGCTCTCCCTCCATCTACCCAGCCGGTGATGAGATCGTAGAAGGCTATGAGATTCATGCAATAATGTCACTGATCTGAAGTGAAGGGATGAACTGTCTAGCCAATAGTATATTGACACATTGCATTTTTTGCACATGTAATGCCATAGACTGAGACACATACTAGTCTGAAGAAAAGGCAAGTAAATAAAATGCTTTTCACACACAGAAATTCCAGCAGAGACATGTAGGAAGACTAACACTTGGCTGAATGTTTTACACGTGTGGGTAACTCGGTCTTGCTAGTGATAAAGCAAGCTAAATTACTTCAGTTCTCATCTTCCTCCATCACCTTCCAAAGTGTCCAGAAATACTGACAAGTTATTTCACAGTTTATTGGGAAGGAACTGGGATAATTCATGCAAAAAGAATCATCGGATATATTTCTAGAAGACTCTGCCACAGCAAAGTGCTCTATCTGTGAGGAAATGGTTGCTCCCAGATATGGCTTTTCAATTTGATGGCCTACACTAAGCAACCTTGAGCAATCTAATCCTCTGAGCTGACTTTGTAATGAATTAACATCCAAAAAGGATTACGTGCTTAACTCCCATCAGGTGCCTGACTAAATTTCTTTGCAAACCTGTAAACTTCAGAAAGAGCAACATTATAAAAATCCTTTTATAATGTTAGTTTCTGTTAGATGTTCCCTTAAGTTAATAAGGGTTTTTGAACACTTTACCTAGAACCTACATACCATCTTTTTTCCTCATCTTTTTTGTTCTTTAAAGCCTGCCATTCCTTTCTAAATGTCATCTTGTACAGCTGCCAGCTATGCAAGCATAAGTGCAGAATAACTCCTATAACTGTTGCCTATTAAATTTACACTGAATTTAGATGATCCTGTCATTGAAACAACATCTGGGCTACTACATTCCTATTTGGTTCTGCCAAAAAGTTTAGAGCAATGGTGTGAATGAAGAATACTAGATATGCAGTAATTTATCTTTGTTGTTCTGCATGTGCAATTATGCAAATATCACCTTTGGAAACTTATTACATTGATTATGGAAGAGAATACGGGTGATAAAAGCTCTCACTAACATAAATATACAGAAGACAATGGGGGAAGTGAGAATTGAATTTATGATGATAATGTTCCTACTTATTTCCAGTCTTCCTAAGATTACTCCAAATAAGCCAAACATAACAAAATCAGCTGGAAGCATCTTCTACTTTTATTATAAGCTTCATCATTCCCTCCTAGCTTATTTTTCCTGTCTCTTAGTACTCTTTAGGCACTTTGAGCTGAAATTATGAACAGTTTGAAAGAGGGGACTGTCTCCTCCAGATCGGAAAATCTTCAAGTTTAGGATCTCCTAAAGCCTCTTAATGAAAAGTATAATTTAATATACAGCATTAAAAATTTTACCTCCAGCACACTAATTAATCTGCTACAGAAATTAGAGTACTGATCTCATCTCAGAGAGTAGTAGAGAAGGAGCTAGATCAACACTAAGCTACTCAAATCACACTTGTATTAGCAGAATAGTTAGTGCTGATAAGAATTGGTCCTCTTGCATGACAGGGTGCAGCAAGGTGCATTACACTTCCAGTGAAGTTATGATCCCAGCCGCAACACTGGTGTAAATGTTTAGTGATTTCAGTAGTTAACCATAAAACAATGTAGAGGACACCACTATCTGGAATGTAGACTGTTAAAGGACTAAGAAGAAATTTAGATTGAAGTTTAGTTTTAGAAATAGAAGTTTATTGGTTCTGCTGTGTATATGTAATAATCATGGAACCATAATGTGCAGAGGCTGTCTAGAGCAAACTTTTGATTTAAATAAGTCTGTATAGATCAGGTTGCTCAGGGTTGTGTCTACTGTTTCTCCTCCTGTTGCTGTGCACCCTCAAAAAGAGTTTATCTCTGCCTTTGCTGTATTCTCCAAGTACATAGTTGTAGATGGACAGGAAGCCTTCTCATTGCCTGAACCTTTTTTTTTTCCAGGATGAAAAGGCAGAACTGTCTTGACAATTCTTCAGAGATCATGTTCTCAAGCCCCCAGTCATCCTGAGATGGTGACCCTCCACTGCACTTGTTTCAGTGTGCCAAAATTATACTTGTACTTATATGAGTCCCAAACTGGACACTGTACTCCAGATGCACTTGCCTGGACTGGCTGGCTATGCCCTTGCCAATACAACCCAGTATAATTTTTGGGCTTCTTTACTGCAAAGGCACCCCGTTGCTTTGCGTTTAACTTGTCTTCTGCTATGACCTCCAGATCCTTTTCGGTAAAGCTGCTTTCTACATACTCAGACACCAGACTGTCAGTCCAGCAAATTTTCAGTATTGTTTATCCAGTTTGTAGCTCATGGATGTGGTGATAAGAAGACTATGGGAGATGTTTAAAGACCTTGCTAAAGTCAAGTTATAAACCACCCACTGCTCTCTACTTGTTCACAGCACCAATCGCTTCACAACAGAGGATGATGAAGTTGATCAGGCATGACTTCTCCATGATAAACTCATGCTGGCTCTCTCAATTACCTTGTCTTTCACATGTTAAAAAAAGTTTTAGAAGAGGATTTGCTCCATAACCTTTATAGAGACTGAGGTAAGGCTCTTTCTTGCTCTTCTTGAAGACAGGTGGAACCTTTGTGTCTTTTCAGTCAACAAGAACCTCCCCAATTGCTTTCACTTTTCAAAGATAGTAGAGGGTGGACTTGCAGTGCCATCAACCATCTCCTTCAGCACCCTTGGATGCTGTACCTGTCTGGTACCTGGAACTTGTGCATGACTAAATATGTTAAGTGATGCTTTTTTTTTTTTCTACTACATGTTCCTTACTTTTCCTTTTGCTACTGATGCACACACCTTTCATTTTGCTTTCCTCACTTTTTCTTGGTAATTTCAGTTCCAGATGACCTTTGGCATTCCTGGCTCTGTTCCTACATGTTTAGGCAATGTCTCTGTACTTGTGCTTCCACCGTATGTCCCACAGACTTTTCTCCATCTGAACTCAGACAGAAGCTCCATGTTCACCAATGATGGCCTTCTGGAAAGAACCATTTCTGTACTCTGAAGAGACAGTCCTTGAAAATCAGCCAGCTGTCTGCACCCCTTTGCCCTTTGAGGCAGTTTCTCCTGGGATACTGTCAAGCAGGTCCCTGAAGAGGCTAAAGCTTGCTTTTCTGAAGTCCAGGATTATAATTCTGCTGTCAGTCGTGCTCACTTTCCTTAGACTCCATGGTTTTGGGGTCACTACAGATCATATTCTAAGGATACTGTGATTGGAAATACCCATAATAAGATTAGCTGTTGCAGAGAGCTATAGCTGTGAAAGTATTACAGATAATGTAAAATAGAGAAGTATTTCTTATGAAAATATTGAGAAAGATGACCTCCAGATGGCACAAGAAGGAAAGCTGTAATGGTTGTCCCAGTCTACATATTATACCAGTTTAAAGTACAATGTTAATTTTACTCCCCTGAAATTTCTTAAGCAAGCCAAATAACTAGAAACTGAGTTCAATTAATGGCAAAGTGATCTCTGCATCCTTATATGAGAAAGCAAGTAGTACACAGGTTAAATTATTTTAAGGGAGACATTTAACAGACTAGGAGCACATAAGGACGAGTAAGGTTACTACAAAGGAACAGTCTTCTGTGTGCTAGAAGATTAATTTTAGTTCTGAGGTTTAGAAATGAGTGTCTAGAATGGTATAGGATAGTTTATCATGGTTTGGGCTATGGGGATGAAATACCTTGGTTTTTTAAATATGTTCTTACAATTGATGACTTATCTTTCTCCTTCACCCTCCCTTTTCTAGCATACAATAGAAATGATTAGCTCTTCCTGGGTTTATCCACTCTTTCTGTGTGGAATATATGAATACATTTATCAGGATTAATTTTATTTTTTTAAAAATGTACATTCAAAATGCCCTTTTCACATTATGCGGTTTATGCTATTTTCCTCTTGTGTCCCCTCATGCTTACCGTACCAATCTTCAATTTGTTGTTCCTGATTTGCATTCAATTAACATTGTTATCCTTCCTCCCCTTCATTGTGAGCTTTTAATTTGGCTGCACTTTTAATCCAGTGTGATTTTTATTTCTCTAATCCAGTGTGATCTCTTATTTGCATATCTTGTAAAAAAAAAAAAAGAAAAATCTTAACTGATTTCTATGTATCAGAGCATTTGTTTCTTTTCCTTCAGATGATGTGTGCTGAATTTTGTGAAAGTGCAAGTTCTTAAAGCCCCATGTCCGTGTCTTTCAGCAAGAGGCTTTTTGGATTTTGTGTTTTGACTGTTTAAACTGTGATCACTAGTTTCTGAACCTCGTGGATTTTCCTAAGGGAGGGTGTTTCTCCAAGCCCCGTGAAAATAGAGAAGACAGATTTCAGTGTTTTACCTCTTGCTGAATGTCAGATGTGAGAGAGATACTGTGAATGTTTCAGCTATGAAAAAGTTCAGAGCTCACATCATTTTATATGTTAGAGAACTCACCATGAGACATAAATCTATAGAAAACCACAGTTTTGCTCCTGCCATTTCCAGATTCACTTGTCAGTGCTGTGATGAATTCCTATTCTCAGTGAAGAAAGGTCTGCGATGTAGAATGCTGCCTCCGTTGAAAGGGAAATTTGAGACATGAAGATCTGTCCCTGCCAAAGAATTCTGAGAATTTTGTTCCAGAACTAACATTAACATTGATTAATAAGAGTTAACGAATCACTATTGATAACACTGAAGTTACTTGTGACAGCATATGGGCTTTTTACGTGTTACAGGTAAGTGTTAAATCACGGTGTATTTCCTGACCTCCATTCCTCCCTGCTAGATGCGAAGGACCCCAGCGATTCTGAATTGCTCTAACCTTATAACGGCACTGCACGCTAAAATGGCATATGTGGTGAGGGAATCACCTGGCCAAACACCTGACGCCTGCAGAGTTGATGAGAAAGGTCAAGTCGAGTTTAAAATTGGCTCTAAAAGTTATGGCAGACTGAAGACTTCTTCCCTGCCGTATTTCAGGTGCTGACTGCTCTGGCCTGAAGTTTTGATTCAAGCACAGATGTGGGCTAACAATTACTGCCTGTAGGAGTCCTGTCTTTAGGAGGAGGGTTATTATGTCTTCAGTGGGTACTGGTTACCCTTTGGGTAAATTGCCAGAATTGCTTTCAAACCAGTAGCTGAGGCTTGAACTATTTTTAAATTTTCCAAAGAACCCTGATGTTTATAAGCAAACTAAAATATTTCTCATATATATTTTTCCCAATCACACACACACCCCTTTCTAAAACTGTGGTAAAATGTATGGTTAATTAATATAATATATAGGGAATTCTATTTGGAAGTTTATATAATTTATACTAAATGTAGAAATTGAATTTTATGATATGTGAGAGACATTTGAAAGTACATTGTATCTTCCCTACCTTTGGAACTATTAATATTCTTCATTTTGCTCTGAAACCTAAGGTTAATACTTCAATACCCTTTCTCATAACCCAAAGAATTACTGTTGCTGCTGACTTACACATTCCTTCAATACCAAGTCTTAAATGAAAGGAAAAAATTATATTTTTCTTCATTATATTTGCATACTTTTTTCACTTGTTTCCCTAGTCAGCAATAGAACAGAAAATTATACTGAATAAACCCTCCTCCTACAAAGTGTTTTGCAACAATAATAATGAAATACAATTTTTGCATGTAAAATTAGCTTTAGAAAAATAGAAAAAAGATTACTTTTTTTTTTTTTTTGGCTAGTGTGGAGGATGGATGGATGGATATAGGCTGTTTTGTAAAGACAGGCAGGGAAGAAGAGTCATCATCACATTCCATGTTAAGGAGAAACGCGAAAGTATAGAAGTTGACTGCTGTGATTGTGGAAGCTCTATCAAATGCTCTGGGTTAAAATCAGAGAGGTCATCTCCAAGGGGGATCTTACAGAAGGCATTTAATACTGGCCTCCAAACCAAGATGATAAGGTCAAAGAAACAATATTCGTCACTTAAGGAAAATTTGGGTCAACAGAACCTGGTTCTTATGGGTGATTTCTACTACCCAGACTTCTGTTGGAAGAACAATACAGCAGCTCACATATCATCCCTCACGTTCCTGGAAAGTGTAGAGGACTGTTTCTTCATACAAATGTTAGATGCACCGACCAGGAGTGAGGCATTTCTGGACTTGCATCTCAAACCAAGAAAACCTGCTTTGTAATGTGTTGGTTAGTAATAGCCTTGGATGAAGTGATCACAATATTGTGGAGTTTGGGATCCTGTTGAGCATGCTGAAGGTTAGTACGAAGACAAAGGTTTTTAGTACTGAGAAGGTGTTGTCTTGTTCACATAATACATTTTATCCTGGACAATAAAACATTAAAAGACTAAAAAGGGGTTTCTTGTCCCAGGTTACATGAAAAAATGAAAAATGTTATTAGGATCACAAAACCTTCTGATATTTCCTTGAAAATATCTCTTAAAGTGCTTGCAATAACACATCCTCTGGAAATCTATATGGATCCAGTAACTTAGTATTGGGTTTTTTGTGGGTAGAAAGTCAGGGGAGAAGATTCACTGCTTAAAGAAGAAAAGGAAAATTCCTTTTCTAAACAGAAAAATGTGCCTCCTCTAATTCAAGCTGAACTGGCATATCTTGTTTAATTGCTAGGGAGTATATGTCCTTCTCTCTTGTGTAGATACCGTGGAGAAACTGATAAACTCCTGGATGAGAGGATTTGGCTGACCCATTTTTCTAGAGATGATAAAGGATACGTCCCTTCGTACTCTACTAGACACATCCTCCAGTTGCTTTGATTTTATTGCTGTAGACATAAAGACAGACACTCAGATCCATACTCTTCACTAGATATATTTAACACCTTTATAGATCTTGGACAGGAAAGTCAGTCTTGCGTCTGCAAGCACATTGCCTATCATTCTGAATTATAATTTGAAGCATGGGAAAAAAATAAAGGATAAATGATTGTGAAGGCTCATGAATGCTTTGGTGATATAAGTAATAATAAATAAGTAATCCAGAGAAATAGAGAGGTGGAGAAATATGTACTTAATTTTCTGTCTTAGAAAATGCTCAAATAATAGTAAAATCTGGGTGCAGGCTTAAAATCTAAAATTTAAAATCTAAAAGTCATTGCCTGAAGAAGAGAAAATTTGCCCCACATGCCTGATTTCAAGCTGTCTGCTGCACTGGTAGTAACATGGGGCCATATAAATTTTGTGTTCAAATATCAAGAAATAATGCATAACACAGATTTTATACTGTAGTAACAGTTTTATGAAACTAAGAGGTAACCTCAGATTTTATGGATCAGCAGGACATTGACTGATACATGTTGCAGGTCTCTGAAAATAAATTTGCTCTAACTTTATTTCTGTTTATGTGTGTGTCACCAATAGTAGTGCAGGGCTGCAGCTAAAGCCATGAGAGATTTTTAGCACCTTATTTTCCATAATTTCAGAGACTTTAAAAGGGTGAAATAAACCCTTGACCGTTCTGCTACCTCAGCTAGCTTTTAAGTTAACTTCCAGTCTTATAAGTTGTGGCAACTGTGTGGCTGCAGAATGAGGGAAAATTGCAACTACATCCACTGATGAACTTTCCTAAATGATGTATAAGTGTGTAAATGCCTCAGGGTATTTTCTTGCACAGCACATTTGTAGTACCCTAAACGATAGTGAAAGGTGATTGGTTTTGCACTATTTTTGCACTATTAGATGTTAGGAAAAAATTCTTCACTGAAAGAGTTGTTGGGATGTGGAACAGGCTGCCCAGGGATGTGGTTGAGTCGCCATCCCTGGATGTGTTTAAAAGACAGGTAGATGAGGATATGGTTTAGCATAGGATAGGAATGGTTAAACTTGATGATCTTAAAGGTCTTTCCCAACCTAGTGATTCTGTGATTCTATTTACTATGTTATGACATACGACAGTATGTTTCACCACCTGAAACAGGCTGCTAATGCCCATGCTGTATAATTCTGGACACTTTCAGCTGTGGTCTTTGAAAAATTCTTTTCTCTGTTGCCAAACTTATAATGATGAAATCTGCTTGCCGTGATTCACAGTGATAATGAGTCAGATTAAGTAAAAATATATTTTCAGGATGACTTTTCACATGGTGCTAACGACGGTATTTTTTGTGTTCTTTAGGGAAAAATCTGTAATAGCCTGGTATTTTTCTTTGGTTTGTTTTTTTTAAGATGTATTAGACATGAGTTCAACAACAGTAGATCATTTGGTACTGGGAGCCCCAGATATTGCTAGGTCTTTATGCTGCAGGAGTTATGAAATAGATCTAAGGTTCTTTATTAGCTGATGAAGGTGTCAGGAACCTATGTCTTGCAACTATGGAGGGACATCTGATTAGTAGATATGAAAAGGTCTTTACACTGGCTCACATAACTTATCTATAGACTGTTAAGCAAGACTATTTACATCGCATTTATCATCTTCAACATCTCTAGGTCACTTTGATGGGGAAAACCCCTAAACCTCCAGAAATACTGCTAAATGCTCTTTCTTCTCACCTTAGTAGAGTTATGTAAAAAACCTCACAAGAGATAACAGAATGGGAGGAAAAAAATCGTATCTTTTCTCCTGAATTTTGCTTTAATATAATGGCAATTTTGTTTTGATTCACAAGCAAAATACAGGCAAAAAGAGCATTTTAATTAAATGTAAAAATGACGTGCAGCTACACATCGTATGAATGGTGCAAAGCTTTTTTCTAGTGTCTTGAGAGTCCTCCTGTCCCAATAAACATTTTTTATTATCTGCAGAATATATATTTTTCTGGATCTAGGATTGTTATTTTCAGAGGCCTTCTGATTAGTAAATTGTGTACTTTTAATGTTGTTTGCTTTTTTCCTCTCCTTGCTTATAATATGGGTTATTCATTCTATTCTCTGAGTAGTTCTATTATTTGACACCGAAATTTGTAGCAACAGGGAGAACTTCTGTTCATGTCTAGGTAAATATTTTCCTTAGTCTGTCAATTTGCTGCTCCTGCCTTCTGTGGCTTTCTTCCTTGAGAATTACCACTAATCCTTCCTGAATGACTCTTCTTTTTCTTTAAATACAATGTAGGATAAAAACCTATAAATGCTACTCTGCATAGCTGCTCTGCTGCCAGACATGATAGCTGAATAAAATTCTGGTTGTTTCTACTTAGACCCTTGAAAAATTAGAAAATAAAGCACACAAAAAAAATATCAGGTCTCTTCTGGTTCCTTTTGGGTCCAGATTTGGACAAGATCTCTCATTCTCTAGAATTTTCTAGAATTCTTTACCAGAAATATGATTATATGGTGCTATGACATCTCTTCTGAAGGGATTTAAAGCAAAAATACTTATCAATTGACCATCTGAATACAATGGGCAGAGAACCACCTGGCACATGGTATTTGAAAGAGGAGACAAGTTAACATCATCTTGAAACTAAATAAGCATGTGTCAGGCCTTGGGTTGATCACTGTCAATGCCAGATGCCATTGCAGTATTTCTATACAAAACTTGAGAAAAAGAAGTGCAAGTATCAAAACACTGAAAAAAATGAAATAATCGTATTTAGAGGTGTGTAATAGAATACATGGAAGAAAAGCTCTGTTTGTAGGGGTGTTGGGTACTTCACTGCTTACTGTTCTGAACCTTCCTGTGACAGTGGCTGACAATGTTATTATTTCAAAGAAATTATTATACTTCACTACCTTCTTTTGGCACTGGGGTAACAGAGAATATGCGGCTTGTATACTTTTTTCATGAAAAGTTTTCTGTTCAGAGTGCTTTCCAGAAAAATAAGAAATGTTTCAGTCACCTCCTCTGCTGAACAGACTCAAACACCCAATTGTTGTTTTCCAAGATTACTTGGAAGGCAAGAAGTTAAGCAATTAGTATGCATCCCACTGTCTCTGCTGATACTGTGAGACTGGGCAGAAAGACTTCCTTCAAGGCATGAGGAAGACTTCCAGCTCAGCTCTTAGAGTGTTCAGTGTGGAGAAGGAGTCTTGGTTCCAGTTCAGAGCCAGAAGACAGGAGCTGACAGGTATTTGTATTATGGGTTTCAGCTTGGAGGTATTAAAGCTATTTTCATTTTGAGCATCAGGTTCTGCTAAAGTCTCTGGCAGTAGCGGGGAATGTATCTGATCCTGTGTGTGTTTTTAACTGCAGCAGAAATAAGTGATTACTGTGCTATTGAGAGTAAGACACCTCGCTCTCACGTGGCTGCTGCTCAGTTTGATGTCTGAGTTCTGCCTGGATCTAGGTGGAGGGAATTTACAAGGCCCCAGCTTGCCATAAAGCAAATGACTTAGATATTTGTCTTACAGATGAAAAATCATTGTCTTATGGGTGAAAAATTGTTCTCTGGGTTTCCAAGTGTAACTATGCTCATGCCGATACTGGCTCTTGCTCTAATAATATGGAAAGAAACAACTGATCTTAGTTTTCTATTGTCAGGTTGATAAAGAAATGCAGACCTTGGCCCGCTGCTTTTAGGTATTAATATGCTTGCTGGCACATTATGAACAATATGCTACAAATATAACCTAAGTAGTAGAACTACAGACGTTAATGTTATTAATTAATAGTGTCAAGTTTTTAATGGCAATTTTAAATGCTAGGTCACCTTTCACTGCAGTGAAGAACACCAGCAGTTTTCCCATGGCAGGTTGTTCTGAAGAAGTGACAATTTTGCAATCATTCTTGTTTCCAAATATTGAAGACAATTGCAACTGTTCCAAAAATATGCTAGAGAGACTACCTCAGGCAATATTTCATGTTTAACATTTAAAAGTTTTTAGAATGGTGTAAACTCATCATGTATCTTAATACATATATATTTCTGTTAGAAGGACAGATGTAATTGATCCTGAATTTTTGCCTGTTGTTAACATTAAAGTGGAGGTACACACTGGAAAAAACTGTTATGTCTGATTTTCAGAGCATGGAACTGACAGGTGTGGTCAGGAAAGACGGAGTGGCTGTCACGGGATGCACACGATGCCTGCTAGAGGGCTAACCTGGAAGTCCAGTTCAGCGATGTACCTTCAACATGTGCTGAGCAATAAATGTCACTGAAATTAATACACTTTATGGATGAGTTTAACCCGAAGCAAATAGTTGATTACTATACTGAATCATTATCTCTGTAGGTGTTATTTCATTGAGAGGAAAAAATTCGTTGGGAAGACTGATTCCAGAAGTAGTTTTGTAAACTCAACCTCCAAACTTTTCTGGGTGGCAGATAGGATATCAAGAACTAGTCCTGTTTTTTTCTCCTTCTTGTTGACTGTAGTAAATAATAATTAGAGTTTGAAAACAGACATGATTACAAAAATTTGAGGGAGAGAATAGTAACAGTGGCACTATGTCCTGGTTTCAGTCAGGATAGAGTTAACTTCATTTGTAGCAGCTGATGGAGTGCTGTGTTTGGGAGTTAAAATGAAAGCAGTGCTGATAACACCCTGCTGTTCTTAGTTGCAGTCAGACAGTCAAGGACTTTCTCAGCTTCTTCGTATTTCTCTATTCTTGAGAAAGGAGGGGCGAAGCCAGGACAGGTGACCAGGATGGGCCAAAGAGAGTATTCCATGCCAATTACGTCCTGCCCAGGAGAATGGGGGGGGGGGGGTGAGGGGAGGAAGAAGAGGGGCGGTGCCGGGACGCGTGCTTCTTGGGGGGACGGTCGGGTTCCGGGACAGCTCTGGGTGGTACGGCCTGAGCTGTGTGGTTCGGGGAGAAACTGCATTGGGTATCAATAGTTTCATATTCTTTTGCTCTAAAGTCCTGTTAGCATTGTTATATTTTATCTTTCTGTTCTCTTAGTAAACTCTCCTTATCCCAACCCACGGGCCTCTTAGTTTCTTGGTTTTGGAGTTATTTGCCCCTTCCTTTTCCCTTCCCTTGTTCCCTCCCTTTTTCCCTCTTCCCCTGCTCTTTTACTTTAAGAAGCAGGCAGCTGCGTGGATCTCAGCCCACAGCCGGGGTGAAACCACGACACACTATGATTTCTGAAACAGGAATTTGTAGTTCAGCTTTTCTGTTTTGTTCATTTTTAGATAGCAAGAAAAAAATTCTTTAAAATTTTTAAAAATTTTTAAAAATTCTTTAAAATTCTTTCTGGTCAATATTACACAGTTTGCACATAAGAGAGTCTATGCTGCAAGCTTATCAATGCTATCTGGTATTGCTGATTTAACTCAGTAACCCTTGTGATTGTTGAAGTTCTACCACCTTAATATTTTTTTCTGTAAGCTTCACAGAGCACACATTACTTTTTGTATGTTCGTATTTTTGTTAAACAAATTCCCAGCAATTTTTAATCTAAAATAAATCAAATTTCATGCGCAAGTTTTCAGTCACACTGAAAAATCTTTCTGAACTCTGGAACAAATGCATGTGTTTACCAAGATGCAAACTTCTTCAGAAGTATTGAAGATACCAGTCTTGTGGAAAAAAATTCTAGTATTGTATAATCTAAGAATATCTCTCAATATGGAAACAGAAATAATGATTTCAAACAATTAATCATGAAAGACAATAATTGTCTGGCCAACCTCATCTCAATATGGAAACAGAAATAATGATTTCAAACAATTAATCATGAAAGACAATAATTGTCTGGCCAACCTCATCTCCTTCTGGTGACCTGCCAGGTGACATAGTCCACCTAGACTTCATCAAAGCCTTTGACACAGTCTCCCACAGTATTCTCCTGGAGAAGCTGGCAGCCCATGGCTTGGACAGGTACACTCTTTGCTGGGCTAAAAACTGGCTGGATGGCCGAGCCTCAAGAGTGGTGGTGAATGGAGTTAAATCCAACTGGTGACTGGTCACAAGTGGTGTTCCCCAGGGGTTGGTACTGGGGCCCATCCTCTTTAATATCTTCATCGATGTTTTGGATGAGGGAATCGAGTGCACCCTCAGTAAGTTTGCAGAGGACACCAAGTTGGGAGGAAGTGTCCATCTGCTGGAGGGCTGGAAGGTCCTGCAGAGGGACCCGGACAGTTTGGATCCATGGGCAGAGGCCAGTGGGATAGATTTCAACACGGCTAAGTGCTGTGTCAAGCACTTTGGTCATAACAACACCAGGCAATTCTACAGGTTTGGGGCAGGGTGGCTGGAAAGCTGTACAGAGGAAAAGGGTCTGGGGGTGTTGGTTGACACTCACCTGAACATGAGCCAGCAGGGTGCCCAGGTGGCCAAGAAGGCCAATAGCATACTGGCTTGTATTAAGGAATAGTGCAGCCAGCAGGACCAGGGAGGTGATCATCCCCCTGTACTCAGCTCTGGTGAGGCCGCACCTTGAATACTGTGTTCAGTTTTGGACCCCTCATTACAAGAAAGACACTGAGGCCCTGAAGCATGTCCAGAGAAGGGCAACAAAGCTGGTGAAGGGTCTGTAACACAAGTCTTATGAGGAGCAGCTGAGGGACCTTATTGCTCTCTACAACTACCTGAAAGGAAGTTGTGGTGAGCTGGGGATCAGCCTCTACTCGCAGATAAGTAGCAATAGGATGAGAGAGAATGGCTGCAAGTTGCACTAGGGGAGGTTCAGGTTAGAAATTAGGAGAATTTTCTTCACTGAAAGAGTGGTCAGGCATTGGAATGAGTCTCCTGGGAAGGTGATGGAGTCACCGTATCTCAGGGTGTTTAAGGAAAGGTTGGATGAAGTACTTAGGGACATGGTTTAGTAAGGAATATAGGTGTTAGGCAGATGGTTGCACTAGGCAATCTTGGAGGTCTTTTCCAACCTTAACGATTCTATGATTTTATGAACATGGTGAAGTTTCAAAGAATTAATACTCTTAGAAATTTCATCATAGTGATTTTTGTTAATGTTACTTGTATTAATTCTAATACTAAAAAATACATATTTGCAAGTGTAAGGAGAAGGCTGTGTACATTTTATTAATTATAAACATTAAGAGAGAAAAAGTTATATAGTGATTCTTGTGTCATCAGTCTTAAGGGTGATTTTTTTTTCTTCTCATTCTCTTTTTTTATAATTTGCTGTTGCTAGTGATTCATCTTCAAGTCATCTCAGTGGTTTCTTAGCTGAAAACCTAATGCTACTTATAACGTGAAATTGTATTTATATATATATATATATCTCACTGACATTTTAATCTTTATGCATTCATAAAGTTTCACATTATTTGAATATTAATAAAAGAAGCTTTCAGGCTGCAGTATCTTTGCTTGTACATATATTTTGGGGGTATTTGTTCTTGATATACTTTATATTTCAGAAGTCTGGTTTTTGGTATTTCTGTGTAAGTGATTAAGTTTCAAAAAGAACAAGTGGATTTGTGGGAAATCCATGGTTATAAAGGCAGAAATGGAAACCCATCACTATGGCAATGGGCATGATTAGCCGTATGTCTGATTTTCAGATTATCTGGTACTGGCATGGATTCTGATGTAGGTATCTATAATGGGAAATTATTTTATAGGAACAACCTTCAACTTACTTGAATGGTTCCTGAACCATCCACTGGAGTTAGAAAAGGAAACAATCCTGCTGCTGGCCAGACTTGCCATCTGTGACTCAGAAAGTGAGGGCAAAATGTTGGTAAATAGAGACTACTAATTTTTTCAAGACTGAGAACGGGACAGGGAAGGAATTAATGTAGGAAATGCTTTTAAAGCATCATAAAAACACCCTCTAGACAGCTAAAATTAAGTAAGTCTTAACTGGTAGATCCTCACTTGTCACCCCACCCCTTTTGGGGGCATATGACAAATATTCTGTGCTGAGACTAGGGTGAGCTTGATCTGCTAATTATTTTATAAGAATCCTATTAACAGAAAAAAATAATGATTGAAATTAATTTAGTCAGCCCATGTTTCATGTACATTCAAAACCTGAAATGCATAGGCAGGCTTTGGTATTAGATACAAAGTTGGTACTCTTGAAAATAAATTCCAACCTGTGGTTGCACACAAGTGACAGTGGAATTTTTGGTTATATATTTACGTATATTTAGTATAACATTTTGTAACACTGGAGAAATACTGAAAGTTAAGACGACACTTGGACCAGGATAATTGGCCTGTCATGCATTCTTATTTTGGCATTCAGCCTTACCTAATATGCCAGTGTAGCAGGGCATGACGTGCTGTCAAGATGATTTGACAAGCCTGGGAAATTTCAAAGACAGTATCTTACTGCATAAGATTTTTTTTTTATTTACTAATCCACCTCCAATGAATTGTTGAAATATACTCACTCCCCTGTTTGCATAGTCCACTGGAGTTAGTGAACATGGCAGCATCGCGGTGGCTGTTCCTGCAGCTCTGAACTGGCAGCATGCAGGGAATTACTGGGAGCAAATAGCACAGGACCTGTGACTGATTTCCCTTTACTTCCTCGACTCTGTATTTTTAGTTTGCATAATAACACCTCATGGCCTTGATCTTGATTAAATCATCTGGCTGTTATGAAAAGATGAATACTAATTGCAGAGAACATTTTTAATTTGGAGCTTGCATTTTTTCCAAACTTTGGCAAAGGACTGGGAGACAGCTCCTGTGTTGTCCTCAAGACAAATTGCTGAATACTTAAGTTGAAAGGACAAATACCTTTCTTTGCTGCTGAATGCCTTCCCTGCAAGATTAAATTACAGTGGGAAATACAAGTAAACCTATTGCTTTTCCCTTGACAGACAGAACTCTCAAAAAATTCCCACAAATCTTGTTTAATAATATACAATTACAGATCATGATGGAAAGGTAGTGCAAGTTCCTGTATTATTAGCCAAACTCAAATGTATTATACAGTTCCCACAATTCGTGCTGAAGCAATCTGTATGTTATCACTGACAAGGAATTATTATGAATAGACAATTACAGGAATATAGCTATATATCTAATCTTGGGCCTCACAAATCTATTGATGCATGAGTAAGGTTGACATATATTGATCTCCTAGGTGACCATATTGTGCTTTTTATCATGTGTGAAGGTGTCTGGTCCTTTCTTGGAGCAGCAGACCCACCCTGTTTCTGCATTGATTGTAGAGCATAGATTATGGCCATTACATTAAGCTTTTTCAGAAAATGTGAGACACGTCTTTGATGTCCTAAAGCTATAGCATGTATATGTCAGATGTTTCTGGATGAATGGCAGCCACTGGTGAAAAGTCTGATACTATTAGCTATGTAATAAGTACCATATGGGTCACTTGCACATCTGGAAATCCAAGTCAAACTTAACAGCTTCTCAGAATTTGCACAGAAAGATGTCCAGATGGACAACAAGTGCACATGAGGTAAAAGAGTGCTGTGCAAATGAAGAAAAAGGTAGTCAGACTGTTAAAATAGAAATGGGCTTGCTGTCTTCATCAGGAGAGCCAACTGGGCTTTGGTTTTTCGTGTTGTTTTTTTGTTCATTTGGTGGGATATATTTTTTTTTTAATTATTTTTGTTTTTCTTTCTGGTTTTGGTTGTGGGTTTTTTTAACTATAAGGATAAATGTATGTAGGGAAAATTGTACTGAACTCAAATGAAAAGTCAAATCCTCCTTCCCCTTACACTGCAGTTGTCCTTACCAGACGTCAGGTTGAGCTGCAATAGCTTAAATACCACTTAGAGCAAATCCTCCATGATACTATGGCTGGATATAGGTATATACCTTTTTTTCTTTTAAACTTGTCTCTTACCTACAATAACAGAATACTCACAGTGCTTGAGTTCTCTCAAATGCAAAGTGCAAGAAGATATTTAGGTAACTTTTACTCAGATAAAGCTTACAAACTAAGGGATATAATTTTGTCCAGAAGAGAGGAAGGCTCTGAATAACATGTCATTTGGGATTTTAGAGTTGCATTAAAGTAGTGCATGCATTTACAAAGAAAGGTTTATTAATGTTGTATTTATAGGTTATATTATATTTATTGTCCATCTTAACTATTTATTTTGATATTGCCATTAGTCTGTCTCCTCAGAAGTTTCTTACAACATTTGCTAGACCTTAGCTGGTTCAGTTACAATTTTTAAATAAACAAAGAAAAGACAAGATAAGAAGAAGACAATTTTTTATTTTTTTTTTTGGTGATCCTAGAGGAACTGTAATAGGAACTTCTTTCTTCTGGCTTTTTTACAGGATCTAAGTTTTTGGCTCCTATGTTGCCTGGAAAGATGCTCATTGTTTTTGATATCTGACCAACAGATCTCTGGAGAAGTACCAGGAAGCTTTGAATTACATGAAGCTATGCACATATGGTTACAACAGGCAGACACAAGTAGTTTGATGTTGGCTCAGTAGTACATCTGTGTGGGTCTAAGTAGATTTAATATGTTGGATTTCAGGATGTGCATGTGACATTATATTGGTCATCTGACTACTCCCAAGTTGGCTGTTGGGTCTTAGAGGTATGTGTTAGGTCGCACGGAGTCATGTCTTGTATCCATTTAACTTAAATGACCAAGTTTTGGCACGTAAGAAAGTGCATGGACTTTTTAAACCTATATTGTTGGCTGAATACGAGCTGAGATGAGCTGAACTCTTGCCAAGACAGTATTGCATTTAGAGAACAGCTTTGTCACAAGTCAACCCTTCCCCTGCATCTTGGAAGCTTTCCCTGAGCTGAGCAGGCAACTAGAGGCCTGCACATGTCAGAAGCTGACTGTCCAAGACCCAAAGTTACAATACAAGATAAAATTTTCATCCCTAAAAATCTCAAAATTTTTCCAGCAGAATAGTGATAGACTCTGCTTGGTGAGGTAGGATTACAAGCTTGTATGTCACTATTTCTGGATAATTGCATGCTGCATTTTGAACTCACTTTAAATTCACTTCATGCCAGCACAACTGTCCAAAGTGCATCAGAGTGGAACCAATCTCTCCTAGCTAATACCAATCACTGTGTGTGTGTATATCCATGTTTTTAGGTTTGTTCTAGGATTGCATCAATAGTTATTATCTTTTTGTTTACCAATGTAATAGCTTATATACATTTTCATAATCTGTTGCTCTTGATTCCTTAAGAGCTTAAAGCAAGAGAGAGGTACCTATTGGGGGAGTGGGGGGGAGCTTATTTGTAATTAAAAATTAAAGATATTCCAAAATTCAGAAAATGAATCATTATCTGGGTGGTTTTGTTGCTCGTTTGGCAAAACACTGAAACACTTTGAATTAATTCAGGTT
Source organism: Hypotaenidia okinawae (assembly GCA_027925045.1). NCBI lineage: Eukaryota > Metazoa > Chordata > Aves > Gruiformes > Rallidae > Hypotaenidia > Hypotaenidia okinawae. The sequence goes on along the minus strand of BSDF01000001.1, from coordinate 23,165,642 downwards.
TTTCTCTGGAAACTTTTTCTTTCTAATTAAATATATTATCTCTCAATACAGAATCAGGTAAGTTGTTTGGTTTTTTTTTTTAAATCAATTTATACCAAAAGAAGGTTAGCAGTACCCAAAATGTTTTACTTTTGATAGATATTTTTCTGTATCATTATTTTCTATTTCCTTTCATATCTTTGGTAAATAGACATTTGTTTTTAATAACTCTAGATAGCAGCTATTTCTAATATTATAAGTCTCCATATCAAATGTTGATAATCATATTCACAGTGGTTGTTTCTTAAATCCATAAAGACAGGTTAGTTTTAATTCTGATCAAAAATCCTCTGGAATTATTGCAAGGTTTGGGGTTTTTCTTCTGCTAGTTTCAAAGGAGTTTGGGTTTGAGCCTAATGATCTAAACTGCTGAAGTCAATAATTTTTGAATACTTCATTTTATTTTCCAAAAATAAACCAAAAGCAACAGAATCCTGTTGTGCTGATATTTATCTGTGCTATCAGTAATAGCTTAAACTAATCAGGAAATTATGGTATTTTTTTCCATTGCATTTTTCTCATTGTACTCTGCTAAAAACATATTACACTATTAAATTTTGAATTTGGCCCCTTTGCTCTAGCTCATACTATATCTATCACTTCATTACTTTTATTGTAAATTTCATCAATGAGGTCAAGGAAGAGTCTTACATTATTGTTTGAGTGTCTCTTTTTTATGAATTAATTTTGGTAGGAATCAATTCTAATCATTTTTGCTATTGCTTGTGTGAGTATTTTGCAGACTGCATTAATTAAGAAAATTGGCCTATAATTACTGCAGTTACCCAGATCCTAGCAGGTTTCAAAATTACAGAAATAATTATGATCCTAAGAGAGTCAGGCAACTTTTCAAATGCTGCATTATACATGCTACACTAAATGCTATGAAAGACTTGACTAAAATATTAATGCATCTCAGCTGGAAAACTTAATGTGCCTTTCTGCATAGAGCTTTGCTTATAGACAGAATGATTTTGGTTAAATTTTCAGAAAAGTCTTTGGTTTTGAAGGTCTCTGTGTTCTGTTTTTCAATGGCTAAATTGAACTAGTTGGTACCTGCAGAATGCTGGTTATATCAACTTCATTTGTGTTTGCTTGGATGGAAATGTCTGTGGAGACATTTAAGTCGGGGAAGAAAAGAAACAGAAATTTTTTCAGCAATGGTGAAAAACTTCGGTGATTTTAACAGCCTGTATGTATTTTATTATATGTACTATTTTAACCTTTTTTCTCCTATTTTCCTCCTTTCTGAGTCATGTCTCTCTCTCTCTATATATATATATATAAAAAAAAAGAAAAGAAAAATTATATAAAATCTGTTGACTCACCTCTGTATTTGCTATTACCATGTTTGAGTTTTTGGATGACAGTGGTGACTTCTGTGTGGTGCAATTTGTACCACTTTGTTGGTACAGTCTCAGGTTCCACCTTGCTGAGAGAAAGAGACTTGTGGAGCAGAGCAGAGCTGTAAGACTGGCTTCTCTCCTGCTTCTGGAGAAAGTAAAAAAGGAGAGGGAAGGTGAAAAGAAAGCATCTAGAGAAAGCGCATAGTTAGTCCCAAGGCAGCTAGCAAAGTCAGACATAATATAGAGCATGTAAGTTCCTCTGTTGCAATGATTTTTTGTCTGTGAAACACAAAGGTGATTCCTAATTAAATCTTCTTACCTGAGGGGTTGAAAAGGTAGGCAACAGGCCCATGAGCTGTGTGGTCTCTCTGTGGAGATCTTGTATCTTGTGGAAAGTCTATGATTGCCACTTTTCTCCCTATTTCTTCCATTGCCTGTTGACCTTTATGCATTTTCAGAAAGATCTGTTTATCACTGCATCTATCATTTCTGGGCTGGCACAAAACGTCTGTTAATATCTAACCTTAATCCCTGCCTTACTATACTAAAGAACTATTTTTTTCCTTTCTTTTTTATTTTTTTTTCCACGACTATGTTATTTTTGTATTCAATTGCTATTTTATATTTGTGATTCAGCTTTACCTGTTCCATTTTCTGAGACTTTGAATAGACTGTTTGCTACTTGGCTCCTGACCAGGGCAATCACCCATAGCCCCTTTGGCAGCCTGGTGTTTCAGTGTATTTCAGGGAAAAAAACCCAGACAGTCTGAAAATAGTTTTAATCCTATTGCCTTATGGCAGCTTTGTACGTCAGTGGTTCAGAAAGAAGGTGATGGAGGATTTAATGCCAGTTGCAGGTGAGCAAAGGTGAAACTCTGCTCTCTTAAAGCAACCCAAACCTTCCTTGTGTCTATCTTTGATGTGGCCCTACCTCATGAATAACTGAGGTTACAACTGAACACGACAACATGTACCAAGTGGTCAGATTTTTCTTATCCTATTTTGGAGTCTCAGGAGGAAAGAATCAAGTATCTCTCCAGAAAATAGATACAAAATTAAAAACAAAACAAAACAAAACAGGAATACATGAAAGAGTTTACTAAAAGCCTAAATACTGGGAAGATTTCAAGGAAAAAGGATATAAAGAGATCCCATCTTTCCTCACCTTCCTTGATATTGCAGATAGAAAGACCTAATGTAGAATTCATTCCTTACACGCTTGGATGGGGTTTACAAGGGCAGAGGCTATTTGGCCTAAGTAATTTTACATTAGTCTGTTTGAGGTGCCCAATCTTATTTTCTCTGCTAAGAACCATGAGAAAACATAGTATTTTTTTCCATTTCCATGCATGAGATGCTTCCTAAAAAGGTGAGTAATCATTGCTCTCTCTGATAATAAAACAGCATATATATTTGATAAGAGCTTATTTCCAGACATGAAACAGTTCTGTACGTGCCTCTGGCTCCAAGAATTTGGCATTTTTCTTTTATAATCTTAGCAAAACTGATAGGTTATATTATAATCTGTATTGAAATTCTGAAGAATATAAGAAATTTGTATTCAACCTCCATATTGCTGAAGACCCAGGGCTCCTAATTTCATAGCAAGACTTTGCCTTCATAACAAGACTTACCCTAGATTTAAAATCATCTTACTAAGAGGCTTAGAGGAAAATCACAGAAACTTCATATTCTGAGAGAATGCACTAAAATTAGTACAATGAACTTCTGTGTGGTAACACATCATCTTTTAGAAAATTATCCCATTCTGAAGTTCCTTATCTATTCTCATCCATTTTTTATTTCTTAGCTTTTCACATTTTTATTCTTTTTGCGGTTTATGAATGCTTGCTTATTTCTTCATCTGTGCTTATTGAGAGGTGATGGGTCTCCCCTCTGCTTTTTTTTTTTGTTGTTTTTTTTCTCCCCAGGCATTTGAAAATTTTTAACTCTGAGTGGGAGTTTTACTACTCACATGAAGCAGTTCCAGCACACTCGCAGGTTTACATTCCTGTCAGGAGCTGCAGATGTAAGAGAGCTCTAAGGTCTTATTGACAGTTTGCATTATAAAAGGGTGTTACAATGCATAAGTAATTGAAAGCATCATATTGCATGAAAAACGCTGAATTTAAAGTATGGAGATGTTAAATGAAGTTCTTTTTAATCACTGAAAAGGAAACAAGTAGGATCTCTTAAACCTCAGAGATTAAGTACTAAGAAAATTAATCAGGGTGGAAAAAAACCCCACGTGTTTGCAGTTCCCGTTTTGTGGAGCTAATGACTTGAGTAACCTAAATAATTCTGGTTTTATCAAGCTGGATTAGTAAATGTATATGCTGGCCTGACTGTTCAGCATGTCTGCACTGATGAATATAAGCATCTTGTAGGAAAAGGCTGAATTTGCAAAGGCTCAACCTGCATTGTATAACAGGGCATTACTTTTTAATATTTCTGATCAGCTAAGATGAATTATAATGAAAGCATTTTTATAACCCAGATCATTAGATGTACATAAAATATTCCACTGGTAAGTGTTTGTGGAAAGGATTCTTAATAAATGAATCAGTAAACCTTTGAGACCTTCTTCATCCATTCATTTACATGCACTTAAAATAAAGCAAGCATAGTTTGCTGGAATACAAAGATGAAACCTAGAACTCAAACAAGCAGTATTTTCTGCCTTTGCCTACTATTTCAGTAAAGGGTCAGTTGCATCACTTTCTTCAAGGCATGAGAGGACTGTCTCTGGAACTGACTGGAGAAAAAAAATGAGGAAGAATTCTATCTTTCATATGTTTTACTTCCTAGAGAAATGTCTAAGATTATATTTCAGGGTCCAGATGAGAATAAACTGTAGCCTGTTTGATGGGGCACCCACTAAGAGCTGGAAAGCTATATGATCCTCATGCACTTGATTCAAAGCAGGAGTAGTTTTTCCCCTTCTGAAACAAATGACCTATGTAACAGGATATGGAGTTTCAATCTGTTGAGCCAGAGGAGAACAGATGATATATGTAAGGTAGAACAACTACAAAAAGGTATTACTACAAACTACATTCATTAGGGAACTCTTTCAAAAACCATATTTGAATTCTATCCCCAACAACAACAGAATCTGAATAACCTTTATTGTGCCTGAGAGACTGGAGGCTTGTATTCCCATGTTGTAGTTTTGCATGGCTGGGTTCTGGTGGAGAAGGGGGGCTGCAGGGCTGGCTTCTGCAAGAAGCAGCCAGAAACTCTCTGCAGGCCCCAGAGAGCAAACACCAGCCAGCTCAAGGCCGGAGTCATTGCTGACCAAGGCCAAGACAATCGACAGTGGTCACAGAGCCTCTGGAAATCACGTTTAAGATAAAAAAAACCACAAGCAGCTGCTTTTTTCCATCAGAGAAGGGAGTGAGAAGATGTAAGAAACTGTACAGACATCAAGGCCAGGGAAGGAAAATTACTATATGAATGCATAGTATGGACAATACAAAAAATATACTAGTAAGAACACTTGAGTGGCTTAATTGTACAGAAAACTCGACCTTGGTGTGTTCTCTCAGATCTCTGTGTTTTCTCACCATAATTTTTAGGAAACACCACATTTCTGTACAAAGATGTTTCCACTATTTCAGGGTTATTTCCTCTATCACGTATTGAACTACGTTCCTTGTCTGTCAGAAATTCCTGAGAATTTAATTAAGTACAAAGTCATTCAGACATTCCTCTAAACTGTTTACCGAGAGGGAAAACTTATGCAGTTTCTATTGAAAAACTCAAAATCAGACTTCAAAAGCTCAATATTTTACTATATACTGTCTTGCACTCAAAACCCCATTCACACTCACTGACAAACAGCTCCTGTGCTCCCTAAAGCCTTTCTACCAAAGATGTGCACAATGTAGTGACACAGTGCTTTGCACATAGATTTGCAAAGCCTCATAAATGAATGAAACCAATAATTTTGCTCTATTCAGTAAAGCAGTCCTTCCACATACAGCACACTAGGTCCTTATCTGCTTGGTGTACCTCTACAGACTCCAAAATAATAAAAAGTAATATTTTTTCTTCCCTATTTCTTTTCTTTTCTTTTTTTTTTTTTTTATAGTAACCAGAGATTGTGATGACTGTATGCTTTGCATTGCACCTCCCAATTTCTTCTCTGCTTTGGATTTTGAACAATCAAAGAAACAGCAACAAAAGAACCCCTTAATGAATTGATATCACTTCTGTGCTTCTGTGCTTTCTCTTATAATGGAATAAACATACAGAGTGACCTATACCAGGTAGGTGAGATAAGAACCAAGAGCTAGAGCTGTTTAATAACAGAAAACATGCTGTTTAAGGTAAGGCAGACCAAAACTGGGAAATCAGAAAGATATCAAACTGAAGATACTTGAAAGAAATGTGGCAAAATGCTAAGCCACTTGACTATGTTGAGAGGCTGACCCAAACCTAGGCTAAAGATTTATACCTGTATGGCAAGTCAGAGAAATAGAAACAAAGGGAAAGGCTAAGGCCATTTTGGAAATGGTATCAAACTGATGGGAGGCTGGAAAAAGGTAAATTTAGGCCAGCCAGGACAGGAAACAGAATAACAGAGCAAGTTCCTAGAGTGCATCTGCAGCTTAATAACACATTTCATGGATTGCAGCTGCTTTGATTGTGTCAAATATCTGATTGGGGGAAACTGTGAGTGTGGCTAAAAGATCAATCTGAAACTCTCAAATAGACGTAGTAAGTGAAATTTCTCTGATCTTAAAGATGTGGGAGTGAGTTCTGCAATACAGAGATGTCCAGCATGTATCAGTGCATCACTTAGAATGATGGTTACTGAACACTTCATATTTTTTTTCCATCACTTTTTCACACTATGTGAAATAAATGCAATATTTACACTTTTTTTTTTTTTTTTTAAATTTACATCATATATTTATTGCAATCAATTTTTTCTTAGTCTGTGCCTCAGGTTTCTTTCCAAGATGGAATCTGGATAAATTTGGATTGAGTGGGATTGAGTGCACCCTCAGCAAGTTTGCTGACAATACCAAGCTGTGTGGTGCAGTTGACATGCTGGAGGGAAGGGATGCCATCCAGAGGGACCTTGACAGGTTTGAGAGGTGGGCCTGTGCAAACTGCATGAAGTTCAACAAGGCCAAGTGCAAGGTCCTGAACATGGGTTGAGGCAATCCCAAGCACAACTAGAGTCTGGGTGGAGAGTAAGTTGAGAGCAGCTCTGAGGAGGAGGACTTAGGGGTATTGATTGATGAAAATCTCATCATGAGCTGACAATGCATAATTGCAGTCCAGAAAGCCAACTGTACTGAGGGCTGCGTCAAAAGCAGTGTATTCAGGAGGTCAAGGGAGGTGATTCTGCTCCTCTGCTCTGGTGAGACCGCACTTGGAGTAGTGTCCTCCTCTGGGGTCCCCAGTACAAGAAAGACATTGAGCTGTTGGAGTGAATCTGGAGGAGTTGATCTGATCATGACTATTATCAGAGCACTGGAGCACCTCTCCTATGAAGACAGTCTGAGATGTCTGGCCTTAGTTCAGTTTGAAGAAGGCTCTGGGTAGGCCTTACTGCAGACTTCCATTACCTAAAAAGGCCTACAGGAAAGCTGGAGAAGGACTGTTTACAAGGGCATGTAGGGATAGGACAAGGGACAGTGGGTTTATGCTATAAAAGGGTAGATTTAGATTAGATAGAAGAAAGAAATTCTTTGCTGAGGATGGTGAGAAGCTTCCACAGCTCTGTGGGGCATCCACAGCTTCTCTGAACAACCCTGGAGATGTTCAAGTCAAGGTTGGATGGGACTTTAAGCCATGCAGTCTAGTGGAGGGTGTCCTGCTGATGGCAAGTGTGTCATAACTAGATGATGTTAAAGGTCACTTCCAGTCCAAACTATTCTATGATTCTGTACATTAATTTTGGTAGTGTATGGGAATGTAGTTTCCTTTTAAAAAATTGCAACAACATAAAATAATCGACCATCCTTTTCTCTCTTTCCAAGTTGTGCATTCCTTTGAGATGCTGAGTACTGAGGTGTACCACTAAAATAAAGGACTTCAACACAATCAAATCCCACATCAGCATTGTGAGAAGAGACTTGATAGTTCCTTTTGTTTTGCTGCTTTATGCAGATAGATACTGTGCTAGATACTAGTTATTCTGCTGTCAATAATTCAAGAATTACACCTCTCTTTCTCTGTTCTCCAACATACTGCACAGCAGTCAATTAGAAGAGGGGGCTGTCTGTCTTTGTCAGCCTGTCAGGCCCATACAGCCCTCCAGCTACTGCACCCATCCTGTCACTTTCTGTCTCCAACATGAATGAGTGCTTTGCCTAAGTGTGGTTTGGGCTTTTCCCTCATAAAAATGCACCTTTATATCAACCTGAGTCCATCTTCTGCAATGATGTCACCCCTCTAGCTTTTTCTAAGGACTTGCCATTTTTTAGTAACACATATGAGTTTATATATACATGTTCTCTCATACCACAAAAATCCAGAAGAGTCAGCAGGTATGGTAGTGTGGAGCAGGAGGGGAAGGAGACTGTTAAGCCCCGTCATCTCACTGACCATCCACATGGTTTCAGCTCTTGACAAGATACAACACTGGGTGCCAATCTGTGATGGGTTTACCAGGTCTCTAAGGCCTGCTTCCACTTGCAAAAAGCTGCCATGAACTTCACCAGCATGCTCCTGAGTGAGGACATCAGCATTGTGACGCTCCATATTTTTCTGTGCACACTGAATTCCCCAGCACACCTATGCAGGTGCTTCCCAGTGCTTGCCATTACAGACCCTGTTTTGATTAAGGTGGTCAGAGGTGTTATTGAAGTCTCTTGATTAAATTAGCAGCTTTACATATATATTTATATATTATATCTTTATATGAAAATATATATATTTATACAATATATATTGTATATTCTTATATATATTTTTTCTCTACTCTTTATATGAGTCCAAGTAGTGGTTTGTTTGCTTTGTTTTTTTAATGGTATCTTGGCAACATTAACGTTTGGCCATATCCTGAATTTAGAAGTGTTACAGTTCTATATGTATCAGAGTGGAAGTGAGAATTAAACATGATTTAGAATATTATTTTACATGAATGTTTATAACATGATTATAAAGATAATGCTTTTTCTCAGAGCTCCATAAATAAACTTCAATTTGGGTATGTTTCTGTGTTTTTCTAATTACCAATGACGTATACATGTATAATCATACCTAAATAAGTTTGTTAAACTTCAGTGGTGTAAATTACTGATACTGAGTGATTCTAAAATGCTTCTTAATTCAGCAGCCAAGGGCAAGGAATGCTGGGAGAAAGAGAAGAAATAAATTAAGAGTTACTTTTCACTTGTAGACACCTAGGGAAACCTTGGAGTAAGAAAAATCTATTATAATGCTAACTGTAGAAACAGCAGGTGATGACAGCATGAGTGCATTTTCCCCCTTTAATGAGGAAGATCCTTAGCAAAATTTTCCTTGAAGAGATTAATAAATCTATTCAATGAAAAAAATCTGTCATGATACAATACCTTACCTTACCAAGAAAAAGTTTTTATTTTTTCATTCCCTCATTCATTACTTATCTGGGCTTTAACCTTTCCAACATCCCCTGAGTTAACTTGCAGTACAAGCTTTTCTACAATGATTTATGTATCACAATATGAAATATTCATAATAAAGTAGACTTTTACTCCAATAACCCCCCAAGTCATTTTGATTTGCCCTTTTGTATAGGGGTTTTTTTAAACCACTTGATGCCATTTTATTCACTGATGAATAGAAACCCAGTAGTGAAGTGTATAATTTTATTAATGCTTCTTTCATAACTATGTAGGTGAACTTACCTGACAAATATGCATAAGTAAAAAGATGGTAACTTAGAAATTAAGTAATAAGCTATTTTCTCATCACCACACAAATTAATATTATTGGTATAAAGAAATAATATCAATATCTTTTTAACCACCACCTACCAACTTTCTGATCTGAGATGCATATGGCCAAAGTGGTAGTGGCATATGCCTGGAGGCTGGAGGCCTTCAGCTGCTCTGGGGCCTGGGAGATTGGGGACTCCTTTCTGCTACCCAGTGCATAATTTCACCTCTGCCCCTGTGTGCTTTCACACTGCAAGCCTATTTTCTTTACTTTGCTAGAAAGCCTTGTGCCCAAATTGAAGTGAAATGGAAAATCAGTCATTTTAAATGCAGACTACCTAGTGCATGCTAGTTTACTTTCAGAGACACACTGCTCCTGTGCTAGAGATGAGCAGAAAAGTTCTGTGGAAATGTTTTGCCACAGATTCTTGGCCAGAGATAAAATTTTGGTGAGGCCACTGATAAAAATAGCATAAAAGAGTTTATGACATAAATTGATTTTTTAATGGTGTTTTATTATGCCAGCAACAATGAAAAATATGACACATGAATTCGAGTTTGCATTGGAAAAAAATGTTTGCTTTCATTCTATACATTTACAAAATGTGTGTTCTGCAGAAGATATTTGGAACATTGAAAGTTTAAATTTTCCATAAAATATACATCATTGATTGTCTGAAATGATCAGTAATAAAAAGACCACTCATCCTTAGGACCAAGATAAGATACAAAAAGGCAAAATCTAAGGCATTGTTTCTGTGCATGAGAAACTGCTGGAATTGTGACTACACAAATTATTTCCTGATTTTCCACACATAAACAATTAAAACCAGAACTAAACCATAATAAAATAATGATTAATAATACTAATATTTACCTGTAAAAAATATTTCTAATAGCTTGAGGCTTTAAATTTTGAATCAATATTCTATCCACTGAAACAAAATGTTTATGTAATGTGATGTGTAATGGCATCAGAAGACACTTCTATATATGGGAGTTCATCTGGAGTGAAAAATCATTAGAAAAATGTGAAAAGAACTGATAAAACTGCACCTTTCCTAAATGCTAGTTTGTGATACAGATTGCTGTAAATCTGGAAAAAAAAGCCAGTCTGACTATCTATAAATATTTATTTTTAATTATATTTTCTCCCCAACATTTTTTTTAAATGCAGTGATGTCTTGATTAAAGGGAAACATCAATGTCAAAGCATAGTAAACATCTTGGAGGCAGAAAATCCAGATTTTTGGTTTTTTTTTTTTTTTTTTTTTTTTCGTTTTTTTTTTTCAATCTTCAAAATACTGAAGATAATTAGAAGCTTGACAATGAGCTAAAGATCCTTTAACAGTCACGTCTTATCTCACGGCTAGAGGTCTATTATCCTTGCAGGCAATGTAATCTGACTGCTTTAGATTCCCAGGAATTTGGAGAGAGAATAAACTTCTTGGTTTTTTTATCTTTAAATTATTGATACTTAGAATAAAACAGTAGCTTTCATTACAAACCTGAATGTTAAGGAATTATGTATAAATCTTCAGTGATGTCAAGGATATTAATCATAACCTGATTACTATTACAACCCTAGGAGAAATGTGCTGGCTTACTGAATTTAGGAGTTTGGATTTCTAGGTTGTTAATTCAAGAGAGTTAATGTCTGCTGTTTCATTAACCATAATGAAGAATGGAATGAATATAATTTGTGGTTTATTTTCTGGTGGTTTATTGTTTGGTTTTTGGTTGTTGGTTTTCTTTATAAATTATGGGGTGTTTTTCCCCACACCTGAAATATTTTGATGGGAGATATTTGATGCTGCACTATGTCTCAATTTGACCAGTGCAGAATCCTACTCTGAGATCTTTTAAAATACAGTGCTGTACTGGTTCTGGCCAGGCCAGAGTTAACCTCCCCAAGCAGCCAGCCCAGGTGAGCTGAGTCAGCCTGGGCTGTTTCCACACCACCTGTCATCACTGCCCCATGAAAGGAGCTGGTTTCCTATGGGTGCTCCTGGCTGCCTCCAGGGCAATTAGAGTGTGACTGGGGTGTTGGGGTGGTTCTTGCCTTGGTGTGGTACTCTATATTATTGTTGGGTCTGTAAGGTATTCTGTGTTATCACTAGGTGTAAGTGAAATTTGCTGTGGGCTGTTATTGTTCTCCTTTCACAGTGGTTTTGTCAGTAAACTGTCTTTATCTTGACCCATGGACAGTCTGTCAGTTTCTCCTCTGGGAGTGAGCAAGTGATGTGTGGTGCTCAGCCACTGGTTGGGGCTGAAAAAGCACAGTGCCCAGCATGGGACTGGAAGGGTTGGAATAACAGTAGATATGACCCAATTGTGTTAAAAAGCTAGTAAAATGTTACTTGAGGAGGTGATGGCAACAATGCTGGTTTGCCTGTTCACCTGTCTTTGGTATGTGAATGTACACCTACTTTATGTAATCCCTGCCCAGCTGTTTATCACCTTGGGGAGTCAGGTCTTGAATGCTGTTATACTGTGTGATACTGATTTATGACAAGATATTATCTGTGTTTGTCAGCCTCAGAGGGTATCTATATGTGGCATTTCTGTCACTTCCATCTATTGGGCAATGTATCTTAGCATTATTTAATAATCATACTCTGTTTATGGGGAAGATGAGGGGGGTGTGTGTGTGCTTCCTCCTCCCCTTTTTCCTTCAGGCTCATTACAACAGCCTTTGATAACTTTGACTACCCCTGGGATATTCAGCCCAGTATGTATCTGTTTCTCATTCTCCTGAATGTTTTTCTAGTCTTAAGTGGTACCAAAAATTGTTTTAAGAATATTATAAAGAAATCTTCCCCGGAGCTGAAGGGTCAGGGGTGGCATGATGCATGGAGTGGTATGAGCAAATATTTAGATAAGAAAAACAGATCCATAGATGTTGTGCCTACACAAACCTCAGAAACCAGCACTGCAGCTGAGCCAGAAAGAACCCTTGCAACAGGCACTGTAGCTACTCAGACCTCAGAGAGCGCAGCTCCTCCAACCCCCACAACAAACACCATGACTACTCAAACCTCAGAGGCCAACGCTGTACATGAGCCAGAAAGCCAAACAGTGCCAATATTGGTTTGCCCCTGTACAGAGAAGAAATACAGGAAGAAATCAATCCACAGTGTGAAAGACAATGATGAAACAGGACCATTGAGAGAACCTGAAGAAGAGGTGATACCATAGGCTATAACCCAGTCATTGTCCTTGAGTGAGCTGGGAGACATGGAAAAAATTTCAGCGGCCTCCTCCCAGGGGAGCACATCATCACCTGGCTACTCTGATGCTGGCACAATGGGGCCAGAAGCCTGGAATGTGAAGACAGGGAGACCAAGCAGCTTGGATCTCTGTCCAGAAAAGGAGGTATTGACAAGACAATTGGAAAGAAGTCCCAAGCCCTAAACCTCTGGAGGTGACTTCTATCAAGTGTGAGGGAAAGGTACTGGTTCATTGAGAGATGCTGTGTGTTGGCCAGGCAAGTGGACAACCATGGAGCAAGGTGTTCAGTACTTGAGGGAGTTAGCCATGTGAGAGATGATTTACTGTGATCCTGATGATTTGCAGCTGCCCATCGACCCTGATGAAGTCAAATGTTCCTCACCCATGTGGCATAGGTTTGTGTGGAGTGCACCACCATTGTATGCCAACTCACTGCCATAATAGACTGGCTGACTCTGTCCATTTGAAGAAAGTCTTTCTTCCTCCCTCATCTCAGCTGTGGAGAAGTTGTCTTGAGAGGTCCAGCAACTCAAAGAGGATATGTCCTACGGCCCACCTGTGCAGACAATGACTTCAGCTATCAGAAGTAGGTGTTCCCCTCTTCCAGAAAGACCTTGTGAAAAGTGCGCTCTATGAGGCATCCTGTGGTTCTATCTGCGCAACCATAGCAAAGACACAAGGAGGTGGGATGGGAAACCCACCTCAGTCCTCCAAGCCTGAATGAACAAGCTGCAAGACAAAAAAAGTTATAAAAAGAGATTCCTTCAAGAGGAATGGTGTGCAGCTCCTGGAAGTGTATTAAATGATATGATGCTGTTGCTGTTATGTGGCTCCTGAGATGCATGCAAACAAGAGGGGGTAGAAGTGTCTGACTGTGTCTTTATGTCAGTGTCTAGTTTGATGATATTTAATATAAAATAACATGATATGATCTAGCATGTTGTTTATTTTTCTTTTTTTAATATTTTATTGAGTTGCTAATATTTGACCTGGAACCCATGCTGCTTCCCCAGCAGGCAGAAAAAGTATATTTTATGTAGACCATTTTTCTGAGTAGTTTTAATGGTGATAGTGTAATGAGCTTTAGAGTAGGATTCATACTTTGTTTTCTGGTCCAATGTAACCATATAGCTTCTTCCCAGGTGGAGTGGAGAGATGCTCTCTAGAGAAAAAGAATGGATTACCTTTCATCCAAGGCAGGAGGGAGGCATCTGAGGTCCAGTTTCTCTTCAGTAATCACCACTGAAAAGGGTGTTACCTTTCTTAAGCTTTTCTTTTGGAGAGAAGGGGTACGAACACACATGTATATTCTTACTCCCTCCATCCCATACATGCAAATCCGTGTTAGACACTCATCTTTTTGCTCTTTATACTAAATTTCTTTTCTGTGAGACTTTTGCAAGCATATCCAATATACATACAAATCTGGGCTTTTCAAAGTATGTTGAAAACTTACCCTTTTCCTGTATGCAGAGGAAGCAAAAGCCTAAGCATGTTAAGTACTGGTAGTATCTCGTCAGCAGTACAGCATCTCTGGAGTTAAGAGTCATAGAATCATAGATTTGTAGGGGTTGGAAGGGACCTTGAGAGATCATCGGGTCCAACCCCCTGCCAAAGCAGCTCCCTAGGACATATCACTCAGATAGGTGTCCAGACGGGTCTTGAGTATCTCCAGAGAAGGAGACTCCACCACCTCCCTGGGCAGCCTGTCCCAGGGCTCTGTCACCCTCACTGTGAAAAAGTTCTTCCCCATGTTGGTGTGGAACTTTCTGTGCTCCAACTTGCAGCCATTGCCCCTTGTCCTGTCTCCACAGACCACTGAAAAGGGGCTGGCCAATTCCCCCTGCATCTCATACTTAAGATACTTATGAACATTGATTAGGTTCCCTCTCAGTCATCTTTTCTCCAGGCTGAACAGCACCAGCTCACTCAGCCTTTCCTCATAGGGGAGATGTTCCAGGACCTTAATCATCTAAAGAACCTGACCATAAACACAAATTCAGCACATTTTATTGTGTGTTATCACATTCTCCTCAAAGTAAAAGAAAACTATATAAAAAATATGGTTCTGCATCACATGAACACATAGAATCAGATAGAGGCATAACCATATTCCGGTTATGTGTTTTGCTTGAGGCATGCTCTCCTCTGTTTCTCCTTTAGCTTGGACAAAATATAATCTGCATTTCTTTTTTTTTTAACCTTTTTACTTGGCCTAGCCTTCAGAAATGTCTTCAGAATTCATAAGATAATAAAGCAGAAAACTTTTTTTTTTTTTAAATTGTGGCTCCTACCTTGTTTCCAAGTAGTCTTTCGAGAGACAGGATATTTCAAAATGTGTTTCTGGAAATGTACTAATTTCTGTATTACCAGCAAAAGCATCACAATTTTATTTATTATGCCTTCTAATGCAGATTTTAAAATACTGCAATTCCTGTAGAAAGCACTATGAAGATTTTATAACTAAATAAGTAAATGGATGAATGCATCATTGCATAGGGCAAATTAATCATTTAGTCCCTCACTACTAGAAGAGTTCTGATCCTCCTATTTGAGCCAGAAAAATGCTGCTTCAGGATGAGTACACTAGTGATCACAAACCATATTTTACATGTTTGAAACTGTGCTGAGCTGACTGTAGAAGCTTTAAAAGACATTAAATTTTTTTATAAAATGTGCTTATACCTTCAATATAATTAATACTCTCATCATGATTTCTACAGCACAGTTTTTTCTCCCATGGATGGTTTTATAGCAAAGATTTGTTCAATAGAAGATTTTCATATAGAGAAATGGTTTATTTCAATAAATGTCTGTTTCTTTGGAGTTTGTTTTGCAGGCTTTATTTTAATGTATTTGTGGAAAATGTCCTTAGTTTTGTTGTTTGGTTGCTATTTAGTTGGCCATCTCTTTATCCTCTATGCCAGACCAGCTAAAATATAACCTGTAGAAATCATAGAATCATAGAATCATAGAATTGTAGGGTTTGGAAGGGACCTCGAGAGATCATCGGGTCCAAACCCCCTGCCAAAGCAGGCTCCCTAGGACATTTCACTGAGATAGGCATCCAGACGGGTCTTGAATATGTCCAGAGAAGGAGACTCCACCACCTCCCTGGGCAGCCTGTCCCAGGGCTCTGTCACCCTCACTGTGAAAAAGTTTTTCCGCATGTTGGTGCGGAACTTCCTGTGCTCCAACTTGCAGCCATTGCCCCTTGTCCTGTCTCCACAGACCACTGAAAAGGGGCTGGCTGATTCCCCTGCATCCCCTGCTTAAGATAATTATAAACATTAATTAGGTCCCCCCTTAGTCTTCTCTTCTCAAGGCTGAACAGTCCCAACTTACTCAGCCTTTCCTCATAGGGGAGATGCTCGAGGCCCTTAATCATCTTCGTAGCCCTTCTTTGGACTCTCTTCAGGAGATCCCTGTCCTTTTTATACCAGGGAGCCCAGAACTGGACACAATCCTCCAGGTGAGGCCTGACCAGGGCAGAGTAGAGGGGGAGGATCACCTCCCTTGACCTGCTGGCCACACTCCTCCGGATGCACCCCAGTATCCCATTGGCTCTCTTAGCTACCGAGGCACACTGCTGGCTCATGGCCAACCTGTCATCCACCAGGACCCCCAGGTCCTTCTCCACTGAGCTCTTCTCCAGCAGGTCATCCCCCAGCCTGTACTGATAGAAACGGTTGTTCCTTCCCAGGTGCAAGACTTTACACTTGCTTTTGTTGAACCTCATTAGGTTTCTCCCTGCCCAGCTCTCCAGCCTGTCCAGGTCTCGCTGGATGGCAGCGCAGTGTTCCTGCGTGTCAGCCACTCCTCCCAGCTTTGTATCATCGGCGTACTTGCTGAGGGTCGAGGCTATTCCCTCATCAAGGTCGTCAATGAAGATGTTAAACAGGACTGGACCCAACACCGAGCCCTGGGGAACACCGCTAGTCACAGGCCTCCAGTCAGATTCCACTCCACGAATCACGACCCTCTGGGCTCGGTCCGACAGCCAGTTCTCAACCCACCTCACTGTCCACTCATCTATCCCATGCTCTCTCAGCTTTACTATCAGGATGTCATGGGAGACAGGATCAAAAGCCTTGCTGAAGTCAAGGTAGATGACATCCACTGTTCTCCCTCCATCTACCCAGCCGGTGATGAGATCGTAGAAGGCTATGAGATTGGTCGAGCACGATTTCCCCTTGGTGAATCCATGCTGACTACTCCTCATGACCTTCTTCTCTTCCAATTGCTTGGAGATGGCATCCAGAACAAGCTGTTCCATTACCTTTCCAGGGGCAGAGGTGAGGCTGACTGGCCTATAGTTACTAGGTTCCTCCTTCTTGCCCTTTTTAAAGACTGGAGTGACATTGGCTATCCTCCAGTCCTCAGGCACTTCTCCTGTCCTCCAGGACCTGTTGAAGATGATAGAGAGCGGCTCAGCAATCACCTCCGCCAGCTCCCTCAGCACATGTGGATGTATCCCATCCGGTCCCATGGATTTGTGTGCATTTATCCCTTTGAGCTGCTCCTGGACCTCCCCTACCTCAACCAGATGGAAATTCTTCATATCCCAAACACTCCTGTTTACATCCAGTGCCTGTGGGTCCCGGGGGGCCTTTGAGGTGAAGACCGAAGCAAAGGCGGCATTCAGTATCTCCACCTTCTCAGTATCCCCCGTTACCAGGACACCCTCCTCATTCAGCAAGGGACCTACATTATCCCTGGTCATCCTCTTACTATTCACGTATCTAAAAAAACCCTTTTTATTGTCCTTTATGTCCCTTGCCAGCTTTGTTTCCAAGAGGGCTTTAGCCTTCCTGGTTGCGACCCTACAGGCCCTGACTACATTCCTGTATTCTCCCCATGTGCTCAGACCCTTCTTCCACAATTCATAGATCTTCCTCTTCTCTTTGAGTTTATTCATCAGCTCCGTGTTCATCCATGCAGGTCTTCTGCCTCTCCTTCCCGATTTCCTGCACAAAGGGATGCATCGTTCCTGTGCTTGGAAGAAGTGCTGTTTGAATGCTAGCCAGCACTCACAGGCTCCCATTCCTTCAAACAGCGTAGCCCACGGGATAGCCCCTATTAAGTCGCGGAGGAGATCAAAGTTAGCTTTTGAAAAAGCATTTGAAAAAGCACCTATTTCATTAAATTTCTTCTTCATGTACACTTCAGTGTTTCTTGTCATGTAGAGATGTCAATCATTTTATGATGATTTGCTTTCTGCTGTGTAAGAGCATAGCTTTGCTTAGGAATGAGCAGAGAAATTAATGAATTGACAAATAATAGAAGTTCCAGCTTAGATTAAAAAATTCAAAAGCTTATTTAAAGCAAATCTTCTTTTCCTTAGTGAAATGCTGTTCAAGAATAAGATAACCTATTTTTAGATGTTTGAATATGATCGCTAGGTGCAAAAGAAGTATTTAGCTTACACTGCAGGACATTTTCTCAGGACATGATTCAGTTGCTTTAACATCAGTTTCAAATACTGTTTTAAATGTCTTTGTGTGATGCCTCCCACTTCCAGCAGCATTTACAGAAGAATGTAGGTCTCTTGAAGATCCTGTGCCAAGGCAATTGTACCTAGAGGTAGCTTACAGAAAGTTTCTTTGTGACTGGTCAGTAGTGGTAGACTTATTTGGCTAAATCTATGTATCATGTGACATTTGAGAGACACAGTACCCATGACTGCAAGACATGAAATGGACAGGGCTGCCAACTTCTCATAGATTTGTATCGATGGCTAAAGACTGAACTCTCATTCATACTTTGACTTTTTCTCTCTTAAATGTCTTCTCAGGGAAATAGTCCATCAACTTGAGCTTAGCTGAAGTATAAATATTTATTCTTGGCTTTGGATTTATTGATAGCTTTTTTCCAACGGATGGGATACAATTTTTTGTTTGCTTGTTTCTGATTTGCTATTGTGATTTCTCCATAAATCCCTACTTAGGAGGCCATCATGATACAGTACTACAGGGTTCATTTGGCTTGGAGAGTGGAACTAACAGGGGAGATTCTGGAAGTAGAAAATGTATCAAAGATTCTATATTGTGTTATGATCAACATCTTGTTTATTGGAAAAGAGGGAGCACACCTTATATAAAATTTCAAGATCAGATCATTAGTAGAATTAAAATCGTTACAGCCTAATCGCAGAACCATTATTAGTCTAGATCTGATTATTATGGAATAGGAAAGAATATGCTTCTGTACAGAAAAAAAATCCTAATAATAGTAATAATACAGTTAAAATCAATATACACACATTCAGTTTCTATCCCTTTTCCTAGCAATTCACCTGTTGCCTGTTCTTCTGAGTACTAAACTCAGTAGTCGTATGTCAGTCTTTGTGTCAACGTTGTGACGAATTCACAGTCTAAGTCCCACCTCCTGTCACTTGGAGGTCTTCACTTAGTTCATGCCAATGCTTTTTTCGATCTCATTCTAGGATCCATGCAGGGGTCACTTTTATGTTTTTTAGCATGCTTTCATATCCTTGCTTCTTTTTTCACTGACCTACAATTCAACTTTACATCTGAAGTTACTATTTATAGTGACTTCTATGTAAGTCAGTAGCTATTAAAATGTTCTTTGCTTATTCTTTAAATCTGTTTTGTCCAACCTAAGGTTTGCATGTCAGTAACTGACCATGGGTGAATTGTTTACAGCCATGATGTCTTCAACACCAGCCTGTGCCTCATCTCTTATCATCCATTGCCTGTGTACCTCTGCACCACATTCTGTGTCTCCACTTCCCAAGGTCTTAACTGTGATACCAGGCCTACATTTCTCAATACAGCATCACTTTGTTAGTCATAAAACCACATAAAGATGAACAAAATAAAACATATTAACTACAGCCACCTGGCCAATTATAAAAGAAATGTGACTTGCTGCTAAATCAGAGAGTCCGAGAAGTGGTTAGACAGAACAAGCCTGTCAAACCTCAGTCCTGAGGCCTTGCAAACTCTATAGGAAGCTTGCAAGCTTTTCATTAATAGTTTCAATACTTTATTATGGGGCTGTAGTGTTACGACAGGAGAGAGAGTTGAGTACACCGAAGCTCATATTTTCCACTGAAAAATGTATATAATTTATACTGATGGGATAAGAATTCTTACAATCTTTGCCCTCCTAGGTATTCTGCAAGCAAATGCCATAGAGCCAGCATCTGGCCTGACTCAGCAGAAGTCATGCTGATTAGTACATAGGATAATGCAGGAGGTTGAGAAGACTAGACAATATTTACTAATATTTACTAATTGTGCTGGGAAAGCAACACCTTCTGCTTCAAACTTGTTCGAAAAATTCTGACCCAGTATTTCATGCTCTGAAAGTGTAGGGAATGCATAGGAGAGAGCTTTCAGTGCATCTGTGAGTGGCAATGTGATTTATAGAGGAAATATTTCTTGCAATAGTACTTCAACTTCTGTTTCAGTGCTTTGTATTCCTCCTCTCCGAGCAGCCAGAATTAACTGCTTTTTGAGAATAATTCAGCAGTTACTTTGCCTTATATGTCTTTTCCTTTTAGGAAACAGCTGTCACCCTCATTGTTCAATTGTAAGGCTATTGAAGTGTTTTAAAGTGGTGAAAATGCACTCCCTTATTCCTTATTAATTAGCAGAATCTAGGGGTTTTTCTCAAGCAGGTGAAACACCTTTTGCAGAAGGATACCATGTTGGAAGATACTACTTGTTGCCATTAACTCCTTAGAACAGAGCAATTAATGTGACCAAGAAGGACTTTTTTAGGGACTGGGGGAAAGGAAAGGAAAAAAAGGTTTTGTTTGGAAATCATTATTATTTTATAGAGTACTTCTTGCTGGCCTTTTATTATCCCCCAAACAGTTGTCTAACTCAAATACATTCACTCTCATATATTCCCATACGTGGAATATGGGGGGTTTTACCCATTCTTTTATGTTTCTCTTTGTTTGGTTTCACTGCTTCAATGTCCTCAGGAAGGATTCTTGGCAAGTACAATGATATGTTCTCAGAATGAGCATAATTACCTGCTAATATAGTTGTCATTACCGTGTCTTTCCTACCTCAAACAGACTTTGTTTTTTTAATACTTATGTGGACTGTAAATAGGTTTAGTAATTTTTGAAAGAGGAATATATATTCAGAGAACAAAAAAAAGATCAGTTTTGTTATAAATGAGATGTGCCTACATTTCTTGGTCTCCTGCTCCCTGTACACCCTGGCACATGTGCACATGAACATGTACAGCCCCTTCCCCCCACCCCCACCCCAAGCTATCCCACCCCTCTTTCTGACCCTGACTTCCATGATTGGGGTGAGGAGAAATTAAGAGAGGTCTGAATGAGACCTCCTCTTTAGTTCATTGCTGGAATGAGGTGTTCAAACTGCTGCCCAAAGGCTTCCAGTCTGAAAGCTCTATGTATAACTACTTAGGTACAAACATAGACATCCACATTGACACAAAGAAATAAAATACATTCTCCACAAGGAAGTAATTCCTAAGGAATTAATTTGAAGCATATTGCAAAGAGATCTTACTGAATCCTTCCCAAAGACAGGATTATCTCCAAGGATTTTATAGAGTGAAGTTTTCAGGAAGAGCAGTCAGGGCTGAAACAAAATTTTTCTCCAAGATAATTATTATAAAAAGTTATTAACTTTTTGATGGTTTTTCCTTTCACTAGACATCATTGAGAAACTTGGACTAAAATGCCACAGAAGATTTTAGATCCAAGTAAAACGGATAACTTGGGAATGTGAATATTGATTTTTTTATACCTTTCCCACTGACATGTTTGAAGCATAAGGTTCTATCAGTTTTTAACAACCTTGCTAACAAAATACTATACAGATCATATTGAGAGGCACTTGATGATTCTGTGAAGCCATCTACTTCACATACATAAATGTGATGGACATCTTGCAACTATTATTGCCAGGCAGTTTTAATACTGTCATTTTAGATGAGTGCAGCTTTTGTTGAGATCCCATTACTTTTTATTTAATTAATGCCTTAGTTTTAAAGATTAGGATCATTCTGAAGCCACATTATTAGTCTATGCAGCAGCTTACTTCAGGCTTATTTATTTTCATGTCCGCATTCTTTGGGAATGTCAGATTTGTTTATTCAGAGTAGATAAATCTGCCATGTGGCAAATGATAAAAGAGAGATGGTCAAGTATGTTATGTTTCTAACCCTCTGAGTCCTGTCAAAATTATTGTAAAAATGTGTGATATATTTTGAAAGAAAAAGAATAATGTGTTGTTTTATACTGTGGAACACTTATGAATTCTGTATAGAATACTATTAGTCTAGAAATTGGATATGCCACTGTACTATAGAGAAATGAGTTTTTGAATATAATGTTCTGCATAAAATGAAGAATGCTATTTATCATAATATTTTGCATTTAAATAGAACTTTTCTGAGTCTCTAAGCATTTCATTAACATTTATTAAGCAAGGCACATGACACATTCTTTGAGGTAAGCAATCCTACTTACATTAAATTAAGGAAAAAAGATAACAGCATGAGGATTTAGTTAGTCAGAACCATCATCATCTGCTTTTTCTGAGCTTCCTGCTTTGTATTTGAGACCATTTCATTTCTTGAAAATTAATAGCAGGTACTAAGAAACAAAAGCAAAGTTAAAATTAAGTTGATATTAGGTTGCTTAGATAAGTAAAACTCTAGGTGGGTTTTTTGGGGTTTTTTTGGTTGGTTTTTTTTGGGGGGGTACGACACACACACGTTGTTTGGGTGTTTCCACCCCCTAAGATATGAAATAAAATGCTCTATTCACTCTTGGCTGTCTGGTGGGTAATGATCTTTTAAACCTGTACTACTACTACTAAAGAAACATTCAAAAGTAGTTGAAGACATTTCTTAGCATAAGAAATATGGTGCCCTGTTGTATTTATACAAACTAATTTAGAATGGTAAATATTTAGTTAAACATATTATTTTACTAAACATCCCTAATGATTCCTAGATATTCCAGATACAGAGTTTTAGAAATTAGTGGCAATTGTCCCACTAATTCATTGGATATAAAGGATTTGTTATGACAAAACTTTAAAGATAAGGAGTCTGTTTATCGTGATGTATTTGTCTCTTGAGACTGAATTTATCTTTGGCCTTTAATATACTTCGGATGGGCCAGCTGCCAGCATGCCCATGTTAATTAAAAAATGCAGATTAACTAACAGAAATATGAATCAATTTGCTGCTGTATGTCATAGCCCAAACAGTTGTGGAACTACATGGTATTTGCAAGAATGGTAAGCACCTGTATCTCTGTAGTTTGTTCTGAAGGTCTAATTGTTAATGTAGGTTTAAAAAGCTTTAGGTCCCTTAAGGAGAGAAGCACAATGTAGCCACTACATTTTATATTGAGGTGAAGAACAAATTCAAATGATTTACTAAAAGTGATTTGTAAAAGTGGTGTTTGCCCAGAAGACGTTTTAAAATCGACTGATAAAAAAAATAAAAAAAATCTATTATTCAAACCGTATGGTAAAAACAATCAGCAGCTAAATATTTCTTATGCTAATGAAACTACTAATTCCTACTAAGCCTTATATTTTGTGTTATAGATTACAGTTTCAGAAATAAATTGAACCGTGTGCTTTCATTTCCAAAAAGTATCGCAGAGCTGTAGGCATTATGGAATATTTTTCTATAGAAATTTTATCTAGGTATGAACTGAGAAATGGATGGTGTCTTCCATAAGAACATCTGTGAGAGATTTTGAATAGGAACAATTTTAATTATCTGTCTTGCTCCTTTTTGTTTGTAGTCCTACATAAGGCAAAATACTTTGTGTATTTAATTTTGCCTGATGATCATTGAGATTTGATAGGCTGTAGAGAAAGAATAACCTACCACATCAGAACAGGGTCCCTCTGCCTTCTGGTGAAATCTGGTTCAGGCTATCCTTCTCAAAGTAGATAGGAATAGTTTAGGTTCTCTTATAAATATTGTAATGAATACAAAGTCCAACATGGTATTCTTTGCTACCTACCTGTCCTGGGTTTTTTTTTTTTACCTTTTGTTTAGTGAGGTTTTTTTTTCTTTTCTTTTTGAGGGACCTTAAGGGACCTCTTTAATTTTTCTTATAACAACCCATATGCCAAAGAGTTGGAACATTTTCTCTTATTTTAAAAAAAACCTTTTATTTTGTTCGTTTGGGTTTCTTTGTTCAGGTTGGGTCCTGGAAAAGATTTTTGAAACATTTGGTTCATACTGAGTGAATTAATAAACCTCTAAACCTAAAAGCTTGATACACAGTCTATATACAGACTAGACAAGGCAACATAATTTTGTCAAAAAAAAATTTAAAATTGTATGTAATCCATAAAAATGCAGTTTGACCACCACTTTTTCTATGTGTTCAACCATTCCTATATTGAAGTTTTACCCCCAAAGAATCCGAAAATAACAATCCATTTCTATTCAGAATGACATTTACATATAGTAATTATTTACTATGTTGCACTTTTGTTACCTCTGCCTCTCCATAATCTAATTACTTAAAAAATATTCTTTAACTAAGAGTAATGTAACCATTGTATTTCACACTTTTCGTCAGTTGGCTCTTGTTTCATTACCTGTATGCAGCCTTTCCAAGTATAATTTCATTGTACACAGGTTTTACTGAGATTGTACTCCACTTCATGGGTATTTTCCATGAGACAGAAGTCAGGTGGGGCTCCTTATGTGCATTCTTAGTCTTGGTCAGAAGAAATAGAGGAAAAATCCATTTTTAAACACAAATGAACACACTTTTAAAATAAATTATTTTAACCAGCATTTTTAGAATATGCATTTTACAAAGTCACTTTGAAGAGTAGAAAGGCATGTTATTCGTTTTTTTTTAAATAATAAAATAGAAAATTCAGACATATGTGATTTGGCTTTTCCTCATTTTTAAAAAAAAGCAAGAGTGTCAAACGTGCCTAGCATACTATATGTAAGATAGGTTCTTCAACACATCATGGATCATGAAGGACTAAGATGACTCTATCCGGTAGCTCCAGTGTAATAGAATTAACTACAACATACCTGAAAAGGACAATAACAAATCCTATTCACTTCAAGAAATGTATTTTTTTGTAATCATTATTTTTATAAAAGTGGTGAACAAAACATTTTAAAAATTAGATTATTTTCTTTTCATTGTCATGGAAGGTATATTTTTTTAGTCTTACAAAATTATCCCAACAAAATAGACAAATATTTAATTCTTTTGTTTGTTTTTTACAGTGTATCCTTAGTATTGTTATTCTTTGATAATTATGTTTAATAACAAAATATTATGACTGAATGAATTTCTTTTGAATAATGTTTTTCAAAATGAACTAAACTTGCTAAGTATTTAAAAACTGTGGGATGTGTGAATTCATGGTTCTTGGGATGATGAACTGGCCTGCAGAAAGGGATCTGGGGATGCTGGCTGGCAGCAGGATTTGTATGAG
Source organism: Hypotaenidia okinawae (assembly GCA_027925045.1). Lineage (NCBI taxonomy): Eukaryota > Metazoa > Chordata > Aves > Gruiformes > Rallidae > Hypotaenidia > Hypotaenidia okinawae. The sequence continues at coordinate 23,140,688 of BSDF01000001.1, read as the reverse complement.
CCAGCAGTGTGACCTGGCAGCTGAGAGGGCAAACCACATCCTGGGGTGCATCAAACACAGCATCACCAGCCCATCAAAAGAGGGGTTTGTCCTGCTGTATTCAGCATTGATGCAGCCTTACCTAGAGTAACATGGGCAGTTCTGGGGCCCACAATTTAAGATGCATGTGAAAATCCTTGGATTCACCCAAAGAAGGGAAACAAAGCTCATGACAGGGCTGGAAAGAATGTCCTGTGAGGAGCAACTGAGGACTTTGGGTTTGTCTGGTTTGGAGGAGACTGAGGGGTGACCTCATTGCTCTCTACAGCTTTATGTAGAAGGGAAGTATTTCCTCTGGGATCCAGTGACAAGATGCACAGGAATGATTCAAAGCTGCATCAGGGGAGGCTAAGACTAGATCTTAGGAAGCTTTTCTTGGTTAAACACTGGAGCAGGCTTGCTAGGGAGCTGGTAAATACCCCACTTCTGTCAGTGTTTGAGACATTTGGACAATGCCTTAACATCACGCTTTAACTTTTAGTCAGCCTTGAAGTTCTCAGGCAGTTGGACCAGACGGTTGTTGCAGGTCCCTTCCAACTGAAATAGTCTCTCCTCTCCTCAGTACTCTGGCTATGGTCTCACTAGTGCTGAATGAAGGGAAGGATAACACCCTATGACCTGCTGGTAGTATTTGGCCTAACGCAGCCCAGGATACCATTAACCTTCTTTGACACAAGGGCATAGTACTGTCTCATGCTTATTTTTGCAACTACAAAAGAAAACTTGATGTCTTTCTGAGAGAACAGGAAGGATTAACTTGTCCACTGGAGATTTGCAAGTGTTTATTTTCATAAAAGCAATTCTTTTCTTCTTTGCTCTTGTTGGAAAAATCTCATCTAGAAATCCTAATTTTAGTACTGCAGGTTTTCTTGGCCTCTCTGTTGCCAAAATATTGTGCTGATCATGGTTAATATTTTACTTTAGTAAAGACGGTTTTTGTCTATGTTGGAGAGTAATATCCACCATAAAGGTCATGACTTGTGAAGATACATGAAGTGAAGTGAGTGGCACAAAACAGTAGGTAGCAAAGCATTGTACAATTCAGTGAACAACAAGGTCAATTACTTCAATCAAGTACAATCTACTTGCAGCTCAGCACAGCTGGACTGAAAAAAATCGTAATGCCTGACTGGCATTCTGCAGCAATTTAATGTGGAATAATAAGAGACTTTAAATAACCAGCTTACCAAAAAGTGTCATTCTGACTGGGCAAGCATAGAAACAAGAAGCAAGCTGTCTGTCAGGAAAGTATTATGGAAAGAACTGGAAAATACAAGCAGAACAGAAAAGAAAGAACGTAACAGACAGCACATTGCTTGTTAAAATATGGGTCTGACATCCTCATTTTTCACATTTTTTTTTTTAATCTTAAAACTAACTGGTCAGACTATTACAGAAATTCCTTACAATTCAAACACTGCTGGTAGCTTTTTATAAAGCTGAATTACCTCCATAAAGAATTTCCAAGTAATCAAACATCTGAGTTCGAAAGTTCAGCCACACTAGTAAAATCCTTTACAATAAATGAGTGCTGTGTTTATGTACATTACTTCAAATACTGTGCTTCACTGGGAAATAATTTGAAACAGTAAAGATCAACTCCCTAAATGCATAAGAAACTTGAGGCTGTACTTCAGTAAGGAGAAAGTTAACTAGAGAGGAGTAGATGAAAGTCAAAGACACATTCAGCATATATTGATAACTGTGCCAAGACAATCTCACAGTCTATCTTTAAGATCATTATAATAAGCCAAATCAGTCAGGTCAATTCATGTATGTCCTTTCACAAACTTTGTAACTTTAAAAAGTTGACAGGAAGTGTTACAGAAGTAAAATGCTTTTGAGATGTTCTTCCCAAATTTTATTATCACTCAACTGCTACAAGCATTTCAATATTTATATTCATCTTAATAAAAAAAGTGACTTTAGAACTTAGACAATATTTTTATAAGAATGTTTTTGGCATTGCATTAAATAGATTAACTAAGATGGGTTATTCTCATTACTATAAAGAAAGTTATTCTAACTTGATGGTTACTAGGTGTTCATACACAGTTTAGCATACATTCTCATGTTTATCTTGGCTAGAAACTAGGTGATAAAATTGTTATGGTGTTTCCTAATATAATTTTTATTATTTAGGTTAAACATGTATTTAGTAGCGACTCAGAAACATAAATGCAATGACAGGACTTGGAAATCAATTTTTCCTTTCAGTATTGTTTATTTCCCTGTCCGGCTAGTGTAGTGCTGCAAAACTCTAAAGAAAAAGCTTGATTATGACACATGCTTTCTCTACAGGACTTCTAATTTTCTCCAATAAAGTCGTCCCTTGCAACACCCTCTCTGTATTGCCTTTTCACTTGAGTTTCCAGCCATTGAATATGATGCAAATTATTCATATAATTAACATAATGAATGCAATATAATTAATAGAATATAATATAAGGGTTTTGTGTTCCGTGTTCAAACCAAGTGCTCTTCAGTTTTTCTGAACCCACCAACTTCTGGCTCTTTTGATGTTGCAGGTGAAGTCACTGTATGGAAATAGTTGTAGTTTAACCTCAGCTGGCAGATAAACACCACACAGACACTCACCCCCACCATGGGACGAGGGAGAGAATAGTAAGAGAAAAAGTGAAAAATCTGATGGGCTGAGTTAGAGCGAGTTCAGTAGGTAAAGCAAAAGCCACACTTCCAAGCAAAGCAAAACAAGGCATTCGTTCACTACTTCCTGCTGGCAGGCAGGTGTTCAGCCATCTCCAGTAAAGCAGGGCCCTGTCAACCACAACAATTACTAGAGAAGACAAATGTCATAGCTCTGAATGTCCCACTTCCTCCTTCTTCCCACAGATTTATATGTTAAGCATGATGTCATACAGTATGGAATATCCCTTTGGTCAGCATGGGTCATCTATTCTGGCTGTGTCCCCTCCCAATATCTTGCACGTCCCCACCCTACTCGCTGGTGGGGTGGTGTGAGAGGCAGAAAAGGCCTTGATGTTGCCTGAGCACTGCTCAGCTGTAAGGAGAACACCTCTGTGATATCAACGCGGTTTTCAGTGCAAATCCAAAACACAGCCCCATACTAGCTACTATGGAGAAAATTAACTCTATCCCAGCCAAAACCAGAATAAAATCTTGTCACTCATATTTCTGTCTTACTTTTCACATCATCATCCCACTGTTTCATTGTATCTGTTGCAAAGCAGAAGCAAAAGCAGGAATTCCAGAAGCAGGTAATGAGAAGAAACTAGGGCATCTCATAAAAAGGGCATCAGGTGGCAGAAAACCTTTGTTGCTAACTGCTTATCTTCATTTAGAGTGGCAGCAGTGACTACAGAGATTATAGGCTACTGTTCTGACTTTTTTAATATGGAATCTGGCAACTAGATTTCCATGTTATGCCATTTTAGAAGAATATGTTTTTCCTCAAACATATAAAACATTAATTTTCTTTACTTAGGGTAATAAATTCTAGTCATACTAGGGAATTATTTCTTACAAACATTTTCAAATCTAATCAGTGTAATTTCACATGATTGCTTTTTCTGAGTTATAGGATACTAAAAGCATTGTAGATGTCAGTTCATCCACATCAGAAACTAGATTAGTAACTAAGGATATTTATGCTGCTAGCACAGCTTTTGCTTTCATACTTTCACATGATGAATTTTTTTGGTGTGTTTATTAGGTCAAACACTAATTATAAGTTAGTTTTCCTTGATAAAGAACCATAGAGTTTGTGCCAGAGATATTAAAATCTCATTCTTTTAGACAGAGGGTAGTCATTGTACTGGTAATGAAAGAATCGTTTCTTATGTGCATGTAATAATTCACACTTATACCAGGAGAACATTCTTTTACAACAGATATTACCCACTGCTAGAAGCATGCTGCCAAATTAAATGGATAAATGGTCTAATCGAGTGTGGCAGCATTCCTAAATTGACTAAACCAAAATTAACTTTAGTACTGCTATCAGTGTAGTTGGCTGTTGTGTATATGGCAATACTCTGGAAAATTATGATTGACTGCTCTCAAGGCAGCAGTTCCAATATAAAATGTAATGGACACAGAAAAATAAGACAGACGTGAACAAAATTGTGTGTGAACACACAATCATGAAAATATGATTTTATCATTTAGCTTCACAACATACATAAGGTTTTTGACAAGCGGCCATACTGTAAGTTTGAGTGACTCTAGCTACACTGTATTTTTCATGTAAGACATTTTTTTTTCAACCTAGGTAATGCCCTTCTTCCTCTGTCATCAGAAAAAGAAAAGATCAGGAAAGAAGTAATCACAGTTACATTCTGTTTGGTTGTACCAGGAGTTCCGGAAAAAGGTGACTTTTGGAAGTATTTGCTATACAGGGTGCAGTGCCATAAACATCATAAAATAAAAGCAGGCAACTACAAATGTGCTTTCTCCTGAGCTTCAAATTATCAGTTTTTAGCTTGTTATATGTGGAAGGGATTATGAAGTACATAAACTTTAATTCCACCAATTATTTCTGTGTTTTTCTTTTCCCGCATCACGTAGTAACTGTCCGTAAAAAAATAAGTATGAAATTTAATACGTCCTAATTTTTCCAAATTGTCTTTCACACATAGGACATAAAAAAAAACCCCAAACCCACCTGTAATTTAACTTCCTTTTTTGCTATCAAATTCTTCAATATTACTAGATAGTTGTGGAACATTTATACATCACAACCTAATTTCTGATATGACATACTAAAGAGGATTGGGAAAGATGGTAGTTGCTAGATAATCATATTAATTTACTTTTCAGCAGAAAGAATTTCTGTAGAAATAAAATATTAGCCCCCTCTGAAGTAAGGTCAAGAAACTCACTATCAAATGAGTGAACAGGATTTTTTGGTAATAGAAATATGATGCAAATTTCTAGGGTTGCAGCGGTCAGTTTATACACCAGCCTAGAAGCACTTCAGAGGTTTCTTTCCTCAACTGCAATTCTGAAGTGGTTCAGTCATTTACAATGTTTTGAGGATAGACAAAAGTGGTCTTTTCTTCTACAAGATTGTGTTATTCTGAAACCAAGGTGATTAATTTTCTTTAGAATTCATTTATTAAATTAATTCATATAAGTTTTTTTAAATTAAATTTATTTTAGATATTAAAAATAAGAATAATAACCCACAACCTACTCAGGTAGAACCTGAGGGAAATATGTATTGAAAATTGTCTTTGATAGACAGCAACAGACATCACACACAACAGTCTGCACCCATTAAATAAACTGCTAGAGATATAATACTACATAATGACAGCTTAATGAAGAGTGACGTAGAAGGACTTAAATATGCTCAACCTGCATCTGCTGTCCTTGGTGCATCATTCTGTACATAGTCTCACTGAAACCAATTGTGAGCAGATTATTTTGTTAAATTTGGAAGTAATGCATCTAAAGCATTTATGACGAATGAATGTATTTATCTTATATTGAATTTCAGTACAGGACTGTTAAACGACAATGTCATAGTTAATATGAGTTTTAACTGAGCGAAGACTAGAGGATCTAATCACCTTAATGTACATTTTCAGTGACTGAGAGAAATCAACTGAAATAAATAGAGTGAGATGAGGAGGAAAAAGTGACAATTAACTGTCTGTCCTTCTGGAAGTAAGCAAATAGCTCCAGCAACCCACTGTTAAATTATTACACAAACCCTCAGGTTATAAAATGAAGGTGCAGCCATTCTACATTACTTTTTCATGTCCTTTTGCGAGGTCGGAATGCCACTAAGTTAGACTGATGGATCTGCTGGGAATCTTTCCAAAGCATATTGCCCTCTTGCTCGTATACTGCTGGCGTTTTCACAGATGTATGGGAAATTATAGCATAGCAGCAGTAGCAAGTTTATAGGTGAGATCAAGGGACTCAGTAAGTCTCAAAACAGTGAAGGAACACCTGGGTTTCATGGAAAACTAGCAGTTGGTGCTCAAATTTGTTAGCTGTAACCTCTCCACAAAGGAGTGGTCTCTGTGGTCTACTTAAGAGTGTTAGTAAATATATATAACTACTCTTCAAATTGCTAGATGACAAAGATTCTCAGCATTTTTAAATAGTCTGACAACACATTATGGATTTTTGCTTAGGTTTTGCTTTCTGAAACATAATAGAACCAGAGACAGACAACAACGAGAAGGCCAGAGGATTTAGTATAAAGCCTACGTGAATCATCTCAGTTTTAGATGCACATAATCACTTCCAATATGACAACATCATTTTGTGAAGAATGCTTCACAAAAGTATTCTTCACAAATTCCTCTGGGGCCATGTAGATCCTTACAGATCTGGTGTCACAGTCTGTGGCTTAATGGTTGACCTGAATGGAGGGCAAAACAAAGCTTTATTGTTTGGAAGAGCAGGGGAAAGACTGTGGTAAAGGCACCTTCCCTATCAAACTGCAGGGAAGGTGGTATTAGCTTCATTACTCTTCCTAATGACAGCCTGCTACCTTTCCCCATAAGCCTCCTCTGGGGCACTGCAAGCCACAGCAGGCACACTGGCTAAGCAAGAGATCATTTTCCTTCCTAAGCACAAAGCCTGTAACTGGACCTAAGGGTCTGCCTGAGGATCCTCAAGGAAACAGACTTCCATTAACTTTTTTTTTCTGTCTATGCTTTATCATGACTCGTTGTTTAATGGCCGTTGCAATTCTTTATTTGCAGATAATGTGGCACTTCGTTTCACCACAGTCTGTATTTGAATATAAAATTTCACATGCTATAGCTTTCACAAATGAGAATTTGCATCCACAAAATGTGTTTTGACTATCTATAGAGTTTTTTTCAGTAGAATGCATATGCATAATGAAATATAATTATTTTTTTTAATTTGGTATCTTAATTTTTTCCTGCTTTTTTCCATCACAACTTTAAAATGCTTATTTTTTTTGTGAATATAAAGAGCAATTTTCAATGAAAATAAAAATTGAAATAGGAGATAGGTATGTTTCACAGTTGACTTTCGTTATCATAAAGTATATTCCTGCATCTCTTCTAAAGGATAATTGCTGTTCATTATCCTGGCTAGCATTTAAACAGCGCTTCTTCCAAGCACAGTAACAATACATCCCTTTGAGCAAGAAATTGGGAAAGAGAGGAAAAAGACCTTCACGGATGAGCAGGGAGCTAATGAGTAAACTCAAAGGGAAGCAGAAGGTCTATGAACTGTGGAAAAAGGGTCTGTGCACCTGGGAAGAATATAGGAATGTTGTCAGGGCCTGTAGGGACGCAACTAGGAAGGCTAAAGCCTACTTGGAAATGAAGCTGGCAAGGGACATAAAGGACAATAAAAAGGGGTTTTTTAGATATGTGAATAGTAAGAGGATGAACTAGGATAATGTAGGTCCCTTGCTGAATGAGGCAGGTGTCCTGGTAATGGGGGATGCTGAGAAGGTGGAGATACTGAATGCCTTCTTTGCTTCAGTCTTCACTTCAAAGGCCCCTCAGGACCCACAGACACTGGATGTAAAGCAGGAGTGTTAGGAAATGAAGAGCTTCCCTCTGGTTGAGGTAGGGGTGGTCCAGGAGCGTCTCAAAGGGATTAATGTACACAAATCCATGGGCCTGGATGGGATGCATCCACGTGTGCTGAGGGAGCTGGTGGAGGTGATTGCTGAGCCGCTCTCTATCATCTTTGACAGGTCTTGGAGAACAGGAGAAGTGCCTGAGGACTGGAGGATAGCCAATGTCATTCCAGTCTTTAAAAAGGGCAAGAAGGAGGATCCTAATGACTATAAGCCAGTCAGCCTCACTTCTGCCCCTGGAAAGGTAATGGAACAGCTTGTTCTGGATGCCATCTCCAAGCAATTGGAAGAGAAGAAGGTCATGAGGAGTAGTCAGCATGGATTCACCAAGGGGAAATCATGCTCAACCAATCTCATAGCCTTCTACGATCTCATCAGCTGGGTGGATGGAGGGAGAGCAGTGGATGTCATCTACCTTGACTTCAGCAAGGCTTTTGATCCTGTCTCCCATGACATCCTGATAGTAAAGCTGAGAGAGCATGGGATTGATGAGTGGACAGTGAGGTGGGTTGAGAATTGGCTGTTGGACCGAGCCCAGAGGGTTGTGATCAGTGGAGCAGAATCTGACTGGAGGCCTGTGACTAGCAGTGTTCCTCAGGGCTCGGTGTTGGGTCCAGTCCTGTTTAATATCTTCATTGACGACCTTGATGAGGGAATAGCATCGACCCTCAGCAAGTACGCCGATGATACAAAGCTGGGAGGAGTGGCTGACACGCAGGAACACTGCGCTGCCATCCAGCGAGACCTGGACAGGCTGGAGAGCTGGGCAGGGAGAAACCTAATGAGGTTCAACAAAAGCAAGTGTAGAGTCTTGCATCTGGGAAGGAATAACTGTTCGTATCAGTACAGGCTGGGGGATGACCTGTTGGAGAAGAGCTCAGTGGAGAAGGACCTGGGGGTCCTGGTGGATGACAGGTTGGCCATGAGCCGGCACTGTGCCCTGGTGGCTAAGAGAGCCAATGGGATCCTGGGGTGCATCAGGAGGAGTGTGGCCAGCAGGTCAAGGGAGGTGATCCTCCCCCTCTACTCTGCCCTGGTCAGGCCCCACCTGGAGGATTGTGTCCAGTTCTGGGCTCCCTGGTATAAAAAGGACAGGGATCTCCTGGAGAGAGTCCAAAGAAGGGCTATGAAGATGATTAAGGGCCTGGAGCATCTCCCCTATGAGGAAAGGCTGAATAAGCTGGGACTGTTCAGTCTTGAGAAGACTAAGGGGGACCTAATTAATGTTTATAAATATCTTAAGCATGGGATGCAGGGGGAATTGGCTAGCCCCTTTTCAGTGGTCTGTGGAGACAGGACAAGGGGCAATGGCTGCAAGTTGGAGCACAGGAAGTTCCGCACCAACATGCAGAAGCACTGGACATGACAGAGCCCTGGGACAGGCTGCCCAGGGAGGTGGTGGAGTCTCCTTCTCTGGAGATATTCAAGACCCATCTGGACGCCTATCTGTGCAATATGAGCTAGGGAGCCTGCTTTGGCTGGGGGTTGGACCCAATGATCTCTCGAGGTCCCTTCCAACCCCTACAATTCTCTGATTCTATGATTCTTTACATGCAGCAATCATCTTCATTAAGTTTTCAGATGATCTCCTGAGAAGTGACAGTTAATGCTGTAGTAAACTCAGATAATTGTGTAATAAATATATAAATATGCCTAGGTATGAATGAACTGCTTAAGACAAATAATTTTAAGTTAGGTTTTCAAAGGAAGGAGGTGCATGTTTGGAAAAGTCCATGTTTAGAAAAAAAAATGCATTAAGCAGACCAAATACACTTTCACAGATGTTCTAGTCTCAATAGGAGAGATGATGACATGACAAAATTATTTTCTTACCTCCTACATGTACATCTTTTTTTTGTACTCCTTCCACAGGAAACATTGCACTCTATACTGTATCAGTATTGCCTCATCAAAAAAAAAAAAAAAAAAAAATTAGATGTTTTCCTGGTGGTGGTGGGGGTGGTGGTGGGAGTGTTTAAACAGGCAAACAAAAATCCAACCTTTGTTCAAATCTATATATAAAATATAGCACAGAGTATTATCTGAGTACTCTGTTCTTAAAACTGACAGACTCTTGTCTGACATATGGCATATTTCTATACATTCTGCTCACAATTTTTTCCCTGACCATTGCCATATCAGTAAGGTAATTTTATTTCTATAGTCTAAACAGTGTTTATGGAGTATCTGCATGCAATAGAATTATAGAATCATAGAATGATCTGGGTTGGAAGGGACCCCAAGGATCATAGAGTTCCAACACCCTTGCCACAGGCAGGGCCACCAACCTCAAGGCCTGGATCTAGACAATAACTGGTTATTTCTCAGAACAAGTATGCACTTTTTTTTTATGCTTGGATAAGAAATAAGCACAAAGTTTGTCAAAATAAGAAGTACTCACAGAGTGTAGAAGATCCTTCAGCCGATTTATCATGCAGGTCTAATTGTAAATGGAAAAGTCATTTTAAAATCCCATAGTGAAACTAGTATTCATTGGGATAATTATGGCACAATATGTTGAAGAGTTTTCTTATCTCCTTGAAGAATTCAGCTATATTGCATTGCAATAGTCTCCTATTAATACCTTCATTAGAATGTGACTTGGGGGTTGTGGCTTCAGTTCCTATCTGTGTCGGGAGTGTTGTCTACACAAATTATGTGGATGCTGATGTGGCATATGCATATCTATATACATTGGAACAAAACCATCTAAATCAGTGATAAGAAGTGTTAATGACAAGATTGCATGTTACACTTGTCTTTTAGGAATTTTAAAAAAATTCTCTAATATATAAAAATCCAAAGATATGATCTTGTGTATGTGACTTAAAACATACACAAATTTAATAAATTAATATTTGGTTCTTATTTACACTTGTAGCTATTGAACTTCCTTTGAGACTGGTTCATCTCCACTCCATGTACAGACATTACTTCATAGATTTAGGTCAAACAGAATATTTTCTTTCAGTCAGTACCTGTGTTGTATGTATATCTGTGTTCTTCTATATGTGTTTTTCCCTCTTAATTGTCTGTGTCCACAACAAGATTTACAGGGTCAGAAGTAAAAATTACATGTTCATTTTCTGCCATGAAGGTCACATGAATCTGAAATTTACTCTGAGAATCTGAAGATATCAGATTTTAAAATTATTTGTTGCTAGAAATGCCAAGTTTCCTTCTTAATTAGACATCCTAATTTCACTCAAGAGCAGAAAAATTCAGTGAATCTCTTATGCTAATTGAGGGTCCATCAAGCTGACAAACAGCATGTTATTAATTTAAAGACAGTCAAAATGATCACATTTCTCAGAGTTTATAGTAGGCAGTTATTGACATTGGTGACACAACGCATTTCATTAATAAACCTCTGTCACTTGTTGGTAGCTATTCTGCCCTTAAAATAAAAAAAAAAATCCCTCAGTAATGGGATTAGACTTATGTTGCCAGTCAGAACAGCCAATAAATCAACTCTATCTATAATCTTGACTTAAATCTAATTTTATTGTCTGAATATGCAGGCCACATAAAAAAAAAGAATCCCTGAGGCCCAATTTTATCTTATGTGTCAGCTATAAGTTCAACACTCTCTTCATTTTCTTGTTTATTAAAAAAAAATAAATCACTGAATCAAAAGGACCAATATATTTTAAATTTTGAAACACCATCTTATAAAATATTTTAGAAGTTAATTACCTCAAATCTAGGGCTGGCCGAAAGCAGATTCGACCTCTATAGTTCATTCATATCTTGCTTTCTCACATCTCTATACAAGCGGAGTTCCATATCTTGATCCCTCAAGTATGGGTAAAATACGATTTATATTGGGTTTGTTACCTGCCATTTATTTTGTTTCTCTTCTCTGACAAGATAAGAAACTAATGTATCTTGTCTTATCTCAACACATACAACTCAAAACCCAGCTTAGAAAACTGGAGAAACATGCATCTTTTTGTCATATACATGATTCACCTACAATCAGTTTTGATACTTGTGGACAAGATTATGCCCACTATCTTGTTCAGTAAACACTGTGATTTCTCTTTCACCCAAACCTTTGAAGTGTAGGGGACAGATGCTGAATTGAGTAGTTATTTTGGTTCTTTCAAATTTCAGTTCTTATCCATGTTATGACAATTCAGCCAGGTATTACCACAAGTAGCTTCACAGCTTTTATGTTCTTAGTAGGTTATTGTGTAGCTTGACTGCTGTTGAGGAGAACTTTTTCATACATGTCGCCTGGAAACAGAAGAGAACTGGAAGAGATTAGGAATAAAATTCTTTTGAAGACTTCAACAGTAGCAGAAAGAAAAGAACAAAATGAATTTAGATTATAATAGAAGCACCAATACACATGCAGAATATGCAGCAATGTCAGAAGTGGCAAACAGGATTCAACTACTATTGTAAAAATCATTGATTCTAACCATCTAAAGTCAGAGTTCCTACCTGTGGTATTGTTTGTCTCAAGAAAGAAGACAACATAGTTCCCAATTAATTCATGTTGTATTTAATCAGTCAGGAGATCACTCAAGCAGAGTGATAGCTTCCCTGTAGAGGCTGGAATGCTAAATTCAAACCAATTGTTCATGTTGTTCGTTTTGGCATGTCCTGGCAGGAGTAGGATATTATGAGGATTGCAGTCCTGGAAAATTTGAGAGAATTATCTCTTTAAATATATCTTTTACAGTTTATTTGCATGTTTGCAAAATGCCTCATGTATTAATTAATGTTAAGATGGTCGTTGCTGATAAACAATATATATAAACTATTTTATTACTGTGATTTAAATTAGAATTGCATTATTTATTGACCTAATCTTTCTGATTTCCCTATTACACTAACCTGTAGCCTTTCAGAAAAACAGGGACACCATTCTCTGTCAAGGTTCCTAAAATACTATCAATTTCTGTCAAACTCCTTGTTGATATTTTACCAAGTTCCATTTCTGTGAAGCTGTACTCCATCAAAGGCCAAAACCAAGAACCATTCTTCTGGTCAAGACTCTACTATGCTGGTCCAAGTCAAATTTCAATTAAATTTTTCCTCAAACCCAAAAGTCAATAGCTGAAATAGGTTGAAACTGCAGGAAGAGCTCTGGCAACAATAAGTGTAAGAACGAGGGAAAAAATGGACCTGTGTTTCTCCAAATCGGAAGAGAAGAGATTTTTCTGACTGCTTTTTGGCAGGAAAGGGAAGAACACCGGGTGGGCTCGGTCTCCCCTCCTGTCTCAATATGTGTTGTTTCCAAAGTAGTAATTTCCTAATTAAAATCTGTTTGGAAAAAGTGCCAAATGGACATAGGCTGTTAAAGTGACTAATTGGCAGTGTCTTTGTGATTGATAGAGTCTATCGGTGAAACTTGCAATTCACATCTTTCTACTGGTTTTCAGTCATTTTCACAGCCATCTGTTTTAGGTTATGCTTTAAAATACTCTTATTCCAAGTTAAACCAAGTAAGACAGTTTTCAGGTATACTGCTCTGAAGAAGAGAGAGGAAAAACAGTCTCCGTGGAAGTTAAAATGCAGTTAATATTTTACATGCTTATTCTTTAAATGCAATTGAAGTTTCATATAAGCTTAAGGTGGTAATATTTAATTTTACCATAATATACCATGCTACATAGCTTTATATGGCAGCTTACTGTATTTTGGAAGAAAAAATACCTTGAAATTCAATGCTTCACTTATTTTTGCAGCAAAACCCTGGTATATAGCTTGAATATTAAAGTTGTTCTTGAACCCTGTATAAGCACTGAATTAATATGCTTTATATGAAATATTTACTCATGTAGACAAATCTAAGTTATATTCAGGAAGCATCACAAAGGAAAATAAATTAGTAACATGTAGATTCTATCTTTCTTTTGCCTAGCAAAAGCACAAAAAGAGTTTACAATTTAATTTAGAATGCAGGTCTATGTGTGCTGCAGTTCATTAAAACTGTTTTGCTTATCTTATGTATTTCCTATGCAAGAAATTATGGTTTTGCTACTGTAGTTCATAGTAAATTTATTTTTTTTTCTGGATGGTCCAGTTAGTGACATGTTTATTAATATTGCTCTACACTTCTAATTAAAGTTATAAATATTTACTAAATTGTAAGTTTTTAAGATAAAATATTACAGACAAAATTTATTAATAATAATAATCTAGATCATTATTTTGTTATGTTCAGATGACTGATTTCTCAGGTTAAGTTTATGGACACCACATTTTTTGGAAGAAACTCAAAATAGAAATAGTACATTTACCTTTCCATCTAGAAGTTTTCTATTGAAACCATGAAAAATCTGCTTCAATTTGGCACATTGGGGAAGAATATTGTGATCTGAACATCATAGAGGCCTTGGGGATTATGTGTTCCAGGTGCACTGGGAATATTCCATCCTTGGACAATAGAAACCTCCCTTAGACAATAGAAAGACTTTTGATATGACTATGCCTCACAGCTGTCTGGGTTTGCTGTGTAAACAGGATCAAACATCGGAACTGTAAATGGAACTATTATCTCTTTTATAAAGAGCTACATCATTTTGCACACACATAAAAAATTCTTTATTTTCTTGTGTATTTCTTCACAGAGCTGAAAAACATTGTGTTCATGCCTGTTATCGATGGCAAATTGATTCATGTGGTTGAACATCCCTCGGGTAGATGCTGGTGGCACATATGAGAACTAAAGAGAAAAATAAAAATAATTATGGGAAGGAAATTCAAGTTTGAGGCAAAATTGTGATTAAAAAACTTTTTTCAATCCTCTAAGGCATGTCTAGAGATATTTTCTCTTTAATTCAAGTTTACCATTGCAGCGTGTCAGTAAAATGCTGCTACTTATTCTAAAATATTTGAATAGGTTTGGTTTTTTTAAAAATTAAATTATTTAGAATGAATGAAAAAATAAAAGATATTTACAAAAAGCACCAATAAATAATTTTGAAAAGATATGGAAGATGCTATAAAAGAATGCAGAAATATTTTACAAGGATACCTCTAACTACAATGTGAAATGCAAAACAACAGTAGCGAGACGTACTAGAGAACAAAATTTTGAAGTTATCCACATAAATGCATGTACTTGTGGAATTCCATCAAAAATCCTTGCTTTCTAAGCAGAGAATCATCTGGTCTTCTGACTGGGTTTGGAATAAATGTAGGCTTTTGAACTTACATATTTCAGTAGGTGGTTATAGACTTACCATTGTGCACAACTAATTTTTCATCCAGAGGTAAGTGACTTGTTTTCTATTAACCCAACTGTAGCATCTTTTTTTCCTAACTGTTGTATTTGATGAAATACTTTCTAACATATTATCAGGCATATGTAGAAAGCTAAGGAATTCAAGAAAGGCCCTTTCAAAGGGTAAATTACACAAACAATGAATGTTTGGTGTTACTATTCCTCTTCTTGAGCTCAGGTAAATACTGGATGACCTTTTGTTTGTATGACTTATAAGCAATGCTTATACAACATTCTAATTTACAGATTGAATCCCTGAGCCAAAGAGGTATCACACCATTTCACAGAATCACACAAAATCACAGAATTGTAGGGGTTGGAAGGGACCTCGAGAGATCATCGGGTCCAACCCCAACAATTTGTGACATCAGAGAGAGTCTGTGTCCCTACTGTCTCCTTTCACCTTTCTGGTCCTGTGAAAAGGACATTCCCACTGGAAATTTCATACCTCAAAGTATGGAGCACATGGGATGGAGGGTGTACATTGGCATCATGGGCTTGGGACTGGTCTAACAAACAAAGGCTCTTTCAAAAATGGTACTTGAATTACATGAAAAGACAGAAAATGCAAGATCTAGCAGCAGGTGAAAGAAAAACATGACAAAAAGAGCTAAGACAGATTAAAACTGTGAGAGTGGTTGATTTAATATTTGAGAATTACTGAAACTAGTGTATCCAGGCCTAATGTGTTTCATGGGTTTCAGGACACCTAAGTTAGACTCCCGCTCTGAATTCTTCCTTGAAAAAGTCTCTCTATTTTTCTTTCTGACTGTGAAAATCACCTCCCTTGGCCCAAGTTATCCTTTGAAGGCATTTTCATTAATTTTAATTTAATCTAAAAGATAATACTAATGGCTAGTTGCATCTTCTAGAAGCATGTCTTTATCCATTAAATAAAGGTATTGATGCCAATGTTTTTGGAAGTATCTGACTGTAAATGTCAGTGTTTCTTTGGAATAGATTCATGTTAGTTATTGTGGTCAAGAGTTTGATGATAGTGCATTTTTTCACATTTGCTTTAAATATGAGTGCAATTGAACCTGGCCAATCAGGCCATGGCTAAATAATATTATCACTGTGTGGAAGTGTTGCATACTTCTGCACTGCACTGTTAGCTTGATTGAATTGTACACTTTTCAGTTAAGAACAAGTAAAAGTTTTTTAATTTCTCATGGGTAATCTGAATGAATTAAGGTTTAAAAAACTTGGACAGCCATTTCTGAAAGAGGTCAAGGATACATTTAAACTATATTACTTTAAACAGCTTTTCAGCTTCCAGTCTATGTTCAGAGTTAGATCCGTGATATGGAAATAGGAAGTTATACTAATCATAAAAGAACACAGAAGAACATGGGATAATGCAGAAAAAATTATTCAAATGCCTGTCAACTGAATATTAGAACAAAGAACCAGAAGAGTCATTTAGTCCAACCACTACTGCAACGGGCAGGTCATTCATGGGATTTTTCATAAATTTATGAATTGCCATGATAAAACTAGGAAAACTATTAGTGGACAAAACTACTGGGAGGAAAATAAAAAACTTTATCTTCTGCTGGATAGAATTCTTCTGCTTTGCATCTTGAACAAATTCATGGTGATTTCTATGCACTTGTTCTTGTGCCAACAGTGCCCTTCAGGTTAAATAACTTACTCCTTCCTCATGTCTGTTCCCAGTGTCTTTAGAGATAGCAGTCATATTCTCTATCGGGTTTTTTTTTTTATTAGGCAAAATAAGTCTTTTTCCTTTATTCTCCACTTATAAGAAACACTGTCATTCTCCTGCTAAGGAAGAATATGATTAGTTCAAGAACAGTGCTACTGCAGCTGCACAGCTTCTGAGCAACACTTGGGCACCTGGCAGGATGCATGTGAATATATACATGTTCACCTATGTGGGCTAACCTTTCTTAGCCTTCTCTGTGTTTTCATTTGAATTAATCTTTAATGAAGATATATGGCCAGAATTGGAGACCATAGGTGTGAAAGAAGGGGAGTTGGAAGGATGAATGGACCATGTGAGAAGGAGCTGAATTAAATCTGTTGAAAGGCTGGGCATTCACAATATTTGCCTTGTTTAAATAAACACTTTAAAACATTTTCTTACTAAGTGGAATTTCAAAATTTGTTAAGAATCAGTAATAACATAGTTGTATGTGAAGAATTCACATAATGTATGAAATAAAGCAAGAAAAATATTATTTTTAAATCAATTTTACTATAATTTGAGGCTGCAATCTGATACAAGCTCCTCACTTTGCAGGAGAAAATGACTGCAGATTTTTAATGTATTATATAGTGCTGCATATGTAAAAAAATCCAAGTGAAAGTATTTAGAAACAAGACATAATACTTCCAACTTGTCATAATATGTCCTCATTAAAAGAGGACATAATGCTTATAGCCTGATGTTGAATAACTTTATTTTTGCGGAGATGAAAGTATTGGTTTTGTGTGGTTGTTGTGGGTTTGTTTTATCTTTTTTTTCCACCCCCTTTTATGGACACTCCTAAAATTATAGTCTTTACACAGAAATACATATTTAAAAGGTATCAGTTTCAAATTTGGTGCTTTGTGGGTTTTGGTGGGTTTTTTTTTCCTTTTCCTTTTATTTACCTCTCTTAGACAGCTGAAGTGACTATAGCCTTTTTACTTCCTTTCTTGTAAAACAAAACCAAGGTTACCTGAATTTTACTGAAATTTTGTGTTATCTAGGAGACTTAGAGAATGGAATCAATGCTGGCTATGGCAAGTTTGGCCTACAATTTGATTTTATTAGATTTCAAGAATATTTGGAGTGGAAAAACCCAAATAAAAAGTCTGAATGGCTCGCTTCTCACACTTGAATGCTTAGCGATGTCAAACTAGGAATAATAAGATATCATTTATTTAACCCCAGTTTCAGAAAATTTGTCTTGTAGAAGTTTTGTGTTAACATGCTTCTGATACAGTGGATAAGATAAGCAAAACCAAAGAAATTCTTGAAGGATCAGGAGGGTTAATGGGACCCTGACATTCATATTTTATGTGTAGTAAACTTTTAGAAGAAAAGAAATCATTCTCTTGAACCAACCTGATCACATTCCTTTTGTGGGTGGTTAAAACCCAATTTTGCCACCTTGCAGAAAATTGTCTGTGCTTCCACTGGAGATTACATCACATATTAATTGTTTTCAACACTGCTGATGGGAGAGTAAAGTCAGTAGTAAATGGGATGTCCCTACCAAAGGAAAACAGGCTTGGCAATATTAGTCCAGTGAGGACCCTCCTGTTATCTGCGTTCCGGTGTCACTCAGTTTGTTTTAGAGCTTGATTGCTGTATTCCTGTGCTAGAGTTTTACAAGCACTGTCATGGATTCATACTTAATCACTTGGGAAAATTCGAAAGATAACGGTATATCATTTCTCTTGTATCCTTAAATCCCATCTAGTAAATAACTCAAACCGGAGGTGGTTCTTTTTGTGTGTGAGATTATTCCAGTGAGTGGTTGGTTTTTTTTGTGAGAGTGTGTGATTGTGAGACAGTAATCTGTGAAGTCTTGATTTGTTATACTTACATGCTGTTAGGACTCCCTTGAGGCAATATTTCTGGAAATATCTGTCTTTGTTCACTGGGAGCTGTTGATTTAATCTAAATGTGTGTATATGGAGTGAGGGTAGAGGAGAAAGGAGAACTGTAAGCAGTGAAAAATACGAGTGTAACATCTTCCTCCATTAAATCGACTGTGTATTCACTGCTCGCTCCGGAAGGGTCTGTGACACACAGGGTTATTCCTGTACAAATTGCCGTTCAGTTAGCAGCGACTGTTGCTTTATGACAGGATGTTCTAATAGCAGTGCATTGTCATAATGTCACGGCAAAGCCTAGAGATGAATTTGGCAGGTGCAATTTCTTTTTGGAGACATATGATAATAAGAACAACCTACGTGTTATGTAGTGTAAAAAATCACAGTAACCAAGGTCTTTGGCTGACACAGTGACAGTGACAGAAATATAGCACAGATTTGTATAGAGATAGTAAAAGGAAAAAAGCTTGCTAGAATAAACCTGTCAATGAATTCACCACACAGGCCAAGGTGACTTTTGTTCCACTTTCTGGATATCATGTCTTAATTTGAAATGTAGTGTTAGAATTCAAGGTATACAGTGAACGCAAAGGTTGCGACAGGAGCTGTAATCACTGGCAAATGAGCAAAAAGACTTTTGTAAGCCTACAGCGACAAAGTATACAAAATGGCACCGAGATTTCCAGACTCTATTGCAGGATCAAAACTATAAAAACAAATAGGTGATTCTGGAATTTCTTCAGGTTGGACATAAGATGATAATCTAACAAGTGCTTTCATTTTGGCTTAAAGAAAATGCTCTGTTGTTATAAATAGAATGACAGCAAATAAAGGGTTTTTTTCCAGGAGGTGGGCATGACAAATAAATATTTTTTAGGAGCAACAAAAGAGAGAGTCAACAAAGGAGTGTCAAAAGGGAGAAAAGAAAGTAGGTTTTGGAGAATTCATTTCAATTAAATAGTTTTATAAGAACATGTTAATTTTTCTGATTTGTCTGTGAATCTATGTTGGTGTTTGTTACAAGTCAATAATTAAATATTGTTAAAAGCACACAGCTACTTCTCTTTCAACAATAGCACATGAGCAGGGGTAAAACTCCATAGAAATAACAACAAATCATTACATCAAAACCAGAATGACTTTGGACATCTTATTTGTCTGATAAAGAGATTGTAATGAATGGCTTACCAACATTTTAAGTGTGAATTGAGCTCGATGTCAAAGAAATAGTTTGAGGTCACTGCATAATTTAATAAGACTTTTTATAGATGTAATTAATTTAATTTCTACGCTTCTATTATGAAGATATAAGCTTTTGTTTGAATGACAGGTCTTTGTGGACATTTTCAAATACTCTATTTCTCTATCAGAGACATCTATATTCTTGGCTGCTGAGTACAATATAATTCTGCATTTTTTTCCTGTTAATTCACTGTGAAACAGGAATTACATCTAGATTTTTGGAAGGCATGGCTCAATTTCTTTTTTCCAGAGAGAGACACAAGAGAGATTTTAACAGTGTTCATTCTTCTTCGTTCTGGGGAATTAAAACAGGCTTAGTTGAAGTAACTGGGAAAATAATGAAAAAATACAATGAGAAATGACACTTCTGACTGAAAAGCCAAACTTGTTGCAAGATTTAACATTGCTATCTTGAATCACATCAAGGCTACGATTGTTTGAGTAAAAATTCAAAGACTTTTACAAAGAATTATTTTTTTTTTATCTCACCTTAGGAAAATGTTAAAAGGCAAAGAGATAAATAAAGCTACATACTGAAGTAGATAAATGCTGTGGGAAATTTTAGTTTGGATACTGAAATTCTGGCAAGTACACAACCACTTGGAAATATAATCTTACACTGGGAAGGTCCTGTCTAATTTTTAATCATAATGATGCTACCAGCCTCAGGCATTCTTTGCTGTATTTATTATAGTGCTTATTCTAGATTTAAAAATCTTTAGCAGAAATCACCAAAGTAAGATTTTTTTTCTAATGGAACAGAATTATTCTTTTAATATTAATTTTTCAAACTTTAAACTAAAATTCTGAAAATGATAGTTTAAATTGTGAGACCATTTGTTTCTAAAAGCCAAATAACTGTCTTCTGTGGTGATTTTTATGAAAACAAGATTATGGTAAGCAACCTATGTGATCCAAAGAACAATACAGAATTCTTTAAATAATGATAGTCCAGCATAACAGTGATGATTGATGACAATGATTTAAATCTGGACAATTTGCACTACACATTTTTTTTAGCAATGGTATATTCATGTAATGTTACGTTAGAAGAGAATATTCCATAAAAGTATTCAAATTAATGAACAGCAAATCAGATTTAAACTATTACGTGAAATTGCAGAAAGTATTTTCAATGAGTCACATTTATAGAGTGGAGTCTTGTGTGTACTTAAAAAAAATAGCAAATATTTTATGGATATATATATAAAATAATTGCTCTCTCCTTCTTATATAAAGTTAATTTCAGTTAGATATTTGCTGTGAACCACAGACATAGTTGACTTAAGTGTTGTTCAATGTTTATATATTTTGGGGATTTTTTTATAAACATAGTGTGAATTCAAGTAATATCTTAGAACTCAATATGACAATTGTCATGTTTGAAAGAGAGGAATAACTCCTCTTAATTCTTTCACCTGTTCTCTTTAATCGTATTCTATCACATTAATGAAAACCAAAAGTATTTTAATACTTTGATTGGAATTCAGTTGTAGACAGTCACCTTAACTACTCTGTTGACCAGATAGTACATATCTATTCAGAGTGAGTTTACCACTAATTATAATGGAAATTTACACACCTAATTTTTATGTTAATGCCAATATTTAGTCGTCTTCACCTTGAATGCAATCCCCACCATGTTAGAAAACTTTTATTTTCAACATAAACTCAGGTTTACTTTTACAAACTCCTAACAATGTCAAAGAAACTTTTGTGGGTTTGCAGAAATTTTTTTATTAAGATGAGAAAAATGTAAACAAACCCCCTCTTTACCAGCATCATTTAATTTGATACAGTTCTGCTCATTCAATCAACTCCAAAAGGCTTATTTTTTTTAAATGAGGCCAGTTTTAAGCACAGCAGCAGCATACCTGATGAATGTAAAACTTCTTGGATCTTCTCAGCTGGGATTTTTGCTTTTGGGAAGTTGTGTTAGTAAAAAATAATAAATTGTCAATAGACTGGCTACATTGATGCCATCTGTTAGGATCATTTTCTGCCTGCTAATAAATTGTTCAGACCTGTTCTGAAATACTCAGATACTAAAGAGTAATTGGGTTGCCATAATTAGGCAATGAACAAAATAATGAAAGTGATCTTTCTTTCTCAGTGTCTTTCTTTCTGCCACCAGTGAGACATGGTAGACAGGCCTCCTTTCTCTGGATGACACCTCTTGAAAGTGATGTGCCAAAAGTGAAGATTTGAACACACTTTGTACTTTTGATTGCCAATAACACTCATTGCATTACATCACCTGGCTGAGAAATCATGACCTAAAGATTACTTAAGGTGTTAAAATTCATGTGCAGTATGCACACTAGGAACATAAATGAAAAGCGATGCCATGAATACAGAGCTTTTGTAACCAATCTTATGCATATGCAGAAATAAAAAATTTGTTAAAAACCTTCATTTATCTTTTAGTTTAAACAAGATTTCTTTAGTGATGTTTCAGATCAGAAGACAGAGGGAATCATTATGTTGAGAAGCAAATTACGAACTCATTTTGTGTCCTTAACCTATTCAAAGTTAGCTTCCTCATAAGGTTAAAAGCCTTCATCAAATTCTATTTTCAGCATAAAAATGAGATTATATGTGTTTGTTTAGGACTGTGTCTGTTTCTAGACATATTAGGGGGAGTCACTGATGAGCTCTTTATGCACAAAATTTATGCTTTGTGCTCTTCTTTCTCTAATTAGAAGTTTCCAGTGAATAGTGTACATTCCAGATATTTCCAATTCATCTCTTGCTGTTCTCATACTGCTTTCTCTCTTTGACTGGATCCTATTAATGTGTTCAAAGACACCTAGAGAAACATCAGCATTGATAACTAAGAACTAATTCTTCCACTGACTATGGTTTTTTGAATTATACTTTTGGTTTGACTGACAGATACTGTTGGGAGTCACGCAGATCAGAAAGTGCTGAACCAGTAGTATGTAGCAGAAACATGTTGTTTTCACAGCTGGAAATGATAAAGTATATGCACTGGTGGCTTTGTCTTTTTTTTCCTATTAAGAATGAAATTGAAAAGAAATACCCCACTAGATGGCCAGAATTACTCAGTTTGTAGTTATATCAAAGCTGTCAGCACTGGTCTGCATTCTTTATTTGAGGCTAAAAGTCATAGAAAAGGAAAACATACCAGAAAACTGTCGTCTTCTGACTCATATGATATTGTCTTGACAATATTGTATTTGTTCTCAAAAGTTCTGCTTGACTGGTTATTTGAAGCGCTGAAGAACAAGTTTACTGTGCTGTCAATGTTCTGTCTTTTGAGCCACCAGAAAACTTACTGCAGGTTTTTCCTTACATGAGGTCTCACTGTAAATGGTATTCTATTTGGAAATGACTCATGGTTAGACTGAATCAGACTGCACAGAGGATGCTGGTGGGGTCTACAGTACATATGAAAATTTACCTACAAAATCTGCTGTACTTAGAATAGAAAGAAAGTTTGGGTAATCAGGGAGACAAAACTAGATTTTTTTTTTTAAATCCTAGATCTTGTAAAATTTATCAAATTTGGTCAACCCATGACAATGTAACTAATTTTTATTTTGTCTTGTCTATGATCATCCTCATTGCACAGTATTGAAAGTTCTTCCTATTTGTTTTTATGGCCCAGGTACAATTTTTAATCTGCTTGAAATATTACAAGATGCTTAATTCAGCCTGGCTTCCAACAGTTTTTATCTATTCCTTTAATTTCTATTTTTAAGGAACACATATTTTTTTACTGTGTTTCAAATTACATTGGGGTAGTAACAAAACTGTAACCAATACATGAACCATGAACACCTATACTCCTCTCTGACTGCATTATGTCATCTAGTGTACTTTTTGCATTTTATCTCACTAGATGTATATGAAAAAGCTCAGGCATTTAATGAATATTACATGTAAAACATCTAATAATCACAGAATATTTTATCACTTCCCTGTGTTACAATCACAGTGTTCTATTTATAAAACATATAAAATAGAAAATGTAAGTTTGGGTATAAGTTAAATGTTTCAGTAGTACAAAATGTGCCACACCAAAGAGATTTGTATACTAAATGAGTTCTGTCATTTGCCTAAAGCTTTGCCTTTACAATCATATGGCTGGGTGTAAGCTAAAGCTTAAGTTTAAGAATTCTAACAGCTTTGTCACTTCACAATACCAGTGTTTTTTGAATTCCTAAGCATATAAAATACCATCACGTGTTAAATTGCTCTGTCACCTTTCTTTTGAATTTTCTTTTATTCACACACCAAAATGAGTTTGCAACAAAAGCAATGGCACCATAAACCTCTGAAATAAACCAGACATTTTGAGTCTCTCAGTGATGTCTAAATTCAGGATTATAAAAGTCCTTCCTTCTTTACTCTTCTCCCTTGATAATTCAATATGTTTCTAAACCTTGGCTTCTCTCTATAACAATTCTTGGTTGTATACATCTCTGTGAGACTCAAAGCTTTATAATTATTTAAATACTTTACTAGAAAAGTAAAATCTCTCATTCATCAAAAATGAATATCCAACAACAAAAAACCCCATTATGTTCAGTTTTTCTCTATGTGGAAATTACTGATGTTTATAAATAAAGAAATAATGCTCATTTCTTCAAATATATTAAATTTATTTACAACTTATAATTTCTATTATATACTGGTATTGAGTAAGTGACTTTTAAAATGTATTGTAGTGTGAAAACTAAAATGATATTCTTCCAAAACCAACATATGATAATTGATGCACTTCAATTTTTGAAAAACTACTGCAAACAATAGCTCTCTTAGAAAAGAGATGTAGTTAAGCTGGATTTTGCAGTCAGAGGAAAGTTAATTTTCAGGCTGATTTTTCTGGTCATAGCAACTAATCTTCGCCAAGTGCCCAATTGAATACAAAATCTACAGGCTTGATGCCACATAAGTTTCAATTACAATTATTTAGATAAGGTAACTATTCAGTGCTCATATGCAGATATTTTTGTCAAAACATATTATATATTAATAAGTGAGGACACTTTTATTTTACTTTTAAAAATCCAGAAAGTTCTAGCAGAGAATTTCACAAATCTTGCTTGCTATGTACACTGCTGATTATGACGCAAAATATTGAATAGCCATTGGGGAAGACATAGTGCTAAAACAGGGCAGTCCTTTCAAGTATCTTAACGAACTTCTATAACCATTTCTGGTATTATACAGTTTAAGCTTTGAAGATTTAGAGAAGTTCTGAAAAAAAAAAATCAGGAAAATATTTTCATTTCCTTGAAGTAATAACAGACCCTTACTGTCTGTTACCTGTATCAGTAAAATGCACAAGTGTTCAAGGCATATAATGACTATTGTTTCTGTCCAGGCAGTATGGAAAAATTAATTGGAGATTTTTATAAAGCATTTTGTAGTCAACTGAATTTAAATATTACATGTACCTGAATTCTTATAAAGTAAAATTTTTGGTTCAACTACATGTCTGGCTTATCTTTAAGTATAATTAAATTCTGCTCTTCTTTCCTGTGCTTTTGTTTCTCTGAAGGCTTCAAATACATCCACATCTGTTGACCATTGAAATTCCTACTCATTCTTAAAACTTCAAATAATATTTTTATTTGTTTAAAGGAATTGCATATTAGCAACTATCACATTACTAATTTAGTATCCTCAATTCTTCTTTTAAAAGAAAAGTAGGTTTTATCAAGAACAAATGGAAGAAAGCTAGGGGAAGATTAGATTAGATTGGAATTAGTATGCTGTACAAGTAAATTATTTGGAGGTTTTATTTTATGACTCTGTCTATCATTGCACAGTCTACCTCCAGGAAAATAATATCTGATTTCATATTTCATACTGTCTTTCCACATGTACATCTTCACTTCTTTGCCATTTGTCTGGATGACAGTACTAATTAAAACGAAGATAAGCTTTGTCGAGATCTAATGTATTTCTTTCTTATCTAAACATGAGGAATTAGTCAAAAAAGCATTGAATGACACATGGAATCTGGCCCAAATATTTCCAAGTTGCTTTTCTGTCCTTTTAACACCCACTTAGTAATAAAGCAGAGAATTAGTAATACCACAGAGTGGGATAATGGAATTACTCATTGTTGTATTAATATGTGTGAGTCAGCATCATCTTGCAAAATACTAGATAACAATGATTTCAAATTTCTTGTTGTTCTGTCCTCAAATGGGCTTGTAATCACCTGTTGAAAAGTGTACTTATGGTTTCTTAGGTCTCTGTAGATAATTTATAAATTGTGGCTCTTCAGTTGTGCACAGATCAGATCATGCTAGGGACTTGGATGTACTAGTTTTGGCTGGGATCATTTCCCTCATAGTAGCTACTATGGGATTAGGTTTTAGATTTGTGCTGAAAACAGTGTTGATAACACAGGGATGTTTTCGCTACAGCTGAGCAGTGCTCAGGCAGCGTCAAGGCCTTTTCTGCCTCTCACACTGCCCCACCAGTTAGTATCTGAGGGTGCACAAGAAGTTGGGAGGGGACACAGCTGGGACAGTTGACCCCAACTGACCAAAGGGATATTTCATATCATGTGATGTTGTGCTCACAAATAAAAACTGGGCTAAGAGAAAGGAGGAAGAGGGGTTTGGGTGTGTGTGTGCACATGTGGGGTCAGGTTACAGCTGTGCAAGAGCTGATAGATTCCATTCAAAATTCTGTCCGCGCGCACACACACACACACACACACATACTTACACTTACACTTCTACTTACACTTACACTTACGTGAATGTATGGCATTTGTCTTCCCAATTGTTGTGGGTGATGGAGCCCTGCTTTCCTGAAGATGGCTGAACACCTGCCTGCCAATGGGAAGTGGTACATGAATTCCTTATTTTGCTTTGCTTTTGTGAGGACCTTTTGCGAGGAGCTTTTGCTTTATATATTAAATTGTTTTTATCTCAACCTGTGAGCTTTCTCATTTTTACCCTTCTGATACTCTCTGCCATTTTGTGGTGAGAGAGTTAGTGGGGCTTAGCTGTGGTTTAAACTCCAGCAGGTTTTAAACCACAGCGATGGAGTGCTTCGTCTAAGAAAATGAAAAAAAAAACACTTTAGTGAGTTTGAGGGCACAGATTTTCAATGTTACTTGCTTTAATTTTAAAGGCCAGTGTATTGACTTGCTTAAGACTGTTGGATAGAAGTCAGATATTATAAACAGTTAACTAGACAATGTTATAACTGCAGTGTGAGTTTTACCAGATTGCTTTCTGAGCTGAATCCAGCCCTTTACAAGATCCAACTGTAGATCCTGCTATGAAGGAAAATGGAGACACAATAAGAAGCAGCTCAGTCTGTAAAAATTTAACATCTTTATCATTTAGAGATAACTCAATCAATTGGGATTTTGTGGTTACGATTTTTTGCAGGAAGGCTGCTCATTTTAAAGAAAGATTCACCCAGATCAAATTCAACATTATGATCGATTACACTAATTGACATTCATTTTGCTAAACATGTATAGAGTTTTTTAGCACTTCCAGTTATGAGATGTTATCTAATGACCACACCAGATAATAGGCACATCAGCACCATCAAGAAAAAAATGTTCCATGATCCTAAAAAGCTAAAGTAAATCTAAGGCAGAGTGCTAGGATCAGTGGGCTTCTCTGAATCATCAAATAGATGGGCAAAGTTTTTTGACTCTGCACCTCTTACTCTGTTTCCAACATGCCTTGTATTGCAGGAATAGAGTATAAGAAAGACAGAAAGATAATGTGATAGAACATCTGAATCCTAAAAATACCAGAATGGTCTTATGGCTTTGACTAAAGTGCAGATCTGGGTTCATCTTGTATTTATTTCATTGTGTTTATGTATGATTTTCTGCTTTAATTACTGATAAAATAAATTAGCAAGGTTTCTGTAGGGGTTTTTTGGGTTTTTTTGGTCCTAGCTTTCTTTTAATCTATCATATGGTTATATGTATATGTAAATAAAGCAAATGCTGGGATACATATGAAATACCAGTATTTAAATATGTGTGTATAAAATTATTATGTGTAGGGACAGAATTCATGCTATTATGATTGCCAGAGTAGGACAGAATTTTGAATGGAATCTATCAGCTCTTACACAGCTGTAACCTGACCCCAGCACTGCCTATTGTTTCAGAGTCAGGAACAACAGCCACTGATCCTCCATCAATATGGTGACTAATGTCACCCTGAATCTTAGTATAAAGGTGTAAGAATGTACAATACAACACAGATTCCTTACTACCCCTTAGTATGAATGGAAAAATACAAAAGGCTGATGGACTTGTGGATTTATATCACTAGAACACAAACAGTAATTGTGACTGTTGTCTTATTAATTTTTATGTTTACTAAATCAACTAATTCTCTAGACTGGCTGTTGTTTGAACACATTAATAGAGAGTTGGCAAACAGAGTAGGAAACATGCTTTAAACCAGCTATAATGTTTTGCATAAGCAGATATCTTTTATTCTATGGTCAGATAGATTTGTAAAATGTTCATTCAAAGGAAAGAAATTTTTATCTGGAGTGCAAAAGCCAAAGTTTTCAAAGTTTTCCCTTTCTTGTTCAATAATCACACCACATGCTTTACTGGTAAGACTTCTATGGAAAATGCACTGATGATGATGATGATTATGCAGGCATTACAAATTTAGGTTGTTCAGAGCTGAACAACTTCTTTTAGTACATTAACTTCTTTTCAGTTTTTTTGTACTGTCATTCTTTGTCTTGTCCCTTAGAATGAAACTTGCTAGACTTAAATCTGGCATTTTGATTTCTTCTCTGCAGTAAATATTTTAAAATGCATTTCAAACTATTTCAACAGTTACAGATTTAGTGTTATTTTTGCACTATAGCTATTTTCTATAACTGACAGATAAACCTACCTTTTAAAAGCCAATAACGAAATTTTGGACAACGCAACTCAGAAATGATTCTGTTAACATGTATGGACCAGTTTGTTTTCTTATTTCTAATTGCTATTAATGGTAAAAAATTTAATTAAAAAAATATTAAGAAAACACATTATGCACCAGAGATGATTCTTTTGATTACTTACACCCTAAAATTTCAACATTGTCAGAATACTTTATGAAACTAGAACAGCAGTTATCAAATGGGTTTATTTGCATTGTAGTGTTTTATTGAATAACTATATAGAGCTTTTCTGATGCTAATGTCTAATATCTGGGTTTGTCAAAAGAATCTCTCTGTTAAAGAAACTCTGTGTTATCCTCATTTCAAAACAAGGGAGAGTATTAAGGATATGTGAAGTTATTCCACCTGCTGTCTGTAGTGGTTTCTCTTTCTCTTCTTCTGCAGATCTTTTGGATGAAATAAGTTAGGTTTAAAATAACAGTTCAGACTTTGCCATGTATAGAAAAAATTTCTAACAGTTGCATCAGTGCCTCTGCCTTATGCAGCCTTTATTAACACATTTAAGGACTATCTTCCCAATCTTACTTTATCTTATTTTATTTTATTTCTCTTTTTAAGAAATCAAAACCCCCAATCAGAAACATGCAATACCAAAACTTTCATTTGACAAAGTCTACTAAGTAAAATGTCCTGGCAGGAATGATGTGAAGTCACAGTGGTTAGCATCTCAAACCCCTTGACACTGTGAGGTATGTTTTCTTACTCTTATTATTTCAAGTTCACTTCAATGAAGGGCAATAAAAATTATTGCATTCCTAAGGCTCCTCCACTAAATCACATTTGATTGTAGAGTTTGAGTGCGAGGTATTGGTAAAAATTGATAAAAATTCATGGAAACTTCATCTCTGAAGGATATTAACATTAAAGTGGTTCAGTTATTTTAGTGTGAGAAGGAAATGGCCTGGGGTTCTCAGCATCTTCCGATAGATTATCATAACTACAAAGTTGTACATTTGTATACACATGTCTCAGAAGAAGCTGAGAGATTCTTGTTTTCTTTTAGGAGAAAGCATTATAGAAACAAATTTCAATTCATTCCTGGATAATAAAAGGCAGGCCCATACATTTTTATAACTGCTGAGTAACATTTCCTAAGTATTAAATATCTTGGTGGATTGTCAAGTATGGAACCCATTTTGCCTTTCTTCCTTCATTATTTAGGCATTTTAAACAAGAAAGATGTTGCAAGGTATTTTTAACTCTCAATAACAACAACTGGTTGGGATTTAATTGTAGAATATAAATGTAAAATATATCTTATAAAAAGTCACAGACTGTTGTGTTTTGTTCTAGCAAAGCCTAGCATTGTTTCTTTACATTAAACTTTTTTGTTTTCTTCTTTATAGAGAGTTGTTATTTTGATGTCCTTTAAGTCTGAGACAGAAAAAGAAAGACTGACATTTTTTCTTAACATGCAGGTCAGTATTCTCTCTCAGAGACAAACTACTGCATTTCTTGGCATTTTTACAGCAGACCCTACATCATTTCTTGCCATAATTGCTAAGTGAGACAAAATCTTATCCAGGATTTGCTCTTAGGCTAAGCAATAAAATAGTAATAATAATAATGATGATAAAATCTGCCAAAAGTTAGTACAGCATATATAGTCTGGTGCTACTTATTATCAATGATCTGGGTTTTTTCAAAAAAATGGTGAGATATAATTTCATATTTAAGTGTGTAATTTATCTGGAATTAAAAAAATTAAAGAAGCATGACGATATATTTTGTAATCCCAGTGGCACTATGGCAGTGCATGTAGAGATTTACAAGGCGATATAGGCAAAAAAATTTAAAATATAGATCCTTGGAATCCTTGTCAGGTATGAAAGAAGTTCAATTCCTTGGACATGTAAATTTCTCCTTTTCTCCTAGCAAAATCCTATAGATACCTAATTTTCCGCTGCGGGGCATGAACAGATAGTTGAAATTCTGACAACAGTAATCTGTTTGGAAGCTATCTCCTGCTTAAACTGCAGTGGGAGTCATAAATTACAGGTTTCTGTACCTGTTTCTGTACAGAGCCTAATCCTGAAGGCATGATAAGCAGAAAATAAAACAGGAACTTTCGGTCTTTATTGTGCAGCAGCTGCCCATAACATTTTAATAAATATAGAATGAAAAAGTGTGATAGGATACAGTTTTATGCATGACATAGTACATGTACCATGCTGTTGTGATACATGAAGTGATTTAACAATAATACCAGGAAATAAAAACTTGATAAACTTTTCAGCTATCTCTGTATTTCCCATCTAAACCCTCCCTCTTCACCTATATCATGTATTCTTTTATAAACCCATCCAAAACCAGGTTTAATTATAGGATCATTAAATTACTTGTTTTGAAAGGCACCTCAATAGAATGTGATCTGGCTGTCATAAAGGCTCCAATACAGACTGCTAGTGGACCCAACAAAACTTGAAATGAAATGAGCAGCCAAAAAATATCCTTTTCTTTCTAAAAGGCCTTACTGGAAGATTGCATTTCAGATGTATCTGAAATACATGGTATACAATCTCTAATTTTCTTTTCCCTCAAATTTCTTAAAGAAAATGATCTTCTGTCGAATAGAAAGTCCCTTTGCATGAGCAGTTAAATATTTTATGTACAGCATATATTTCCAGAAAAATACATACATTTTAACAATAATGTTAAAAATATCAGCACAGAATTTTTCATGGCTTTTGATGTTTTGATGTTTGGTTCTCTGGCTCTCTGATTTCTGATCACACCCTGTAATTCTAAATCCTTTTC
This sequence comes from Hypotaenidia okinawae, assembly GCA_027925045.1. Lineage (NCBI taxonomy): Eukaryota > Metazoa > Chordata > Aves > Gruiformes > Rallidae > Hypotaenidia > Hypotaenidia okinawae. Next base: position 23,109,342 of record BSDF01000001.1, on the reverse strand, counting down.
TGTGATGAACGATTCTTAAACTTTCCTTCTGGGTTATGAATTAAAGAAGTACTATGTAACAAAACTTGAACAGCATTTTCAGTGTGTAAAGACCCATAGGGAGTGCTGTGATTACACAAAGAAAAACAGACTGGTAGTATCTTTTTGTAATACATTTTCTTCAACTTTTCATGTAGCAACATAATGATTTGTCTTAGCAAATAAATGACACAAAGGTGTTACCAGCAATACACAATGAACAATCAGTATTTACCCTCACATTATTTGTGACTTCTAAATTCCTACCACATCCCTTGTACGTCCTCTCATTTTGAAGCTAAAAAATCCTTGATCACCAACCTTTTCAATACACAGAGGCTGTTCCATACCTTTGATCACCTCTGTTGCTCTTCTCTGAACAATCTATGTTTAGCCATGCTATATTCTTTTGACTGATGAGGGAGACTAACTGCATGCAATGTTCAAAGTTGGAGCAACCCATGAATCTGTGCAGAGGAATAAAGAAATTTTTCTTTGGTTTGTCATTGTTTATTAATAAAAAACCAAATCAAATGCTAGAAATGTGTCTTACTACTAGAACTGGTGGTTTAATGTAACTGCCTATCACCAACAACACTCCCACCCCCCACCCCTACCAAGTTCGTTTGCTTGATTAATAAAAGTCATTTCAGAATGTCATGTGAAGATAATATGTGAAGCTGATATTCTATCATATAGGAAAGTGGGAGAGGGGCTGTTCATCAGGGAGTGTAGTGATAGGACAAGGGGTAATGGCTTCAAGCTGAAAAAGGGTAGGTTTAGATTAGATGTTAGGAAGAAGTTCTTTACTATGAGGGTGGTGAGGCACTGGCACAGGTTTCCCAGAGAGGTTGTGGAAGCCCCATCCTTGGAAGTGTTTAAGGCCAGGTTGGATGAGTCTTGGAGCAACCTAATCTAGTGGAAGATACCCCTGCCCATGGCAGGGGCTTGGAACTAGATGGTCTTTGAGGTCCTTTCCAACCGAAAACATTCTATGATTCTATGTTTGTCTACCTTAAACTTCATATGACATTTTATTTCTGAGTCAGTCAATCTTACAAGATGCTTCTACAAATCTTCAAAGTCTGCCTTTATCCTTGATGTGAGAGAGGCTAACCAACAGACTTCATTTCACTCCCTCGTCTCTTGTGCTACGCTACGCATGGCTGTGTGGATTAGTAGAGGTCCCAGCTCAGACCTCCGCAGAGTTCTGGTGACAATGGTCTGTTGGCTGTGGGGTGGGTCAATATGTACTCCTACTACCTGTTTCATACTTTTAAGCAAATTATTTAGGTATGCAAGGATCTGGACACTTCTGATGTACTATGCTTTTATGCTAGGGCTGATTATTTTCCTTTGTCAAAAGTATTTTGGCAATCCATGGAAATTGTATTATCCATCTTGCATTTATTCTTGTGTGATTAAGAATTATACGTGTGTGATAGATTTAGGTATACCACCTAGACCACAACTGTCTGTAAATAAATATTCAGAAATTGCATGGTTTCAAAGAAATTAATATACAAGCTAAAATGGATAGCACAATGTGCTGAAGGTAGTTGGTGTAGAGACTTGGCTGGGCACTTGTTACTTCTTCACTTCTTTATTCTCTATTTTCTCTTGCAAGGAAGTGATATGAAAGGCTGCACAGGAAGTTCAAGAAGCAGAGGAAATAATGAATGTCTGGGAAGTATTTCAGGAACAGATTTTTTTTTTTAATGAGGATATGAAGATGCTGTGATTTCCTAAAGAGTTTACAGCAATGAATCAGCTTTCATGAGTGCAGAAGTGCTGAATTTTGATTCAGCTATTATATCTTAAGTACTACATCCCAGTGACAAACATTTTACAATTATTCTGTCATTGCAAACTGGACTTAGAGAACAAAGTGATAGCATGTCTGGTTTCTGTTCTGGGAATCTGGAATAGCTGATGAAATTCAGAGACATGACAGCAGTTGGTTTGCTTTATTTTCTCTCACTTCAATAATGACTGCCTGAAACACAACAGAATTCAACCAATATGCATTCTTTTAAGCATGGCATCCTTTGAAAACATCTTCTGTTGAAACAGAAAACTGTAGGTGGGATGGAGAGGAGGAGGACTCAAAATCACCTGTAACACTTCGGTAATAATTTTTCACTGAAATAAGAACTGATTTCTTAACTGTCATTTTTTTCCTTGAAAATCACAGCATGCAATTCAAGGAAGTGTAAAACAAACAAACAAACATTAATATAAATTGAAAACATAAAGTCTTTGAATTTTATGTTGTAATCAACATTGGTTAAATCTTTGTGTCATTGCACTGAAATTTAATCAAAATATCGGCTCTGCTTAAATTGCTTTAACCTCTCCCTCATGAAGCATCACAGAAACACACATGACGACTGAGATACCCATGCTTTGAATTAGAAAGGGTTACACAATTCAGAATGACCTATACCATTGCTGTGTGACTCCTGTATCTCAGGCAACTTGAATGGAGAAATTGTTACTGAATGTGTGGATGCACTGCTTCACTGCTTTTTTCCAGCAACTATTATGTCTTACAGAGGTTAACTACATCTGTGAAATAAAAATCTGGATTTTTAAAGTGCATATTCTGGGGAGACCTTGTGTAGGCCTGTTCTACAGGCTAACAGCCAGCTAATAGGAAAAGTATTGGTTACAATCAAGACTGTGAGGTGGAAAGAGCCCCTTTCATCATGTTCTTCACTAAAGCATTAAGTAGTAAGGGAAAAAAGAAGCATTTATATTAACAAAATAGTTTTTTATAGCATTTTTTCCATTTAGCAATGATAGATCTTCTATAGAAGCAACAGAGACTATTTTTAACACATATAATTGTCATATAGCTAGGAAATTAATTTAGTTTTGAAGATTCTTAGATGTCTGAGTAATTAAGTTGTATAAGTGAAATTTCTGTTTCAAATATTTACCTAAAAAAGAAATTAAGACAAAATTATGTTTGGATTTCAGGGCTTGGTTCAGAAGAAAGTCATATAACATTTTAATGAGACGAGCATCATACCATAGAGTGACTGCTCAAGCAACAACTGTGATAGCTCTGTATTCAGGGGTCTGTGACCAGGTCGAGCTTGGCAGAGTTTATTTGCATGAGTGTGACCTTGTGCTGATTAGTGATATTACCCTTAAGAACTATTCTAGAATCATTTGTCTGTCCTACACTACTTTGTACACAGACCTTCTGTTTGGTTATCCTTTTGTGTTGCGCAGCATTTTCTGTTATACAAGCGACCCTTAGAATCTAAACCACCTTTGAAGGCAGTGTTTGAAAACTCATAAATTGGTCTACTGTTGTTTTCTGACTATTTATTCTCCCAATGAAAAGAAGATTTTCACCTGTTTCAGATGAGATAGGGATTTTTTTTTCCAGTGTATTACCAGCCTTTTTCAGAAACTTCTGTAGTGATCGAGAAAGAAACAACAATTTCACAAAAGGACATCTTTTCTTATTTCATTTCCTGCTGAACATCATCTATTTTTTCTCCAGACTATCAATTTGACTGTTATACTGAAAATTGCAACTATTTTGTGTTTCCCAGCTCCCTTGGACCCCTACCTGCCTTTTTTTTTTTTTTTTCTTTTTTTTTTTCCTTTCTTTTTTTATTTTTGTAAAACCTAGAAAGAAAGGGAATGGAATCCTGAAGTGGAATATCAAGTAATAGATGCTAAAGAAACAATCAAGAAAGGTCATTCTGTCTAATTTGAAGGTCATCTTCATCCACTTTTTCTAGCAGGATGTCATTAGTATTTATACCAGTTTCAGGTATGAATTTCTTCCATCTTTATTTTCTGAAAGATAGAAATAGCCTCTCTTCAGTTTCTGAGAGAGATTTTTTTTCTTATTTTATCTTACTGTTCTCTCCAACCATGCACAAATAAGGAGCTCATGTCAAATACTAGGTTTTAGAAGTAAATAATTTTACATTAGATCAAGTTTCAAAAAAATTATTCTGTAATCAGCATTTTCACATCTATATCTTCAGAGTACACCTTCAGTTAGCAGAAAAATACTTCTATCCATCCTCCCATATATTTAAAACATGCCACTTGTGAGGGAAAACATGTTTAAGGAAAGTCACAGAGAAAGGTAAGAATCTGTCTGTGGCAGCTGGGTCATATTCTGATTGCTTCATTTGCCAGGTCATGCCACCTATGCATGCTAAATAGATAGCCCTTTTATAGTCCTGCTGTTTGCTACATAGATATGGATTTATCAAGATCTGGCAAAGTCTTCAACTTTGAACTGTTAGAGACATAATTTGGAAAACAAGGCAATATCTTTCTTTTCACTGCTATGAGAAGTAGCAAAAGGCAAGCGTTTTTCTGTTCAAATGCAGGCTCAGCTTTGAGAGCTCACAGCGAATTTGTTGTCATTTCCAAAGGATGCAGCAGTGAATCTGGCTTGTTTGGCCTTTTTAGCTGACTTAAAAGGTCAGGCTGCCTGCTTATGATAGACAGCACCATCACAATGGTCTAAGCAATCAAGCAAGGAGATGTCAGATCTACCTCACTATGCTGAAAAGCAATTATCCAAAGAAACATTAAACTTCAGGTAACAATTTTTGTTGATCATTGAACAGGTATTTTTAAAAAAACACACAGGCACTTCAGTAGGTTGGTTTTTTTTCCACCACTAATGGTCTATTCTATCCTGGTTGTCAGCTAAATCTTTGATTAGTGGGGAATTCTTCAGACACATTTATTTACAATTATAGAGAAACATTAATGCAAAATCTCTCTTGTTCCAAAAGCACATAGAATCCACACACTCTGATGGATATTGTTCCAGTGCTGGGGGCAAGATATGTTTTGTTTATTTTTCCATTGCTCTCCTCATAAAATACAGGATAATTTAGGCTGAATGGATCCTCACAGTGTTGAAAACCTCTAAGGATTGGGACTGCATAAGCTCTGCAGGCAGCATGTTGTGGCACTAAGGAATAAATTCTTTATGGAGTTGAAGAACAATCTGTCACAAAAACATGAAAGATATGGGCATCATCTATTTTGAATAAAAGAACCTTTCCAGCAAAGATAATCTTATGTTTTCATCTGAATCAGTCTTAAGACCTATATTTTCCTCTCTCCAAAGCCTGAGAAAAAATTATTGTCAACTCAGTTTTGAAGCAAGGTGTTTGATTAAGACTAAGCATAGCATTATGGTGTTTGGCAAGTAAAATATCTGCAATGGAAATGGTCCACATGTACTCAGTGGCTCTTTAAGTAGCTATTCAAGTAAATGACTCTCCACCTTGAGTTTTAACCCAGTGTACTATTGCTAGTTGCTTCAGATATCAAGGCACAGTAATACTTCCTTCAGTTGCTTCCCGTGATAAATAAAGATAAGATACATGATATGCATGAGGCCAGCAACAGTGTGTGACTCGCTAAGCACTGAAGTGCCTTTAAGGACAAACCTGTATTATTGTTGTAAAAAGGAGGATTATTCTTAATTCTAAGCAACTACAATGGCCCAGTTAAAACATTTCATCAGTTTTTTGGGAATTGCTATATATAGGACTGCAAAATCTGGTGGGACCCAGATAAGTAGTAGCAACTATATTTTAAAATATTTTTTACTTGAAAGGATTTATTTTTCATGTTGTTCATATGTTGTAATAGAACCTGCAAAGACACTTTTAACAGGTGTTTTCCAAAGTAAGTCACAAATAAAAACTGAGTGCAGTTAGAACACCAAGAAAGATCAGTCTCTGCAACAGTTTAAATTCCATTCCTCCTTTTCTATCTTGGTCCAAATGGGAGCAGTCTCTTAAATTGATATATACTTGTTTGGTGAAGTCCAGTTAGAAAAAGGCTACAATTACAGCTAAAATCTTCCTGCTTCTTTTTTAACACACTTAAGATTACACTTCAAAATGATGTTGTCATATGACCGTAGGGTTAAAAAAAAGTATTTATGATCCATTAAAATAGTTCTAGAGAGACATTGTGTAGACATTCCTCAAGTTTTCTTTCAACAGTGATTGCTGATTTTGCAGGATGCGCTGTCCTGCTTCTGTGGGATTAACTACAAACGGCACTTCACTGCTGCTCAGAGCTTAGAAGGTAGACTGAGGAAGATCAGCATTTTATCCATTAAGTCATAAGGTTTTTTTCCTTAAATAGTAGATAAGGAGCTTTAACTTGAATCACAAATGTAAAGTTTAGCAGAGTTTGTTGCAGTACATATTGGTATTCAGTGTTCTAAATGTCAGTACACAATGATAGAGTATCAAATATGTTGAATCATATCACTGAAGGGCAGGAGACAGAGCAATTTTCAGCTTTCTAAGTCCAATTTATGTTTATAAACGGAAAGCTCAGTTTGAGCCCTACTTAACTGAACAGACAATGCTAGCATGAGGTTAGGTTTTTATATGAGCTTGCTTGTTTGTCTCTAATTATATGCTAATCAATTTGATTTCTCATTTAAACTCAAGCTAGGCTGTTTCCATGTAATAATCAACCTCACACTGAAGCAACAAAGCAGCTTTATATTTACCACATCAGCAGGGTTTAATTGCACATTTGGACAATGAAAATGAAGATGAATTCAGTTTCATTGTCCTTACAATCTAGCAGTATACAATGCACTTTTAGTTGAGCTGACATTTTTATGGTGGAGGTATTAAACTGTAACATCCAAATATTTGCTAACATATTGCCAAGCTATTTTGTCCATATTATTTTCTAAATTATGCACATTGGCTGTGGTGTCTCATGCTTTCCACCATTTAAAAATATTGACACTAATTGTATTACTTTGGTACAGCACAGGTCAAAAGAATAAAACTAAGAAAAGGTGTCTTTTAAAAAAAAGGATGAGGAGCACAGCTTTATTTCCCAATGCAAGTTCCAGAACAAGTCATGCTATTAAAAGCATGTTATATTGCTAAACCTGTGACAGGTAGAAATCCAATTCCTTTGTGGGCAGTGTAGGAAAATAAAATGTAGGGGTAGAAGTACCTTTTTTACTGCTCCTACAGATACACAATCATGATGATTGAGAGGACACTCAAATCAGTGCAGTTAAAAGTTTTATTTCCTAATCAAGACTTTTAATTATGCAAACCTTTAAGTAGTTTCTACATCCATGGCTTTGAACATACCCAAGTGCATCACTGAATCCAGTGCATGACAAAGCAAATGTCCAAATATTTATGTAAGTTGCTCTTTTAAAATGTTCAGATTAATATCTTCAGGAAATATATCTGCTTTATCTCATTTACTTGTGAACCTTTTGACACTGAACATGCTGAAACTACCTTTGTATGAAACCTTTACCTCAGCAGAAAATACAACACAATGCAATACCAGGTAAGTCACTGAAAAGACAGAAAAAAAATCAGTTTTGATTATTATAGCTAGGTTATTAAGTTAATGCGTAATTTTTCATATCTTAGATTTTTTTAAGGAATATTACATTTATTGTACTGAACTTTATGGAAAACTTTGAAAAGTCTGGATACATGAAAATTTGTTGTTACTCCTAGTATAAACAGGGAGGATCCATAGATCATTTGGATCAGTGGGATACCATGACTTTCTTTATTGCATTCTTGAGGTCTTTAGATTGGCATAGCAATCCATTCTTGCACAATTGCTGTTCAGTATGCCAAGCCAATTTTATTTTTTTTTACATTAGTAGTATCTCTATACACTTGACTCTTTGAAAACACTCAAAAAGTTGCTTTTTGATCCAAGGCAATCATGTTGTGATAAAAAACAACTTGTCTTCTAAGTAAATTTTAAATATGAGGAAATGTTTCATATTTTTCTGAAGCTGAATATTATTTTTAGAGTGCTTATACTTGCACTCATATTGTGATTAAGCTGGTAATACGTAAACTTCATAACTTACTGCATTTCAGCTGGAACATGGTAAAAATCCACTTTATTCACCATTTTTGAGAGGAGATGACATAAAACCATTTCGTCTCCTCTCAGCTATTTGGCAACTTGAGCAGTCTTAATTTATAAATAACTTTTTCCTGTATTTTCTTCTCTGGCAGGGGGTTTGGACTAGATGGTCTCTGGAGACTCCTTTCAACTCCCATCATTCTGTGATTCTGTGAGTCTATTAACTCTTTCAGAGGGTAATTTGTTGTGCTAGGCCAGTTCTTTTGTTCTTGGAGCAGAGAACGCACCAATATCTCAGCTATTAGGAGTAAGCGTTCCTGTGCTCAAGAGAGAGACTACAGAGGGTACAACACCACAAGGCACCCTGTTGTTTTACCTGTGTGACAAAGGAGATGACATGAGGAAATGTGATAGAAAACCTACCTTGACCCTAGAGAAACAGGCATGTGGATTGGAAGGAAAACAATTTCTAATGGGATCTCTTTCAGGAAAATTGCTGCTCCAGTCTCCAGAGGGCAGTTTCCCAGACTGAGGGCTGATCTTACTTCTGATCTTATGGAAGGAGCTTCTGAGTCATATTTTCAAGAAGTGAGTAACAAGGATGAGATTTGAACCCACATACAGCACATGTAACCATTTGTTGGTAATGAATGCAATGACAAGAACTAGAGGAGCCCTGCCTCCAGTCTGATCAAAGAATGGGACAGCCGGGTTTACCAGACTGTGGATTCAGTGGCCTGGCTCATCATGCCCCAGGTGTATAAAGCTCTATTAGACACTGGTTCACAGTGTACCATAATGCCATCAACCTACAAAGGGCCAGAACCCATCTGTATTTCTGGAGTGACAGGGGAATCCCAACAGTTAACTGCACTGGAAGATGAAGTAAGCCTAACTGGGAATGAGTGGCAAAAGGACCACACATTAGACAAGGGTGAACCTCTGGAGCTCCTACAATACATTGACCTTATGGGACAACACAGCAGAAGTTTTCAAGAAAGGGAAGAAAACTGTCCAACTTGTCCTGAAACCTCTTTTTTGCATAAAACAAGTAAGGTCAAGGCACCTGCAGAGAAGACCCAGTTTTTAGGAATAAAATGGCAAAAATGTATGCTATCAGATCCCAGCGGATGATCATTAAATAGCAGCTATGTTTCCACTAGCTACCAAAGGACACACAAACTTCATCTGGGGCTAAACCACAGCAATCATTCAAAATAGGTGGCAGCCTTGTGTTATGAGAAAGAAATTTTATTTATGCAGACTTTCAAAAATGGCCAAATAGCAATTTGTGAGATCTTTCCCAACACTGTTAAAACTAAGATAGAACTTCTGGGAAAAGATTCAGCTGAATAAAACAACTTCCAACACACTAGAAAGGACTTTATGAGAGTTAATCACTCTGACATGTGAAAAAGATTCAGTAGCTAGGCAAAAAATCCTCCAGTTACCTCTCCCTTTTATTAAACTAGCAGCTACACTGAAGTATCTTTTATTAGTAAAGAACCTTTGACTTTTATTGAACTGTATGAATTCACTAAGAAACAACATTAGCTTCTCAGTACTACTTTTTAAGGTTACTCCATGATTTCATTACCTAAGATGGTTAAATGTCTCAAAAAGCCGAGAAAAGGCTGAGAGAATTTTCTGCCACTGAAAATCTCTCCCCTTTTGGATCTGTTGTATTCAAAAGGTTAGCACAATTATCTTTTGAGCTATGTGCTGTAGAAATGTTTTGTTGTTTTTTTCCCAACCAAATAGTCTTTCTTACAGTAGCTACACCTGCCAGAAATAAAGCATTGAAGGCAAAGCATGATCATTTTTAATTACATGCTAAAGATAGATCACACACTTATATTCTCCCCCCCAGATCAAATCTGAATAGAACTGAATAGAAACATGGACAATTTAAAAACTGTTGACATACCTTCTCCTTGCAATCTGCGGCAGAAGGGATGTTCAGGAAGTATGTCTCAAAGAAACTATGTTTCAGAAAAGTAAAGTTTAAAAGAAATTTGTCAGAAATTCTGCACGAAAAATGCAGCAAATGCTACCAATGATATCCAAATGGTGCATAAGAAAAATCAAGTGTGCCATACAATGACTACCACAGTGGCAGGAAAACTTTATATTTACATTTTCCATATTTTCATGTTGCAAGAAAAAACAAATGGGCAATAAGTTTCTTAGGGGCAACATTTATTTTAATTTTCAAGACTACATTAAATTTTCAGTTTATACCTAGGCAGGTTGAAAGTTCAACACTGATATGAGGTCAGATCAGAGGAATATGGTTCAAAGGTCAAGACCATATTTTATTTTATGGATGAACTGTAGTCTGTAATAATTAAAAAATGGCAATGTTTGCAAGTTGTTGTTCTGCAACCAAGATACATCTGACTCTTGTAATTTGTCCAAGACTTTACTGTCTCTCTGTATTTCTTACCACTGAGTTTTCTTAGGCATTGCCACTTCTTTGGGTTATGTTTCCTTTAGCATTATTACTCAGCATAATTTGTGTTAACCTTCTTTATGAAACATTGTGAAATATTTTAGATGGCTTCAGTTGATGTCTCTGTATACAGAAACAAAATGAATTTTACAGCTTGTGCATGGATGATTAAAAGGGAAGCTACCAGTTTGGATTAGTATCAACTCATATGGGTTTTGTCATTAGGATTTTCCCTTTGTGGATGTGAGCAATCTCTCAGCCAACACTAAATGAAAAGCTATCCCACTGTACTCCTGTGGTACTGAGTTAGTGAACCACTATCCTGAAATGACTAACCCCCTTTTGGTTTAGCATTCAGCCACCTAAGAGAAGGTACAGAGCTTTCACATGCCTTGTAGAAACAAAGAACAGAATCACTCTAAGTTTCAGTTGAAAAGTTCATCTAATTGCCCCATAGCATATGAGTGATAGTGTCAATTTTAATGAGCTGTCAAAACAGGCCAGGTCAATCATTCTTTATTTCAACTGGGTGCATCACATCAAATACTGTGAATGTGATGGCGGTAAAGTTTTGCAAAATACAATGGTGATAATATTTGGTGAGATGTACAGCAGAGATGTGCAGCAACCAGGCTTAACCACCTAATCTTCCTAAAGGTATAGCAACTCTGCATTATGTATTTGAAATCTAGAAATGAATTTTTAGTAATTTCTTATTAAATACTAATTTCACTGTGGCTCTAAGAAGTGACTCTAAAAGAAACCCCTCTTTATTTTGTCTTGGGGAAAAACACGTCTTTAATCTCACCAGCTTTAGTTCCTTTACTCAACCACCCAACTTCATTCCCACCAGCTTCAGTTCTGTTCTGTTTCAGTTGATGCAAAACCATTTGGTACTACTTCATCCTTGAACAAATCTGCGACATTTATCTTCTCTGCTTGCCTGAACACATTCTCTTCTCTATTAGTTCAGGCAGCAGTAGGATCTCACCCATCAAGACCTTCCTTTGTGGACTTTGCATTTGTGGATTTGCATTATGTCCCCTGCTCAGCACAGGAATGGCTTGTTTGACTCCTATCTTGATAAGAAAACAAAAAGACCATGTAGAGCGTGTATAATAAAAAAAAAAAAACAGCTATGTAGAACCCTGGGAAAATAGTGTGGAAAATAGGTAGGAGGAGTGGAAGCATCAGTTGAACAAGAGGAATGTCATACCAGCAGAGAAGGCTGAATAGCCCATCTCTATTTACAGTTTGATAACATTGGATGAGACACTATCATATGATTGCTTTGGAAGGGTATAATAGAGGGAAGAAAAATGAGTAGCAAGGTATTCTTCGGTGAAATGAGTATATATGTAAGTAGTCAGAAAAAAAGAGTAGATATAAGAAACCTACGGATAATACAAAAATATATATTGCAGACTGTTTCACTATGTCTCACACAAAAGGAGATTAAGTGACCTGGAAATTATAATTCTACTCTTTCATTTTTTATGTAGGTTACTAAGCCAAACAAGCACCAAGAACCAATTAAAGTTCATGTCTAGAAAGCATTTAAGACTATCAAAAAGATCTATGATTCCACATTCTAAAAATAAAATGTATTTCAGATGAACAAATATCTAGTTCAGCTCTTTCTTTCTGAAAAGTATTTGAGAACATGAAGGAAAAGAAATAACCTGAAACAATTTTGTAGTGAAAAAAATGAGCAATAAACTGACGAACAGAAAGGGAAAGAGAGAAGGATGAAAGAGCAGAGCACATAAAGAGCCAAAAGGAGTGTATGGAAGAGGAGAGTTTATCTCTCTATAATTTACAAAGGACATTCATAAGTGTTTTAGTGTTGTTAAATAGTAATGTGGATACTACCCAACAGGAATTCTGCAGATAAACAGTAAAACTACAGGGGTCTGGTTTGTAGTTTTAATCACTACTAATAAAGTGTACAGAACAATCGGCAAGATGATTTTTGGTGTATTTGTTGTATTTGATATTTGCCAGAATATCTTATTTATACAGATCTCATTGAGATCTATAAAATATATGATCATGTAATCACACAGGATTTAAGGATGTTTCCTGATTTCCATCTGAGGGCCATTTTTATAAATATTTGAATAAATCTAGTTCTCGGATGGTGGGAAAAAAAAACCCAAAAGAGGAAAGCAGAAAAAATGTTAACTATTATTTAAACTAGGTGCAAGTTTCCAAACAATCACAGAATGGTTGAGGCTGGAAGGCACACCATCCTGCACAAGCATGGTTATCAGATCCAGTTTCCCAGAAATTTCTACATGGCTTTTAGATATCCCCAAAGATTTAAGTTCCACAATTGTTTTGGGCAAATTGTGCCAGAGCAAAAATTTTTCCTGATGTTCGGAGGGGTCATTCCAGTGTTTCACTTTGTGCCCATTACCTCTTGTCCTAACATGTGGTACCACTGAAAAGAGACAAGTTCTTCTGTCCACCCTCCCTTCAGGTATTTGTACACACTGATGAGATCCCTGAGCCTTCTCTACTCCACACTGAACAATGTCAACTCTCCCAACCTCTCCTTTATAGGGGCAGTTTTCTAGTCTTTTAATCACATTCATGGTCTTTTCCTGGACTCTCTACAATATATCCACATCTCTCTTGTACTAGGGAGTCCAGAACTAGTCTCAGAACTCCACATGTAGGCTAACCAGTTCTGAGGGAAAGGATCCTTTCCCTGTGCTTAATCCAGCCCATTGGGTTTCAGAGACATCTAAGCTTGGACCTACAGAGACATTGCAGTATATGCAATACTAAATGTAGACTTGTTGGCCCTGGATAGAGACTCACAGCTTGGAATAAAGCCTAGACTCACAGCTTGGAATAAAGCCTGTGCTTATCTCAGCTGATATATACCTTTGGAATCATGTTTTCCACACAGAAATATTAGTTCAGAAATGAATACAGCTTTTTTTTTTTTTTTTTTTTTTCTTAACACCACACAATGACAAATAACTCAAGGGAACAAAATCCTGGATGCTTGACACTCTGAACAAATGGATCATTGGGCTAGATGCTAGCGATCCTTTTTCTTATGAGACTAATTTTGAATTCTACACAATTATACAGTTTTTACCCTGTAAGAAAGGAGCTTGTCCTGTAAACTCAGACTAGCCTGTAGCAGAACATTATGAATCTTTTCTGTGTAAAAGAAGTCGGAAAGCCTTAGCCTGAGAAAGAATTTGATTTTAGGATTTGGGTAATCTCTGACAGCTTGCTGGATTGGCAAGTAATGCCTAGTGTAGGTGAGGAGAGGTTTTCCCTGCTCATCTGTGACCAGATAACTGTATTATGTGTAGTAATGGAGCTCTAAAGGGCTCTCAGGCTTGGGTAACTGCATGCTTCCTAAAATGATTTGTGGACTTAAAAGTTACTGTTAGGAGTATTCCTTTCTATTTTAAACGGTTTCAGTGAAGACAGGAACAGAGCAGGGGTGTGTGTGTGTGTGTGTGTGTGTGTGTAAGCATAGAAAGGAAATAGTGAAATATGCAGAAGAGGAGGCCTGGGAAGAATGGAAAGCATTGCATGGTCTTCTGGTTGTCTAAACAGTTCATGTGATATAAAAATTACTTGCCTGATACATATAGGTTCTATCAGGATCTTAATGGCAGCTGTATTTTATTTCAAAAGATGGTAAGGTTAGGTTTATGAGTAATGTATTGTAAAGAATCATGAGATACCTTACCCTTTTAAAGGAGATGTTTTCAAGGCTTAAATTTGAAACTGTCTAATACTAGAATCAGAAAATTTTTGTACATAAAAAAAAAACTTGTATTATCTGTCCTCATTGTTTTTTTTTTAAATTCATTGGTTTGTCATTACTTTAATTCTGAGTACTTATAATATTTAAACTCCAGCATCTTTTAAAGTATACGCCATTTACATGACTTCCTAATTTATTCCTTTGTGATGACAATCATTCTTATCCATTTAGAAAGTTAACTGAAAACTTCCTGCTCAGCAAAAATGTTTCGCAATTCTGTGGTCATGAAACATGTTTCTCTCATTGATGAGAAGGATTTGTCATTCAAAATTTGGAATATGTTGTACCTTAGGTCTTTATTGTTTGACATCTAGAAGATAGCTCATCTACGTATGGGGGACAGAACTGAGTAGAGCAGTGAAATTCTTAAATTTTCAAAGGAACTCTTAGATAAGAAAGTAAAATTTCACAGAAGGCCTGTTTTGATGTTGACTTCAATTTCCTTCATCAACCTTTTGATCATCAAAAGATTAGTGACAGCCACAGACTTGTTTATGATAAATGACAAAAACTAAAAAGCAAATCTTCTCAGAAACCATTACAATGGGGTAACTTAATGTCCACCTGGACCTTTGTATAGCCTTTGATATTGCAGAGAAAAAAGGCAAGTAAGAAAAGTCAGAAATCAGAACTTCTTTTATATTTTGTCATACTTTTGGCTTTTTTCCTACCTTTAATAGATGAGAAAACAGATTTGAGAAGACAGTTCGAACATAGCGAACAATATGCTTTTGAAACTAAAGGCTTCCTATTTTCTAATGATAACAATTTAATACTGTATGTCTAGAACATTGCCTTCAAGAGAAATCCCTAAGCACTCCCTGTAAAACAGTTTAATTTAGAACTCATTCTGTTTACTCAGACATGGCCTTGGGATATAATGAGTTTGGTATTTGAACAGTAGAAAGCAGCAATATGTTACATTTAGGGAAGAAGGAAGGAGTGACTTTTCCCTGTGAAATTTCTAAGATCATTTAAGGGGACAGAATGTAATTAATTACTAAACTGGAATTCAACCAAAGGACTGGAACTAACTATTTCTTGTTTGCCAAAACAAACAGAAAAGACAAACAGAACCACCATGGTGTCTTTCATGACAACTGGTCAGGATTTGAAATTCAAATCACGTTCAATTGACTTAATGGCTATAATTTAAAATGCTAATTCCTACTACATGTTACTTTGGGTTGTTTTATTCTAAATATAATGGAAACCAGTTGCTTTCATGACTGTAACTGTCACTAAATGCAGTTGATCTCTGCTGTCTGAGAGAGTGTCTTTGTCAACAGTCAGGCAGCTGTATTTCTGCACCCAAACTGATACTTTTCTGTGTTGTGTAGAGAAGCCACTCTATGGCATAGAAATCTGGGCTCAATTATAACAACAGAATGCTATCTCAAAAATTCCCGTGCCAATCTTTTTTTTTTTTTTATTCGGCCATCAATTATTAGGCAAGTACCTCCCTTCCCTTTTTACAAGTGAATTGCTCTGATATGTTCCTAGGTTGTTTGTTTCTTTTAAAAGGATTTTCAAGCCTTTTCCTTTGTAGTTCTAAGCATTGCTCTTCTGAGAATCTTACTGCTTTTTAGCCAATACTAATGATTAATCCACAGCAATATAGTCTTTGTTGGTTTTATGAATGTTTTTGAACATTTTCTTTATATGAACCATGATGTTTTCCCATCTGAAATTGCAATGTTTGCCTCTGTCAGAAATATAATAGAGTGTTAGAGACTTGAAAATTGCCTTTAAGATTTGGAAATCCAACTAAACTTGTCCTGGAATTGTCAGTGTGTGGGACAGCAGAAACTTTTGAGAAGGAGGTGTTAGAAATGCCAAATAGCACTGTGGAAAATGCTGAATTGTTGCTTTTGCAAACTGAAATTTTGTATTGTATATTCTTTTACTGACTTATGAATTAAGGCTGTCTCATCAGAAATACTTTGTAGGGAATTTAGGATAGTACATAAAATAAGAGGGAACACTGCTAATAGTTTTGCTGTTGGTTGTGTTAAAAGAATTATTGCAAAATCTCTCTCTCAAATAAGGGTTCAATTCAAATACATAGCTCTGCTAAAAGATAAAGATGATCCTGGAAGGACTTAAAAAGTGACTGAGGTCATGGGTTGGAACCTAAGGAAATGCGGCTCAGCAAACAGGCTGACTGATACTGGGCACAAAATTACCATATCAAGGCAAACAAGCAAAGCTGTGGCTGCCAGGGAAGTAATAACCTGGAAAGAAGGATTTCCTCCACACACACATACCCCTTGCCTTTTGTTGTCAAGATTGCTCACCGTTTTCAGATGAGCTGCAAATTATGTGATTTCTGTTAAACAAAAAGGGCAAACCGGACACTTGGAAAGCTAAAGATGCCCGAGGAAAAGAATACGAAATTAACAGGCGCAAACGAACCTTGTATCGAGCTTTAACTTCCTCTAACCCTAGGCCCCTGAACCACTACTCAATTGCTGGGACATCTGTACGTTCGTATTTACCTTCAAAGGGCACAGACAAGAAGAATATGCAACAGTGTAGTGTTATATAAGATAACTTAGTACTCTGCAGTTAAAGTAAACCCAGGACTGATAAAGAGGAAGCATCCCAAGGAAGTTTGTGGCTGGGATAGATAAGAAGGAAACATCCCAAGGATAATCGTGCACATCTGGAACAATCACAACTACGCATGTGCCAAGGGAAGGAGGTGAAAAGTTCAACCTGATGAAGACTTCGAGCCTTCATCGCTGAGACCCCCTGACGACCACCACCACAAGACAGTGCGCAGGCGCAATTGGGAGGAGTTCATGGAAATGACTTCTTGGGACTCATTTTAATACGAAGCGGGACAGGTTATGAATATGTATAGGTGTATGAGATAACCTAATGATTTTGAACAGGATATGGTATAAAAATGCCACAAACTCGGATCAAAATCGTGCCTACTTTGTTAGGTCACCCACTCTTGCAAGAACGTATAATAAATTAATTACTGCTTCACTAACGTGTCTACCTTGAGTCCTTTCTTAGACCTATTTGTCATTCCCGTCCGAAATCCCTCCGTTTATTTATGGATTAGCTATTTAGGTTTACAGGTTCAACCAAGGTGCCTTATTCACAATAGTACATAATATAATACACATTGCATGTCTGGCAGGTTCCCGCTTCCCATTGGTGAAGAAAATTAATATTTATGAGCTTACTAAGTTATCTTACATAGCCCTTAACTGTTTGCCAATCTGGTTTTGTCGGGGCCCATTGAAGCCCTGAATAGTGGGGCTTGATTGTTTGTTGATTGCCGACACCCGTTTGTAGGGCTGAGACAGACAATTATCATGTTCCACCCCATGTCCTGAGTCACAATTCAACCACTCACCGTCCTCAATTCCCGAAAAGGGCAGTTTGCAAAAGCAACATTTCCCAGCATTTTCCACAGAGGCTAGATAGTGAAAAGTTATGTTGACTGTTAGCAGAAAAGAAGCTTTGGGTGAAGATGACAAGAAGAATACAGAAAGCTCCTTGACTGGCAAAAATGGTAACATTTCTTTGAAGCAATGAGAAATACTAAAATGTTCAGGGGATTGTCATTCTGTGAAGGTTAGAGTTTAAGAAAAGTGCTCCTTAACTGAGCGGGCGACTGGGAACTGGAAGAGGTTGCCAAGAGAGATAGTAAAGTCTCCCTCCTTCAAAATATTCAAAAGCTGTATGGACACAGTCCTGAGGAACCGGCTCTAGGTGGCTCCACTTGAGTAGGGAGGGAGGACAAGATGACCTCCAGATTTCCATTCCAACCTCAATTATTTTGTGATTCCTAGTTCTGGTGATTCTAAGAATAACATTAATCAGTTATCTTCTGGAAAGTGGGGATTTCATTAATATACACTTAGTCTTCACCTTAGGTTTACTGATACTTTAGAGAATATTTTTCGTGAGAAGTTTTTCTGTGGTTAGATACCATGGCTATTACTTAGAAAAGTAAACAAATAACTAACAGCAGAAGATTAAACTGTGAATTGAAATGTTGGACAACTGTGGGAATTAGTATAGACAAGAATAGTGGTGTATTTCTAAATGATGTTATCAATTAAAGCTTTGGTGAACTTTTGAAGATACAACATATGGTTGTAAATTACCCAAAGCATGCTAAAGAAGGTTTAATATATATTTAGTTGTCAATATTACACAGTCATAGAATTACAGAATCACAGAATGGTAGGGGTTGGAAGAGACCTCTGGAGGTAGAGTCTGCAACCTCCCTGGACAGCTTGTGGCAGTGCTCAGTCACTCTCATAGTAAAAAAACGGTTCCTGACTTTCAGATTGAACTTCCTGAGTTTCCGTTTGTGCCAAATGCCTCTTGGACACTGGACATCACAGAAGAGACCCTGGCACTGTCCTCAATGTGTCTTCCCTTCAGCCTGTTTGTATGCCTAAATAAGACCTCCTGGAGCCTTCTGCAGGCTGAAGACTCCCAGCTCTCATAGAAGAGATGCTTCACTCTCTTATCTTCATGGTCCTTTGTGGGACTCTCTTCAGTAGCTGTGTGTCTCAAACATGAACTATTTAAGTAGTATATGGATTCCAAGTCTACTAATCCTTTTTTCCAAGTATATTAAATCTTCACTCCTAATTGCCTATGTCAGTAATTTCCAGGATCATTTTGAATTAAGCAATAAATCCATATGACCCTACTGAGATTATTAAAAGAGGTGGCATGGGTTTATCTGCAACATTCCATGTCAAAAAAATTAATACGCTGTTTTAAAGAACTCCTGGTCTCCTGGAAATTGAAAAGGATCAGGATAATAAGCATATTCCACAAACTTTCTAGCACTATCAAAGTTACACTGATCAAGATATTATTCTCTGAGCTCTCTTCTTATGAAGCATCTGGTGGCCCCTCCAGCTCTTTGGAGTCCTCAAGGCTTTGTTTATATAGGCATTCTCTGTGAATAATCCAGCAGGATAGGGCAGGAAATCCCTTATAAGAGAGGTAGGTACAACAAAGGCTGTATTGGAAATGTCAACTCTTACTCAAAAAAACTTCTATCTGAGAATAGTAATAAAATTCCCCATACAATCCCTAGCAAATATTTTGTGAAGCTGATTATATAGCCCTGGGGAAAACTTACAGGAGGTATTTATGTAGTTGAAATTCCTGTTTTTTCTAAGAATTTATGTGTTTACAGAAAAGTGCAATGAAACATTAAGTTTATAATAAATTGCAGCATTTCAAAGCAATATATCATATCTCAGAAGTGGGGGAAAATACCAGGCACCAAATTTAAATACAGCAGGTGGCAAAAGGATGTCACCAACTATCATACTTGCTTATTTGCCTAGCTAGCTTTATGCAACTTTTGCTAAGACTTGACTAAAAAGAATGATCATTTTGGTTTTACTTTTAGCTGATGGAGTCTCCTGGTTTCAGAAAAAATGTTCAGTTCACAGACCCTTTTTGTTAATCACAAATATTCACAAATGTAAGAGGCCTACTTGGGTTTCCTTAAACTTCAGTGACAGTTACAGCAGTAAATTATTAGCTAGTTTGAATTTTCTATTTCTATTGGTATCATTTCTCCTACAGTACACTCATGATTTTCTGCAAACTAGTGAAATGTATTTATTTATTTTCAAGACTTCCATCATAAAAGCAGCTGACATAATAGCATCTGTCTGATGAATTTAATGCAGACCTCCAATTTCAGTTGCCTACTCTGTGCTATAAAGCCATGGTTTTAAAAGGCAATGCATGCATTCAGTTCTGTATCTTGTTTTCATTTACCAGTTATCTGTCCTACTGTTTACAGAAACAGTTGGAGGAGAGTATTTTCAACAAAATTTTGTGTAGTGATAATGTCTCTTCTCGTTTTACATGTTACTCCCATTGACACAACCTTTTGTCTTGCCTGTTTCTAGTTTCAGGGTGGGTTTTTTGTCTCTTCTTAGTATGCTGGCAGACTGTTCCATTTCATATGTACCCTTTGGATGGTTTCCCAAAAGAGCACTATCTAAAATTATTGTTACAAATAGCGATTCTGGTGTAAACTTCCTGACCCTTTCTTGTGACTAATAATGACGATGATTCCTTATGCTATACTGAACCCAAAGTATTTAATTTATTTCATATTTTTTTATGAAGCACATTTCTGAAGCCAGCAAATTAGCTTTGTTCCCTTCTCACAAACCTTCAGCATTTCATATCCAGCAACATGGAGAATATTTTAGATATTTAGCTTTTTTTCCTAGCTTAGATTTTTTCTTATATTTCTTTAAGTACTTGGCTCATTTCCACTCTTTAGTCAGGAGCTTGTTTGCAAAGTACTTCATGGTTAAACTGCTAAAGTCTAATACTTTTCTGAAAGCACTTTGTCAATGAGATATTACTGAAGAAGAGAAAATGAGTAAGAGAGCAAGCTAAAACTTTGATTTTGTATTTGGTTTTATTCTTTGCAGTTTTCCTGACTGAATTTTATAGAAGCATATAAAGTAAAACATAAGATAAATCTTCTGTTATTCTTTAAATCTGGTTATGGAATATTGAGTGGTGTAAAAAAAAAACCCCAAACAACCCTTTTTGCCTTTCCTTCAGTTCTAATACTTTTTGCATAATTTATACATCATTAACCTCTGTTGATAGTGGTTTCCTGTATTTGCTATCCACATAGTATAGCAAAGGAGCAAATCTGGTCCTTTCCGAGGTGCTCTAGCTAGACAATCAGTTTCAATTTTGTTGTTTTATTTACTCTATATTCACAAATCAGCACATTTTGCTTAATTCAGACCTTTTGTTGGATCCAAGAGCATTATCTACTGACTACTGCCCTGAACAACATTTGGAAGACAAAAGTTTTTTCATCATTTATGCTATTGATTTACTGCCTGATCTGTAACGTGAAAATAATTTACATAACAAAATTCTTTAAAATATCGACATCAGAGTAATCAGGAGAAAAAAACAGAAGAGATAAACATGGTGTTCTTTATAGGTTTTTATAGGTTGTAAATTACGCAATACTGAATCAATAAGTGTCAATGAAATACTAATTTTGGAACTGTAAACTATATATTATTTAATAACACCTAATTAAAATGATTTCTTTAGTTAACCTACAGAATAGCCTTCCGTGGTTTGGAGAGTTTTGTATAAAAATAGGTGACGTAATCAAACATTTTTTTAAATAAAATACTTAGTATTCCCACAGCTATTCCAAAAGACTTTTTATAAAAGGTTTTTGAATTTTGGATTAGGGCTGAAAATTTTGAAGGATGTAGCTCTAATAGCATCTGAAGTGACTACTTCCTTCAAGGGATAAACAATTGTTTTCTTTTACGAGGATAATGCCTTCTGATATTGAGGATTCACCTTCAGTGATTTATAATTGCCCCCAAAGACAGATTCTGAAAAATAAAGAATTGATGCCTGTGATTTTAAGTTGGATTTATTGCTACAGTCATTCCCTGGAAAGCATAAAAATGCACTGATGGAAACATGCTGTTAAATTCATAAGACTAGTTACTGAATACATATACATGTTTTGAGTAGTGAATTAATAAAAGGTATGTTTTCCATCTGGGCAGCTGTCAAATCTCATGAATGTGTCAACATTATCTTTCTCTGCTGAAGTAATTTTAGTAAATTTTAGTAAGTGCTTTTCTTTTGAATGAAAAGACACTAATAATCACAGTAGGCTCATTCTTCAACTCCCTCATAGTAGGAGACAGGACTTTTAGGGGAAAGGGTTTCTCATTTTCCTGTGCCATTTACTATTCCACTGTTCTGAGAAAGATTTTTTTGCAGACTGTGCTGGAGGGTAAAGTCTATGGATCACTCATGAAGCACTGAAATTGGTGATGTCAGACATGTATGACCTAGGTTGCTCAAGTTACTGAATCAGGCTGTTGCACGTTGGATGGTCTAGACCTTTTTCTTTTCCTCAAAAATATCAAATATTTAATTTGGAGTTTACAGGCCCAGGGTGGGGAAATTAATGCATATTTAAATGGTAAAAGTTGAGCTAGTGTGCTTCATGAAAGAGGTTGTTTTTCATAGTCAGGGGCCCTTTAAGACTTGGAAAAAACCCTAAAACTTGCTGTATATCAACAAGTAGCACCAGGAGAGTAAAGATACCCAGTTCAGGACGAATATTTTTTTCCCCCTCACTTCTTCTTTGTTTTCCTAGATCTTCATGAACTCTGCTTCTCAAATAAGCTGTCTTTCATAAATTGTTTATACAGACACCAAAACCACTTTTTTGTGTGTGTAAAAAATGATTTAAGTCCCTGAAGAACTTTGGCAATGAGGATTCTTATGCCTTAATACTTATTTAAAGAAACAGTCTGGAAAGTGGTAAAATAAATGTAATATGAAAATAAATAAAAGCTGCATTGGGAGCTATAGGCAAAAAAATCCAAGCCCCAAAACCCAAGCCCAAAAAACCAAACACATCACCCCCATGCAAAAAAACCTCACTCCTCTCCAAAGTATGAAACCCTTACATTTATTCAGACATATCCTTTGCAATGCTTCGTGTTGATTTTTTATAATTTTATATTAAGAACCAGCATTCATTGGTATTTATATGCATTACCTCCTCTAGAATTGAGTCATCGTGAGCAGTTATGGCAAAAATGTTACATTAACATTTGATAACTCCCTCATTATCTTAGATCATCAGTATTTTACAGATTGTGAGTCACCGTAAGTGATCTTTTGGCAGATGTGGTATGCGTTTGAGCTTTCCAAGAGGCTTATGATCATAGCTGTTGCTGCTAACCTAGAGCAGCCCGTGCTCAGGAATGACACTGGGTGTATATACTTTGTTGAAAGCCCTTGTTAGTGTGCTGTAGCTGCTGAGACAAATCTTGAAACAACTGGATATGCTATAATTGTTCATCTTAGAGTGGCTGCAGTGCTGTGGAAAGCTATGTTTTTTTTCATCCTCAAGCCTGTTGTAACTTAGTCAGTCAAGAACAGGAGTTAAGCATACTGGTGTGAAAAAAGCTATGAAAAAGCATGTTTTGCTTTGTGCTTAGCAGGGCTGTGCTCGGTATCAATAGTGAGGCTAGTGTAAGGCACTGGCCCATTAGTAGTACAGCGTTTAGGGATTAGAAAATTAAGACATTAGAGGAATGGACAGGATGTGTATCAGAAGGGGAGGTGTGCGGGCACTTTGTATTTGGGAAGCACAGAAGGATTGTGAAGATACAGAAATTTTCATGAGAAATCAGAAAGGAGGTAGGAACTGAGGACCAGAAAAAAGGAGGTTTATACTGAGGAAGTTAATGACCTCTGTAGGTGGCTATTGGACAAGAGTTCAGTAAGACATTTTGAATTGGTCAAAGGAAATACTACTTGAGAATGAATAGAACAAATGAACAGTTAATATGAAAAGTCAGATTAAAATGAAATTGGCTACTAATGCAAATGAAAATATGTATACCATAAGGATCAATTATTGAGCAAGGACCATAAGAACCAGTAATAGTCTTTCTCTTTCTTTGGCTGGATGAAGGTATAATTGTTTTAGAGAAAATGAAACAACATTAAAGAAGAGATTCAGGATAAAATTATACCCCATTTATCAAGCTGATAGATTATGGTTATAAAAGTTTTAGTCCCTGCTCTGTCTTATCTTCTGATAATGACACCTTTTCTTGTTCTGGGGGGTTTCTGACCCTGCAATGAGTTTGTTAAAGTTATAAAAAAAAACCAACCTGACAAATGTTACCTTTTTTCCTAACCTGGTGGGTTGGATCAGATCAATAAAAAGCTTGATAAGTGCCAGAGTCACTTCAAAGAAAGGTTCAGGAGTATACAAATGGAAAAATGGTGTAGAAAAGACAGAGAACAAGCAGCAGCAATAGGTGAACTCTTAGATTAGCTGAGAGATAACCCAGAATTTTTCTCAGGGAGAAAATACAGAACTGTTTATATTTTGGTGCTATAATCCATTATCAAAAAGCTTTGTCCCGATTTTGATTTAAATTTGTGGTCCAGACCACAATAAAGGATTGCATTTAATTTTCCTTCATCTTAAATAAATCCTAACCACTATACAATTTACAGTGTTCATTTCATATTTATTATAGAGCTAACACTGAAATAAACCAATTGTGCTGATATTTATCAACTGTCTCCTTGCCTTTCCCTCAATATCAAACTTATAAGGATTGCCCTGGTGCTTTCACTGACTTACCAGAACATGAAAATTTTTTAAACACAAGTGAGGTGGGATTTATAGATCCTAGCATCTCTTCTGTTCCAACAATTCAGTGCTGATGTTATTCCTCAGGGAGGCTTAGTCTGCACAACACTGCAGACCAGCCCTTTAATTGTTCAGGCCAGCAGGAGGAATCAGTGGTTTCTCACAAATTAAAGTTGACTCTGAAGACTCATGTAACATATGACAGGGTAAGGCAGATTGTCTGCCTCTGTGATTATCCAAGGTATCTTACTGCTAGTCCGTGGTCTTCTTGATAATACTGGAATATGTACTTAGGGTGTGTGGAAACATGATTGGTAGCCTCTTAAAGAGAAGATGTTGTAGAAAGAGAGGAAAGGGAGTTAAATCTGGGGCAAACAATAATATTCCATACTGAATCTGGAAGCTTGTTTCTTTCCATAGCATCTGGGAGGAACTGTGACCATTTAGGCTTGATAGTCCTGGTCCAAAAGAATTGTGAGGGTACTGAGGTCAGCAACATTTTTTGATTTCTATTATAGACTCTATTTGAAAAAGATTAAAGAGATAATTTCAGGTGCTGTGTGTAGTACCTGCAAAAGTTCTACATTGATACCTTGTTTATAACATGAGAAAAAATACTCGCTTTTTGAGATGACCATAGAATCATAGAATATCCTGAGTTGGAAGGGACCGATAAGGATCATCAGGTCCAACTCCTGTCTCCACACAGGGCCAGCCAAGCCAGAGCATGGGACTGAGTGCATCATTCAGATGCTTCTTGAACTCAGTCAAGCTCGGTGCTGTGACCAATTCCCTGGGGAGCCTGTTCCAGTGCCTGATCACCCTCTCAGGGAAGAACCTCTTCCTAAAACGCCTAAATGCTGTGCCTCCTTGATCTACTTCTAAAATTTTTCAGGAGCCATAGACTGAGCTAGATGGAAACAGGGGAACATAGAAAATAAAGGGTTATTTATGAGCAGACTGAATATCATTCTAACAATGTGGCTTGGAAGGTTTAATATAATTGCTGATTATTTTTGTCTATAAACAAAAGGGAATTAGTATATTACACGCAGTCAAAATAGATGAAACAGTGGGACACACTTCAATTAGTAGCTTTTTTATGTCAAAATATGTGAGTTTTTCTTTGATTCTTGCAATTCCTGCTGAGACAGAGATAATATCACAATTTGGGACGGTCTTTAATACCAGTGCTTCACTTCCTTTCTCTGCACATAAATTAAAAGGAAAGAGGAAATATATCTTGTTTACACAGAGGTAATTTAAAATCATCTCCTAACTGAGCTTCTTACATTGTACTTTGAGTTTTCATTTGTACCTATGGTAGTTCTAGCAATACCGTACATGTTTGAATGGAAGTGTGACTTTTAAGAGAGGATGTAAGAAAGAAGATATAAAGAAAATTCCTTAGAATAAGAGCCCTTGATATTCGTACCTTGACAATCAAGATTTGTGATTTTATGACACAAACCAAATATCTACAACTATTTTTAGTAATGTTGTGTATGAAGCAATATAAAAACCACCTTATAATATTCTTTTAATACATTATTAAATAAATTCAATCTACCTTTACCTTTATGTAATTGAAGGGTATTCAAATTATAATCCCCAAGAGGAAAAAAGGAAGATAATGAGTGCTCATATTTCCTATCTTGACTGTTCTTTTGTTCTTCTTGGCATTGTCTTAACATGTGATTTATGCATAAAGAACCCAATAAAAATACTTTCTTTTCCTATCACATAGCGTATTAGAAATATTTCTTATTCACCACTTTGTAATCACTGCAAAGTAAGTTCTATCAGTACTTAAATTATTACAGTTTTGACTCCTTCAAAAATTAGATACCTGCATTTTTAGCAAGTTTATATATTTTTTTAGAAAGTATTTTTAGAATCCTAACATATTCTTAGGATTCTCTTTCCACTTCTGCACTCTGTAAAATTTTTCCATTGCTATTGACTTGGCAAATGTTAGAGCAGAATGGTGTTGTATATAATAAGTTTTTCTTTTCCCACAAAAGGGGGATGGGGAAGATGGTAAAAAAAAAAAAAAGTTAAAAATTGTGGGCTGAAATACAGACAGTTTAACAGGGTAACAAGGAAGATAACAATAATAATAGAATGAACAATAACAGCAATAATGACAGTGACAGTAGCAATAATACAAATTATGCACAAATGCAGTTGTTCACTGCTTGTGAAAGGGAAATACCTACCCGATGACCAGTCTGTTTCCAGGCACTGATTCTGCCTCCCAGCTCACTTTCCTAGTTATGTACAGAGCATGATGTTATGCTGTATGGCATACCCCTTTGGCCAGCCTGGGCCAGCTTTCCTGGCTGTGCTCTCCCAGCTTCTTCTGCATCGTGCAAAGTGTGAGAAGATGAAAAGTCCTTGACTTAGTATAGACACTGCAACAACTAGAACTGTCAGTGTTGTATCAGTATTATTCTCATCCTAAATCCAAAATGTAGCACTATACCAGCTATTGGAAAGAACCATTAGCTCTATCTCTGCTAAAACCCGGACAACTCTTTATATGAAAAAATGTTTGCCTGTTTTATCAGTTTTTCTTACATTAGGGCAACAAAGAAAGGAGAGCGATGTCTTCATATAAAAAGAGTTGAAGATGAAGTTATACAGGCAGAAGGATATTTACACGTGTGAGGTACATAAATACACTTAAGTTTACAGTAGTGGAAGCTGTATGCTAAATGGGAAACCATCACCTATATCTTTTGCATGACACATGGTCAGTTATTTAATACTCAATATCACCTCCTGTAACCAAAGTTTGACAAAACTCTTAGTTTTTTCAAAGTAATAGATCTTTGTTTCTATACACAATCCAATAGTAGAATTTAAAATAAATTTAATTTCCTCAATTTCCATTATGCCCAGTACTGTGGTAACTCTTGTTACCAAAATACAAATTTAAAATTAATACTTTAAAAACATTTATTCAAATTTCAAAATATTATTTTATTATAGTTAGCATGGCAAGAAATGGAGGACTTTATTTTGAAGTCTTCATTCACTTTCCTTATTGCTTGCACTTTTTCATTATCATTATTATGAGCACAGATCAATATTTAGGCTCAAAAGTAGGATTTGTTCCCATAAGGAAATGTAGGGGTCATAAAAAGATACTTCAGAAACACTCAGCATGGAATCTATTCTCTTGAATGCTGCGTATTAAGGAAATGTATCAATGTTATGCATATAACCATTAAATCTCAGCTTTCCCTTAGGGTCTGATTCCAATACTTTATTCATGTAGAATTTTAAGTAACTTGATTAACATTTGTTTCAGTATTATAAGGAATAGATTATGCTTTAGCCTACTGTGACTTTTTTTTAGTAACAAAGCTAAAAGAAATATTTCTTTTGTAATGGACAATGGTAATGAATTGTTGAACTCAGACTGAGCTGATGTGAAAACGTAAAAATACTGAATCAAGAAATGAGGGAGAAGTTGAATGAAAGAAAGGAGTCCCCGTGCCATTATTTTAAGGTAGATTTATATATGTGTATGTGATGGTTGTTTACTACTCAGAAATAACAATTACACTGTAGCGGTTCAGCAGTAGTAGAAATAAAATGCAGCCATTTCCATATATTTCCCAAAGCATGGTAAATCAACAATGTGGAACATTTTGTGGGGAAGCAGGTTGCCAAATGTATAATTCAAGGACCATGAAACTAAAATGCAGCATTACAAAACGTAATTTCTGTAAACCCCACCATAATTAGTGATGTATAGCCATGACACAACTGCAATGTTTTCATTAACCCTTCCTTTTCCACAGGACCAGAGGTGTTTAGAGTCAAAACTCCCATGTATTTATCCAGAAAAATTATTCTGAATTTCCCAACACACAATCCTGTATAAGCCTGTGCTTATAACTTTCAGAAGCCTTACAGAAACCTATCTAGTACTGGCATTTTCTTCTTACATATTGTCTCTCAGTATCTATATCAAACAATCACCTCAGCTTTTGTAATGGAGTCCCTTACTGCTCTTCCCTGCAAGAAATCCTCTTGATCCTTCATGGGACACAGATTCCTTCTCTTTCTCCTGCTTTCTGTTCAGCCTGTAATTTCCTATCTGCTTCCAACTTTGGTCTGACAGTAGTGTGTACCAGTAGAGCTTTTATGATGACTCTCAAAGTCTGTTTCTCTAAAAAGAGAAGCCAGCAGGCAGCTTCATGCTGGTTTTGGCCTTCCCAAAACTTTTCAGTTTCTTCTGGCTAATGTGTTTTACAGGGAATATGCAGTTAACCTTTCTGTCCCTTCTCCTTTCAGCATCCCCTAAGTGTTTTCTATACATGTGTCCTTAGATAAACTAAAAGTTTGAGCTCTGCTTAGAAAGACTCCTCCCCAGGTCCCATTTCAGGGAACTTGTGTAGGTGCCTCAGTCCTCTTCTGCTTCCTTTCTTCCTTTACAGCTATTTGATGCTTATCAAGCTCTTCATCTCTTCAGTTGGGGTAGACCTGTTATTGGGTATTTTAACCTCAAGTTGGCTAAATTGCTATCATTAAAAAAAAATTTACTGGAGATGCCTTTAAACTGGTTATCATAGACACCAGTGGGTTGGCAACACAGCATGAGCTATTTCGTCCTCTCGGGGAGATATACTGTTAAAATTTGAGAATGCAGGGATACAAACTGCCTAAAACCAGAGTATTTCGTGTATGCATAATATTTAAAACAAACAAACAAAAAAAGTCCTTACAGCTTTCCTAAAAGTCAATCAGATGTGTGTCTACCTGGATTTTCACATTATGCAGCTGGATCAGTAACGTATCCAGTTGGATCAGTGAATTGTGTAACTCAATCTGTAAAATGTTTAAATTCTCAAATATCAAAATAAGCAACTGAGTGTGTATTGAAAGTGTATTGGTCAGTTATGCAGCATGATCAGTAAATCATTTAATTAGATGACTAAAACATCTAAGAGAATCTTGAAAAAAATGGACTCATTTGTAAAGTATCCTTGATATTTAAGGAAATATAAGCATCAAACTGTCACTTCAAAAGGTTTGATGCATTGTTTTGTAATAATTTCAAAAACTATAATGTCATGGGCATGTTAGAATTGAACTGAACTGTTGGTCTAAGAAGAAATCAGAAAAGACTATGAAATATAATTTAAAATGAAAATTTTCTCTTAATAAATTTTTGGGGGTCTTCTTTATCCTGTATCTACAAGGTTTTCAATGTCCAATGAAATCAAGACTGCAGCAGATTAAGGAAATAATCTAACAAAACAGGTAGAAATTGTCGAGATTTCAAGGAAAGTCTTTTAAAGCATTCTATCAGATTAATTTCTCTGCACTTATATTTTTTCCTTTTTTTCCAGAATTTTTGCTGTTGTTGTTGTTGTTCTGAGAACCATGCTTTTAGGAACAAGAGGTTTCTCTTTGTACATTTTGTTCCCCAGATCTAGTCAAATTTCCTGTAATTGAATTAATGCATCTTTAATTTTCTGCAATTCCTGTGAAGATTATGAAAATGAATTAGATAATGTAGAGATACATGAAGAAAAGATTATAGCTCATAATATTAAAAACCAGAAAGTTGTCTAAATATATTCTTTTTCTCAGTCCTGCTTTTCCTTTTAACCTTTGCAACAGAAAATAGTCTCTGCCCAAAAGTGGATGCATTTTAAACACATAATAAGGTATTGAAAAGCACATTACTTGTCCAGTCTTATACACCAGGTCTTGAGAACAACTGTGAATGAAACTTTGCTACTCTAGACTTCGTTCTAAGGATTATCATATCACCTATTAGGAAAAATGATAATGGAAAAAAAAGGATGGGAATTCTACTTTGGTTAGATTAGACAAAAATTCCTTTATTTTTGTTAGAAACAGGTAATGGCTTGTCTGAGTGTGGTTTAGTGAAGGGGAAAGAAAGCTCAAATAGATTTTTAAGAACAGAAGTTCAGCTTTGTAGAGACCAATGAGGTTTTGATGGGGAAGATAAGTAAGGACTTGCAAGTTCTCCACTCTTAGTCCCTGTTATGTCCCCTTTACTTGAATATCCTACCCCTCTGTTGCTGCTCTATGTACCTTCCACATCAATCTTGAACCCAAAACGTTCAGTCTCTTTTGGCTGGGTTGCCTATCTACTTCAAACCCCTTTTACATGAAGTAAACGTTCTTTCCTCATATGTTGACCCTGTTTCCTTGCATTCCATGGCCTGCTGAGAGGGAGAAAGGAGATAACTATGGATTATGATTTCTTTCTGTTTCTGAAGGAGCTGTAGATAATAGGAACCGTCATCTCTCCCTGGGATGGAAAGGAGAGGAGCAGAGGTATCTGCTTTTCATAGTGATTAGTCAAAACTGCAAGAGACAGTATTACATTTCATGGTCTTGTTCTTTTCCTCACACTAACATTAATTACTGACTTCCTATCTTGTCTTTGTAGTATCACTAATGTAGGATTCCCCTCCAATATATTTTCTACACACAAGAAAGTACTGAAATGTCTAACAGATTTAGAAACTTCAGTACTGAATTGCATTTCCATTTCAAAATATGTTCAAAAAAAACATGGTTCAAGGTGTTTTCCAAAATATATAAATATTTCTAGCAGTCTTTGAACTTATGAACCAGGAAAGCTTCTTTTAATAATGTGAGAGTGGCTATGGCCCTATAATGGCACATGTTATCTTTTACTGAAGGATAGCTTTGTTGCTGGATTTGCTCATTGTCAAATTTGCTTAAATAACAGATACATTTTCCTAGATACTGTCACCCAACAGAGTGGCAGTCTGCCATCTCCCCCTCGCCCCTACTCTGGTGACACACAGTGTC
This sequence comes from Hypotaenidia okinawae, assembly GCA_027925045.1. Lineage (NCBI taxonomy): Eukaryota > Metazoa > Chordata > Aves > Gruiformes > Rallidae > Hypotaenidia > Hypotaenidia okinawae. Next base: position 23,078,148 of record BSDF01000001.1, on the reverse strand, counting down.
TTTGAGGTAAACAGGCTTCATGCACTCAGGTTTCAGTATCACTAGCTCTAATTATTTGTCTTTCTTACATCTATCCCTATGCAACACTACAACTGCTGTCCTCATTGCAAGCAAGAATTTGTTAGATAGAACCTTTACATCTTTTTCAGTAAACAGAAAGAATGATCGAAGAATAATTCAGAGCTATACAGTTAATGAGCTGGAAATGTCTGGGTCAAGAAATAAAAATAATCATACCCTTTGATTTTTCACTAAATTGCATGATACATTGTTTCAAAGGTCGATTTACTGCTTTTCCAGAAAGAAGCTGAAAAATCACCATTTTTTCTTTATTCCATGATATCATGCAATAGTGCTAATGGTTATTATGTTAACAGTAGCTATAGCTTATATGTGTCACCCATGAATTACTATGATTAGTATTTATTCTGTAGGCATTTTGCATTTGTAAACAAGAATTTTTCAAAATAGGCAAGCAGTGTTAAACACCAATACCTTGTTTTCTACTATAAACAATTCCATTGTTTTCAAGAAATATCAATCAGTTATATTTTACTATTTCACCAAGGAAAAAAAGTGAAAAATAAATCTACAACATATAACAGTCTAATTTTGTTGTCTACACAGTTGGAAAATGCTCTGAACTAAAACATTAGTTAGCATAGTTACATGTCAACATACAGCACATTTTTTCTTACCAGTGTATGTTCACAGATTTCCTATCATACTTCTTTCCTCCAGTTCTCCTGACTGATTCCTGGTATGTGCTGCTTGTCTTTATCCAAAGTTTCCTATCCTATCTACATATAATACAAGGAAGCCAAAAAAGATCTTACTTACTCAGTTTTTTTGAAACACAAAAAGATTTCAAAGGAGAAATGATCCTTAAATAGTGTTTTTTTAGCCTCTCTAGAATCAGCTTCTTCATTCAACAAGAGAGAAACTGGCTCCTGCCACAGCTGGCGGTTTCTTCTGCATTTATGGTTCCTAGTACCATGGCCCAAAAGGGTTTCTCACATGTTGAGGAGGATCACTTTAGAAGGTTAATTTCACTTTTTAGTTTACCGCTATTCTCAGTAAGACTAGTCACTGTCGTCTGCTTTCTTGGCAAACTTAAGTTCTTCAGTGCTAGTATGGCCTATGACTGTTCTTACCAATTCATGTTTATTCTCATAATACAATGGAGGTGTTAGCTAGCAAGAATTTCATATCTGAAGGAAGGTTTTAATTTCTGCAAGAACACCCCATAGTTCTTTACTCACCCTTCAATGATGCACATAAATAATGAACTTTTGTCTTTCTTTGTCCAGCTACTTTGACCAGCTACTGCTTGCTAGTCTAAGCTATCGAGCCAGTCTCAGGATGACCATACCAGTCTTTTCTGCCTCCTATGACTCTTGATTTCTCTGATAAATCCTAAAAAAATGTAGGGCATGCTACTCTTGCACTTGTTACCTGAATCATAAACGTGAGGCAGTAAAACCAGCTGAAAGCGACCCACCTTCAAAACTCCTGTTGCACAATGGATCACAAAAGGACTAATTCACAAAAGTGAGTCAAGGAAAGAGTTTGACACAAGCTGATCTTACCTATTTTTTTTAAAGAAAGAAGAAGCAAGGTGAAGTTAGTAGTCTCTTTTCATTTTCCCAATTATAGTAAAAACCTTTCTTACGGATTTAGTCTTTGGACCACTCATCTGTATTTTTGGTTCAAAAGCATTTGTTCCAGGTATCAGTTGAAATTCTATTAAAATACTTGCTTTAACATGAACACAATATATGTTTTAGACCTTTTTTTTTCTTGAGAAATGAGAATTCTACATTCATTATTTCTGATTTCTTTGTGACATAGCATATACTCTGTTCAGTTGACCTTGAGGGAAAGGGCATACAAGGCTTCTTTTTTTTTTTTGCCTTGTGAGTATCTACTGTGCTTTCTACATGGTACTAAGTACTTCATTATCAACCTTTTACTTCACAGGGATATCAATTTAAATGTTTTTTAAAATGTCATTTCATATCTACCATTTTTTGCTGCTTCTTTCTAATGGTAAGTGCTTTCTTTTCCTCTCAGAACAATGCTACTAGATGTGATACAACACAGTTTCTATCTGCTGCTCTTGTTCAACCAAACATCATAGTACACTGTGGTAAAAATCAGTTTGAATGGTTTGATATATGTTCAGTACTTCTTTTTTTCTGCATTCTATCATATCTCTCATGATGGCAAGGTGTTATTAGTTCATCAAATAATTGTAGACAACAATATGATATTGAGAAACATTTTCTTTGTATTCCAGAAAGAATCTTTTATTTTGTGTACTATCGATAATTCCCAATGATATAGACTTTTTCTAATATGTTGACATAGATAATAATTATTAACTTCCCCTTAAAAGAACTTTGCAAGATGCTCTACATCAATATTTGAATGACTTATTAAGCTAATGAGAGACACACTGTTACAGCTTCTGAATTTATTTCAATTCCAATAATATGCATTTTGTTTTATCAGTTAGTTTGTTGTCCAGTTTTACAAATGTTACTTAGAAAATTGGTGTTGGAATCACATATGGATAATTGTGGGTTGTAAGGCTTTTGTTGTTTGGTTTTAAAAAATTGTTTTATATGTAAATTTAAATTTAGCAATGTGATCACACTTTCTCTTGGAATAATTTTAGTGTTGAATAGAATCAATGATTTGATTTTACTTTAGTAGCAAAATTAATTCTAGTTAGATAACTTGTCAAGTTAGGTCAGATGAATGGAGATAAAATACTGAAATAGTATCTGTCTGACTTAGAAAGTATATTTGCAATCTTGATTAAAGCAAATTTAATAACTTGAGAGTATAATGAATGAAATTATTTAGAATTGGGAGTTTTCACATGCTACTATTGCAGTGACATTTTACAGAGGTTGTCAAGGCTTGAGGAATATGACAGTGTTCTTAGTTCTTACTATCACTGCATGTCTCTAAATTTTAGAAAGCATGTTCCAGAGGATACAAATATGATTAGGAGTTATATTTAGTAAATTAAGAATTGCTGAAATAAATTTCAATCTTACTGTTTTCTGCAATTTTTTACATATAAATGTATGTATGTAGTTTTTAAAAGAAAAAAATAACACAATTAGTTTAAAATTTTTAATCTGAAAAACAGTTTTCAGTTCTCTGTATTCCAAGGCTTTTCTGAAACCTGTGGGTTTGCTAGTGGAGAAAAAAAGAGAATCCTTTATCAGTTTATATGTACTAGGATTTCGGAAAAGTAAGTTTTATTTTAAATACAGACATTTTGTACTTCTTTTTTGTCTATCTTCTGGATTTTCATAATTCCTATTTTATATTTTGATTTTTTCACTTTCTTTTTTCATGGCTACAACATGTGTTTCATGAAAATTACCTTGACCCTTAGAAAGTGGTAGGTATGTTATTGTTATATTAGCTGTCTATGAAGTAGGCAATTATTTTATGGTTTTTCTTGCATCTTTGGCTTTCTTTTATCTCTTATCCTGAATGTAACCCGTTTTTCTATTAAGGATACTTAAAAAAACCCTGTTTACATTCCTATTTTGTTTAATCTGAAAGTATCTCTAGGCTATGTATTGTCCAACATGTTATTTACATCTTAAGATTTATATATTAATAAATTATTATCTCTTTTTTTTCACTTATAGAAAGATTAGGTACTAGATTTGGTAAGAAAGTGGAAACTGAAAACTTTCATTGAGCAAGGGAAAGAAAATAAAGTTATCAGATGGCTTGTAAAAGAATATTTATTGTAAGAAGCACTATAAACTATCCTTGCCTTTTTCATGGGTTTACAGTGGCTACACATGGTAGTGATCTAGGTGATACCGGAGAAAGCTCAGATAATGTGTCTTCTGCTGCTGAAAACTTAGCTTTAGTCTACATAGAAACAATGAGAACAATGAGAACAATATTAAAAATATGAGTAAATAAATAGTATAGTTTCATATGACATAATATGTGCTGTACCTATTTACACAGTTGTGGTAGTTTTGGCCCTGGCTAGAGGCCAAATGCCCACCAAGCCACTCGCTCACTCCCCCTTCAGCGGAAAAGGAGAGAAAATCTGTTTTCGGGGGCTTAGGCCTTGAGATAAGGACAGAGGGATCACTCTCCAATTAGTGCAATGGGCAAAACAGACTCTGCACAGAATAAAGGAAAGAAAAGTCATTTATTACAACTGACTAATACACCCAGTGAACCGGAACAAGATAAGAGTAAGAAGCAGCCAGGTCTTAAAGCGCTTTCCCCCCACCCCTCCCCTTCTTAGCAAACTTAAACTCCATCATGATTTTACTCCCTTCTTCCCCCCCAACATGGTGTGGGGAGGGACAGGGAATGGGGAGTGAGGTTCCGGTGGTACCAGTTGCTTTCCTTCCCCAGATCTTAACACTTCTACTTCCCCCCACCCCTCGCCTCTTAGCACCCTTAGCTTTAATCATCAATTTCGCTCCCTTCTTCCCTCCCATCGCAGCACCAGGAGGGGCAGGGAATGGGGAGTGGTGGGGGAGGATGTTCCAGTCCATTCCACCCAAGCTGTCCTCTGTCTCAGCTGAGGGGGGGAGGGGCATTCCACACACGCACACACTCTTCCCTTACAGCGCCGTGGGGTCCCACCCACGCCAGAGTCCTATCCACGAACTTCTGCAGCGTGAGTCCTTTCCATCAGGGAGTCATCTCCTCACCACAGGCCTCTCAGCAGGACTCGCTTCCATGGGTGCTGATGTTCAGGCCCAGACTCCCCCGGCCTGGTACCCTGCAATGTCACAAGTCCCCTGGCAAACCTGCTGAGGCGTGGATCAATCTCTTCACAGGGTGTAGATGTCTCTGCTCCTCGTCCTCATCCATGGGCTGCGAGGGGACAACCTGCTTCACCATGGTCTTCTCCATGAGCTGCAGGGGAAACTTTCTTTCCACATTCCTTCCCCCCCCCCCTCCTCCTGGGCCTGGCCTTGGCTATTGCTGCAGCTGGTCACATCTTCCCACTCTGCGTTCCGGTGGCAAAGTGCGCCAGCCAGGAGTTTTTTTCCTCGAATATGTGATTCACAGAGGCGCTATGAATCCTTCTGTGATTGGTCAAAAGTAACTTTGGCCTTGAATTGGCTCTTGTTTACTGTTGGGAATTCACAACGTACTGTAACTGCTGTTTTGCAAAAGCCACCTAAGCAGCACAGCTACAGCCAACTGCGACAACAGAAAAATGCATCTGTAATAGTTTATTGTAGAATCACCTGGGTTGGAAGAGACCCTTTAGATCATTGAGTCCAACCATAGTCTAACCCTGCCTAGTCCACCTTTAGACCATGTCCTTAAGCACTTCATCTACATGGCTTTGAATTACCTTCAGGCATGGTGACTCCATCACCTCCCTGAGCAGCCTGTTCCAATGCTTGACAACCCTTTCAGTAAAGAAATTATTCCTGATATCTAACCTAAATTTCCCCTGGTGCAATTTTAAGCCATTTCCTCTTGTCCTATTGCTTGTCACCTGAGAGAAGAGACCAACCCCGACATCTCTGCAGTCACCTTGCAGGTAGTTGTACAGAGTGATAAGGTCTCCCCTCAGCCTCCTTTTCTCAAGACTAAAAAGCCCCAGCTCCCTCAGCCTTTCCTCATATGACTTGTGCTCCAGACCCTTCATCAGCTTCATTGCCCTTCTCCGGATGTCCTCCAGCATCTCAACATCCTTCCTGTAGTGAGGGGTCCAAGACAGAATACAGTACCCAAGGCTCACCAGAGCTGAGTACAATGGAGCTATCACTTTCCTGCTGGTTACACATTTCTGACACAGGCCAGGATGCTGTTGGCCTGCTTGGCATTACATTACTTGGCATTTTTATCATTACAGAGAATTCAGGGAATTGTAAAAAAAATTAGACAGTGGTATTGAAAACCTCTAAGGAAGATGACAAAGGATTTAACCTAGAAAACTGAAGAATAAAAGCAGAATGTTAACTACAGAAAAAATGAACTACAGAAAAGATGAACTTTGATAACCTGTTTTTCTTAAAATATGAACACAAAAGGGCGTTTAATTAAAATAGAGGGTGATAAATTCAAAAGTGACAGAAATAAAAACTTTTTCAGGCAGTTCATGACTGCAATAATTAAGCTGCTGGCAATTGAATGTGAAAATTATTTGCTACTATATTTAAAGTTTTAAACTAAACTTGGTTTACTGATCAGCAGAGAAGATTTTTCCCCCACATTTTCCTCTGTGATTTGCCATCACCCACACAGTTTCCTATACTTTGGCTACTGAACTGGAGGAAACTACTCCCTGATTTATTGTGTCTGTACTTGTTTTTCTATTATTTCTTGGTTTTTACTTTATAATATAATTCTTCTTTTGCTGATGAGGTTTTTATTCCTGAGCCAAGTATCTTGGTTTTGTTAGGAACTTTTGCATCAGAGTCCTGTGGCAGGTTGTCTTACTAGTGCAGTGTAGTAAAGTATTTGTATGAGATTTTTAGTAGCATTCATTAATGTAAAAAGCATCACTCTTTGGCTGACTTTATGAGGTTTTCTGGCATTGCAATGCAAATCACATAGAATGTGGTCTGACAACATAAAATTATTCAGACCCCTTAACTAGTATTAGCATCTGCTATTTAATGGAACTGTTACCTAGGGTGTGATAATTTAAGTGTTTTCATGTAAGTATTTCTATGTGTTGTGTAAACTTTAGCTCTAATCAATGAAAGTCTAATCATTGCAACTGGGGACTGATCACCTTGAAGTGCATGCAAAAAGTGTTATTCAGATGTCAGAGATGTCCCAGGGGATCTTGCCTTGCTGCCAAAAAGGAAAGGAACAGATATTTCTTCAGTCTTGTGTCATATTTAACAATCCCATTCAGAAGCGTCAGATACCGCAGGGCCCTAAAGGCATGGTTATACATAAGAACAGGTCTCCCAGAGTTATTGATGACATTGGTGGGTCTCCATAGAAGGTAAGCTATCTAGCACACATGTAGCTCCCTATACGTAAGAGTGCAAAGCTAAACGTGAATCCCATCCTGACTTTTTCACTCGGGGTGCTGTACCCCATAGACATGATTGTACACCTAGCAGGTGAGGAGGGTGGAAGGGTGAGAAAGCGGGTTGGGACAAGGCTTTTGCAGCTATTTGAAACACGGAGTTGCTACTTCTACAATTTTGGGTACTTCTTGAACTTGAACAAGATAGTAAAGAATGGAGAAAGCAAAGCTGTGTTTAATTAATAAAGGTAATTTATCTCTTCTAAGGAAACCAAACTAAAGAGCCCCAAAGAACTCTTTTTACTTGAATAATGGAAATATAGGACAAACAAATGCTACAGGTACACGATAGCTTCTACTCCTGTGTTACAATTTAAATAAGCATTCTGATACACAGGTCTTCTATTAAACATGCTGGGCTTTTTGGGCGGGTTTTTTTGCTGTTTAGAATAAATTAACAGACATTCTTTTGTGTATTTCTCAAAAGGCTTCTGCTATGAAGTGAAAACTTTACCTAGACTTCTGCAGGAATAGAGTCTGGGGATATGGACATACCAAAGAATTTATTAATATTCAACAAATCTACAAATGCTTTGTATAAACTTTCATAATTATGCAATCAGAAACATATATTAAATTAAATGTTGCCCTTAAGTACCATTAAAAGTTTATTGATTCACTTCTCAGAAACCTAGTAAGACTTCATTTTCTAGGGAGGTGATTTGTACCCAAGAAACACCACTGTATAATGACTTATCAGAAGGTGAAAGGTATTATGCTCTGCTTACCGACCAATTCTGTCGTCTTATAAGAAACCATCAGTAGTGGAAGTTTCATACAAAATGTCCTTGAAGTTGTTGAAGGAAAATGAAAGGTAAGTCAGTTTGCAGAGTGAAAGCCATGTAAGCTGTACCTGAAAGAAAAGTATGGCCAATACTCTACCTTTATAACAACTTACGGGTAATGGCAAACACTCCATGAGATTTGCTACAGCAGTCCAAGCAGATCATCCAATAGCATAGAGCTAAACCCATCTGGGTTGTAACATTGTGGCAAGTGATTCCTGTCTGGGTAGAAAACATTGCTGTGAGGATGTCACATAGACACCATGCCCAAAAACAATGCCACTGTAGAACATTGCAACAGTGAAAAGGCAGATCCGGCTCTTTAGCTTTATGGACCCATGAGACATAGGGACATTAGGAAGAGATGCAACATATAGTTCCTTCTTGAACTGGGGAGCCTATAACTACAGTAACACAATATTCCAGATGAGGCCTCACCAGTGCATAGTAGAGAGAGAGGATAACCTCCCTCAACATGCTTGCCACACTTTTCTTGATAAACCTCAGGATGCCATTGGCTTTCCTCGACCACTGCCATGAATTTGCCCAGCCAAGAGATATCTACTCACCATGGTGTAAGTGACTGCTGGGTGGCTATAAACACACTGTAGGCCACGCCAGACCTGAAATGCCATCTTGGGCCTTGAAAGGCAAAATCTCCAGAGACACTGATACCAACAAAGAACTGGGTCAGGCAATGAGAATCATTTAGAAAATAATCCCATACTCTCCTGGGCCAAGAAGCATGCCCCCCCATCATCTATAAGCCTCTGAAAAGATTGACTGATATAAACAACTCTGAAAGACTATACTGAGAGTGTTGGGCACTAGGGGATGGAAGCACTAACATATAAATTTAGCAGCACTTGATTAACACTTTAGGATTACTAACCATCAAAGACCTTGTCCAAACAGAGCCCTTTAGTACTGTAGGAGTAGATAAAATTCCTACAGTTCATACAAGGAAGTGGCTAGGAAGGGCAGAGTGGGTTGCTCCTTACTTGGGAAAAGGGAAGCCCATTTGTGGAATTATTTTCTCTCCAAACTGCAGATGCACTTGGATAACTTGGAAGGGTGCAGAGATCTGATGTATACCTCAATGAGACGTAACCTTGGGGAAAAATAATCTATGATGTAAGTTGCATATAGTATGAACTAATTCAGAAGGAACAACCTAAACAAAATGAAAAAAAAATTGTGTCACAAGGAACTGAGTGACTGCAGCAATGATCAAACCAACCTGAGACTGGTGAGCAGCCACCTGTATGTTGACTGTAAAGATGGTTTGAGTTTTTACTGGAAGTTGTAAGTGTTGGTAGGAGAGGATTTCATAATGATACATAAATATAGTGGGATGTCAGAAGATACACAGACTAACCAAGCTATCTGGGACCTTTATAATGGAATAAAGGGTAGAGATTGTACTAGGTGTGGCTGGAGTTCCTTCAGAGCAGCCCGTACAGTTCTGTACTTTATACTTACAGCTAGAATGATGTTGATCATGCACCAGTGTTTTGCCTGTAACTGAGAAGTGCTTGCACAAGATGAAGGCTCTATCTCAAGCCCTCCCCTCCCCTGCAAAGCCTGATAGGCTTGGGATGGGCAAGAGGTTGAGAGAGGACATACCTAGGACACCAGACCCAAACTGATCAAAGGGATATTTCATGCCATATGGTGTCATGCTCTGGGATAAAAGATAAAACAAAGGAGGAGGAGAAGGGAGAGCATTCATTATTAAGGTGTTTGTCTTCCAAAGTAGCCACTATTCATACTGACGTCCTACTTCCCAGGAAGTGGCTGGACATTGCCTGCTGATGGGAAGTAGAGATTAAATCTCCTGATGTTTTGCTCTGCCTTGGAGCTCCTCCCTTCCTTCCATCCATCCTCCCACCCTTCCTTCCTCCCATCCTTCCTCCCTCCCATCCTTCCTTCCTCCCATGCTCCACCCCCTCCCTTCCCTCCCTCTCTCTTTTAATTTATTCATTAGTTTTAAAATTTCTACCAATACTCTTTACAAAATTTAAAGGAAAAATAAGGGAAGAAATAAAAAGTGGATAATAACAATGTTCAATCCAGTTTTTTTCTAAGCTGGTTGTTTTAAAAGGTCATTTGTAAAAAATGACAAGCTCAGGTAAAGGATAGGACAGTCTTAAGTATAAGAAGCTCTATGTTAAATCTCATTACATTAAACCACTGTTTTAAATACTCATATTTTAAAATCAAGTGCTTTTGCTTCTTCATTTTTCGTGTCTTTGGCCATATGTGCAATAAAGATGTTGAGTAATTCATCCATCACTTGGCAAGTTTAATGAACCTGTATTTGCAAAATGTAGATTGCAAAGCAAAGATATCAACTGGGAGAAAAACAAAGTTTTTAACTAAACAGTGTATCTTAATTATGCATTTGGTCATAATTGTTTTCTTTATTGGCTTGTTTTTTATTTTAATTGTGTTAAAGATTTCCACTGGGAAAAATCAAGTATGGCATTATGATTTGACAAATGTTCTGTGTTGAAACTTAAAACATGGGTTTAGCATACTTTAAAAACCTGAACCTGTTTTTGACAACAAACAAACTCTATGAAGTTTATTACGCCAATCTTTTGGAATACTTTAAAATGCAAGATGGCAACAGTCTTTTGTGGACATGTTTTGTTAAATAATCAAAAGTATCTAGAAGCTGTGTGTGTAATAAGAAAAAAATTATAAGGAGAGCAGCCAAGATATGTGTTTTTAAAGAGAAAAAATATTTTAAGACTATGTTGCTTTTATTCACTTCACCTTATTGAAACTACTTTTAATTTCAGAGAGTAAGAAGCAAAAGCACTCTGATTTCAAGTGTGGTATCCACTCAAAGTTCTCCAGGGTCTATAACAGCAAAGCAATGTTATGATATTAAACTTTTTTGTTATCATAACAAAAAATCATTAATGTTTTGTAAAGATTTTTGTATTAGTCTGAAAGAGAAGCAAAATCTGACCTACTGAAATTAGATGTAGATATTTGTAATAAATGAAAAATAATGCTTTTTTCTTAGAAATTAATATGTGCCTGGGACAGGGAACAAGCTGGATATTCCACACACAGAAGAATAGAGGTTTTGTTGGGGTTTTTTTTTTCCTTCCAAAAAGTATCAATAGGGACACTTTTGGATAAGTTAATACTCATATTGTACTGCTAAAAATAAAAATATGATTGATTTCAAATGCTTATATCTTTGTAGATAAAATTGAGTAAATTAGTAAATGTAAATAAAATTAATAATTCTAAGTTTAAGTTGGGAGGATGTGGTGGGTTTTGTTTTCTTTTTCTTTTTTAGTGAATGGTCTCCCTCAGCTAAGAATATGTTGGTTGATGTATATATATTGCTGTAAAACTGTCAAGTGCTTTTTCTGGGTCAATTTAGAGCTAAATACCTATGTAAAAATCTTACACTATGACTTCCTTCAGAGAGCTTTTATGGAGAAGTCAATTGCATAGAAATGGAGTCAGGACCCTGAGATATCAGAAAGTGATACGTTAATGATAAATGGGCTCTGTGTTTGAAGAGTTTAGCTAGAGACATGAATGGATCTGCCTTTGACCTGATTTACCAGTGGAGTAGCTCTTTATGCACATTTTATGTTCAGTACATTTTTACGGTGATTCTGAACTCTCTGCTCATTAATATGGAGTAAAATGCACCAGTTTATATGCTTGAGGAGAAAATAGAACTTCTCTTAAATTATTACTTAATTGTTACCTTCTGCTAAGGGCAAAATAATGACTTCTTTTTTGTTCTTGAGAAAATTAGCTACACAGCTTGTTATTAAACAGTATCCTGGTTCTGGCCAGGCCAGAGTTAACCTCCCCAAGCAGCCAGCCCAAGTGAGCTGAGTCAGCCAGGGCTGTTTCCACTTCACCTGACATCACTGCCCCATAAAAGGAGCTGGTTGGGGATGGGTGAGTTGGTGTGGCTCCTGGGCAGTATGGGTGTGGCTGGGATGTTGAGTTGGTCCTTGAATCAGTATAGTACTCAGTGTCAATCATCCCATCGGGTTGGTGCAGTGCTCAGTGTTACCATCAGGTGTGTGCACTGTGTCCTGGGCTTTTGGTTTTGTGGTGCTTGTCAGTAAACTGCTCTTATCCCAACCCAAGGGTGCTCTGTCTGTTTCCCCTCCTGGGGAAGGGTGAGAGAGAAGCGCATGGTGCTCAGCCACTGCCTGGGGCTGAACCATGACACTTAGCATGAAGTCTTTGTGATCTTCTTTATGTTTCTTAATATACAATTTCTTCTATGAACATTTCATGTGCTTACAAATCATAACAATGTGCAAACATCTCCCTTGTGTTTGGTAAGCTCTAGCTTAATGAATCTACTTTAGGCCTTTTACTCCTTAGCTTTACTAATTATTGTAAAAGCAACAATGCTACTTATTTGTAGCAAGATCTCCTTTGTCTTCTGCAGAGAAAAAACCCTTTTAATTTGTCATTCACTGTGTTATAATACTGTAGACACATTAATAAAATGAAAAGTCTTATTTTTTACTATTAAGTAAATTCTGGTTAAATTATTTATAGGTTAAGTAAATTAGAACTTAAAGAGCATGTCTATACTTTGTTCCAAACTCCCTCACAGCAAGATACTTGATATCAAAACAGAAAGAGTAAGCCAGGATGCATAAGATGCACTTTCACACAGGTGACAGTTAACTAATTCTCAAGTATATCTTGAACAAATCTGAAGAACAGTTTCAACCTGAGAAAAATCTTTGAGATCTAAATGACAAAAATACTTCAAATCTCACCTCTCTGCCTCCATATTTCTTCAGTACAACAAATAAATTGTGTGGATACTTGATTAAAGTCTGGAAATGTAATCCATGTTATTTCTCTAACCTGGAGATGGAATAGAGTTTGATTTATGTTTGACCTTTTGAAGTGTCCAGTAGTGATGAAAAGAAAAATAAATTACAGATAATCCATGGTATTCTGTCGCATACACATAAATAACTACCCTCAGAAGGTATCAGTCTGAAGTAATGGTTCTTTCTATGTGTTAATATGTTTAGTTTGAGAACTTCTATTTGGGTTTGATAGTAGATTACTCTTGGGAACGTTATTCTGTTTACTCTCTTTGAGACCAGTCAAGTAAGAAAAGAACCATTAAATCAAGGCTGTTCAACTAATTGATTTTTTTGGTTCATTGGCTGAATGAAACAATTGTGGAAACAATCAGGTCAACCTAAAGTTAAATGGTTTTAGTTTTTATACTGGAAAAAAAAGACATTTAAGATGTGTTAAATATTTTTACTTTATTAAAATAACAAGTGTGTACTTTAGTTAGATCCTAAAATTTGGTATTTTGGTTAACAAGAAGTCTGTCTATTACTGTAGTGCAGATACTGTTTCTCCCCATTTTTACTGCAGTGACAATATTAAGAAAGTCATCACTGCCATAACTATGGCTTTTCAAAAGTATATCTTTTCAGCTGTATTTCTGTAAAAAGTATTTTCTATGTATTTCTATTATTACAAAACAGTTGATGATGCAGTACCCTTATCATATCACTGTCGAGATTTTTTTCCCTTTACTAGAATGCAACTCTATTAATCATAACATTGGCAGTTTAATGCTTGGATTGCAGCATTAAAATGCAATTCATTAAAATTTGTTCCAGGCAGCATGAGTCATGCAGTAAAATATTTATTACTGTTTTCAGCACTTCTGTCAGGAAACTGAATTTGAAAAATAAGGAATCATCATATATTCCTTATATATTGACAATATCAACCTGTAAAAAAGTTACAGGAATGTGTGATATTCAAGAAGTGTGGAACAAGACTGGCATGTTATAGAGTGTCCTCAACATCAAGATTTTACCAGAATCATGTAGCCAAAGTATCCTTTTTCATCTACTGAAAAGTATTGACTGAGATCTAAAACTTTATTACCTGTTAATGTTAAAATTCTCATTTCAATCAAAGGTGAGTATCAGTGTAGTTTTCAGCATGAGAGTCAACACACAAGAACACGAGCAATTCAGGATATTTTAGGAGTGCATTGGTGTAAACATCCTAACACAGATGACTGAGGAACCAACACAGAGACAGACTACTGGATGGAAAGGACTAAGGTCAGGACCATGGCCATGGACTTCAGAAGAGCAGCCTTAAGCCTCTTCAGTGATCTGCCTGAAAGAACCTCCTAGGAGGCTGTCCTGGAGAGACAGTTGTGCGCAAGAGGCAATGGGGCACAAACTGAAACACAAGGAGCTCAATATGAACGCAACAAAAAATCTTTTCATGATGTGGCTGATCAAACCTCGTACCAGGTTGCTGAGAATCTCCATCTAAGAAAATAGAGACCCAGCTGGACAAGGCCCTGGACCCTGCTTTTGGTGACCCTGCTTTGAGCAGTGGCAGTGTTCCCTAGCTGTCCCTTCAAACCTCAATGTTTGTGTGATTCTGTGTACTACTTCTAATTTGATGTTTCTTCATAAGAAGAAAATACAAACCTGTAAGTGATATAGATGTAGCAGACATTTAAAGGCCTGTATTTGAAAACTTAAAGAGTTTATACCTCTTAACTGGAGGTTGATCCAATACTCAATGCCTTTCCCATCAAATCAGTTATATAATATATGAAATTAATTCCATCACATTTTGCTAACACAGGAAGTAGCAACTTGTCCTTAAGATTTGAAGCACTTTACCTAGCTCAGTTAGAAATATTTACAGGACAGATTTAATCAGTCTGAACTGCTTCCTACTTTTCCTCTCCAGCTGCAAGTGCTTTCTCCCATTTTTTGTGCTACTACTGGTGCTTCTTTATCCTTCAGTAAACTGATTAAAAATGCCTATCTGGAAGAAATCAAATCCAGAAGAAAAAAATACAGCATGTTGTTTTATCTCAAGAAACAGAAATGGATGACTTTCATGTGAAAGACATGGTTTTATAATATTATTTTGTATATAAATATAAGGCACTGACCCTAGGCAGCCTGCAGATGATACCTTCTATGAATACAGAACATTCTGCCTCAAGGAGCTTGAAGGTTTAAGTCCCTTCCAGGATTAGCAGGAATGTAGAGAACAATGACCTCCCCCCACCCTCCCCCGCCATCTGCTTCTGACATAACTTGATTCCATTACCTCTTCAGAAATTTACACAACCCTTAATTCTGCAAGTCTGCTAGCCTAATATCTGACATCACTGTCTTCTACTCAAGCCTGACTTCTCAAAAATTGTCCATATTCTTTTGTCTTACTGCTCGACACTTGATCTGATTCAATTTTCTAAAGCAAATGACTAAAATACTTTCAAGAGGGTGCACTGTTCTCTTGGTGGCAATTCAAGGTTTTTTCTCTAGATGAAATTTTACTATCTTGTAGATTTGGTAATCTATCTTTACAAAAATTAGAGACTGTCCAGATAAACAGAACACCAGTCCTATTGTCTCTGAAAAACAGAGGTGAATTTTAGAAGACAGTACAGTATCGATTCTAGTGATCCACTTAAAATTATGACACTGCAGAGAATTCTTTGTCAGAAGGGAGGAAAGCTGCTATTGCTTTTTGCATGGAGTGACTCTTGCTCTGTGAAACATCATTTACAGTTCCAGAGATAAATCAACTGGGCTATGCTCTTGCAGACATCCTTCTCTTTCAAATAATATACTAGTAGTTTATTTTAGCAGTGAGACATCCCCATTGATGCATTGCCTGTTTTCACATAATTCATGCTGTTTAGATATTAGAACAAAAGTACCTAAACAAGTATGAAATAATGGATATGATATGTTTAATAATTTTTTTCAAAGTTAAAAGAAGTTACATACCGAAGATTATTATATACTCACATTAACTTTGTAATCATATTTTGGTCCAAAAATGTTTAATTAAAATTGAATCTAATTTTATGGGTTGATTTGGGGTTTTTTGTGCAACTCAAACAAGCTATAGAAAAGCAGTTAATTGAAACAGGGAATATTTTACTTTGGCAAACAAAATAAATTTAGTATTGAAGGCCAGTCCTTCTCCTCAGTGTATACTGTGGATAGATTTTGAAATCTGTGAGATTTATATTAAATTGTTACCCTGTTAGTGCTTTGCTTCTGTATGATTAGATATTCCTATTTGTGTCAATTTCATGACAAAATAAGAAAAAAAAAAGAAAATAAAAAATCTGTGCTTGCATTTGGGATTTTTTTCTTAGTGTTTTCTCCTTCAATTCATTACGGTTTTTGTATTAAATGACCCATTTTCCATGATTATCTCTTTTCCCAAAAGTAGAGGTCTGTCTTCAGGTGAATTCTTGTTTTTGAATCTGACTAAAAGAGACTGTGACCCAATTACATGGATCTGAATGAGAAGAGTTTCAATTCATTTGAAAGACAGGTTGGAATAAGTTGTATATCCTACTCTTGTATACGTCTTGTATATGTTTCTGCAGTATGGTATTAATTGTTAGCTGTCTTGAAGAGTACATTAGTCAACATATACATGAGGAAGTTCAAGGCTAAACATTCTTCCAAAACTAAAAATGGTTTGGATTGTGAAGACTCAAAGAAATATTGATCTAATATATGAATAAATGTACTTCTTGTTTTGTAATGCAAAGCAACAGAAAACCTTGGCATTACTGGTATTATTTTGTGTGTGTATAATGCTTAGATATGCAGAATTTGTGTGAAAGGTGCTATATACTATTCAAACATACAAAAATTGATTTTTTTTTCTTGGATAAAATAATTGTTTATAAACTCATAAAATTGTGTGTACTGGACTAGCTGATGGGGGAGGAGAATAGGAAGATTATGGGGTAGAAGATAATGCAATCTTATGTAGCAGCTACGTCTTATGTCTTCTGCCTGAGCTTCTTTACATGTGAGGCTCTCTAGGGCAATCTATCCCCGAGTCACAAAGTCACAATGCTGTCTTCCCTGTCTAATGAAGTATATCAAGTCTATGAAGAAGGCAGTGTAAAACCAAGATGGGTTGTAAGAAGCTAAATGTATTAGCCTTAATAGAGAGATGGATCTGTGTATTTATGATGTCTGTTGCAAAGACCTGACTTGCATTCTAAAACACTTGATAGTTTGGAAAGTAATTTAGCAACTTCACACCATTCACGTATTTGGTAGATTAAAGGTCTGCTAATTAAACTTTAATATATCAGTATGTCTCTAATGATGAAAGTTTTCAGATTTACAGGAGAAAAGAAATATGTAACATATGCAAATATATTGCTAGATGATGTATACTGTAGCCACTTCAATTAATATGCTTTCCTTCACTGTTCTCTTTATTTTGAAAATTCCAAAAGATATCTTTCCAGTATATAACTTTCCTATCACATCTAGACAATAGTTAAATATAAACTATGAAAGGATATGAATCACTCAACTTATTTAAATTTCCTTTTCCCAGTTAATACGGTAGAGCATACCTCTAATGGTTTATTATATATCAAGGTATTGTAGTGGAATTTCAGAGACACTGTTAACTACAGAGTTGAAATTGTATGATGATATCAGGAAAATTATGAGAACAAAGTATTCAAATTGAAAATAAAAGATGAACGCTGTCACAGTTTTGCATAGTTGGCTGCTGAGAGAGAGGGCCTGGGGCTGCAGAAAATGGCTGCTGGAATCTTCTGCAAGCCTGCTTATAGCGCCTCTGAGAATCACATATAGGAGACAAAGACTCCACCAGAACACGGAGTGCCAGGAAGACCGCAGTGTTGGCCCGTTAAGGGCATTGGGATGTATATTTGCATATAAATGTGAGCAGCTGACAGACACAAAAGGCCGGGAAGGCTGGGGGAGGAGGTGCCCAGGTACCCGGGTGAGAGATGCCCCTGCAGCCCGAGCTGAAGCACGTGGAGTAGCCGGGGGAAAGGACCCATGGAGGAAGCAGAGACCCGACCTGCCCGGTGAAGAGGCTCCACGCTGGATGGAGCCAGTGGAGACATAGAGAAGGTGCCGTGACTTACGTTGGGATGAGCCCCTGCCAGCACAAGCGACCTACAGAGATGAGCCAAACAGGTTTGCTGGGGGAGGCCTATAGCCCCATGGAGGACTGGGACTGAGAGACACTGTGATTTATTGCTGCCTGCCATAGCAGAGATGAAGCCCGGTGGGAAGAGATTTGCCTTGTTGAAAGTTCGTGGAGGACTGGCTCTCGTGGGTGAGATCCTACGGTGCAGAAGGGGGAGGGTGTGTGGAATGGATGCCCCCATCCCAGCCGAGAAGGAAACCATCTTGCAAGGGACTGACTAAAGCCCCCATCTCCTAGTCCCTGCCCCCCTGTCCTGTGCTGCGAGCAGGAGAGGGGAAGAAGGGAGCAAAATCATGACTGAAAGGGAAGTCTGCTTTAGAATGGAGGGGTGGGGGGAAGGTGTTACCGAGACCCCCATTTCCCCAGTCCCTGCTCCTTTCCGGGATGCGAACCGGGAGGGAAGAAGGGAGCAAACTTCTAACTAAAGCCTGCTAAGGAGGGGGAGTGGTGGGGGGAAAAGTGTTTGCCTGGTTGCATTTGTTTCAAGATTGTTGGTTGCACTCCTGACTCTGTTTTTTTTCACTGTTTTCTCTTAAGTGTAGTGTAATAAATTAGATAACTTCAGCACTCTGTGTTGAGTCAGTTTTGCCCGTCATTAACGAGTTTGTCTCTTGAGCTGCCCAATTACATTTTTTTCTCCCCTGTCCAACTAAGAAGGGGAGCAATAGACTGATTTTGGTGGGCGTCTGGGCTTTAGCCAGGGCTCAACCACCACAAACGCACACATAATTTGGTTTCATGTTTATAACAGAAGGGGAGTGATAAACTGATAGTGTGACTGTATGATAGCTGCAGAAAAAAACTGTCTGAAAAAGCATTCTGTTTCAATCTGAAGGGCATGTTTAGCTACTTATTTTTAAATGAAAGACCTTAGCTGTGGGTATTTCTCTATTCTGATGTCTCCAAAGACTGTTGACCTTTAGAAGACAATGTGAAGCCTCCTGGTTCCTTCTGTGTTTACCATGAAGTTATCACTGGTTGATTTAGACCTGAGTGGAAAGTGAATAGGAAGAAACTTCTTTAGTTAAGATAAAGGAGAAAATACAGTAATCACTTCACTGAAGTGGATTCATTTGCATTTTTGTAAATCACTTCATGAAATGTAAATTAATGTAGAATTTTAGATTCAGTATGTGCCCACTGAATTCAAACGTGTTATAAAAATTCTTGCAGTGAGACTCATTTACAGATCTCAGTTCAGTGCATTTCTAGCAGTTCACGTAATAGAACGTGTTATACATTGCTGTCGGATGTAATGGCACTATCACTGAGCACAGATTATAGCTCTACTGGGTAATCTCTGAGAGTACAAGAAAGAAAATGAGGGGCTGCACTTTGGCCAATTCTGCATGGTTGAAATTGAAGTAAATAATGCCATTGACTTTGCTAGAAAGATGACTAGATCAGCTGTATGATAGGCAAATAGGGTGTGAACAAGGAAAGTCTGAACTATACAGTACATACCAGACTGTAGCATTTACCCAGACGGGCAAGTCATGCAGTAGTTTTAGACAGACTGTGGTTAGGCTTTTGAATCAATCAAAAAAACCCTTTCCTCTGAATATTTTTTTCACTAGAAACTATCTGAAAACTAGGTAATGAGGTTTTGATAAACTGCTTTGAAATGCAAATCATAAAATAAGGGCTATACTTATATAAATGTATGTGCATGCATATTCTATAGTTTCTGATCAGGCAACTAAGAAGTCAATGCCTTTTGTGAAACAGTACTTATTACAAAAAAATCCCCTTTTTGTTAAGATTTATGCTAAAATTATATAATATTTCAGTTCAAAAATTGTAAGAGAACAGGTACTATCTTCAGTAATTTGTAAAGAACTTGTGGAGGATTTGGTTCTCACTTGTGCCTGGTTCTCAACTTACATAAGAATTAAGAAATAAGCTCAGATAAAGCTATGGCAGACACTGTAATATTTAGCTGACATGTTCTGGTTTTATTTATCAAATTCTATAAAAGCAATTGAAAGCCAAAGCAAGTCTGTGAGAGATATTGAAAATCTTTGGAAAAGGAAAGCTGTGTGAGCAAAATGCTCATTTCTATTATATATAAACAAAGATTTCATCTAGATATATAACTTTTTTATATATTAGAGGAATTTAGAACTTTAGGCATTTCAATTGCTCAATCTTGAGGGTGCATTTACGAATATTCACTTATAAATTTTTTCTGCATAATCTAAAAAATACTTCATCACACTGTATAATTTTTCATGTTTAAAAAGCATTTATTGGTAATATTGCTTACATTGGAATGATACTATTGCTATCTTCTAAATACCACTTCTCTGTTTAGCAGTTTCTGTAGCAGAATATGTCTTTAAAAGCTAAAAGCCTTTAAGCATCCATATCAAACCTTAGATTGCTTTTTCAGAGGCTGAATAAAAGAACGTTGGACAGCTAGTCATCTAGTTTATTTATTGTGTTCTCTAATGTTGCTGCTGTTTCTGAAAATAATGATGTATTTTTGTTCCAAATATGTAAGAATAAGGTTTTTCATCTGCTCTTAAAGAGCAATACCATCTAATGTAAAATTTCAAGCTTTCCCACATAAAATGCCATATCTTCTTATTGTGTTCCTGAGGGCACAAAGAACAATGAAATCAATCCTTTTAGTTCTCCTGACTGAGGTTTATTATCCTGTAAACAGGACTATGGGATAATATAGATTTTGCTTAGTTGTACAGTTCTACAGCATAGCTTTTTGTATACCTCTGTGGATTTACTTTATTTCTAAGTGCTCTTGATTACTATTTTCATATGGGTAGATGGATAATGATTTACATAATTCAAGTATATTTTCTCAAGGAAAATAAAAAGAAAGGTAGATTAGGTAAAATATTTTAAAAGTGATGATAACTTCTACAAGGAGCTAAAATTATTAAAGGGCAACTGAAAGTTTCAAGTGGAGGAACCCATATCAATATTTCCTCAAGGAGTGTTTCTTTGGAAGAAGAAAGTGGTTTTATTCCGCGGTTTTTTGGATATAGCTAAATAGGTCAGTTTTAAATCAGCGTCTCATCCGATGGCTTTGGGCAGAAGTGAGCATGTGCACAGAATACATAATTTCTTTGTTATAGAAATATCTTCTTTTCTGAATTCTGCCATTTATGTTTCTGTTCAGAACCCCCTGCTTTTATTTACAGAAAAGAAACCGCTATTAAGAGACTGTCTTTTTATCAGGTTTTATTCTTAATTTAAAAAACAGCATCAGACTGGAATCTTCTTTGTAAACAATTTTATGCCAATCCTCTTAAGACTATATTTCATACGGTCTCGTAAAATTAAGCTGAAAAGAGCTAATAATGTATGCCAGCAGCAAAAATAAAAAAGCATAATGGAGACAGACAACCATATATGTGGCAGCCATTACTTTAACAGCATTCCCTAAACATATAAAAGCAAACTAATGTCATGAGGTAAGTTTTTTAAGAACTTTTAAACTACTGTTCAAGTTGTGCAAAAGTAAATTACTGGAGGCCTAAAAATCCATTGTGTGGAGTGATGCCATCATCCTTTATATACAGAATGTCTGTATATCTAATGTGACATCCTGTACTGGGGCAGAGGGGATGCATGCATATGCATGGCACCTTGTCTAGAGACTCATCCTGCCACTTCAATAAAATCCCACTGAGCTCTCACAGGACATTGAGTAGCATACAACTTCATGCTGCCTAAGGTCAGGCTCTGAAATTTATAGTCTTCACTTCAGTTCAAAAATCTTTATCCTTTTTTAGTGCTGCAATTCTTACCAGCCATTTCTTTTGGTTCCCTTCTAGTGATCTCCTACACACAAATTCATTTTTTCACTAGGATACCCACAAAGAGGGCCTGATGGATAAAATTTGTTGGTCCCCAGAAAGCCTAAGACTATCCATCATTATTCTATACCTTATGTTAATAATAGCAAGATTTGTTGGCTCATACCTTCAGGTATACTATGTGACTACATATAACCATAGAAATGAGAAAAAGTTCTGTGTGTCATTTGTCAGACAGTAGACACATAGAACTTTTACTTTAACCTTCAGAACCATTTTAAAAGAAGCTAATCTCTGGAATCCCTTGATCCACTCAGGATGACCGTTGAGCCTTACTTTGAGCATCTACCAATCTACATAATTTTGACCTCATCTAAGAAAGTGTTGTTCTTGCTATAAGTAATTTCTGGCAAGAAAAGAGGTTAGATACTTACGAGTTTTCCAAATTCTATCTAAAGCAAGAGAGTATTTTTCTTCCCCAAAAGCCTGCACGCTGCAACCCCACTGTAAGAATTCCCTTTTGTTTTAAGAGTGGTACTGAAAAGTTTCAAACTCAGGTTTTGGTATTTTATATCTACTGCATAGATTTCTACATGCAAATGCTCTTGAAGTGGATACTGGGCTTTGTTAACACTGTTGATGACACAGAACAACGCCCCCATCTCAAAATGCTGGGTATGAACTAACTTCTTAGGTTACTTCAGTGATCTTTTTGCCTGCCTAACAGTCCCTTGAAATGCTAACCACGCTATCAGAAAGTTTGTTATCCACTGCGGTGTTTGGGGGGGGGGAGGTTGTGTGTGTGTGAAGGTCTTTGAGGTCATACATTTATTAGAAAATCATTAATACTAAGGGGTTACTCCTTGGGGTAGCTTCCTATGTAATGTGCATTATCACTGAATGAAGAAAGATTTTTTCAGTATCTATTGGTCTTTTGGGTCTGTACATCCATACAGAATAAATTCTGCCTTTTTTTGTTTTGTTTTCACAGAATTCTTAAAGTGTGTGTCAGAACAACAGTTCTCTGGCTGAGTCAGATCTGAGAAGGTGTGTGTATATCCTCCCTTGCGTAGCTCTATCAAACACAGAAAGGAGTTTTAACGGTGTAAAAAGTCTCTAGTCTTTAATTCCTGGGTATATATGCATTCACTGTGAAAATGAATGTCTGGTCTATATAATTAATATATTTGCTGATCAGCTCTTTTTTATTTTGGTCTGTAGTCTGTGTCGTCTTGTCCAAAACATTCAAGGATATCGTAGACATCAGTCTTGGCCCATGGCAGTTCCTGCTTGTCATAGCTCGAACAGTGGAATAAGTAACAGTCAATTTGGATTTTCATCTGAAAAAATGACACAAAATTAAATATCTTTGAAGACAAATAAAACAAAAATCTGTCTTCATGGCAATTAAAACTCACTCATTTTTCTCTATCTGTTATTTTGAATGTATGATGCTTTATAGGATTCACTTGTCATACCAGATACATTCTTAGAGGCATTTCAAAACAGACTTTTAATTATGCTTGTCATCTGAGTTCCTTTCTGGCAATGAAAAAGTTTTGTAAATGCAGCAATTTTTGTGATAGCTACCCCATAGTAAATCTCTGAATCTTTCTACTCTGATATGAAGCATTTTTTTTTACATATGTATTTGTAGTCTAACAGCAGATCTAGGTATCGGTTAGGAAACCAGAGTTCAATGTGATGGGACTGTTAAGAAGACTGAAAAACCAGACCAATTCACTAAAAAACTAGTAGTTGGTCAATCCTTTTTATAAATTCAATCAGCTCTTATTTTCAGTTAAACTTTTTAGCCTTTGGCATTTATTTTTTAATTTAGCTGTGAGTATGCTGTGGACCTGAAGCTGTATAACTACCAGTGGTGACCAGTGTCCCCTGTGGGCTTTAACAATTTAACAAGATAAGTTATAACAGAAATGGGATTGGCCTTTTTTTCTTCACTGATTTTCCTCATTTATGTTGGATGTTTTTATGGCGTTTCCTTACCCTGTCGGCTCCTCCACTGCCAAAAGCTATGGGATTCTCTTCTGTTCTCAGCACTGCTATTCTCTTTTGTTTTTTCCACTTGCCAGTCATCCTTGTTGGGCATTTGGGAAAATGTCCTGCATATTTTCAGCCAGTTGTGCTTATCTTGTTCTCTGAAAGCTCTTGGTTTCTTGGATACTACTGGCAAGTATGCTTATCTCTGTACACTCCCTTGGTGAATATGTGGCTCATGTACCTAACATGAAATTTTGACTGGTTATGACATGCCATCATGGTTTTGCAAAACAGACATAAAGCATTGTTAACTACAGTAATTAGTAGGCCTATATTTAGGTTCCAGACAGGCTAATATTAATTATATATTTAGTAGTATATGTGTAATTCATTAGCATCACAGGTTTCTGATTTGACAACAATAGTAAGATTATGGCTTTTTTAAACAAAGTCATAATTACTGCAATATGCCCAACACTCCGATAACATGTGGAGGCAGAAGAAATTATTGGATGTTGGATGCACATCACTCATTTAGATGCATAAAACATTTTTCCGGTGCAACATTTTTCCGGTGCCTATATCCAAGTGATTTAGTTATTTGAAACTTTCCACCCTAATCTTGGAGTGCTGGATATTCAGTTACCTCCAAGTAGAACCACACATCCTATGCAGTGATAAAACTGTAGTGTTCAATAGTGTACAAGCCTGTACAGAAGTGCACCATTGTGAGAAGCTAGTAGTGTAACTTTTGCTCAGACTTAGTGTTTGAGGAATGGTGAGGAAAACCTGACATCTTAAATAAGCTCAGTTTTTGTTCATACTGAAGTGTGTATTAGTGCAGTCTATTTGGTATAGGAAGATCTTTCCAGTCATTTGCTTTTAGTCAAATGCTTCATACAATGTTAGTAAAGCAGAACTTGGGGTGGGGACCAGAAAACCAAACCTTTCTTCTCCATGCTTAATGCTTCGCCCAAAATATTGCTGAGTTGGGTATATATTTGACTTTTGGGTACTTGACTCTGCTTCCATGCAGCCTGACTTCCACAAGAATTGCAAACAGTACTTTCTAGCTCTGGCCACGTTATAATCTAGAGGATAAAACATTTATTTGGCAAGTAAGCAAGGTAAACTAAATTCCTCAAGATTTAAGAAGGAAATGATCCCTAAATGTGGATAATGCTGAGGAATGTTGCTTTTGCAAACTGTGGAATGGGTGTGGTATTTTTCTGTCCTGACTTGGGGAGTGGAGGACTCAGTCTGTTCAGCTGCCTGGCAGCGAGACAGAAGGCCCCCATTTGGCTTCAACAGACCTAGACAGTACAAAGATATAATGAAAAACAGTAACTTAGAAAGATACTGTGTTTTGAAAACTCAGTAAGCTCACAAATATTATTTTCCTTCACCAAGGGGAAGCAGGAACCTGCCAGACATGCAACGTGCAATGTGTATTATGTTCTGTACAGTTGTGAAGAAGCTGCCTCAGTTGAGCCTCTGTACTCAATTCATAGGTAAACAAGGGAGGGATTTCAGATGGGAATAGGGTATAAAATGCTGAAAACTCTGGTGTGCCTACTTCACTAGGACAACTGCTCTTGCAGGAACATATAATAAATTGCTGTTTCACTGGTACATCTACTGCGAGCTTTTTCTAAGGACCATTGGCATTTTTAACAAAACTTTTTTTTTCTTAAAAGCATACTTTTAAGAAAGAAAAGGAAAATGCAAGTCCTTCTTGATTTCCACCATCTTGTGTTTCATCAACAGGGGTTCCAGCGGTGGACTGACAACATTCCAGGACCAATTTTAAAGGTAGAACTAGTGAACCAGAGGGGATGACAACAGGCACTGTCATAATGACCAGGCAACTCCATGCACAGACCAAGGTAAGAAAATAGGATGTTAAGCTTTGCCTTGGTAGTCAGGACATCTGGAGAGGGGTGTGTGTGTGTGTGTGTGTGTGTGTAAGAGATGTACATTTAAATATGGAGCGAGTGCAGAGCATGGATCTGCAGTTCTTGTCTTCCCATGAGGCAAGGGGCCAGAGAAGGGCAAAGCAAAAGGTGGATTTGTTGTTAAAAATCTCAGGTGGACCGAATAGGAAGTAAGGATAGCCATCTTAAAAAGAAAATGGTGGGTGCAGAGAGAATATCCTCTAGACAGACCCTTAGGGAGGCTGTTGACAAATTGGAAAGACATGTCTTGTACTAAGAATAGGGATAAGGAAAAGGTGATACAGTACTGATGTTTAACTTGCACCAAGGAAAGTATTAAATACGCAGCTGCATTTTGAACAAAATATGGGACAGAGGAAGACTGGGTGTGTCAGGCTTTTAATTTGTATGTTAATAAGAAAAAGGTGCTTTCTCAAGAAGAATCAAGACTACACCTCCTGCTGGAAAGGGGGTTTGTTGCATGATTGTTTCCACTAAGAGCAACTGAGAAAGATTTTAAGAAAAAGACTGATGATTCCAAAACGTGGGAACCCTTAAAATGTTTACTTTTATACACACACACACACACCATAATCTCCACCCTCTGTGGAACCTAGCTCTCCCTTGCAGAACCCCTAGGGCAAGATCCTTACTGGTCTCCTTGACCCCCCTAGGAAAACTAAGATTCACCAGGACACTATGGCCAATGCTGCTGCTCAGCCTATTTACTCTGGGCTTAACAAAGAATTGGAACCGACTCACGGAAACTAACTACACAACTCACAGAGTTATTAAGCAGGGATGTTTATTGCAGCGCTGCACACACAAGGGTGCTGGTGCCTCACAACTTGCACACAGATATTTATTACAGAATGTCATGCACATATGCATAACAGATCCCAGAAAAGATTGGGTTATCCAAAGCAGTTCCAAGGATTCATTATCCACGTCTGGTGCCTGCGCACTGCCATCCAATGGTGATCTTTGGGGGTCTTCTGGGGGAAGGCTCGTAGTCTTCCTCACAGTGTAGTCTTCAGCTTTGGTATGGAATGCTGAGTTGTCTGGACTCCAAACAGCAGAACTGGGTCTAACTAGATGGTTACTTCACAAAGACAATTGATTCCCTCTTTTATGTGCAGGCTCTTCCTACTATCTTACACATTGTGGATGCAGCTTATTTTGGCTAGACTTTTGTTCCAAGCCTCGACAATTGCTGAGCTAAACCAGATTGTGCTAACAGTGTTTAACTATCAATTCACTGAATCAAGTCGTGCTCGCCCCTTTTCTTTCACTTTTGCACATTCCCCTTATTTTCCAGGTATTTTTTTGCGTTTCCACCTGATGTCTTATTTTGGGGTTTTTGGGGTGGGTTTTTTTGTTTTGTTTTGGGTTTTTTTTTCCATTTTCCATAACACATGGTGGTTCACTTACAACACCAGAAAGAATACTGCATTACAAGTCAATAAAACTAAAACACTTACTATTATAATGAATGTAAATACACCTTGTTTAACAAGGGAATGCTTCTGGGAGAAGGTATCTGTTGTACTAATAAGTACTGCACCCCCCCCTCCTCCCCCCTCCTCCTCCCTGCCTTTCTTGGCAATTTTGAACATTTGATTTGCCATTGTTTTCCCCTTTCCTATCTGTCCCAACCAAATTTTTGGACTAGTTTGCAGATTTTCTTGTACTTGAGTGGTTGGAGGACAACAAAACAATGATGGTTGACATGAAAGTTTACAAGATGAACATTCGCAAGAACAAAACATAGGTATCACAAGAACACATAAGATGCATAATAGATTGCATCTACCATGAAATTAATGTGTTCCTTTTTTTTTCTTTTCAGTTTTGGAAATGCAAAACTGACTGGTTTTGGCATATGTGATATAAGTGGTCAGCTGGCTTGGTCTGTGCATCAAGAAAAATGGGTTTTATTTACATGTTTCTGTTTTAGACTTAAGCAAAGGCAGATCAACAATACTATTTAGATCGATTGTGATACTATTTAGATCGGTTGTTAGTTAATACTACAGTTTTCCCACCCCATCACCCAATATTTAGTAAATCAAGCTTTAGGTGGGTCTCCAGACCTGGTCAAAACCAGCTGGAGCCCTCCTTTGCCATTTATGGCCTTGAAACCAATTCCTTAACACATGTAGATTGATAAACAAGCACTCAAGCAGCAGGAGGTGGACAGCATCTGCAAAGATGATATCCTGGATCCATTTGCTAGGCTTTCCAGCATACCTGCAAGACCACATATGGTAACATTTCCTCTGCACAGCACTACAGCCAAGCAATAGGGACAATTTCCTTGCTGTGTTATATAGTAGTGTATTGTTCTCTCACCATTAACACTCTCAGGTCATCGTTGCCTACCAGAGAGAAAGGGCCCCAGGCAAGTGTGCCTTTTCCTCACGGAGCAACCAGAGACGTGGGGGTTATTGAGACTGAGAG
Source organism: Hypotaenidia okinawae (assembly GCA_027925045.1). Taxonomy (NCBI): domain Eukaryota; kingdom Metazoa; phylum Chordata; class Aves; order Gruiformes; family Rallidae; genus Hypotaenidia; species Hypotaenidia okinawae. The sequence goes on along the minus strand of BSDF01000001.1, from coordinate 23,050,076 downwards.
GTCTCCTCTAACTTACATAGTTGGTTTAGAAGGAATCAAAGTTTTTCTTTTTCTGTTATTGCTTTACTTTTAGGCAGAGGACCCATGATGCTCTCTGTAGGGACGCAGCTGAGATGGAGGTGTTTCAAGAGGCACCTAAAAATCTTAGTTTATGTGCTGTTAGGAGTTACCATTCTTGCCGTTTTGCTCTTATTTTTAACTGCTTTCCTTTGTTGTTACATAATAAAATCTAGTTTTGTTTGGTTATTCAAGAGCTCATATATATGACGTATATTAGACAAGGGGGGGAGGGCTGGGGAAGAAGTTGCTACACAGCTTTATAGCAAGCAAAAGACAAAGAAGCAATAGGGTTATATGACCCTAAGTTACATGTTTTGTTGGTTACACAAATCTGAAATGTTTTATCTGGTGAAGTCACAGTAACTACTTGCATGCAATTCACCACATTTTGGATTAACTGGATCAGACATGGTATTACCCAAGGCAAAAACATTAAGACTGCTGACCCATGTGTCACATAAAATAGTTTTTTATCCACCGTCCTCCTGGTACCCTGGACCACAGATCAACATCTCAGTCATTCCATGTCTGAACAGGAACATGGGATAACTTTCTGGTGTCTGTGGACAACTGGCATATGTAACCTCAATGGTTTTCAAGCAATCATGAGACACCTGCTTTCCAGGGCTTCTGCTAAGGAAAGATGCTGGATTGACAATTTTAGTTACTGTTATTTAAACATCATCTTGTTCCACCAAGATAGCTTGGTATTTGAGGAACCTCTGTGGTGAGAGCCAATGCCCTCCTCCCTTCACTTCCAAGACTACTGATACAGCGTGTGATACCAGGACTGTAATCTGTTGGCCTAGTGTGAATGTGTGACTCTTGAACATTAAGCACTACTGCTTCCACCACCTTCAGGCAACTAGGCCAACCTTTGCTGGTTTCATCAAGCTGTTTGGAGAAGTAAGTCACTGCTTGTCAGTACAGTCCCAAATTTTGGGTGAATTATTCATAGCTCAATGGGCTCATGATACCTCAGGTCATCAAGGGAGAGATGCAACATATAGATGGGCTTGGGATCAAGGGGTGGACTTGGCCATGGCTGCTATCACACAAGTTATCCATGAATATGAGACATGTGCTGCAAATCAAGCAAGCGAAGCGGTTGAAGCCACTTTGGTACGGAGGACGGTGGATGAAATACACATATGGGGAGGTTTGGCAGATTGATTACATCACCCTCCCACAAACCCGCCATGGCAAACGTTACGTGCTTACAATGGTGGAGACAACCACCAGCTGGGCTAGAAACATATCCCGTACCCCATGCCACTGCCCGGAATGCAATCCTGGGCCTTGAGAAGCAAGTCCTGTGGTGACATGGCACCCCAGAAAGAACTGAGTCAGACAATGGGACTCATTTCTGAAACACTCGCATAGACACCTGGGCCAAAGAAAGAGCATGGCATTGAGTGGGTGTACCACATTCCTTATCATGCACCAGCCTCTGGGAAAATTGAACAATATAATGGGCTGAAACTACACTGAAATGGGCTGGCTACACTGAAAGCAATGTGTGGTGGGACATTCAAACATCGGGATACACACATTTAGCCAAAGCCACATGGTTAGTTAACTCTAGGGGATCTACCAATCGGGCTGGCCCTGCCCATTCGAAATTTCCATATATTGTAGAAGGAGACAGAATCCCAGTAGTGCATATGAAGAGTATATATTGGCAAAGACGGTTTTTGGGTCATCCCTACTTCAGACAAAGGTAAACCCATGTCTCGATTGTTTTTGCTCAAGGACCTGGCTGTACTTGGTGGATAAGGCAGAAGGATGGAGAAGTTCGATGTGTACCTCAAGGGGATTTGATTTTGGGTGAGAATAGCCAATATAATTAATAAAGTAGAAATTGTATTATAATACTTGTTAAATAACCCATTATTGTATATTCATTATTGCTATAATTGCTGTATGTTGTACCAATGGCATTACAGCCGGCGCAAGTTAATGAAGGATGAGCGCCACAATGATGGAACTAAAAAAACCTGGCCTCCCAAGATTATTTTTTTTTTAAAAAAATAAATACCTTTGACTCAACGCGTTATGAGCGTGGACCATGCCAGGTGTATCAGTCGAGAGCCCGAGATGCAGCATGCAATGATCCAATGGCACATACTATTACTCATACCCTGAGAGACTGTTGCAACAAATGGAACCTGAAAATCATGGACTAAATGACCTCAACAAACTCAGAGGAATGGTCTATAGACCATCAGGTATTATAGGAATAATATCTGTATGCACATGTGTGTGTGTATACATGTGTACATACATATATGTGTGTGTGAAACAAGAAACTGGTTGTACCCAAAAGAAATTGTTGGATATAATCATAACGTAAGTGGTATGGAATAAGGTGTGGATAATGTCCTGGTTTTGTCTAGGATGGAGTTAATTTCTGTTCTAGCAGTGGATGGAATGCTATATGGAGTTAGGATGAGAGCAGTGCTGATAGCACACTGATGTTTCTAGTTGTTGCCAAGCGATCAAGGACTTTTTCAGTTCTTCATATTTCCCTACTAAGGAGAAATGAAGGGACGCAGCCAGGACAGGTGACCCAAACTGGCCAAAGAGGGTATTCAGTGCCAATTACGTCATGCTCAGTATAAAGGGGGGCTGGTGGGAGGACGACACGCGGTTTTCAGAGATGGTCTGGTTCTGGGACAGCTCTGGGCTGCAACGGCCCGAGTTGTGCAGTTTTTCACCAAACCACGCAGTGTGTCAGTTTCATATATTTTTTGCTCTAAAGTCCTGTTATCATTGTTATATCTATCTTTCTGCTATTCTAGTAAACTATCCTTATCCCAACCCACAGGGTTTGGGTTTTGGGTTTTTTTCTCTTTCCCTTCCCTCCCTTCTTCCCTTTGAAGAGCAAAGGACTGCGTGGTGCTAAGCTCTCAGCTGGGGCAAAATCAAAATTCCTAGGGCTGTCCCTTGTTTTTCATGGGAGAACAACCGAAAGGGTTGTATCTCAAAACCCCAGGGCAGGGGCTTCTATTAGATTTTTCTTCAGTTGGTGGGAATGCCCTTCTCGTCTCCCTGTCCCAAAATTAAGATTTTTTTAATTTGTTTTTAGTAGTTCATAAAGCGGTCTTACCAACAAGCTCATAGCTGTAAGATCCATAAGCGACACCATCGAGTCATTCCTAGAAAGGTACAGAGCTCCTTTGCTGCTTGTGGTTCAGAGGTCTGGCAGTTGGCTTTTCTTGCTGTTCCCAGGGTTCGCTGGCCTGTGGTTATCTCATATCCGAGAAAAATCACTCGCCGTTTAGTCACTTGGGTTTTCTGTGGAGAGACTCAATACACATTTAATCTTACGAAGTTCAACAAGCTAACTGTCCATCATGTACACTTTTCTTCCATTTCAGTGTCTATCAGTAAGTTGTCTACATATTTCAATACGACTCCAATACCTTGAGGGTGTTCCCATCACTCTTTTGCCAACTGGTTCCTGAATATAGCAGGACTGTTTTTAAACCATTGAGGTTACACTGTCCAAGTTAGTCGTGGTCTTTCTTCCACTATCTGGGCTTTTCCCATTCAAAGGTGTTGGGGGATGCAGCAATTAATAAGCCTTTGAAGCAGTCTGCACCTCCTGGTGAGGAGGTTTCACAACACTCTGTGTCTCTATGTCCACTGATAGTGGGGACAGTGATGAGTAAAAAAGATCTGGTAAACAGGCAGACATTGGTAAACATGATGAGGAAAAAAGATCTGGTAAACATGGCAAGGTTCTGCTTGCCCACCTAAAAGTCAAAGGCGATACCTTGGGCACTGACTCCGGCTGTAGTAACCATGCTGCTGCGGCAGCCAGAGGGCTTTTGGAAGAAGTGGGGTTTGGGACTTGGTGGGAAAACTCTTATTTGCTCCGAGATATCACCCAGATGGAAGTTGCCATTGAGCAACTTCCGGCAGTGCAGGATTTGCAAAGCAAAGCCCAGAAGTTTGGACTTAATTCTCGTGAAGTAATGCAACTCATTCATGTTATCAACACTGACTTGCTTGCTCCGTTTGATATAATGCATTTGGCACAAGTGTTGTTTGAGCCGATTCAGATGATGGTATTCCAATCAGCCTGGAAGCAGCTGCCTGAGAAAGCAGCCATGAATAGTATATGGGGCTGCAACAGGGCAAGCCCAGGTATGAGGCTGGAGTCCTTAATGCTAATCCACAAATACAAGCGCAGTGGGATGAACCCCTTTTAGAACAAGCCCAAAGAACTGGCATATCTGCTCTGATTAAAACCATGGAGATGGCTGCCCCTCCTCAGTACTATGTAACCATAAGGCAGGGGCCAAAAGAGCTGTTCCTACAATTTGTGGAGAAAGTAGCTGCGGCGCTTAAAAAGCAAATTGAGGATAAAAGAATGTTTACCTCCTGTGTAAACAATTGTCTAAAGATAATGCTAATGATGATTGCCTTAAGATCATAGAAGCGTTACCTGGGGATCCCTCTATAGAGGAAATGGTGACTGCCTGCTCAAAGATTGGCACTGTAGAACATAAAATGGCCACTCTATTTGCCATGCTGAGAAGTAAATCGTCATAGAGATGTTATGTATGCAGGCAGAAGGAATATATGAAAGCCAACGGCCCAGTAAAACCAACCCAAAACGAAAGGGACTAGGTGCTGCTGCAGAAGATTTGACCTGTAAACACCGTGGAAGGTCAGGGCACATTGCAAAACAGTGCAGGTCAGAATTTCATGTGAACGGACAAGCCCTTGCAGGGAATTGGCAGGGGGAGCGTGAAGGGTCGCACCCAGACACAAGTACCCTCACACAATCCCTTCCTGGGAACACAGAGCAGCACACACTATGCAAACAGCTTACAGGAAAAAACAGCAGATCTGCCAGCATGGGTGTATCTACTGCCAACATGCTAACCATACTGAATTGTGATGTTAACAAAGTTCCCCCTGACGCCTGGTGACTAACAGGGAGAGGACTGAGTGCTTTTTTTGATAGGAAAATCCAATCGTACTGTTAATGGCATTTTTGTACATACAGGAGTCATTGACACTGACTATTCAGGACAAATTAATGCACTGGTTTCCACCCTTCACCCTCCAGTAACCATCCCAAAAGGTTCGCATATTGCTCAACTGATTCCCTTTGTGAGTTGTGTTCCCCAAACAGAGCCACTGGAGCATCAAGATGGAGGATTCGGGTCGGCTGGACCACCTCATGTTCTGTTATTGCAGCAGGTGTCCAGTCCGTGGCCACAGCTGTTCTACATACTTGTCAAAAGAGACCACTCACTGTCATCCTTTCAAGTCCAGGACCTTTTGGACACTGGAGCAGACGTAACTATTATCTCACACCGTATTTGGCCCAGTGCATGGCCATTTATAAATGCGAGTGGTTGGGGTGGTTGGCGGGGGAGGGGGGCGGGTTGGCGGGGCAGCTGCAAGGCAGGGTGTTAGCCAGGCCAATTCTCATCACTAATTCTGAGGGCCAAACAGCTATGGTCTGCCCATATGTGACACATGCCCCCTTGACCTTATGGGGCAGAGATTGTTTATCACAATAGGGAGTAAAAATTACAACAAATTTTGACGGGGGCCACTGTGTTGCAGGGTGTTAAACAGCCCACCTTAACCTTGACATGGTTAACTGAGAAACCTATGTGGGTGGATCAGTGATCCCTGCCTCTGGAAAAATTGCAGGTCCTGCAAAACTTAGTGAATGAGCAATTGCCTGTGGGACATATTGAACCATCTAACAGTCCTTGGCATACACTTATGTTTGTGGTAAAAGAAAAAATCAGGGAAATGGCGACTTCTACACAATCTAAGGCAAGTAAATGCAGTCATGGCAACTATGGGAGCCTTGCAATCAGGTCGTCCCTTGCCAGCAATGATACCTATGGATTGGGATATAGTAGTTATGGATTTAAAAGATTGCTTCTTTACTATACACTTGGCCCCTCTAGACAAGGAGAAATTTGCCTTTACTGTACCAACTGTAAATTATAATGAGCCTGCGAAAAGGGATCACTGGAAAGTTCTGCCTCAAGGTATATAGAACTCGCCTACTATTTGTCAATGGTTTGCTGTGCAAGCATTATCCCCAGTACGTGAGGCCTACCCCTACTATCACTATACCCTACTATCACTATACCCTACTATCACTATCACTATAGTGATACCTATTGCTATCACTATATGGACGATATCTTGCTAGCTGCAGAAACTGCAGAGCAGTTACAAAACATGGAACAAGCAGCCATTTGTAGCCTGAAACAATTCAGTCTGGTCATTGCCCCAGAGAAAGTTCAAAGAATAGCCCCATGGAAATATGTGGGCATGATTGTGGCTGCAAGGATGGTAAAGCCGCAGCCTGTTAAGCCAAACGTGAAAATCAAAACCCTTAATGATGTCCAATATATGGTGGGGATATTAAATTGGATTCGACCCTACTTGGGACTTACCAACTCACAGTTGCAGCCTTTACTTGAATTGCTAAAGCATTCTAGTGATCCCAGTGAACCTAGGCAAATAACAAAAGAGGCACAAGATGTCATACATCTTGTGGAACAAGCCCTGAGTTATAAATTTGTGAACAGGATTGACTTGTGTGAAGTACAAGTGTTTGTGTTAATTGATAAGTTAATATCTTTTCCTCTATTGGCACAATAGAACGAAAAATAGACTAATCCTTTGCATACTTTAGAATGGTTATTTTTACCATTTCTTTCTCAAAAAACAGCACCTGGATTGTTTGAATTGATTGCAGACATTGTTATAAAAACCAGGAAAAGATGTGTTGAATTGACTGGGAGAGATCCTAGTCAAAAGGTTTTACCTGTACAGAATTGGTACTTTGAATGGTGTTTTACCAACCACTACGAGCTACAAGCTGCCCTAGGCTAGAGATTTGAGGGACAGGTTACTTATCATCTGCCCTCACACCCTCTGCTAAAATTAGCACAAGAAATACTTTTTAGCCAGAAGCCACTCGATCAGTCTGAACCCGTACCTGGTCTACAGTCTTTACAGATGGATCAGGAAAAAACTGAAAAAGCTACAGTAGTCTGACAAGAGAACAGACAATGGAAACCTGAATTAGCACTGCAACAAGGGTCTCCCCCCAAGTAGTAGAATTGCGTGCTGTGGCTTTAGCCTTTGAACTGTTTCCAGGCCCTGTAAATATTGTTACAGACTCAGCCTATGTAGCAAATTTAGTGAAACGGTTGGATAAGGTAGTCCTTACCACCTTAGACAACCAACTACTGTTTCCAGTGTTCCTCGCTCTGTGGAAGCTGAGACAGCAAAGACAAGAACTGTATTTTGTCATCAGGTTTTTTACCAAGGTTTTCGAGGCTTGAGGAAACAGTTTGGATTATCACATTTGGAAGCACGCTCCATTGTGGCTGCCTGTCCAGAATGTCAAGGGAATCACATCCCAGTTTTCTATGGTACTAACCCCCACGTACTGCAAGCGTTGCAGCTTTGACAGTCGGATGTTATACATTTTAATGAATTTGGGTGCTTGAAATATGTGCATGTGACTGTGGATACGTACTTTCATGCACTGGTGCCTACAGCCTATGCAGGGAAACTAAAAAGAATATTATTCAACTCTTCCAAAAGGCATTCTCCATTTTGGGGATGCCAGAGCAAGTGAAAACAGACAATGGTCTGGCTTGTGTTTCATGAAAAGTCCAGCACTTTTTTTTCTGCTTTGTGGGGGGTTTCTCACATTACTGGCATTCCTCATTCCATGCCTGACAGGAGAAGCAATTTTTGAACATGCTCCTGGCACACTGAAGCATTAGCTTCAAATAAAAAATGGGGGAAATGTTGGGAGAACCGCCACAGGCACAGTTGGACAAAGCTTTTTATGTTTTTAACTTTTTATCTTGCAGAGAAATTATTCTGATGTTCCTCCATTTTTTTTTTCACTTTTCTTCTAAATTGACCCTGCAGAAGGGAATTAGGGTCCAAATAAAAGACCTAGTCACAGGCCAATGGTCTGGTCCACACGTCCTTTTGACCTGGGGAAGGGGTTATGCTTATGTCTACAGATCATGGACCACAATGAATACCTGCAAAAAATGTGAAGCCCACGTTACCTGAATAGAGGGGAGAAAATCACTGCCAGCTTGTTTTTTCCATGAGCTGCTGCTACAAAGGGTTTGACACAATTAAAGGTAGTCCGTTTGTTGGCAAAGCAAACAAAAGAAACAACGAAAGTATTAAGTGCCCTAGCTACAGACGTGGATTCTGGAAGCCTTACAAAATTGTGCAGTAATTGACTTTTTGTTATTGGCTCATGGGCATGGATGTGTTAGGATTTTGCTGGCATGTGCTGCGTGAATCTGTCTGACCACTCTCAGTCGATTCATGCGAGTATTCAAAAATTAATACAAAAAGAAAACGGATTCTTTGGAGTGAATGCAGATTCTTTGTTTAATGAAAGGGGAATTTTCAGGATGGATGTTGTCAATGGTCAGAGTATAGGATTTATTGGTTTTAGTGATTACAGTTGTCTTACTCCTACTGCCGTGTTTGTTGAGCTTTCTGCAAAGGGCCCTGCAGAAATCTCTACAGGCAGTTTTTCTAACACAAATAGAAAAAGGGGGAATTGTGGGGGGATGCAGCAGGTCTGCTAGCAACCATGATGAACAAAGAAATTGACCATGTCAACATTCAACATTTTCCCCCTCTACTCTGCCCTCTCCCCCTCTACTCTGCCCTCTCCCCATCTACTCTGCCCTGGTCAGGCCCCCTCTGGAGGATTGTGTCCAGATCTGGGCGCCTTGGTATAAAAAGGACAGGGATCTCCTGGAAAGACTCCAAAGAAGGGCTACGAAGATGATTAAGGGCCTGGAGCATCTCCCCTATGAGGAAAGGCTGAGAAAATTGGGACTGTTCAGCCTTGAGAAGAGAAGACTAAGGGGGGACCTAATTAATGTTTATAATTATCTTAAGCAGGGGATGCAGGGGGAATCAGCCAGCCCCTTTTCAGTGGTCTGTGGAGACAGGACAAGGGGCAATGGCTGCAAGTTGGAGCATAGGAAGTTCCGCACCAACATGCGGAAGAACTTTTTCACAGTGAGGGTGACAGAGCCCTGGGACAGGCTGCCCAGGGAGGTGGTGGAGTCTCCTTCTCTGGAGATATTCAAGACCCGTCTGGACGCCTGTCTGAGTGATATGTCCCAGGGAGCTGCTTTGGCAGGGGGGTTGGACCTGATGATCTCTCGAGGTCCCTTCCAACCCCTACAATTCTATGATTCTATGATTCCCGCATTCCCTTGAGGTAGAGAAATCACTCCCTTTGTAGCAAGCTCAAGGAACAGAGTGATAATGAAATCCAGGTGAAGACTGTCCGGAGCCAAGAAGGCAGAAAATGATGACCAATGGACAAAGTGTAGAATGACCCCTTAGCCTATAAATGTTCTTATGTATTGTTTGGTTAATACTATAAAGAGTTGGTGCAGTTGCAATAAAGTGGCTGGAGCATATTAAAATGCACAGATCACTGAATGGTGTGTCGTGTCTGTCTCTACAACGACACAATGGCAAATAACAATTGGCTTTCTGGGCTTAAGGGTCAGGCAGAAAAATGTATCCTTTAGGTCCAATATGGTAAACCAAGCCAAATTAGGCACCGATTTAGTTAGTATATATGGATTTGCTACTACCCAGATGTGAATCTTCAGTTATTTTATTTATAGCTCTGAGTTCCTGTACAGTCTGATAACTTCCATTCAAATTTAATAAATTGCTCTAGTATTGATTGGATTCTTCACACATCTTCTAATTTTAGGGGATATTGCTTGATTTTTACTGGTTTTACCCCTAATTTGGGAGTGCAGGTTTGACTTGCACGTGTATCTAATACCCAAAACTCCTGGATAAACTCCTTTGATTTCCTGAGGTACCTTTTACTTTATAGGGCCATTTATCAGAGCTAAACTTAAAATTTTAATTAGTTGTTCATTCCCTACCTTCCAATCCTATTTTGCCATCTCCAAATTTAACTTTTGCCTCCAATTGTTCCAAAAAATCTTGTTGGCATGTACAGAAATTTATGTATTCCTATCTGTTTCCCTAATCCATATTTTAGGGATTTTAAGAATAATTTTTTTTCACTCAGACCAGTAGCACCTTTAACTGTTACAAAATGTTTCCTACTGGGGCTGGTGCTGGACTTAAAACTGAAAAGGTTGCTCACTCCTGTGTCAACCAAAATTCTGTTCCCTGCTGTTGTTTCCCTACCAGTGGACTTGCTAGGGTGGATTCCCCAGATCCCCGTCAATCCTTTCTGACAGGAGAATTTTACTCCTTCTTTCTGGGCACTCAACTCTTCCAATATAGCCTTTGTTTACACCATGCACAATGGTCTCTTCCCCCCCAAAGGCCTTTGGGGTCTCCTTATGGTCCCTGACTACTCTGTACTTTATCCCCTTTTAATGCTAACACCAAAATTCTGGTATTTTCCTCTTTCTTCTTTCTGATTGCTGAGCATCCTCCATGCTTATTCTCAGTTGGTTTGTTTCTGTAACTTCCCTACACTACATTCTGAATGCCACCTTTTTAAACTTTCTTTTTCCTTCTTTCTTATTGTCTTTTTCCAAAACAAACACCATAGGACCCCATGGGCATATTGAACCCCATTTTTCTGCCATTAAGGTTAATTACGGAGGGTAAAGAACATCTCTGCATAAACAACTTCGTTCCATTTCTTTTTCCCTTCTTAGAAACAAGATTAATTTTAATATTGTATTATAGTTCAGTGAGACCCATTAAAAGGCCATTTTTCTCAGTCTTTTAATTTATATACAAGGACCAGCATTGACTACAGTATTTCATTAAGGTTCCCCCTATACCTACTATGTCCTTCCAACGTGCTAAAATACATCCCAGGGGGCTCTTCTTTCAATATGCCTCCCCTCTGCTGTTTTTTACCCATCTTACTTCACGATACCTGCAACAAAACGCCTTTTTCCAGGGGGCAAGTTCTATAGGAATCTTTTCCCTGGAATGAATCCAGAAAAATTCAATACACTGGTTGAAATAAAATTCCTGTACTCCATTCTGACTTATGATATACTTATGATACCTAATACCTTCAGTATTAAATACAAACAGCACTGTTTACAAAAGGGGCAAAGACTTCTCCTTGCACCTGATCAGGGGACTTTAAAGTTCTCAAAAGGCCCTCCACCCATATAACTCCTACTTTCTCACACCACCAGTAGGTGGGGGTGTTCTGGGGGAAGGCTTGTAGTCTTCCTCATAGTGTAGTCTTCAGCTTTGGTATGGCATGCTGAGTTGCCTGGAATCTAAATGACAGAACTGGGTCTAACTAGATGGTTACTTCACAAAGACAATTGTGTGTCCCTCTCTTGCGTGCATGAGTGCTGAGAACGAGTAAAATCCATCTTCCTGTCACTATGCAGCAGAGTATTTTTAACTACCTATAGTTTTTTTCTAGCCGGTAATAGCCTGCAAATATATACATCAAATAAATCATGGATTAAGGATGAATTAAATGGAACAGATCTATTAAAAAGGGTATAGTGAAGTGTTGTATTCATTGCTCCGGTGCACTGAAATGAATTTGGACGAGTTTTCCAACACTTGTACTAGAATACTAAACACCAGACTGTCGGCAATTTACAAAAATAACTGAATAATGCAACGAGAATATTTGTAGATCTTTATTGAGAGATCTCTGTCTTCAAAACACTCCTCAGAATAATAAATAATGGTATCTTCAGTCGCTAAAACATCTAGATAGAGACATTCCATCAATTACTGAAGAAATAAAATGGTTTCTGTCAGCCTGTGAAATGTAAATTCCTGAAGTTGCTGTAGAACAAAAACTTCACAGTTAAAAGTTCTGAGAACACTGTCAAGAAACGCCAAAGATTTGGTATAGCAAAAAATGTTGTTTCAGTGGTAAAATATATTAAAGCTGTCCATAAAATGGCTTTGTCCAGGTTTAGTAAACTTTTTGTCAAGGACAGAATTCAGAATGTATCTGGTTACTATAAGAAATATTCAACACATGACTTAAGAAAATGGGAAATATTTAAAAAATTTCTCACGGGAAAAGAAAGACATTAAAGGTTACAAGTAGTCACTCAGCGAAACTGTATTTTATTTTAGTATTCTCCTATACACAAACCGAAATTCATCCTGCAGGAATCTCCCTAAGAATATTACAACACTCGAGCACGAAACCACAGGATTATCAGAAAAAGAGGGGGGAAAAAAAAAAGCTAAAGAGGTACATAAGTGATAGCAAAGATAACTAGATGAGACATTTTGCACAGACTGAAATGGAGCTAGAATTGTGAGATACAGAGCCAAACTGAGATGCTTATATGGAAACTCTGGAAAACACTGAGGAATGTTGCTTTTGCAAACTGTGGAATGGGTGTGGTATTTCTCTGATTTGGGGAGTGGAGGAAACTCTCACTTTAGGGGGAGGAGTGAGCTGCCTATTCGGGAATCCGTTGCCTCAGAATTGCATTGAGTGGTCTTGTGGGATGATGGGTGCCTAAAGACAAGTCTTACAGGGTAAAGGAAAATTAAGGACAATTGTCAAGTAAGATATGGAACAGATATAAGACAGGGCCTAAGATGAGGGCCAACACTGCTCTGTGTCTGTGTCTCTGTGTGTGTGTGTGAAAGAGATGTACAGTTAAATACGGGATGAGTACAGAGCCTGAATCTGTGGTTCTGTCTTGCCATGAGGGGAAGGGGATGGAGAAGGGTAAAGCAAAACGTGCGTTTGTTGTTAAAATGTCTCAAGAGTGGGAAATACGGATAGGTGGCTTAAAGGAAATGGGGCTCAGAGAGAGAAGCCCTGGGAACACCCCTCCAGACAGTTCCATAGGCGGGCTGTTGCTGTCAACAGCCTCCCCCCGCCTATTGACAAATTGGAAAGACATGTCTTGTACTAGGAATAAGAGTAAGAAGAAGGTGACTGTTGTTTTACTTGCACCAAGGAAAGTATTAAGTCCTCGGCTGCCTTTTAGACTAAATGTATATGGGGAGGAGGAAGTTCAGGTATGTCAGGCCTTAAATTTGTATGTTAAAAGGAAAAAGCCCCTTTTGCAAGAAGAATGCCTACTGCTGGAAAAGTTACTTCACAAAGACAATCCGAGTCTGTCCCTCTCTTGCGTGCAGACTGTTCCACTTACCTTATGCATTTCTGGGTAGAGCTCAAGGGCTGCCTCCTTCTTTTGGCTAGACTTCAGCTCCAGGCCTGAGCTACACTAGGTTTCAGTAACAGTGTTTAACTATTGATCCTCCGAATCAGAACAATGCAAGATAGGTATTTTGAAATACCCCATGCCCCCCTCAGGAAAGAAACCTCCCACTAGGAGAATAACAGAGGAGCTGTATCCTCTCTGAGAAAGTTCCCCTTGAAATAGGACAAGTAGGATATGTAAGTTCCCCACTCACACGTACAGAAATTTTAAAAAGGAAACGACGCCTTTAATTGAGGGATGATCCCATGGGATTAGCTGAACTGCTGGATCAATTCCTGGGACCCGATTTTTACTCGTGGCAGGAGATACGATGTCCTTAATGAGTATATTTCATTTATGGGGTTAGAAGGAAGAGTGATTAGGTGGGCAGCAGCGCAGGAATGGGAAAAAAAGAAACACGCCAGCCCAGGGAGTCATCCCAGATGAGCAAAAGATTTCCTAATGTGGACCCTAACTGGAAGAATAATGATCCAGTACATCGGGCCAACGTATGAGAGAGATTTGAGAGACCCAATACTAGAAGGTATAAAGGAGGCTGCTCCTAAGTCTCAGAACATTACTTAAAAGTCTTTGAGACCAAACAAACCAAGCAGGGAAAAGATAAGACACACAACTCAGCGTCTTTACAATGGCTTAGAGACCAAATGAGGAAATATCGGGTCTGGGCCCTGAAGATCCTGTAGCACAAGGTCTGCTGAAGGTGTATTTTGTTGACTGAAGCATGGCCTGAGAATTAGGAGGAAGGTACAGAAAAGGGATGGGTGTTTTGGAAGAGTTACGGAGGGAGGCCCAGAAAAATGTTTGTGAAAAGGGAAGGAGAAAACCAGAAGCAGAAGGCATAAGTGATGGTATCTGCTGTGGATCAGGCAGTGAAGAATGGAGCGGAGCCAGTCTCCCAGAGAGGTCAGAAGGAATAGTTGACTTGCCTCTCAGGAAAACTAAAAAGAGAGCTATGAAATCTTCTGCGACTGAGAGGCTATTGTCACCTATGGATTGAATCATGCACCCTGAAAACGAAGGGATCATATTTTAAATTGTTAGAAGACGAGCCTAATGACTTAGGGCTAATCATGGGCTTATGAAGAAAAAGGAATTAATATGGGAATCAAACCAAAGTTGGATCGCTGCTCCTGGGCTACCACTCCCCTTTCTCCCTTGACAAAACCGTTCCACTGGTTTGCTACCATAGGTAAGGGACCAGCGCTGGAGGTGTTGACCCAAGAGCGGGGAGACAAGCAACAGCCAATTGCCTATTTATCTAAGCTAATGGACCCAGTACCTCGAGGGTGGCCAGAATGCTTACAGGCAGTAGCAGCCACAGCCAGCCCTCTTGGTAGGAGAAAGCAGAAACTAACTTTTGGAGGAGCACTTGTAGCACGGGTACTCCACATCTCAAGTAAGGACAATTCTGACTCAAGAGGGCAGGAAGATGGCTCACTGATTCTAGGATTTTGACACATGAGGCAATTTGAGTGGAAAAAGATTTAGTTCTAACTGCTGACTCATGCCACCATTCTATCCTGCCACCTTTCTATCGAAAGGGGAGATAGAAGAACTGAGAACATGAACATGACTTCCTGGATGCAATAGAGAGTATCATACCAAAGCGCAAACTGACTTGAGGCACTTACCCTTGCCAGCAGGTCTCCATTTATCTATTGATGGGTCCTTCAGAATCAGTCAGGGCAAAAGGCACAATGGTTATGGAATTATTGATGGAGAGAATCGAGGTGCGAAAGAATCGGGAAGACTACCTAACAACTGGTCTGCCCAGACATGTGAATTATACACTTCAAATCAGAAATTACTGCTGTTAGAGGGGATAGAATGGGGACGATTTATACCGATTCATGGTATGCTTTAGGGGTAGCTCAAACATTTGGAAAAATGTGGGATGAAAGAGGGTTAATTAGCAGTAAAGGAAAGGAGCTGGCATGCGGGGGAATTGGTGAAACAGATTTTAAAGAATTTACTCCTACCCAGAGAAACTGCAGTAGTCCCGGTGAGTGGGCATCAGAAAGGGAACTCCTTGGAAGCTAGAGGAAGCAGATTGGCCGATGAGGTAGCCAAAGAAGCTGCCTTAGGGCCTGAATTAGTTAAGATGTGCAATCTTACTCCTTGTGTGTCTGAACCAAAAGGGATTCCAACTTTCACCGAAGGAGAGAAAAAGGAGTTGAAGGAATTGGGAGCTATCCAAACAGGAAGAGGGAAGTGGATTCTCACAGATGGACGAGAAATGCTATACAAATTATGAGGGACATAGCGGCCTCACGTCAATGGGGGTACAAGCAACGTGTGCTTTAATCTTAGGGAAATGTGGATGGCGTAGGAATTGATAGTACAGCTAAACAAATTTGGGAAAGGTGCATTGTGTTTGTAAAATGATAAACAGAAAGGTTCTCTTCAATGAGAAACCCACAAGAAAAAACCCGGTTTAAGACCTCTTCAAAGTATCCAACTGGATTTTACTGAGTTACCACCTATAGGAAGGTTGAAATATATCCTGGTATTTAGTAGATCATCTAGCAGGATGGGTAGAAGCATACCCAATGGCTACTACTGACGTACGGAAATCGACTCTAAAACTCGAAAGTTATAAAGTAGGTATGTTTATTGCGCACAGATGCACGGGGGATCCTTCCTCCACAAGCGTGCACCCCGAAGCAGCAGACCAATCGTACATTTATACAGTAAAACAATGAATATTCAATCAATACCTATACATATTAAGTACCTGAACCCGCCTGCTCTCGCTTCTCATGCTAATTAGCTTATCAGTTCTTGGCGCTTGCGCAGATCGCAGATCCTTGTGAGGGTCGCAGACAGGGGTCTCTGGGAGGAAGGCTGTGTCTTCCTCATGATGTACTTTCACCTCTTGCCTGGAATGCGAGGATCTGGCAAGCTTGCAGTGCCTCTATCAGTCTGTGCTAATTGATGTCCTTGTGAGGGGCCCATGGACGTATTTCAGCCCTCTGTTTTTCTTTGTCGAAGAGATACGCGACGCGCCTCGGCCCTGCTCGCCCGAGGGAGCAGCCGTGGGGTGATACCATTCTGTCCTCGAATTCTTGCCTTTTACCTTTTCCTCGAGTTAGCATAAAGTTATCACAGGCCCTCTGCTAGGAGAGAAAAACAGACTTGTCTGGCGTCCCCCCCCTTCACCCCGAGACCATTCTAAACGATCATCTAACTAAATGTCAAGCTCTATGCTATACCTGCTCCTATACCTGTACATCAATCCCCCTTTTCTATTCCCTTCAGTAAATTCTTTTACTTAGCCAGATTTCCTGAATGATATAAAGCATCATATATAATGGTGATCCTTTTATACGTTCTCCAAACCCACAGGTACAACATAAGGGCCAATATTAACAAAATGCCCTGGCTTATCAATAGAATTACAATGGGGTGTACCATGGTATTGAGGATCCCTGTTGCAGAAGGTGACCAAACCAAAAGAGTGTCCCACCAGTTATGACTCCCGTCCTGTCCGACTTTCTTTCAGATTTTCCTAACCCCTTCCACATCATGATGGATTGTAGTAAGTATTTCCTGTCCTTTGTCCTTGATTTCTTCTAGTATTTGTTGTAAATCTTCATGCCTTAATAAATTTTCTATATTCCTTATATCTAATCCTATGGGGGCAGGAGATATTCTCTCTAATAGGGTATTACTAGATCTTAATATTTGGTAAGTAGTTGTTGGGGCTGCATAACTGAAATCACAACCTGTGATAGTAGTAAAGTTACAAATGCAATAATTTGAGTAGTTGTTTTTTCTACTTTTTCATCTATCGTGTCACACCTTGTTCTCAAACATGCACATCCCTTTCCTGCACAGATAACTATTGATCTTAAATCTGCATTTGGTCGGGCTTCAAACTGACGTATCTTTTGATCAGTATCTAAACAAGTATCCTGAGCTATTATGGTATTACTTTCGCAGAGGAAGCCTTGCTGTTCTCTCGTAATACAGGACACCCAAGGTCTACTGTTTGCCACTTATCGCCCATTTTCCTGGCCCAAGTTCAATGTTCAAAAGGATACAGCAGAGTTCCATCATGGTTAATCCCGAGGGCCACAATGGGGTGTATGGTAATTGCTGCTGCGTCACGTATCGTTAACACAAAAGTTGTGACAGTATGTGTGTTGGGGTCATAAGTGAAGTTTGACCACCATATTCCACCATAACTGGAGTTTCCTTTCCACCTTTGTAGCACTATCCCAGACCATCTTCCTGATTTCTGTAGGGAATATGCCTTCCTCACCTTCCCTTATTATGGATGCTGCTACTGATTGTATCCATAGTTGGGCTTGGATGCAGCTTATGGCTAGGGCGACATCATCCTGTACTCCACCCAAGCCTTCAGTAATAAGCTGGTGGTCCTTTATATTAATTTCTTCCCATCTGCAAAGTACCTTTGAAATTAACCATCGGTGTGCTCCTAATGCTAGCAGTGAGGATTTCAATGGGTGTTGCAGTTTTGGTAAATCTGCTGTGGTAGATGCTAATTTGTTCATTATCACTTCCGAATCTATTGAATTTAATACTCCCAGTCCTGTTCCGAACAACCTAGTCTTGTCTCGTATTAATCGGTTCTGATTAATGTTTCCCTTCCTTCTTAGCCATGTTGTCCATCCCTCATGCGAGGTTCGTAGGAAGGGAGAACAGGATGGTTGTATGTCAGAAACATTTACTTGCATCTGTAACTCTACTCTCCTAAGTGACCATTCTGGGTTAAACAGTACTTGTTGCTGTCCCGTGTTTTTGATTACATATGGGCCGATTTTATAAATGTTGGGCTCAAGTTTAAGTGCTGGCATGCTGGCATGGGTTGGGTGGGAGGCATTGTGCTGGTTGTAGCAGGATTTTTCATTGTAAAGCGACTTAGTAATGGCCTTTACTTCAAATTTAAATGAGTCCAATAGTATTACGGGCCCAAAGACAGGTCACTCTCGAGGTCTGTTCTAGGGTGAAGTTATGCCGGCAGTCTTGTTCCTCAGTAGTACATAATTTGGTGCTCTCAGTGGTAGGAATAATTGATACCGTAATTTGGGATGCCTTTTTATAAGTGGTGCCATTAATTAATCGGCATCCTATTCCAATTTCCTCCCCTATATTCCCTCGAAGCTGGTCAATGTCTTGTTTTGAATCTCTGCTCCATTCTTCCCTCATATATACTTGATTCCCATGCATAACCAAGGTGGACAGACTTAAATTTTCTCGAGCTGAATATTTCCCCATGGACCCAGTGTACCCGATATAAGCTTGGGACCATGGCCATCTAATATTTTCTTGGCCCAGAATCCTTTCCCAACTTTGACTTATGATTAGGATTGTGAGAAGCATCCCATAGAGATTTAAGTGCTATTGCTATTCAGAAGCAGGTTATAATGATAGATTGAATCATGAACTAAACTTCTACAATAGACACACAATTCTTTTCTTACTCTGATTGTTCGTCAACCGCATCTAATATTATAAGGAAGTTAAAATTAATTTTCTTTAAACAACTAGGATACAGACCACACCGATAACAGGTTGGGTGAGGTTGGTCGGTTGGTTTACTCACTTACTCATTACCTCCCTTATTCTTACTCTCGTTTGTCCGAACAAGTTTCAGTTTCAGTCCCTCGTTATCTGGAGTTACTTTCCATGGGGCTCCAGGGGCTTTTTGATCCGGGTGTGGTGAATCCAAGAGTTCTGCCCTTCAACCTTGATTGCCGTGTAGGTAGTGAGAAAGACTTGGTGGGGTCCGGTCCACTGTGGTTCCAGAGTTTTCTCTGCAAAAGACTTAACACATACACCTAGTCCCCTGGTTGTACATTATGAACAGGCCCATCTAGACCCCTGCTACCAGTATCCATTACATGTTTTTCAAATTTCCTCAATTGTTTATTTAGTGCCACCATGTAGGAATTCATTGTTTCTTCTCCTATTTGTGAGGACGTCCCCTTCTGTATCCCATATAGGGTCGTCCATACAGAATTTCAAATGGGCTGAGCCCCTCCCTTGCTCTGGGTCTGGTTCATATTTGGGTAAGTGTTAGTGGCAATTACTGGGGCCAAGTTTCCTGTCCCAGTCTAATAATTTGTTGTTTGATTAGGTGGTTCATTTTCTCCACCTGGCCACTAGATTGTGGTTGGTATGGAGGTATGTAATTGCCAATCTGTTCCTAGATGGTGACTGATCTGTTGTGCTGTTTTGGATACAAAATGTGGTCCCCTATCCGAGGATATTACTGCAGGAACTCCAAACCTGGGTATTATCTCTTGAAGCAATATTTTAGTCACCTCCCGTGCTTTAGCAGTTCTGGGCGGAAAGGCTTCTGGCCAGCCTGAGAAGGTATCTGTTAGTACCAACAAATATCAACACCCCCTTTTCTAGGGAATTCCGAGAAGCCAATCTGCCAATGTTGCCCCGGACCATTTCCTTTCCCGATTTTTCCTAATTTTAACTCTTTCACAATTTTAGGGTTAGTCTGGAGGCAAAGATCACATTGTTGGGTTACTTGCTTGACTGTAGTGTATAGGTTTCGCGCTATTATATTTTTAATAAGGTCTTTGTATAGGGCCTCTGCCCCCCAGTGCCTTTTTTTATGTTCTTCACGGACTACTGACCATAGCATGTAGGAAGGGATCACTATCCTCCCACAAGAAGTGATAGCCCACCCTTCCTCATTATATGATCCCCCCATGTCATCAATAAGCTTACGGTCTTCTTTCGTATACTCTGGTTTACCTTCTAAGGACAGTTGTCCGTCAGGTATTAACGCGCCCTCTACTGTATCAGTTCTTTTGGCTGCCTGTTTTGCCTCCCTGTCTGCCAGCTCATTCCCTTTTTCCAATTCTGTGCTCACCTTCTTGTGTGCCCTGATGTGCACAATTGCCACCCTCTCAGGACGTAGGACTGCATCCAGGAGTTTCAGGATTTCTTCTGCATGTTTGATAGTTTTTCCCTGAGAATTTAACAGTCCTCTCTCTTTCCAAATTGCCCCGTGAGCATGCACCACTCCAAAGGCATATTTAGAGTCAGTCCAAATATTTATAATTTTTCCTTGAGCTCTTTCTAGGGCTCTCTGGTAAGGGCTATGATCTCAGCCTTCTGTGCTGAGATATCAGCTGGTAGTGGCCCAGACTCGATTACCTTTTCAGAGGTGGTGATAGCATATCCAGAGTGTTGCCTTCTATTTAACATGTAGCTGCTTCCATCGGTGAACCAGTGTTCGGCTCCTTCGATAGGGGGGACATCTTTAAGATCTGTGCGGCTGGAGTATGTGGCCTCGATTGTTTCCAGACAATCATGACTCACTGGTTCCCCGGTGTTCCCCTCAAGGAACGAAGCCGGGTTAATGATATTTGTATGTATTTTCACCTCTCGTCTGGAATGCAAGGATCTGGCAAGCTTGCGGTGCCTCTATCAGTCTGTGCTAATTGATGTCCTTGTGAGGGGCCCATGGATGTATTTCAGCCCTCTGTTTTTCTTTGTCAAAGAGATACGCGACGCGCCTTGGCCCTGCTCGCCCGAGGGAGCAGCCGTGGGGTGATACCATTCTGTCCTCGAATTCTTGCCTTTTACCTTTTCCTCGAGTTAGCATAGTTATCACAGGCCCTCTGCTAGGAGAGAAAAACAGACTTGTCTGGCGTCCCCCCCCTTCACCCCGAGACCATTCTACACGGTCATCTAACTAAATGTCAAGCTCTATGCTATACCTGCTCCTATACCTGTACATCACTACTGCCACAGCTGCAGGGGTAATCAAAATCCTTCTAAAACAAATTGTCCCCAGGTACAGAATAGTTGAAAAGGTTAGGATTCAGAGCAAGGAAGTCACGTTACACCCAAGGTGCTTCAATGAACTATGGAAGGATTAGGGATATCCTGGGACTTTTATACTCCCTGGCCACCCACCCTCCTCTGGTAGGGTTGAGCAGATGAATCGGGCCCTACAGAAACAATTGTCAAAGTTAATAAATGCTTGCCCACTGCCTTACTGAGAATTCGAACCGCACCTAGGAAAGACTCAGGTGTATCTCCCTGCTAAATGTTCTTTAGTTTACCTTATACGGGTGGAATAGGAAAAATGCCAAGCTTTGAAAACAAAGATACTTTTCTTAAGAACTATATAACATACTGGGGCCACCCTCTTCTTCATCCTTCCTTGAGAGTGAAGGACTCCTTGCACGCACTCCACCAGTGGAATTTGCAGTCCATCCTATCCAACCTGGGGAATGGGTTCTGATATTAAGTTATTGGAAGGAATCCAAGTTCTGCGGCCTGAGTGGGAAGGCCCTTTCCAGGTTCTACTGACCACCAAAACTGCAGTGAGGACTTCTGAGAATGCATAGACTTCATTATACCTGGGGCTCCAAGGACCAGTGGAACCTCCCTCAGAGGACAAACATTGGTACATGCACACACACCAAGAATCCTGCTCTTCAAACTGAAGAAGGAAGGAATAATGTAAAATATAGTAGCAGAGATTCTGTTTGTAGTTTTTATTGCACTAGAATTGGGACAGGGCCAGGCTAGATGGAAGAAAGCCTGGGTGTGGTGGTCGAGTTACTGAGGGATGGGATGGTGTGCTGGCAATGACCTCTGGTCAGCCACCCTAGTTAACCAGGGGGATTAGTGTGCCAATTCAGAGCAGAGATTTAATTACTACTGATGGGCTAGGTAACTTAACCGGCTGTCACTTGGGAAGTAAGGCTTCCCTTAAGACTGTAAAAAGATCAGTAGAGTAGCTGAAGTGCATCTACACTCAATGCATGCAGCATGGGCAACAAACAAGAGGAACTAGAAGTCCTTGTAACTAAAGGAGGCTATGATGTGATTGCCATCACAGAAACATGGTGGGATAATTCACATGACTGGAGGGCTGCAATGGCTGGTTATAAACTATACAGGCGTGACAGGCTGGGTAGGAGAGGAGGAGGCTGGAATATCCCTGTAAGTGTCAGAGAATACTTTGACAGCTTAGAGCTGGAGTACGGTCAAGACAGGGTTGATTGAGTGTCTCTGGGTAAAAATCAGAGGAGCGCAAAATCGGGGAGATATAGTGATGGGAGTCTACTATAGACCACCTGACCAGGATGAGGAGGCTGAGGAGTTGTGTGTTTTAAACAACTGGGAGAAGTCTCACAATCACTAGCCCTCGTCCTTATTGGGGACTTACCATATGTTTCCTGGAATTACAATACAGCAGGGAAGGAAGCAGTCTAGCAGGCTCCTGGAGTGTTGGAAGACCAGCTTCCTGACCCAGCTGGTGAGTGAACCAACCAGGGAAGGTGCCCTGCTGGACTTGTGGTTTGTTAAACAGAGGAGGCCTAGTGGGGGAGGATGTGAAGGTTGGAGGACGCCTGGGGCATAGTGATCATGAGCTGATAAGAATTCTTAGTCCTAGGAGAAGTCAGGAAGGGGAGACAGCAGGACAAGCACCTTAGACTTACCTAGGGCTGACTTTGGACTGTTCAGAAAGCTGCTTTGATAAGATTCCATGGGAGGCAGCCCTTGAGGGCAAAGGAGCCCAAGAGGGTTGGTCGCTCCTAGAGAAGGAAATCTTGGCGGCACAAGAAGGGGCTGTCCCGGTCTGCTGGAAGAGGAGTCTGCAAGGAAAAGGGCCATCTTGGCTTGGCTGAGTAGAGATATCCAGGAAGATATTTGGGAAAAGAGGGAAAAATATGAGCTTTGGAAGAAGGGGCCGGTGTCTTGGGACAACTATAGGAATGTGGTGAGATCATGTAGGGAGAAAGTCACAAGAGCTAAAGCTGAACTGCAACTCCGACTGGCCAGTTCTGTAAAAGATAATAAGAAGTCCTTCTATAGGTGTATTAACCGTGAAAGGGAGGGGCAAGGAGAATCTCCAGCCCTTATTGGGACACAGGGGGAACATTAGTGACCAGGGATGAGGACAAGTGTGAGGTCCTTAATTCCTTCTTTACCTCAGTCTTTAATAGTAAAGTTGGGTATTCCCTGAGGTGTACTCATCCTCAGGAACTGGCTGAAAGGGAGGGGAAGAATAAGTTCCCATGGAAATGATTAGCTACCTACTTGGCCAGTTAGATACCCACGGGTCAGTGGGGCCAGATGGGATCCACCAGAGGGTACTGAGAGAGCTGGCAGATGTGCTTGCCAAACTCCTTTCCATGATCTATCGGCAATCCTGGCAGACTGCAGAAGTTCCACTCGACTGGAGGCTGGCAGATATTACACCCATATATAAGAAGTGTCAGAAGGAGGATAACGGGGAACTACAGGCCTATCAGTCTGACCTCAGTCTTTGGCGAAGTTCGTGGAGAGGGTCGTCTTGGGGGAGCCATCATGCAGCACGTGAGTGATGGCCAGGGGATCAGGCCTAGTTAACATGGGTTTACAAAAGGGTAGATCCTGTCAAACTAACCTGATCGCCTTCTATGACAAGGTGACCCGCTTAATGGATGAGGGGAAGGCTGTGGATGTGGTCTACCTGGACTTCAAGTAAAGCCTTTGACATGCTTTCTCACAGCATTGTGATGGAGAAACTGGCTGCCACTGGCCTAGACAGGTAGACCCTTAGAGCTGGGTCAAAACTGGCTGGATAGCCGGGCCCAATGGTAGCAAACAGAACAAAATCCAGCTGGAGGCTGGTCACAAGTGGCGGTCCCCCAAGGGGGTCACAGTCCTGGGTCCAGAGTTTTGTTCAACATCTTTTTCAATGACCTCGATGAAGGGATTGAATGCTCCCTCAGTAACTTTTGTGGATGACACTGGGAGGAAGTGTTCGTCTGCCTGAGGGTAGGGAAGCCCCCCCTTCAGAGCAATCTGAATAGACTGGACCGATGGGCTGAGACCAAAGGGCTGAAGTTTAACAAGGCCAACTGTAGAGTGCTGCACATGGGACATAACAACCCCAATGCAGCGTGCTACAGGCTTGGGGGAGACTGGCTGGAGAGCTCTGTCAGTCAGAAGGACCTGGGGATGTTGGTTGACTGCAGGCTGAATACGAGTCAGCAGTGTGCCCAGGCAGCCAGGAAGGCCAATGGCATCCTGGCTTGTATCAAAAATAGCGTGTGGACAGTAGGTCTAGGGAAGCAATCGTGCCCCTGTCCTCGGCATTGGTGAAGGCCGCACCTCGAGTACTGTGTGCAGCAGCTCTGGGCTCCTCACCATAAGAAGGACATTAAGATCCTTGAAAATGAGTCCAGAGAAGGGCAACCAGGCTGGTGAAAGGGCTGGAGGGCAAATTCTATGAGGAATAGCTGAAGGAGTTTGGCATGTTTAGTCTGGAGAAGGTGGAGGCTGAGTGGGAGGCCCTATCATCATCTACAGCTACCTGAAGGGAGGTTGTAGAGAGGTGGGCGATGGTCTCTTCAGCCAGGTGACAGGAGATAGGACAAGGGGAAATGGCAAGAAGCTGTGCCAGGGCAGGTTCAGATTAGATATTAGAAAAAAAATTACTGAAAGAGCTGCCGGGGCCTGGAACAGGCTGCCCAGGGAGGGCGTTGAGTCACCTGCCCTAGATGTGTTTTTTAAAATGGTACTTGGGGATATGGTTTAGCTTAGGACGGGAATGGTTGGACTTTGATCTTTAAAGGTCTTTCCCAACCTTGTGATTCTGTATTGATCTATCGTTTTTGGTGTTGTAATGTCGACATGTTTGTTTATACTTCACTGTCATGAAAGCAGGAGTTGCCAGGTCATGCTCAAAACCCACTTAATAATAATCAAATGCAATTACAATTCAGCATTCCAGGAGGGACCGGGCTCCAGCGCATCATGTTTGACACGCTTACCAGATTTTGGATTGTGGGGGTCTAGAGAGCCAAAGGGCACTGAGCAGAGCAGAAAAGTACATGGGTCCTGAACTGGTAGCATGCGGTTGTCCAGTTCTGGGCTCCTCACCATCAGAAGGACATTGAGGTCCTTGAACAAGTCCAGAGAAGGGCGACCGGGCTGTTGGAAGGACTGGAGGGCAAATCATGTGAGGAACAGCTGGAGGGAGCTGGGGATGCTTAATCTGGAGAAGAGGAGAGTCTGAGGGGGTAGGGAGACCTTATCACTGCTTACAACTACCTGATGGGAGAGGATGTAGAGAGGTGGGCGATGGTCTCTTCAGCCACGTGACAGGTGATAGGAAAAGGGGAAAGGGCAAGAAGCTGTGCCAGAGCAGGTTTAGATTAGATACTAGAAAAATTTTTACTGAAAGAGTTGTCAGGGCCTGGGAACAGGCTGCCCAGGGAGGTGGTTGAGTCACTCACCTGCCCTGGATGTGTTTAAAAAAAGGGCAGATCAGGTACTTAGAGATATGGTTTAGCTTAGGATGGGAGTGGTTGGACTTGATGATGTTAAAGGTCTTTTCCAACCTTGTGATTCTGTGTGATACTTCAATGGGAGGCTCCTCCTTGCCCCTGCTGGAGCAATGTTTCGTGGACTACTTGGGTTAATGAATGCACAGCAGATGTCAGTTGAGAAAGCTGGTATTGGAACCCCCTAAAACACAGATGATGACAATTTCAAAGGGACACACACCTACTCACAATTGCCAAGAAAACAGGGGTGCAATCCTATAATATTTACTATCAATGATGCCAAGAATACTGTGTCACTCTATCCTATGGGCTAGGGATATAGAGGTCATGGGGAAAGATCTATTAGGGCAATTCAGAATAATGGTAGAAAGAATTGAAAATAGAAGTTCAAATGGGGATGAGGAGTGGAAAGGTACACAGAAACCTAGGACAGAGGTTAGGAGGACTTTTAAATGATCCTACAATAGTAAAGGTAGTAAGAATTGAGGATCTGAGACAAGACATTTCAAGCAGAAATAGAATATGGAGAAACAAACGCCTGGGTGGAATTGGTTAAATACACTGTGAAAAGTTAAAATAGGGTGATTGTTAGGCATGTGTCTCGGGTCAACCCAAACCACAAGTTGTTCCTCTCCCCCCTGGGATAGCGGCCCAGTGACTGCACAGGAATGGAGTCCATTATTACATTGTATCAGGAAAGTACAGCCCAGGGAAGCAAAGCAATATCTGTAAAACACTTTTTGCTTTTGTCCCCAGCCTTGGTGAATTAAGGACATCCAGATGCCCCCAGTTTTCTCACAGGTGTAGCTGGAAACCACACAGCTTGTCTCTCAGGACAAGGACAGGGTGGCGTAGCGACACAGTTTTGGGTGGTGTGGTATGTCTCAGGATGTAAGAAAACACTGAATGTGACAAATGATAAAGGTGGGAACTATCCATCATTACAGGTTTCGAGAGCTGACTTGGGGTGGTAGTGCAGAGGAAGAGTTCTGAGGAATACTCTCCCGTCCAACTGGAAAGGCACTTGTGCTATTGTACAGTTGGCTATCCCATTCACCCTGGCATTCCAAGAGGATAAGGAAGGGGCTTCTAGAGGGAAATAAATCGGGGTCAAAAGAAGCATATTGGGAACTTCCTTTGATGATAGAATATATATCATAAGGCTAGAAAATCATTTTTCTGCGGTTTTTGAATCATTTTGCCCGTTTTGGTGTGGGTCACAGTAAATAAAAATGTAGATTTGTGTCAATTTCATCTATTACAATCCACAAAGATTCATAAGTTATACCAGGGATGCGGTTAAAAGAATAGCAGAAGAATTGGATGCCAATAGCAGATTGACATGAGGAAATGGGACGGTCCTAGACACGATGTTAGCAGAGAAAGGAAGAGTACGCATTATGTTAGGGTGACAGTGTTGCACCTTTATACCAAATAAGACTGCTCCTGATTACCAGAGCCTTACACGGCAGCATTACCGTGCTGATGAACTAGCAGAGAGTTCAGGAATAGATACTTGTCTTACCAGGTGGCTGGAAACTTGGTTTGGAAAGTGGAAGGGAATGGTGGCATCTCATAGTGGTAAGCAGGGATGTTAGCGGCCACAGGGTGTTGTATAATCCCTTTTGCATCTTTTCAAGGCTCTGGTAATCGTTCCATCAGGAGCAGTCTTATTTTGGTATAAAGGTGCAACACTGTCACCCTAACATAATGCATCCCTCACTTTTGCATCTTTTCAAGGTCTTGTTCCATATGAGGCTTTTACCCTGGACAACACTGTTCTCTTCCTTTCTCTGCTAACATCGTGTCTAGGACCGTCCCATTTCCTCATGTCAATCTGCTATTGGCATCCAATTCTTCTGCTATTCTTTTAACCGCATCCCTGGTATAACTTATGAATCTTTGTGGATTGTAATAGATGAAATTGACACAAATCTACATTTTTATTTACTGTGACCCACACCAAAACGGGCAAAATGATTCAAAAACCGCAGAAAAATGATTTTCTAGCCTTATGATATATATTCTATCATCAAAGGAAGTTCCCAGTATGCTGCTTTTGACCCCGATTTATTTCCCTCTAGAAGCCCCTTCCTTATCCTCTTGGAATGCCAGGGTGAATGCGATAGCCAACTGTACAATAGCACAAGTGCCTTTCCAGTTGGACGGGAGAGTATTCCTCAGAACTCTTCCTCTGCACTACCACCCCAAGTCAGCTCTCGAAACCTGTAATGATGGATAGTTCCCACCTTTATCATTTGTCACATTCAGTGTTTTCTTACATCCTGAGACATACCACACCACCCAAAACTGTGTCGCTACGCCACCCTGTCCTTGTCCTGAGAGACAAGCTGTGTGGTTTCCAGCTACACCTGTGAGAAAACTGGGGGCATCTGGATGTCCTTAATTCACCAAGGCTGGGGACAAAAGCAAAAAGTGTTTTACAGATATTGCTTTGCTTCCCTGGGCTGTACTTTCCTGATACAATGTAATAATGGACTCCATTCCTGTGCAGTCACTGGGCCGCTATCCCAGGGGGGGAGAGGAACAACTTGTGGTTTGGGTTGACCCGAGACACATGCCTAACAATCACCCTATTTTAACTTTTCACAGTGTATTTAACCAATTCCACCCAGGCGTTTGTTTCTCCATATTCTATTTCTGCTTGAAATGTCTTGTCTCAGATCCTCAATTCTTACTACCTTTACTATTGTAGGATCATTTAAAAGTCCTCCTAACCTCTGTCCTAGGTTTCTGTGTACCTTTCCACTCCTCATCCCCATTTGAACTTCTATTTTCAATTCTTTCTACCATTATTCTGAATTGCCCTAATAGATCTTTCCCCATGACCTCTATATCCCTAGCCCATAGGATAGAGTGACACAGTATTCTTGGCATCATTGATAGTAAATATTATAGGATTGCACCCCTGTTTTCTTGGCAATTGTGAGTAGGTGTGTGTCCCTTTGAAATTGTCATCATCTGTGTTTTAGGGGGTTCCAATACCAGCTTTCTCAACTGACATCTGCTGTGCATTCATTAACCCAAGTAGTCCACGAAACATTGCTCCAGCAGGGGCA